>RCSV01000015.1:0-1221831 GCA_014898285.1 Botrytis aclada
TAATTAATCTTAATACTCTATATTACCTATATTTATTTTTTATATACTCACCCATATAGAAAAGAATTATAAAATTAATAAAAGAGTCTATAGATTAATAGAACCCTAAATATTATATCAAAAAGTTATATTTAGGATCTAAATTCGAAGAGATAAGTCTAAAATGACTTTTTAAGGCCTATAGGACCCTAATATTAGAACCATCTAATATTGAATACTTTTCAGGCCATCCTTTTCATATACCCATAGGGTCCTTATTAATCGAAATTCCATATATAATTAATTTATACAAAAAAATTAATTTTTGATAAAAGATTTTATGTATAAAATAATAATAATAATAAGAGCTCCCGGTGACCCCTTTGTAGGCATGTAAGCCTAAATTCTAGGCTTATATAGCCTATAACCATATAATATAAGCTCACCGGGAAAGCTCACCGGGAAAGCTCACCGGGAAAGCTCACCGGGAAAGCTCACCGGGAAAGTTCACCGGGAAAGTTCACCGGGAATATAATATTCTTTCGATATTATTCTATAAAACTATTCTTCCAATACTATAAATTCGATATTATAAATTTAATACTATAAATTCGATATAATAAATTTGATATAAATTCGATATAATAAATTCGATACCCTGAATTCGATATAATAAATTCAATATAATAAATTCAATATAATAAATTCGATATAAATTTTATAATATTCTTAAATATGATTCTTTTTTACTTTATTATTTCATTGTAAAATTTAAAATTAACAATCATAAAAATCTAAAAGTTATAATCTAATATATTTTTATAAAAAAATTAAACTATGCTATTATCACGGGGCTGACAGACAGTAATAGAGTTCCAATAACTTTGCCGAATTCAGTAAAATTGTATTGATTTAGATAATAAATTCGAATTGAAGATTAAAACATAGCTCGAAGAACTACAATATAGGATCTTCCAAATTAAAGATATACAGAATTCTTGTAAATACCTATTTCGATTCAATCCAATAGGATCCATATATCTTATAACTCCATATTATAATAGCTATATAAATGTTGGTTTTTATATTAAGAATAATAATATTAATAATTAAAACTCTTTTAATAATAGAACCTTTTGATCTTTGCATTTCAATTTTATTATTGAAAATATTGATAATTTAAAATAATAATTTATAAGTGATATCGAAAAATCTATAAAACAAAAAGAAATAAAAAATCATTCAGATAAAATAGAATTACTAAAACTTTTTAAAAGAAAATAAAAACTATATATTGATTCTATATCGATCTCTTCAATATACTTCTCATTAAGAAACTTTTTATAAAAAGTATATTTATTATTAATGGTTTCAGAATAAAAAAAAGATTTAAGAAATTTATTCGACGAATCATTATTCTAAAGAAAATCCTGAATTTGTTATCTAACATTTCAAATAAAAACAAGAAAAGAAATCATATAAATTTTAGGAAAAACGTATTCTTTTTTATTATAAATTCTCTTTAAATTAAAACAAAAATTAATAGGAAATAAATATTTAAAACAATAACTATTTGAAATTAATAAAATATTGAAATTATCAAATTCTCTCATTTTTTTCTTTATAAAATGATTATCTAAATAATTATTCCAATTAGAACAATTATTAAATTTATGATTACCAGTCTAAAAAGATTTATCTAAATTATATAATTGAATTATATTACAAATCCAATACTTATTTAAATATAATTTAATTATTTCTATATAGATAAGATTTCTTTTCTTCTTCTTTTTAATTCTTTGAGCTTTTATATGATGAATTTGCATATTTGCTAGTTTTTCTCTATCTGTACATAAATCACATATCTTTTGAAAAGGTAAATATTTATTAGTAATATTATTATCTAAATATAGATCGATAACTTTATGTCTATATAGAGATTCTCTTAAATATTGACGCAATTCAATTCGATCTGAATCAATATCATCAACTCTATTATTCTCTTCAGATTTAGTATAAAAGAAACAAGATTCACTAGGTTTTAAATCTCTTCCCCTTTTATTAGAACTTTGTAAAAAACTAATAAAAGATTAACAAAATTTAAAATATATAATTAAACGAATGCTAGGATAATCAACTCTTTTTTCTAAACCAGATGTATTAATAATAATTTGATTGAAATTATCAAAAATATTAAAGAAATTGTGTAAAATACGATTTTGCTTTTTCAAGTCTAAATCAAAATAATAAAAGGAATAATTCAAAAAAGTAAATAAAGAAATTATATCTTTTTTAGAAGGATAAAATATTATAATTTTATTTTTTTTATTCAAAAATAATGTAGATTTGAATTTTTCAATATAAAATTGAATTTCAGTAAATTGTTTTTTTATATTGAATAAATTAAAGATTTTAGCTTTATATCTAATATTATTTCAAACACTTGGTACTCTTATAATTGAAATATTTTTCAAAGATAAATGATTAATTAATTGTTTTTCAATAGAAAGAGGTAAAATATCAATTAAAAAAACAAATTGATATTTTTTCAATAAGAGAGATCGAAAACGAAACATAATATTTCGATAATTAGAATTAGTAATTAACAAATGACACTTATCAATTATAATTCGATCAATCTTTTTTTGATTAATTAACTCATTGAGCTTTACTATAAAGCTTTCTTTAATAACTGATTCAATACTAATTAAAATAAGATTTTGAAATTCTTGTTTTTCTTCCCAAATAGAACAAAGAATATTAAAACTTTTAGCTCGATTTGAAATATCAGTTTTTAAAACAATCAAAGGGATAATCATTATAATAATCTTTAAAATAATTAAAACACTAATCAATAAATAACTCAAAGATTTATTACTATTTGTAGGCAAAATCCCTAAGATATAAGGAACTTTCAATAATATACTTTTTATTAAAGTCTCTTGCTCTGGGATACGAAAAGAGGCAGTTGAATTATTTAAGAATTCTTTCAATAATTGATTCAAAATAGAACTCGAAGAAGCAGTATTGGAGAATGATTGAAATTCTGAAACCTTCAGTTTTTTTATCATTTTATTCGAATTTTCATCAAGAGAACTACTTTCTCGACGATGTTTACGAAGATTGATTAGATTAGATTCTTTACTATATTTCACTAATAAACTATTTAGCATTGAATTCTTTTCTTTCAATACCATTTGATTCCTAATATTTATACTACTAATAAAAGGATTCAATTCAATCATATAATCTTTCAATCCGAAAAATTCATGAAAACGCAAACTTAATTCTAAATATTTATTCTGCTTATTTAAAGGGATATTTTTAAATGTAGTAGTAGAACGCCCATAGTGCATAAAATCAATCTCAGAATTGTGTCCCATTAAACTACTCTGAATTTGATGAGCGCTAGCTTCCATCAAATCATCTTCAAGAGTTAAATCACTTAAATTAATCTTTTCTTTCATAAATTCTCTCATAATTCCTACAATTATTTGTCTGTATTTTTGAAGATTCAAATTAAGATCTAATATTGATTGAGAATATTTTTGAAGAATATACGAAAGATCCGAAGAAACGAGAGAACGCGAATTGAAATACTCTAAATAAGGATTTATAAGATTGAAATCGAATTTGGAATTAATAATATTTAATGTTTTTAAAAAGGGATCAATACAAATAATATATTTTAGTAGAATATTAGAAATTAATAGAAAAAGATATTTAAACTTGGAGACATAGGATTCTATAAAAGATCTTGATTTATTAATAGAGATATTAGTAATAAATAAAGAACTACTAATATCTAAAAATAACTTTCTCTAATCTTTATTCGAATTCTGATATTTTAAAGTATACAATTCAGTATCTCTTGAAGGTAAACCACTAGTCAAATGAATTAATAATAAAAGTATCTACTTGAATTTCAGAATATTTTTTAAATAATTCTTATAATTCGATTTATTCAACTTTAAATTATTATTCGAAATTACAAAAAAATGTTCTCATAATCTTTCAATTTCAATCACTTTATTGATTAGAAATTTATTATTTGATTTAATACTTGGATGAAAATCCTTGAAAAATTTAAAAGAAATTATATTTTTACAATTTTCATATTTATTAAAATCTTTCAATCTAATATATAAGAATTCTTTTAAATCAATATTTAATAAAATTGTTTTATTAAAAAAAGAATAAATTGAATCTAAAATTGATTTAAATAGTTTTTTTAAATCATTTACATTAATAGTAATATCTCTATAAAAAAGTGTATTTGTATAATAAAAACTAATAATTATAGAACTTTTATTAGATAATTTATTATTTATTTTAAAAGTATAATTTCGATGTAATAGAATTTCAGTTAAAACATTTTGATAATGATTTTGAAAATAATTAGTTATAAAACAAATCAAAATTGAATTCAAATTATATATAGAATGAATAATTAGATAACGAATAAAATATTCAATAGTATATAATTGATTATAATAAATGAAATAGGAATAATATTGGGATAATTGAAGAGTATCTTTAATTGAATTATTATTTCGAATAGATTGATAAGCGAAGAAGTAATTAATAGGATTGTTAAAGATATTTAAATCTGTTTTCTATTTAAAACAAATAATCAAAATATCTAAAATTAAATCTCTTATTTCAATCAATAATTCATTATCTGAATCATTAATCTCCCTAAGATTTTCAATAATAGAATTCAAATTTAATTCCAAAGAATCTGATTCTAAAAGCCTAAATGAAATAAATAAATTAGATAAATTAAATGATTCATCAGAATCATTCAAATCATTAGAATCATTCAATTCGTTTAATTCATTTAATTCATTTAAATCTTCAGAATTACATTCTTCAGAATCACTTGAATTTTCAGAAATAACTTTATTATTATTATCTTGAATTGACTTCAAACTATTAAATTTAATCTTATTTGCTTTTTTAGTAAAGGACTTTTTATTGTTTTTAAAAATAAATACTAAAGTCTTTTCAGAATCTAAAATCTTATTAAAATTAATAACTTTTTTAAATAAATCGTTTATTTTAGTTTCCAAATTTTCGAAATCAGAATAAAATTTATTTATATAAAAGAATAAAGTATACAAAATGAAACTAAAAAAAAGTTTAAAAAAAGAAAAGTATTTAATACAAGTATTAAAAGTATAAAGGGGTTTGAAACCTTTATTTTTGATTTTATCTTTTTCAAAACTATTTAGAATATTCAAATAAGATTTATTTAAAAATACTACTTTTTCTAAACTCAAATATAATAAGATTTCTAAATTAGAAAGAATTATTTTAAAGGTAGATTGAACAATTTGATTAAGGGAAACAATATAAAAATTAGAATATACTTTTAAATCTTCAATATCAAACTTTCGAATATATTCAATATATTTAATACATTCTTGAAATAAAATAAGATTTTTTTTACCAATTCTAATAAAATCAATCTTTTTTTTAATATTCTTTAATTTAGAATCAAATTTATTCTTTCAATTCTTTTTAATTAAATTCAAATTGAAAGAAAAAAATGATAAATCATTATCTAATTTATCATTTATTTCAATAATATTATTTTGAATCGAATTAGAATTTTCATTAGAATAATACTTTTCTTTTATTTGAATTTCAAAAAAGAAACGATTTAATAATAATTCTTATCCCGAAATATTTTGAATTAGATTAAGATGTAAGTCTAATGAAAGATCTTTATAATTAGAATTAATATATTTTTTTAAGTTTTTTAAATTCAATTTTATAATATTATAAAGGGAATATTGAAAATAGGATTTAATAAGCAATTTAGAAAAAGGAATTAAAGAAAATTCAGATTTAAATAAATAAATTAAATAAAGATTTTATTCAATTGATTTGATATTTAAAGAATTATATATATTATAAGCTTTTTGAATTACTTCTTTTTTATAAATAATACTGAAATTGAAAAAGTGTTTTTCATATAAATAAGTTTTGAGATTTTGAATACAAATTTGATAGATATTATATAGAATAAATCGAAATACAAAATAATAAAAAAGAAATAATATTTCATTAATTTCTTGAAAAATCAACTTAACCTAAAAATCCCCAGATTCCCGAAATTCACTAAATAATTCATTAATATTGAATTCAAAAAAGATAGAAAAGAAAAGAGAGATTTGATAATTAATCATTTTTAATAATATTGATTCGAAAAAATAATATAAGAATTAAAAGATTTTGAAAGATTTGAAGATTTGATAAGTATTGATTAAGTATAGAATATATTTCTAATAAAAAAAGAATTTCAATTTAGAAAGGAATTCATTTTATATATATAAATTAAAAAGGTTGCTATAACAATATTAAATTTTAAATTGAAATTAACAAAACAATATCGATTCAAATTGACTTGTCAATAGAAATGCATTACTAACTAATATAACAAATGATCAACTAATATTTCGTTTTTTAAAGCGAAATATTATTTGAATTATAATATTATATAAAATAATATTATTAATTCAATAATAATTAAATTAATAGGATAACCCTGAACTATAACCTATGGAATGTAATTCACTACATTACACTACATATCAAAGCGGTCTCACTTATACCCAACACCTCGAAAACAACAACTCATCGCTCCCCACTATCAGTAGTATAAGCTCAACGGCCAGAACCCTCAGACGAGAGGCAGAGCAGAGGTGGTGGAAGCGAAATGAGGTCTCCCTCGCTGGCCGATACCGTCGCTGGCACCTCAGCTACCAAGTCAAGGAACCTGAGGAACTTGCCCTCCCCCGCCCTATTCTTCAGCGATTGGTAGCGCTCAGGACCGGATACGGGGATTTTGCGTTCTACTACTGGCGCTTTCAGTACGACAACGCTACCTCAGAATGCTCCTGCGGATATAGCAAAGAGTCTGAGCACCTAGTGCTCTGCCGATACTTCTGCACCCAATTCAACAACTGGCCGAACAAATCCGATTCAATTCCGCGAGATACAAAGAGTGCAATCGATTATCTCTCTTTTCTTTTGAAGATCTCAACAGACTTCGCAATCTTTCTAGTGATCATTAATCACTTCGAGCAACTATGCTTAGCTTTCTTGGAGAGCCTCTGATCTTTCATTTTCACATTGCCAACCAGGGCTGCACCCCCCTCTGGAGCTGTTCCCCCTTCTCCACCGTTGTGTACAAACTGCAACATACAAAAACTGACAATATAGGGCCCTATAGCCAGCTGCAAACCTGAACTACCCAGCATAAAGTGGATTGAATAGTATCGACATTGCAAGCAGGAGATAAACGGCAGGAGTGCGCACAACGCCCCTGACCACTTCTCCCCTGATCTGTATTATAGTTGTAGAAGAATGGAACGTATAACTATGCCAGCACCCCTATTAGTATAGTCTATCCCTAGTACCCCCTGGGAGATCGTGGCGAGCCCCTACGGCTTGCCCCCCGGATATAAATTAAAATAAATAAATAAATAAATTATACCCAACACCAATAATATTCAAAACCACTAAATACTAAGATATCAATATAATAAAATCCATATTATTCGCTTTAAACAAAGAGGCAATCTTATTCTAATATATATATATAATTCGTGAATTTTTAATATCGATATTATTCATATTTAAAAGCACTACAATAAAGACTTCAATCTTGGGATTTTAAAATCTATCTTTTTTCATTTTTTTAATATCTTTTTTTTAATTAATAATTGAATTAATAAATTGAGATTGAATATCGACTTTTTTGGTGTGATTGATATTTCATATAAAAAAAGGTCCGAGCTTTCATATCAAGAATATCAATGCTTTAATGGAATTGATGAAATCAAGTGAATATATTGATTCAGAATAATAATAATCAATCATTTTAAAAGATAATTTGATTTTGTTTTCAAACAAATATAATTCAATTGAGTGTTTATTATTTTCATATTTCAAAATTTCGAAAAATTCAGAATTCAGATGTAAAAGGGTGGTGACCAAATTCCTTCTTTTTCGTATACATATTTTCTCTCTTTCTAAATAAATCTTTAATCTCATTGAAAATAATTTTAATAAAATCTATTTGAATTAAGCAATATAAAAGTTAATTTCAATCAAATTTTGAATATATATAATTCAATCAATAATCTACTCATTACTTTTTCACAAATTTAAAACAATTCAAATTGATATATAAAAAAGTAGTGATCAAATAATAACTTTTTGTTTTATTACTATTCTTTAAATCTAAAACCTCTAAAGAGAAATCAAGTATAATCCTTACCGAGAGTTTAAAATTGAGATAAGAGTTTTATATTACAGTGTCGATTATATAACTAGGATTGGTTCTATCGGGACCTATCGATAAGCTTTCGGCACCAATATGCAAATGAGCTAAGGCCTGATTGGGCTAATTCATTTACAAAAACTCTATATATTTTCAATTAGAAAGATCCTATATTGTAGCTCCTTAAACTATATTTTAATCATCAATCTGAATTCATTATTTAAATCAATATAACTTTACTAAATTTAGACAAAGTTATAAAAACCCTATTATCACCTGCCTGCCCCGTAATATTTTATATCCTTTATATATCAAATCAAAAGCCCCTAAATTTCGAAATCTATACTCCCGAGTATGATTTGAAACATTATAAGTGTTACATTTTAAGCTTTCAATTACTATTATTTCAAAGCCTTATATATTAATATATTAAGCCCCTATATATTGAATTATAGATCTTTAAGACAAATTTTAAAAACTTTTAATATTGAATTAAAAATCACGAAATATTAAAATAAAATCTTTAATATAAATAAATCTTAATTCCCTATATATATCAATTATACTAATTTTATATATGCTCACCCATATATAAAAGAGTTCTAGCTTTCAACAATAGAGTTTATAGGCTATTAAACCCTTGAAAATCAAAATATAGCCCCCAGTATTAAACAAAAATACCCCTAAGATCAACCCTAAGAACCCCCAAAATTCAAAAATAAAAGCCCCCGATTATCAAAAATAAGAGTCCTCGAATATCAAAAATAAAGCTCCCAAATATCGAAAATAAAAGTCCTCGAATATCAAAAATAAAGCCCCCGAATATCGAAAATAAAGCCCTCAAATATTGAAATAAAAGATATCAAATACTAATATATAAAAACCCCCTAAATATTAGATTATAGCACTATATCATCAGGATTGAAAAGAGCTCTTTTAGTCTATAGAATTTTAATATTAAAATATAATACTAGAATTCTATTCAAAAAGTTATAGGGTAAATTTTTATATTATAGTACTCTAATCCTCTATAACCTTAATACTCTATATATATCAACTATACTAATTTCATATATACTCACCTATATATAAAAGGATTCTAGCTTTTAATAATAGAGTTTATAGGCTATTAAGACCCTGTATATTATATTAAATAATAATATACAGAGCCTAGATTGATAAAGGCAAGCCTGAAAAGCACTAATATTAGAATCACCTTATATTAAATGCCATTCAACTCACCCTTATCATATACCCATAGGGTCCTCATTAGTCGAAATTTCGTATACAATAGATTTATACGAAAAAAATAATTTCCGACAAATTATTTTACATGCAAATCAATACTAATAATGCTAGCTCCCGGTGACCCACTTATAGGCATATAGGGCCTATAAATTAGGCTTGTATAGCCTATAACCATTGAATTGAAGCTCACCGGGATCAAGTCACCGGGAGGAAGCTCACCGGTATTCATTCACCGGGAGTTGCTTATAGGCTTTAATGCCTATAAGGGAGCCTATATTATATGATCACCGGCATAAAGCTCACCGACATCGAGTTCACCGGGACTAATCTTTCAATATAAATCTTTTAATACAAATTCTTTCAATATAGAAATTCTAATATAAAGTCTTTCAATATAAATCTTTCAATACGAATTCTCTCAATATAAAATCTTTCAATATAAAATCTTTCAATATAAATTATTTTAATATAATTCAATAATATTCTCTTAAAATACTAATATTTTACTACTAATCTTTCAATATTATTCAATATTATTTCCTTGAAATATTATTATACTATTACTTTTTTAATAAATTATATAGAATTAAATAAATTATAGAATTTAAGCTTTATAATCTTTATATTAATTTTATTAGTATTTTTATTAATATTTTTATTAGTAGTATTCCTATTACTATTGAATTTTCGATTATATAATTTGATTATTTTATATCTTTTTTGGCTGGGTCATTATCACTCATACCCTTTCAAATTCGAGCTTTTTCGAAACTAGTACAGATGCATCAAAATCGAAGATATCAAAAATCTAATTTTATATATAGAAAATTCAATTGAATCTCTATTAATTTTTTTTTTCAAATTTCTGAAAACCCTAAAATTAAAGGGTAGAGAGGTGGTGACCAAATTCACTTATTTCGTGGGTCAGTATCTCCCTGCTTTCGAAAATTACTATAGCTTTTCTTCAATCTTATTAACCCTAAGCTTTAGGGTTATCTGTATAAATCCATTAATATCAAAGATATTAAAAATCTAATTTCATATATAGAGAATTCAATTGAATCTCTATTTATTTCTTTTTTCAAATTTCTGAAAAATCTAAAATTGAAGTGTAGAGAGGTGGTGATCAAATGGTGACTTTTTGGCTGGGTCACCACTCCTTTGTCGAAATGGGTTACCACTAGTGGTGACCATCAAAAAAAGTCCGTGGAATAATAGTTAGGGTTATCTGTACAGATTTATTAATATTAAAGATATCGAAAATCTAATTTCATATATAGAGAATTCAATTGAATTTCTATTTATTTCTTTTTCCAAATTTCTGAAAAGCTTAAAATTGAAGTGTAAAGAGGTGGTGACCAAATGGTGACTTTTTGCCTAGATCACCACCCCCCTGTCGAAATAGGTCACCACCGATGGTGACCACCAAAAAAAGTCCGTGGAATAATAGTTAGGAAAATTCGTGAGGTTCCAATTTTGGCTAGAGATAAAGTATTGTATTCAAAGTAGTTAAATAATAGAAATGGAGCTATCAAACCATAACTATGACCTTTGCTGGCTGTGATCATGAGACCTAGAATGTAATACCTGTGGATTCACTGTACTGAACCTGTGGCATCAATTGTATCACTTAATAAATACGATTATGCTTGGTGCAGGTTGGTCTTCTTCCTATCTAAAAGGGAGAAAGGAGATCTCTATATAGACTTTCTCTCCGGTACTAATTACCTATTTGGGCATGCTGGTACTGCTTTGTGGTAATCATGTGATTCTCTCCTGTACACCTTGCTGACTTATAACCGATATCCTTGTTACATGCACGACCCTATTATGTACACACTTTTCAATTTTAAAATAAAAATCGATTATAAATTCAAAAATCATTATAATAAAATGAATTTTGATTTGGAATATTAATATTATTGATGGTTTTGATTTTTGGAAAATTTGTAATAATTGATTGACATTAAATTGAAAGATTGAAAATAAAAAATATTGATTATTAATATATAATTTTGAAGGAAAAAGTATATTAGAATATATTTATAAAATTGAAATATATTTCTAAAATTTTTTGAATATCAATATTATTATATAAATAATTGAAAAATTGAAAATATATCAAAATGAAAGTTTAATATTAATCATTAGATCTTTTAATTATTTCTAATATAATATCAAGAATTTAAAAATTGGTTTTGAAATGAATTTAGATTTTATAAAAGATATTAAAAATTGAAAAGATATTGGATGTTGTAATGAATCTAAAATTTAATATTTGAATATATATAATATTGATAGAAAAGAAGATTCTTAAAAAAAGAAAATTATTTTTCAAAAATTTATTATTAAAATTTATTTATTTATAATATAATAGATTTTTATAAGATTTGAAATATATATTTTATAAATGTTTATTATTATTCTTAACAAAAAATTATTAAAAAGCTTATTATATTATATATATAATTTAAAAAGAATTGAATTTTGATAAAAATCTTTTTAATATTTATAGACTCAAAAAAATTTGAGTTTTAAATTCTTTGAAAATTCAAAAAAACATTAGAAAAGATGTTTTTATAAAAATCAATAGAATTCACTTTATAAAGTATTAAGAAGACTTATATTCTAAGAAAATAATAAGAAATCTTATATTATAATCATATTAAATTAGATTAAATTCTATAAATTTATTTATAAATTATAATTTAAATTTATTATTAATAAATAATATATATTCTTATATTTTTTTTGATTTTTAAAAGAAGTTATTATTATATGATAGAAAATTAAAATCAAAAATCACAGATTTATTGATATATTATTAAATTCTTTTCAAAAATGAGATTTTTAAAAAATTGAAAATATAATATTGATATAATTTGGAGTTTTTGATAAAAAATTATAATTCTTTTAAACTTTTTATATTATTATATACTTAAATTTGTAGTTTCTCTAAATTAACTTTATTTTTATAAATTATATCATTTGATATATTAATATATAATTATTTTCTATTCAAATTTAATATTATGATTATTATTATATTTATAATTTTATTTTCGAAATCTTTTTTGTAGAAATTAAACAGATTATTTTAAATTATTCTTTTTCGAAATCTAAAATCAAAATAATTATAAAATGATTTTTAAATTGATTTAAAAGAGTATTCTATATATTAATAAAAGCGTGTACATAATAGGGTCGTGCATGTAACAGGGATATCGGTTATCGTAACAATTCCTTTTATTGGTTAGATAGAATGCAGGTAGATAGCTGTGACGTTATAGGATCCTTGTCTTACATCTAATGAATTTACAATAATCTGAATAATTGGTGATGCTAGCTAAGGCGTGCTAATCTATTAATGGCCCCGCTTCAGTCTTGAGCTCTTCAGTGTCTTTAGAATCCGCATTCTCCCTCGCACTGTTCTCTCTATTTCCATTCAATAATCTTCATTCAATCAAACCCATCCGATCAAGCCCACTCGGTATGGCTTCCTTAAATGATAGACTCAAAAGCCGTTTAGAGTTTCATATATTATATAAGGATGCAATAGACGCTGAGCTCGAGGAAGCAGGCTATGACGACTCCAATGCATTCTGGCATAAAGCCCGGTTATTCACGAGAATCATTGCTAGTCGATATGTACAAACTGGGCTTACTCATCCTATAGAGTTGTACAAGTACGACCTCCGTGAGCTATGGTATATGTGTGTACAAGGAGCCAGACTTATAGCTGCAGATCACTTTGCGCAAGATAGATTGGTGAGCCAAGTGCTATATACAAGGGAGATGGGTGTTCTTTCTCGGAAGATTGTGGATTCAAAGGAGAAGAGGAATAATCCAGAGATGGAAATAGCAATTACCTCCGATGGTAATATATGGAGCGATCTTCCTTTCCTCGTGGAAGAAATATAAACAGTATGGACTATTTCCATAAGCATTTTTGCCGCCCAGCGCCATAATCTAAGTGCTTTTGTCGCCTGACTCGCTTTTGTTGGAGTTCGTAATCCTAAATTGTACCTGGTTGCGATTTGGATTCTACATAATACCCTTAAGACCCCGCGGCTATTGACAAGTAAAACAGAAACTACTAGCTACGATTCTAAGAAATGTTTGATTACTATTGCGGACCTTCTACCCACCGCAATAATATGGTTTCAATACTACAGCCACAAAATCGAAACCCTCTACATTCTGAATCAGAATTTCGAATCCAGTCTTTCAGAAACAAGGGAGTTGGTCAAAAACGTATAGATTATACCCAATTCGGGATTTAGTACAGCCAGGTAGATATTTTGAAAGGATAGGCTTGAAGAGATCAATCGTTGTAGAAATGAAGAGGTCGCACCACTGGCATCGAAAGTATGGAAAACGATGAAGTTCTGGGGTGAAAGAATTGAGTTTATAAATAATACCAAGTAGGATATGGAATGGTATTATAAGAGAAAGTAGTGATATAGGGTAGAAGATAATATAAAGGCTTTAGATCTACTTTAATCGATATACATAGGATATTGAAAGGTGGAATTGGAATTCATAAGAAAAGTTATCTAGATTGTTCTGAGTGATGGCCTACAAGATATGATGTTGGTTCGAATTACACGGCATAAGACTTATTTTTGGTGAGGGAATATTATATTTGGCGAAGATTTTGTAAGGAGAATATTGTAATTGTTTCTCAGTTTCCTTTTCTATTTCTTGTGTAATTGCATTGTACACTTCTCTGCAATTTCTTTTCTTTCTTTGATTACTTTTCTGATCACTGAGCGGATTATTTTTCTATTCACTATCATCAATTTCTTTCATTATATTCTGGATTCAATTTCGATATACTTGATATTCTTACTATTATCCCTTACCTTCATTTATTATTCAATATTATATATTTCGATTATTAAATTATAATTATAATTGTAATCTTGCTACCCAAAATAAATCTTTATTTATAATCTATTTTTCTTATATTCTTTATTATTATAATGCTTTCTAATTTTGTGATTTTGGGTTTTATATTTATAATACTAATATTGTTATTTATTAATAATAAGATTGATGATTTATAAAATAGATTTATTTACAAATAATATAATAGTTCTATAATTGTATATCTATATATAATCCTCAATAAATTGATTAACAATTTTCGATATTTCAATATAGATTTGTATCTATCAGCTAAATAATTGGGAATTATTGCTACTTCAATATATATTTGTATTATAAATTGATTAATTGATTTTATTAATATCTGTCTTCAGTTCACAACTATATAGAACAGCTAGGCCCTATGGGCCTAATAGGTAACTTTTTAATTTATAATATTGAATATAATCTAATTAAAGAAGTGAAAACAAATGCTAAAGAACAGTGCCCGCTTATTATATGTATTACATATAATAAGAAAATTATGAAAATCAAGAAGTTATAAAGAGATTAAAAACCTTTCTAATTTTCCCAATTACTTCTTTTTCATTCTTTTCTCCTCTTTCCTCTTCCACTATTGCTCCTTCCTTTATTATTTCTTATTCAAGAGCCCTTGCTAAATACTATACCCTTGTAGCGATTTTACTAATATTAATGAATTTGATAGCTAATTCAATATCTATTTTAGTATACAATAGGAATTGTATAGTGATTTTGGATAATAGGATTTTCTTAAAGATTTCTTTTCTTTTTAATTTATATATAGAACAGCTAATAAGGAGATATTGTAATATTTCAATATTGCTGTATATACATTTATTATTGATAAATTTAAAACAATATAAATGGGATTTGATATATTTATAATCTAATTTGAATTAAAAGAATATGCTAGCAGTATTTCGATTAGTTTTGTTTGATAACTTGATTTTGAAGTTTATTTTCTATAGAAATAATTTCGAGTAAGTTAATAAGAATTGATTTGATTTGAATTCGTATTGGTTGAAAATAGAAAGCTATTAATTTGAATTGTATTCTTTGATAATTATATTCAAAAAGCTAAAGCTTGTTTTGTTTAAAATAGATCGTATTGTAATTACTTCTTTTGTTAATTTATTTGCTAATTCATTTCCTTTAATTGAGGTGTAACTAAAGATTCAATTTAAAAAGATTTCTATTCCTTTTGCTTTAATAATTTTAATTGCTTTGATTGTTTTTATTTGGTATACTTATTCTGAGTAATCTGAGGATATTTTTAATTAATATAAATCTATTTAATTATTCGAATAGATTTTAAATTTTTGATTAGTGTAAACAATTGAGCTAGTATATTCAATAATTCTTGTAACCTTATAAAGCTTTCTATTATATATCAATTAATTAATATTAATATTACTTTGCTTTTGATATGATATTTGATTATTTGATTATATAGCCACTATACCTATTCCAATACCTATTCCCTTTTCAATGAAGAAGACATTGATGTAAATATAGGTAGTATTCTTATTCCTATATTTGAAAACAATATTATAAAAAATAGTAGTATCTTTTTTTAACGAATTACTAATATTAATTTTGAAAAAGATTTCTCTTTTCTATAAAGGGAAATTAGAATAAATAATCTTTTCGAATAAAAAGGGGTTGAAGTTCTGATTTATTGATTCTTTGATTTTATCCAATTGAATAGATTTATATTGTTTTTTTCAAGAAATAGGGATTGCTTCCAAATTAGCTTAATATTGAGCTAGTAATACTTTTTCAATATTGATTGAATAGTTTAATGCTAGTTTAGTTAGATAAAATGTATATTATCTAATATTTGAATCTAATCAAATTCTTGAAAGCTTTAGACCTATTTCTATTTTTATTGGGAGGATTGAAACAGTTTTGAATACTTCTAATATTTTTCGAAGGGCTAGGTTTTGAAATGATTACATCATATTCTTAAATTAAATTTAATTTTTTTATCAAATTATTGAATTGTAATCGGCTATACTTATTATATATACTATATATAACTATCTAAAGGCTTTAGAACTAAAACCCTTTTCAATATTAGTTAATTGGGTTATTTAATAGAAAGCTTTTTTTGCTTATATAATTCTAATATTAATATATTGATTGAATTTGAGGTTCGGATTGAATTATATTTTCAATTATTTAATTAGAGATTAAGGGATAATTGTTTTTGAATTGGGTAATATAATTGGATAGTTTTTTGTTAATTTGGATAATGAAAAATATATTAGTTTTATTTTTGCTAAATCGAATTGAATGGCATTTCTTGAACTAAATTTGTAAATTTGTTTTATAGCTTTCTTTAGCGATTTGATATTCTTTTTTTATATCGATAAGTTAGTAATTAGAGTAATATCGTTAATATAGGATAGGAATTTGATTGAATTGAATAAAAATAGGTTTTTAATATATATAAGGAAGAGGATTAAAGAAATTGAATTGTTTTGTAATATTTTGATCGAAATTAGCTTAAAGGATTCGGTTTGATTATTGAAAGATAATTTTAGTTGTTTTTATTAAAGAAATAAAGCTATTTAGGCTATAAGATTTGTAGACAGTTTTAGTTTTTTATAAATATCTAATAATCGATTTTTTGAGATATAATCAAAGGTTTTCTTTATATTTATAAATAATATTAAGATCTTCTTGTTGATTTACTTGTTTCTTTTGATTTCTATAATTAATAAAAGTGTAGTATTTATTGCTGATTTTTTTTAATATTTTTCTATTTGATTCTTATGTAAAAAGTGAGTAGTCTTTATTAAGTATTTTAATCGTTAAGCTAAAATCCTTTTGCTTATTTTCTCAAGGTAATTTAATAGTACAATTATTTTATATACTTTTAGAAGGGAATAGTCTGGTTTCGAGACTTTCTTTAGAATGGCTTTTGTAATCTATTTCTAGTATTGAGGATAATATTCTAGATTAATGAGTTTGCTAAAGAAAATAAAAAAAGTTTGTGGGATTGCTTTGTATACCTTTTTAATAATCTTTTAAATGATTCCATTTAGGCTAAGAGTTCTTCCCTATATCTTAACTAAACAGGCATTGTTTAATTCGATTTACAAAAGGCTAGGTCATTTTTATTTTTTGGATTGTTTATATCTTTCTCATTGAGGTTTTGGAGTAATAGGGGGGGTGGGAATAAGGTCGATTTGAAAGTAGAGTATTTTCCTTTAAAAGAGTTTTTTGTTGAAATATTCGGTATTCTTTGATCTTGAAAGTCTTTGGTATAGGTTATTGTTTTGAATATTGTTTGTGTATTCTTCTTTTCGAGGAATTTATTTCAATGATTTTTTTTTGTTGTTTTAATAGTTTGAAGATATTTGTTTTTAACAATTTTGTATTCTTTCTTAGAGTTAAAGTTTTTTAGATTTGATTTAATCATTTGCTTTGTTTTTTCTAACTTTTTCGAAGATCTTTTAGTTTGGATATCCACCATAGTTTTACTTTTTTGATTGAATTAGTTTTAAATATAGATCTTTCAATTATTTTCTGAATGATTCTAATAAGCTTGTTTGTTGTTTGATTTAGAATTAAATAATTATCTCTTTCTTTTAGGAGGTTTAACGAGTCCTTTTTAGTTGAAGTAGTTGAATTTAGAATAGAAAGAATAAGAGAATATAAGGATTCTGATTTCAATATCGATTTGAATTTATTTCAATTGGCTAGTTTGGTATTGTATCTAACTAGCAATATTGTATTGAAAGGATTTGATTTTCCTTTTCTTTTTAATTCGAAAAGTATTTCTGTATGATCAGATCCTATATCTGAAAATGTTTACTAGTTTTGGATTTGAGAGACGATTCTTTTTGAAGCTAATGTGAAATCAAGGATGCTTAGATTGAAAACATTAGTTCGATAAAAAGTACTGATTTCGGACTCGTTTAAAAAAGTAAGATTCTGATCTTTAAATTATTCAACTAATTAATCAGCATTTCCGCTTTTCTTCGAAAAAGAGTTTTACCATAGGTGGTAGGCATTGAAATCGCCTAGTAGAATAGTTTCTTGTGATATAGATATATCATACAAACATCTTTCGATTGTGAAACCTTTCTCTTTGATTTAATCAATTTCGTTATATATATTGATAATTTGAAAGGTTTTATTTTCATTTTAGTATTTAAAAATCTATATATCGGGATCTATTGGAGAATTGGGAGTTAGGTTGATTGTAGCCTGAAGAGTTTTTGAAGTGTATAATAATATACGGGATCGAAAGTTAGAATCGAATTTTAATAGTGTTTGTATGAAATTGGAGTGTATAATGGATCTCGAATATAAGTAATCAGCTTTATTTTTGATAATCCAAGGTTTTTGGATTATAATAAGGTTGATATTAAGTTCTATTGTAAGTTGTAAAACGTTCTCTATAGTTTGTGTACTTCTATTGAGATTTATTTAAAGAATTCGAATATTAGTGTAACTTATTAATTAGTATTATTTGTTTTTTGCTGGATTGCTTGATAGATTTCGTATATTCTTGAATTTGCTATATGCTTTCCTTAGTAATTCGAGTATTTAGTAGTAAAATGTTGATAGAACTTTCCTTTGATATTATATACTATACATAAATATACTAATGTGATATATTTACTTCCATATAATTTGTAAAAGGGATCCCTTCTACAATATATATCTAGATGTTCAAATCCTTGGCATTTTAGGCATTGTATAGTTGGTTTGGATTCATAGAATTTTTCTACTCTTGTACTGATACCAGCGATATATAGTTGTTTCCGAATAGCTAGTTCTGCTTTTGATTTTGATACAAAAGTAATTACTATAGTTTCTTCTCATTGATAAACTCTTTTTGATAATAGTGTAAGCCAAAAAGAGATTTCTATTGGCTTAAACTTTGAATTGAAGATTTTGATTTCTTTAAGAATGAGATCCATTTCTTTTGTTTTAGAAAATTCTTTTATAGGGATTTTATAAATGATGACCTTATGCTATTCTTGATCTTTTTGAATTCTTTCGAATTTGATAAGGTTGCTCTAGATTGTTTTCTTTTCTAATAAAAGTTGTGATGTAAAAGAAGTATTTGTAATGATTATTATATTGTTATTCAGGGATAGGGTTATTGTTGCTATAACCAAGCCTTTGATTCCAATTTTTTGAAATACTTCGTTTATTTGGTTTCGAATTGCTATAAATAAAAAGGAGATAGTATTTTTAATTTCTAATTTGATTAAAATTAAACATTTTTGTATAATTTCGATCTTCTTATCGATTGGAATAGATCTAATAATTTTTCCCTTATCTATTAGATTCCATTCTCCTTCTTTTATTATTGCTACATATATTGATTTAATAATTGATATATTGATTAGCAAAGAAACTTTAATAAAAACTTTAATTTAAATCTCAATTTTCCGTGTAACCGATTCTAGATAAATGATTTAGGAAGTGATGATATTGAAGACGGTAGTGAGTTTTCCTTTTTCCATATATTCTCTAAAGATTTCAAACAGATCTAGTAGTTTGGATTGTTCATTTTGTGATTGAATAAAAATTGAAACTAGCAAGATAAGATCTCTTGCTTTTAGAATAGCTTCCTTTGATATAGTTGGCCTGTTCTGTATTCTGGATTGTTTATTTTGATTGCTGAAAGATATTGTAGAATCGCGTTTCTTATTCTAATTGAATATATGAGTAGTGTTAGTTGTGCCTTGGGTAATAAAGGGATTGCTAAGTAAACTGAACTCTTCAATTCTTATTCCAGAGTTGGCTGGCTGATTGGTTGGTAAAGTAAAGCTGGAGATTTCGAATTGGGGGTTTTCAAAAGGAGGGGGAAGGCTTGAAGGTATTGGAGTATTTAGAACAATAGTGGGATAAGTGTTTGGTATGATGGAGGCTTCAGAAGAAGTCTTCATTATAGTTGTATCTATAAGTGTTGTTGTATTATTAGGACAACTTATGTTGGGAGTTATATTCTTATTTGATTTGTACTATAATATAGTTTATCACCGGGTCGCTAATATTATTGGGTCGCTACTTTTTATACTATTCAATCACTTTAAATCTATATTATTCAATAACAATTGAATCAATTGATTAAAACTATTAAGAATCTAATAATCTAGGATCTATTCTATCATTTTAATAAGTTCTTGTATTATATCCTGTCTTTTTGCATTTATTATAATATCGAATAGAAGATGCTCCCTTATTAGAATCCCTTCCTTTTTGATGCTCATTGCATTGAATCTGAATATCAATCTCTTGTTAAGATAATATATCAAAATCCTTTTATTCAGTGAGTATATCTTCTTAATATAGTTGAGTTTTTTTCGTATATCGATGTTTGCTTAATGTTTCATTTGCTGCCCGAAGTATATGATTCTCTGTATTCAAAAGTATATTCTTATAAGCTAATTCTTTTATACTTTTAATTAGAATTAATACAATTTCAAATATAAATATAGGGAAGCTTAATTAATAATGAGTTATTTGAGATTTAATTAATATTAACTAAAAAAGAGCTTCAATTAAATTGCGAGGGGTTTGAAAGATTTATTAATCTAAATCGAAAAAGAAGGGGGTAGGTATACAAATTCGAATATCTAATTTCGAAAGAATAGTATCAGAATCAAATGGAATTAAATCTACTCTTTGAAATCCAGATTTTATATTCTGAATTATTAGAAAAGATATTTATATCATATATCACACTATGCTATATCGGGATTAGCCTATATATAACTCTATTGAGTTTATATATATATATCGTATCTTTATGTAAAATTTAATAATATTAAGGCTTTTCCACCAACTTTTATATAATCTTTTAATAGATTATAAGCCTGGATTCGCGCAGCGCTAGGATTAGTTTTTTGAAGTCACTTGATTAATGTTACAATAGATAGTAGTGACTTCGTCAAATCCGGAGACTGTTGTCTTTGTAAACAAGGTTAAATCCCAAAGACAACCAGGTAGCATCTGGCCCAATCCAACTGATCGATTAGGGAAATGCAGCTTCGCTTAGCGAATAAATTTGGTTTCAATATTATTATAAGATTCCGATATTCTATATAATATTGTAAAATATACAACACTATCACAATAAAGATTGTAATAAATATTCAGATATACAGTACTACAACAATCCAATTTTTAGAATTAAAGATAATAGAGATTGTAATAAATACTCAGGTGCGTAACATTATAGCAATCCAATCTTTGGGGTTGAAGATCGTAGAGATCATAATAAATACTCAGATATATAATATCACAACAATCCAATCTATAGAATTAAAAAAAATAATAAAGTTTTGATAAACAACTACCACCCATTTTTATCTTCTTTCAATAATTTGAGAATCTTAATTACAATAAGATTCTTTTATCTCACTTTTGATTCTTTTCTTTTCGATTCCTATAAGCTCTACATCAATAACAACAATGCGATATAAGTAATCGGTAGTACTTTACAAATCAATCAAACTTTATACAATTGAGGGTTATTTATAGAAAATCTTGAAATTAAAAATACTTTAAATATAATTTATAAGAGAGCTACAAAACCCATTTAGTTTAATAAGATTTTCTTCATTTCAGAAATTTCCTTGTTATCCCTTTCATTTCTTCAATAGTTTTTTGATTATCTATATCTATAATCTAATGAATATAATGATTATTGAATTATTATTTTATTTAATTGATTTTTATAATATTTAATTTATTTCGCTTACTAATTCCGTTATTTTACAATATTTTAATTCTCAATCTTATTTTCTTTCAATAAGTGATCAAATTTTACTTATATTCTATTTGTATATAATCATTTTGATTCTTTTCTAATCTTTTTTAAAGAAATCTTCATTTTCTTTTCGATTATTGTTTTTATACAATTTCAATTTCGATTTTTTATATCGACAATAATTATATTAGTAATCGAAAGGAAAAGAGAATATATAAAAAGCTAGAAGGTCTATAGAAACCCAAAGGTATTGAGTATAGGAAGCCAAAGATTCCAAAAAGAATCAAAGGCAATCCGAAACCTTATGTGAAGAAGGAGTAGATGATTATGGTAGTAGGAGAATACATATTATTATACTTGGGGGAATACTCTAGTGTTTCACTATATAGAAAATGATGGGACCATCTCCTATACTCCTTATAGTAAAAACCAGCAAAACCAAGATAATCAAGAATGTCACCATTAATCTTATATCCCCTCTTAAATATATCCAAAAAAAAAGAAAGAGTTATAGAATATACTCTATAAAGAAACGTCCTAGCATTCCACTATATAGAAAAGGTATACAATATCTTCTATACTCTTATAAAAAAAAAAAAATCAAAGGATTCTATATAATCAGAATAATCATATAGGAAACTATATCCCAACTCCTTTTAAAGGGAAGAGTTATAAAAATATATACTCTATAGATCAATAAGTATCATACTATCAGTACAATCCCTACGCTTTTAGAAAAGTGTTTACACTAGATATTGGATAACCCTAAAGAAAACGATTTTTTTTAAAAATTGATTAAAAACATTGATTCCTAAAAAAAATATTATTAACAACCAGCATCTTCATTATCAATCACTTACTAATCTTAAAACATTTCCTAACAACTTCTAAAATCTGACTTACTAATCCCAAAGCGCTTCTTGAAAACTATTGAAATCAACACTATAACCTCAAAACACTTTCCAATATATTCTGAAATCAACTCGCTAGCTTCAAAGCACTTATTAGCACTTCTCGAGATTTACTAAATAAAAGCGATTGGATATTGCACACACATCTTTACAATATAAATTATATCGCTTAACTTAATTGAGATCAATTATAATATCGATTTACAATATAACTTCTATAACCTTCCCATAACTTTCGATAAACTATATAACTTCAGATATACGATATCAGCATGAGGGAATATTAGAAAAGGTGCTTATACCACATATCACACTATACTATATCGGGATTAGCTTATATATGATTCTATCGAGTCCATACATATATATCGTATCTCTATGTAGAACTTAATAATATTAAGGCTTTTCCACCAACTTCTACATAATCTTTTAACATAATTTGAAAAATCTTAATTTAAAAAGCGGTGAATAAATCAGTACTATAATTTATAAAGTAAGAATAATCAATAATTATTTCTATCTTTAATATAATCTTATTTAATAAAATTACTACAAATCGATCAATTTAATAAATAATTTAATTCTGATTAGATATTTATAATTCTAACTTAAAATAACCTTAAAGGATATATAAAATATTTCAAAAAAATCCTTAATTTTAAGAATATTGTTAAACTAATAATATATATTTGAAAAATCCTGATTGGGAAAGGTGAGAAATCGATTAGTAAGAATATATATTTGAAAAATCCTAATTCAGAAAGTGGTAAGTGATTAACAATATTCTGTTTTTCATTAAATTAGGAAATATAATATTAAAATCTATCTTTAATCAATTATAACTTTTTTAAAAATTGATTGATTAGAATATAAATAATATTATTGAACTCTTTGGATTAAAACAAATCAAATATACTCTAAAAATTCTATTTTTACTTTTAACTCTATTTATATATTCAATAGTCAAAAATATAATTTAATAACTTTTTAAATACTTAATTTTTTATTTTTTTTGATAGTTTTAATAATTAGAATGATTTGTGCTTTTTTATTAATTGTTTTTATTATAGATTGTTAATAAATTATATATTAAAGTAAAGAGATATGATTTAAGGTGAAAATAGTCTATATAATGATATGATTCACATGATAATAAAACACATTATGTACTCTTCGGCCGAGCTAAAACTCTTTCGGCGAAGAATTCCATATATCGATAATGATTTGTTCCAGTTATATACAGATTATATCTCTATAGTGTACCTATAGTATCATAAGAAATTGATAAATCAAAGCTTACAATTGATCAATTAATCTTCAATTTCTTCCAATCCTCATACTTTCCAGAATACTATCCATGTCGGATCATTTGGGGTTGGCTTAAAATACAAGTTATCATTGGAATATTGTGTATTTAGCCAATCCGTAGGCTTAAGTTCCCCATTACTATTTCCTCTATTGAATTGGCCACACAGTTTATACAGTACTAAATATACTAATCCTTTACCAGGAACAAAAACACCAGCCTTTCTTATATAACGATCTATCGATTCAAGCTATATCAAACCAATTGAGTCGCACAATAGAGCACATTGCAATCCGTTACCACCGCCATATAATAAGGATATAGCGCAGATATCCTTCGAAACAATCCAAATTGATATGAAATAATCTATGATTTTCCCCAACTTCCCCCAGTTTCCGTTATCTTTCCAAAAGGGGATTACTACACCACATACACTACTCATTCGACCAATCATAATCTTGATAGGCTTATCGCAAACAACATCGCCACCATCCGTATCAGTGGTCGCCTGTGTTAGACCTGCAACGAACCATGCTTGATTGTTTTTGTTGTCTTGATGCAAATGATTTCCTGAATAACCACCCTTCCAGAAGATGTTGTCTACATAAAAATAGTCACCGCATAACGTGACAACTGACATTTTAACCTTTGCTTCGTTTCGCAATATCTTATATACTCTTCCATCTTTTGTATACTCAGCAGCCGTCTTTGATTACTTGTCCCAAGGTTTTGTATATAGAACATCCTATCCAGAGACGCCAAGGGTATTACTCATATTGGTTGAACCCTCCAAATTCTTGAGATAACCATTAGAAACACCAGTCTCAAACATAAACATCTTGGGTTCTTCTTTCGTCTCATCATTCAGGAAAACACGTTGATTAGTGGTTACACCAAGTCGATATGCCGCTGCAATATCGATTATCTCTTCCATCTCGGTCTATCCAAAATGAAATTGATTCATTGGTATTACAGGCTTATATGCCTCTATGTAGCCTATATACTCCATTTCATCCTGCCCAAAAGCATGTGTATAAAGATTTGCGAATAAGAAGATAATCAACTTGAAAGAAATATACCACATGATAAATAATGATACTAATTTGCATGTGTTTTGCATATCGATTTCAATTCTTGGTATTTTGTAACCTTCTCTTTTCTTTCTGAAGTTAACAAACTTTCAATTTCTTTTATATTTAAATCTAAATCTGTTTCATTCTGTATCTTATCCAATCTAACTAGTACTAACACATTTGAATAATCTTTAACCCATTAATCGCTTGCATTTCAATTTGAATATGCTTTAGTTGCTTTTGTAGATTATCTTATTTAGTCTGCACTTGAGTCGTCCTACATATTAATCCACCATCTTATACAGGCCTTTGTATCTCATTATGTGAAAACAATTATCATTGGATATGAAACCCTTGAACCTTACTACCTCCAATTTCTGTGATTGTAGATGCTATATTCAGGTGAGGGTAATAATCACAAGCAGATCTAATACAATGAGGATATAAAGATACTACTAAGTAAATAGTTGTAAAGAATTTTTAATTTCAATCACTTGATATACTGTGAGCATTAACTAAACTTTGTTGAGGAAACATATTAGTATTTCAGTTAGCCATGTTTAATGTTGAAGACAAAAGTGAAGTATAACACATAAAGGTTTGAATCGTAGATACATATTAGTATCTTAGTCAGTCATGTTTGATATTAATAGCTGAAGTGAACAACACACTGGTGCAACCTCCACTGCAGTTGCATAATACGAGTCATTTTTTGCTGTTGTTCAGCAATTTGATGTTTTATATGTTTGTGGCCATATGGGATTGGTGATTATGACTTTTGATCGAGTTGGGTAATTAAAGTCGAAACTCTAGCGTGGGTATGTGTGCGGGGTATCGAGAATATTTATTTAGAAGCATTATACCATTCCCTTCCGAAAAAGCTTACTCCTATAGACTTTCTTCCAGACTCCTTTGGACCCACGCGTTTTTCTTGGAGGTTAAAAAATTATATTATAATAATAATATTATAATTATTATAATATTTAGTGGAAGACTTAGTCAGATTTAGCTTAGGGACGAATCGAATATATAAGATAGTTGAATTGAAGTCAAATAGTATAAAGGAATAAATTATATCTAATTTGCTTGCTTTTTTCTAGATTTTCTTTAAAGAATATTCTAGGTTTATATAGTTTATAATGAAATTCTAGTAAGTTCTATGCTTATAAATAAGATTGATTTAAATCGAATCTTATAGAATCAATTTATATAATAAATAGAAAGTATAATCAATCAAATTTTATTGATTTATTGATTATATTCCATATAATTCCATTCTATTTTATTTCATTATAAATCAATTTGATAATAGATATAGCTATATTATAATATAATAATATAATTTAATAATATAAGATTATATTATTCGTATATTATATAATCATAATATAGTTTATTAATAAAATATTAATAAATGATTTATTATATTTATTATAGAATTTCACACATCCTCTTAATAAATATATTAAATCAATCTTATAATATATTTTAATACAAATTGATTTGATTTATTAATTCGATTAATTTAGTATAAGCTAGTATTATATTGATTTTATAAGCTAATAATAATAGTTTTTGAATTATCGATTTAATTATAGGTATATATATATTGATATTATTTAGTTTATAAATATTAATTTTGTAATTTATAGCTTTTAACCAATATTTTCTATTCAATAAGCTCGTATCCTTTTTATTGAATTTTGATTCGATCAAAATATGATTTGGCTTTTTAATAATAATCTTTTTATTATGATTGAGCCTAGTATCGAAAACTAATTGAAACTTTTGATTTTGATTTAATTGGAGCTTTTGATCTTGATCTATTTTAGTATTCACCTTTTTATTGATTGAATTAAAATACCCCGAAAAAGCAAGTATTTTTTCATCTTTAGCAAAATCTTTGTTTTTAGGAATTAGTCTTTTTATATACTTATATTCTTGTATTTTAGATTCTTTAAAAGTGTTGATACATTCAAAATTCATTTTAAAATTTAGATAATATACATCTTTAATTTAATAAACTATAATTCTTATATTAGCTCTTTTATTAATTATATTGATTTTATCTTCTGAAGGGATAATATAACTAGCCTATTCTTTTTGAATTATTTTATTAGAACTTATAAGAATTGAAGCTATATTAAGAATATAATATATTTCTTGTAGAATCACTTCTGATTTATTATTAATTAAAATAGGAATATCGCCTATTTCATTAATATATAGTTTTTTCCCATTAGCTACTATAATTGAATAATTGTTTAATAGCTTATAATTTATAAATTATTCTTTATTGGATGAATAATACTTTATAGTTTTTGAATCTAATATAAATTTATATTTAGATTTATAGGATTTATTGATTAGGCCTATATTATACCTAATAATCATTAACTGTTTACTAGAAATAAATATATTTGATTCATTATTCGAATCATTATTCGAAATATCATTATAATTCGAGTTAGATTGCTTTATATTAAAGCTTTTATTATTTTTTAGCTTAAAATATTTTATAAAGCATTTAGATTCCAAATAGCCCTTTTTATAACAATGACTATAATAAAGAGTCTTATTATTATTTTAAAGCTAATTTTATTCGTATATAAATCGATATTTGATCGCATTCTAGCTTCTTCAAATATTAATTTAGAAAATAAACTATCTAAATCAATATTATCTTGATTTTTAACTAATTCTTTATACTTTCTAAAAACAAAACCATCAAAAAAGCTAGGTAAACCTTTAAAAAGAAATCATATTATAAAAGCTTTAGGGATATCATATTTCATAGATTTTAAATAATTATATAATGATTGGATTGAATTAATATATTTATTCATTTCTTTAAATTTAGTATAATTAAATTCTATTAGTCTATTTAAATATCTTCCCATTATTTCGATAGAAGACTCTCCAAAAATCTTATTAATAGAATCCCATAGGCTTTTAGCCATAGTTTTATCCATAAATCTTTCGATTAATTCAAAGCTAATTATAAATTTAATAACTCCTAATACCCTTTTTTTATTTCTTTGATATTCTAAAACTCTTTTATTATATTTAATAACTAATTCAGATAAATAAGCTTTCCCTATAATTTCGTTCACATAAAGGGATTTATTTAGTAGTATTTCTGTACCATTAATATATAACATAAGGCCATTTATTTCAAGGAAGAGTTTAGCTTTATTAATCTATTCAATATAATTAGATCTGCCTTTTAAAGGATCAGATTTAAAAGTGATTCCAGAAGCCATTTTAGTCCTTTTTTATTTTAGACTGATTAGTCTTATAAACTAGTTTAGTATGAATCTATATATGTTGGGTGGACCTAGCAAGGTGGTGTATACACAAAAGCATATGGGTTAAAGGTATTGTAATTCTGTCTGCCCCCTTCGTATGAAGGGGCATTTCTAAGCTATATACACATTCTACCCCACATACACACGAAGAGTGTAAGTGGGGGTAGAACGTGACACGTTCTCAGTCACGTGTTCCAACAAGATTAGTCAGGCTCATAACCTCTTAGAGATTAAAAATTATATTATAATATTTAGTGGAAGACTTAGTCAGATTTAGCTTAGGGACGAATCGAATATATAAGATAGTTGAATTGAAGTCAAATAGTATAAAAGAATAAATTATATCTAATTTGCTTGCTTTTTCCTAGGTTTTCTTTAAAGAATATCCTAGGTTTATATAGTTTATAATGAAATTCTAGTAAGTTCTATGCTTATAAATAAGATCGATTTAAATCGAATCTTATAGAATCAATTTATATAATAAATAGAAAGTATAATTAATCAAATTTTATTGATTTATTGATAATCATCCATATGATTCCATTCCATTTTATTCCATTATAAATCAATTTGATAAGAGATATAGCTATGTTATAATATGATAATATAATTTCATAATATAAAATCATATTATTCGTATATTATATAATCATAATATAGCTTATTAATAAGATATTAGTAAGTGATTTACTATATCTATTATAGAATTTTACAAATTTGTATTATAATATATGAAGAATTTCGAAGAGCTTTTTCAATTATTCTGAAAATGTTTTATCAGAATGTTTTCGTATGATCTGTGGAAATATTGTATTACACCATTCAGTGAAATATTTCTGACATCTTTCTTCAATTTCGAAATGTACTTTCATACATATAATCATCTTATCAAATCTTAATCTCTGATTACTGATTTTGTCAAAATAAAACAATAAAACAAAGCCTTGAAACATTATTGAAAAAGCTGATTCGTATTGAATTTGATTGAGTCCAACTTTTCTATATAATTTATAAAATATTTGAAATTTCTTTTCTAAGAAGTTGTACTCTTTATTACTATATTTGAATTCGCTATTGTTATATACCTTTATCAAATCTGGTAGAAGGTTTTATATATAATCTATATTTAGTGTTTTATATAATATTGAGCGATTAGATAATACGAGATTAGAAAAAGGTTGGTTTTGGAATTGTTGTTTTGATTCATTTTGTTATATTTGCTTGAAAGAATCTGATACAAATGGTATTTGAATTTGAATTGATTTCTTTAATATAATAATATTATACATATCTATATATTCCGTTTTCAATATCTTTATCTTTTTCTAAACCTTTTTTATATATTCATCCAATATTTCTTTTGAAATAAATTCAATAAGGATTTTGATATAACTAAGATTTCCTTTTGTTTATCATACTTAGAAGTCATAAAAAATAAACTAATTTCATATAAGTTTGAAAGCTTCGCGATATACAATTTTGAAGATAATCTTTATTTAATCTTTATACTACTTCTAAAATTCGTTCCACAAATGTTATCCTTTATATTATTTGTATTACAAATTGATTATCTACATAATGATATCAGTATTCATTTAGATTTCTATAAAATCTGGATTCTTTAGGTTTAATTGTCTTCTTCAGATTGTAGAATCTATTTCGTATGGAAGTGTTTCAGGGATTAGAAAAACCATATTGAATAATAATATTCGATGTTGTATTGTATTGAATCGATTTGTTGTATGGTGTGTATGAGTGTGTGATAAACATAGATAGAATTGATATAAATCAAACTATTCTAAAGAAAACACAACTATAATTAGAAATCTCTTTTTAGTATATAATTCGAAAAAATAGTAACGTGGTTTATCAGCATGCGGGCCATATCATCATGTGGGCCACTTCGAAAATGCACCAAAATCGAGGTTTTTTTAATATTTATATTTTAATAACTAGTCATTATTTTTGAAAGGAAAAATCATGAAAAATCATAATAAAAATAGAATATTTATAATATTTAGGTTTCTTTTTTAAATAATTTATTTTAACTCGAAATTGTCACAGTTTGCGTTACAAAATCTCTTTTTCTTTAATAACTTTAATAAAAATGAAAATTTTGAAAAAAAAAATAGATTTTTGAAATATTTGAAAAATAAGGTTTTATATAATAGATTTTTGAAAAATTCTATTGGCTAATAAAGAAAGTGCACGGTTACGCACAGACGAATTTTGTATACAAAATGAAGTGGCCCATATGATGATATGGCCCGCATGCTGATAAACCACGTTATAAGAAACATAGTATTCTAATTCTTCCACACAGGTTGTACGTAAACTCAGTCTAGTACAATCTTATTTGTCTTCTCAAAAGATATCTCTTCTTATTTGGTTTAACCTTTCTGTTCTATGATTGAGTTGTTCAATCATTGATCAATATTGGGTGGACCTAGCAAGGTGGTGTATACACAAAAGCATATGGGTTAAAGGTATTGTAATTCTGTCTGCCCCCTTCGTATGAAGGGGCATTTCTAAGCTATATACACATTCTACCCCACATACACACGAAGAGTGTAAGTGGGGGTAGAACGTGACACGTTCTCAGTCACGTGTTCCAACAATATATATAGCTAATTTTAGAATTTGAATAAATTTGAAAATTATATCGATTTATTATCGATTTTAGTTTCGAAGATTGAGTAGATCAGCTATTTTTTAAATTAGTTCTTTATTTTATTTTATATATAAAATAAAGATTAAATAAGCTAAAACACCTTAATATAAAGAATATTGATATATCATTTACTATAAATAGTTTATAGCATAAATATATCATCTAGAGACCTAATTTTATTTGCTCAATTAGATTTAACTTCAGGGACACAGATCTCAGGGTCTATATATAATGATTTTTAATATAAATTCAATTGAATTGATTCGAAATTTTGATATTCGACAGCTCAATAGCTAGTGTATAGCCTTAAATCAAGCTAATTCCCTTTTTAAACTAGTATAGATTTGTTGGGTGGACCTAGCAAGGTGGTGTATACACAAAAGCATATGGGTTAAAGGTATTGTAATTCTGTCTGCCCCCTTCGTATGAAGGGGCATTTCTAGGCTATATACACATTCTACCCCACATATACACGAAGAGTGTAAGTGGGGTAGAACGTGACACGTTCTCAGTCACGTGTTCCAACACAGGCTTTACTTTTTTTTTTTCTTCTTCGTACGAAGGTAGTTCGTACGAACGAGACTGGTAGATGGAACTCGTGACTGGCAGCCACTTCGTCGCTTAGTCCAATCCTTGTCCCTATAGTGAATCAAACGAGTGTGAAATCTCTTAATCCAAATCAATCAAACGCTGTACTAAACTCCATCAAAACCATCAAAATCTACAGCCTTCCATCACGTACGTACTCTTCGGCCATATCGGACGATATACCTGGGTTCGGAACTATGCTAATCTGGTCGAAATGTAGAAAACTCGAATTTAACCGACCGTTTGAAATGTATGTTTCTACCTTTGCCGAAGAATCATCCGATCGTACCAAGATTTACCCCACACTTGCTGCTAGCCTGGCATTGTACGTAACATGCTGATATTTTCGTACGAGTAGGGCCCTTCAATTGTACAATGCGGCAAATGCAGCGGCGGCACCAAATCAAAATCCTGTTCTTCTCATTGGTGGACAAATCCTCGCTCAATATTGTCACAATAATCTTCAACTCGCTCTTTTGGCAATGCCGGGTAATGACATTGCATACGTCCGCGGTCGAATTACGCCTGCTCAAGTTCGTACGATGCGATCTTCGTACATAAATGGCATGTTGATACAAAGTCGGGGGATTCTTGTCGAGGATTCTTGTGGGGAGTGTCGTCGACGTGGATTGACACCTTTTCCGGATTGTCGTCGTGTGCCTGGTCATTTCGGCAATAGCTGTGGGAATTGTAAGTGGAGAGATCATGGAATTCGGTGCGTACGATCCGATCGTCCGCGTGCTGGTCCTGCCGGACGAGGCTGTCGTCCTCCGCCTCCTCGCGCTTCTCCTGATCGAAGTCCCACTCCTCCTCCGTCGGCCGATCCAAAATCCTCTGGTGTCCAAAAAGGGCCTCTTTTGCTTGGTTCTGGTTCTGCTGAAGAGCCTCTTGTTGTCGACTGATTCGTACATATTCTTTGTGCGATGTCTGGGCTGTTTTTCTTTTTCTTTTCTTTTTGAAATTTAAGGAAATAGGTTGGAGTTGAGGTGTTTGTTGAAAACTTTCTTCGGAAAACGTCAAATAATGGAAAAATAAAAAATGAAATATCAATAACTCCGTATCCCAATTATCAATTTTAGTTCGTACGTAGTCTAGTCGACTTTTGTACGAATTTCTCGTTCTACCCATCCTTCGACACGTACAACGAGAGTATTTGTGTCAATGAATCCTTCCAATGCTTTATTGGGGTCAGTTTTGGTCATTGCATCGGCCATATTGTCAAGTCCATTGATCCATCGAACTTCTGTGAGCTCTCTTCTTTCGTACGATTGTCGTAATGCCATTATATCGATCATGAGTCTCTTTTCTTTTGTTGTACCTAATTTGACGAGGCATTCGTACAATGAATACGAATCTGTACAGACAATAACTGGAATATCAGGTAGACTTAGTTGAGAGGTAATGATTTGCAAAGTTGATCTTATTGCAAGGCCAATATCCACACCTCCTACCATACCATAAATTTCAGAAGCTAGTACGCTGCGTGTAACTCTCTTGCTCTTTGTACTACTGTAATGTACGATATTCCCAGTCAGTTTGAAGGTGTTTTCATCCGATATATCCTCATTTGCTAGTATAATAACAAATCCAATTTGACTACTCAAGTCTTTGTTGTTTGCGAACGATCCGTCAACGAAGATAAATAGTTTCATGCGATCTTGTACGAGGGGGATAAACGAAAGTCCTCGATCAAGGTTTTTCATTTGCCAATCAAGTCTTTTATTAAGCATTTTGATATTGTCCTCTGATGGATCTTGATGCTGTGCAGCAGTGGATAAATCGTACGATGCTTCTGGTTGACAAATTGTAGCGATATATGCACCCCGTGCTCGTTGTTCACGATATTGCTCAGGATTGACAGCTTTCGCGAGTTTCTTTCCTTGTCCTTTCTGTGTGAGAATGAGACTATCCTCATCTTGTCGTATGATGCAACCATTGAAGACTAGGGGTGAGTCGTACGTCAGGTGTTCACCGGGTTTTGCTTTGATATCTGCATTCTTGAGTTCCTTGTCCTCAAAATCCATGAATTCTTGATCTGCTAATATAAGTGTATCGTCTGTTTGCATTCCTACAAGTCCGAATCGTACACCTTTTGTATTGGTAATGAGCAAACACGGGTCGTATGAAGATGTGATCATATTAAGCTTTTCTTGATGATGTTTCCAATATGTTGCCCACCAATGGGTTCCTGCTTCTGCAATGCCGTACAATGGTTTCTTAACGATCATGATCGTACCACGTGGGTACTTGTCTTGAAGCTCTTTTGGAAGCTTTGCTAGTACGATCCGGTTAAGTGGTGTTTTTGACTGTACATACGCTTGCGTAACATCTCGTACCATAAGCATAATATTCATTTTTGCTAATGTGGGAGCTAAGGCCATAATGATTCTTTGACTTGACCTTTGAATTGTAGGTGCTTGGGTCAAAATTGACTCTTTGCCAGAATCATTGTACGCTTGTATAACGAGGCGGGATTTCTCATATGGGGAGTCTGTCGTACGTCCTTTCACTTCGTTCACGAGACGTGAATTGAACAATCTTTCGGTGTGTACGAGGGGATTGTATTTAACGAATTCAAAAACGTCTCTTGCAATGAGACTATCGATCTCTTGTGTTTGTGAAGCTTCGAATGGTAATCCTTCTGTAGTAATGATTCCTTTTGTACGAAGTTCTATTGCAAGATCCAAAGCCTCCTGTTCTTTCTTTGTAATGAATGCCTCTGTTAGATCCTGATTGTCTCGTATGGCTGCAAGGAGTTGATCATGTTCGTCATTGATCGTATGAACGTTTTGAGGTGGTGACATTCTGGGGATTTCCACTCTGAGGGTTGTACGCTGAGCGGGAATGGGGATGGGATCCTGCATCGGAGTCTGTTTGGGAGTTCGTACGGGATTTTGTGATTCACGGGTTTCAGGTCTCGAATTATCTGTAATTAAGGGGGTCACCGGGGATATTTCAAGTGGAGGTAACTGATCGCTTGTTTCGAGTTTGTCTTCGTACTTTTCTTCATAGAATGGTTTTACTATTGTAGTACGAAATTCCGTTGGACCATGGGGGAGATCGATCGTACAATTTTGGTTGGTGATTGCAAGTAATCTGTAAGGTCCTGTCCAACCTTTTCTCTCTCTCCATACTCGTACTAAAGAATTGAGGGGTAGATTGAGTGTTTCGTATGTATCGGGACCATTGCGGGTAGCGAGTGCATCTTGGATTGCTCGTTTTGCTTGAATTTCACGTACTTCTTTCATTGCAAGGCGATATGCAGATGCTCGTCTCAAGATAGACGGAGATGGTGGGTCGTATGAAGTCATCCGAGGGTAAGCTCCATACACAAGGAGTGTCGGTACGAGCCCATTTGGGCCAGCAGTATCGTTAACTGTTTTCACTGCCATTTGCAAGATTGATTCTTTATCGAGTTTGTCGTCTTTAAGTTCCTCCTCGAATATTTTGTACGCGCGTCGTATTGGAGCATGATATCTCTCGACTTTCCCAATTGCATTATGAGATTCTACAGGGACTTCTCGAATATCAATTTGAAGTGATCTTGCGTTTTGTCTGAATTCGTCTGATGCAAAGTTCGTACCGGCGTCATGGGATATATGATCTGGTGGACCCAAATATGTATCAATCCAGCATTTTCGAATCGCATTCCATACGGTTTTGGTAGACATATCTCGTATGAAAACTGCAGCATTGTACGCAGTTGCTTCATCAATGATATGCAAAACAGAACTCCCATCGATATAGAATATATTAAGAATAATAGAGTAATTAAACTCGATATCATCTTTGATAATAAATTTAAAACGCCCTGGGGATTTCGTATAAAGTTAACAATACTTGCAGAATTTATTGAGTTTTTCGATTATACGAGTGTCAATATCAGTATAACCAGCTCGATTTAAGAGATCTGCGAGTTTTCGTACAGATGGGTGTCCAAATCTTCGGTGAATTTGTCGAAGTTCCACTTCTGTCAAATGATTGTACGTGATCGTTTCTTCCTTTTGATCCAAAAGCATAAAAGGGTGTCCCCATTTGCGTACGATAGGGATTACCTTGTCTCCTTGCCTTAAAACATTGGCGAGATTATCAAGTAATACTTGCAAGCGATCCATATCCTGAATACACATAAGGAATGGTGTGTTTGTTGGTACGATTGAAAAAGTGATAGCACCAAGGGGTGTATTGACTGTAATATCACCTTGAGATCGTACGGAACCTTTTCCGAACTTGATATTGTGTGCAGGACCACTCGTACGTTTCATATTCTTTTCCCTTTCCAATGCCTGAACTTGTAGTTCACCTGCTGTCGAAACTCCTGATGCACCTGTATCAGGGATAATACCTTGAAAAACACTAGCAGAATATCGATCTTCGAATTGGAAAACTTCATATCCTTTCGTTATCTGTTCGTACGCTTGTTGAAATTGATCTTGTTGCAAGTATGCATGTACGAGGGATTGTCTGCTGAGGAGCTCAGCTGTGTACACTCCATTAATTGATCCTACTTCAGCAAAGTGTGTTTCATATTCCACTAATTGATTATTTGGGGAATCAACTTGCTGATATTCAACAATATCTTGTTCGTCCGAAATTTCGTCAAATTCGGGTTCGGCATCATTCGAATCGCCTTCGTACGTAAGGAGAAATTGGTGAAATTGGGTTTCGTCCATTTGATATTCTGTCATGAATTGATTGTATCGGGTTTTTCGTTCTTCTATAGGGTGATTTGTTGACCAACAGCCTGATTGCTTGCATATATAGCATTTTAATGCTGTACGAGGGTTGAATCGTCTTGTCGATTGAGGTGTAAATCGTCCTCTCGGGAATCTTCCTCGATTTCTTGCTCCGCGGTATCGGTTTTGACCACGAGGTGAACCTCGGCCTCCATATGTACGATCCGTCCAATGAATTTTCGTGCCGGGCAGGTCATTAGTCATTTGGTCGGCAATATAAGTATTCGTTGTTCGCATTCGCTCAGCTTGACCAATAGCATTTCGAAGATCAGCACAAAGACCTTCGTACGTTGATGCAGGTCGTAATAATACGAAATTGCATTCAGGAACCTCACGACATGCATTTATGATCTGATCTCTCAGCATCAATTCTGATTGGTATGAGTCTACCAATCCGTATTGCAATGTACGAAGGGTTTCGAAGAGCTTTTCCAATTGTTCTGAAAATGTTTTATCAGGGTGTTTTCGTATGATCTGTGGAAATGTCGTATTACGCCATTCAGTGAGATATTTCTGGCGTCTTTCTTCGGTTTCGAAATGTGCTTTCATACGTGTGATCATCTCATCAAATCTTAATCTCTGATTGCTGATTTTGTCGAAATAAAACGATAAAGCAGGGCCTTGAAGCATTGTCGAAAAAGCTGATTCGTATTGAGTTTGATTGAGTCCGACTTTTCTGCATAGTTCATAGAATATTTGAAGTTTCTTTTCTAAGAAGTCGTACTCTCCACCACTATATTTGAATTCGCTGTCGTTGTACACCTTCATCAAATCTGGCAGAAGGTTTCGTACATAGCCTGTATTTGGTGTTTCGTATGGTATTGAGCGATCGGGCAGTGCGAGATTGGAAAAAGGTTGGTTTTGGAATTGTTGTCTTGGTTCATTTTGTTGTATTTGCTTGAAAGAATCTGGTGCAGATGGTATTTGAATTTGAGTCGATTTCTTTGGTGCAATAATGTCGTACATATCTGTATATTCCGTTTTCAATATCTCTGCCTCTTCCTGAACCTCTTTTGTACATTCATCCGATATTTCTTTTGAGATGAGTTCAGCAAGGACTTTGGCATAACTAAGACTTCCTTTTGTTTGTCGTACTTGGAAGCCATGAAGGATAAGCTGATTTCGTACGAGTTTGAGAGCTTCGCGATGTGCGGTTTTGAAGGTAGTCTCTGTCCAACCTTCGTACCACTCCTGAAATTCGTTCCACAAACGTTGTCCTTTGTATTGTCTGTATTGCGAATTGATTATCCACATAGTGATATCGGCATTCACTTGGGTTTCTGTAAGATCTGGATTCTTTGGGTTTAATTGTCTTCCCCAGACTGCGGGATCTACTTCGTACGGAAGTGTTTCGGGGATTGGAAAAACCATATTGAATAGTAATATTCGATGTCGTATTGTATCGAATCGATTTGTCGTATGGCGTGTACGAGTGCGTGATGGACGCAGATAGAATCGATATAAATCAAACTATCCTGAAGAAAACACAACTGTAGTCAGGGATCTCTTCTTAGCATATGATTCGAAAAGATAGTATGGGGAACGTAGTATTCTAGTTCTTCCACACAGGTCGTACGTAAACTCAGTCTAGTACGATCTTATTCGTCTTCTCAAAAGATATCTCTTCTTATTCGGTTTAACCTTTCTGTTCTGTGATTGAGTCGTTCAATCACTGATCAGTGTTGGGTGGACCTAGCAAGGTGGTGTATACACAAAAGCATATGGGTTAAAGGTATTGTAATTCTGTCTGCCCCCTTCGTATGAAGGGGCATTTCTAGGCTATATACACATTCTACCCCACATATACACGAAGAGTGTAAGTGGGGTAGAACGTGACACGTTCTCAGTCACGTGTTCCAACAAGATTAGTCAGGCTCATAACCTCTTAGAGATTAAAAATTATATTATAATATTTAGTGGAAGACTTAGTCAGATTTAGCTTAGGGACGAATCGAATATATAAGATAGTTGAATTGAAGTCAAATAATATAAAAGAATAAATTATATCTAATTTGCTTACTTTTTCCTAGGTTTTCTTTAAAGAATATCCTAGGTTTATATAGTTTATAATGAAATTCTAGTAAGTTCTATACTTACAAATAAGATCGATTTAAATCGAATCTTATAGAATCAATTTATATAATAAATAGAAAGTATAACCAATCAAATTTTATTGATTTATCGATTATCTTCCATATAATTCCATTCCATTCTATTCCATTATAAATCAATTTGATAATAGATATAGCTATATTATAATATAATAATATAATTTTATAATATAAAATCATATTATCCGTATATTATATAATAATAATATAGCTTATTAATAAGATATTAGTAAGTGGTTTACTATACCTATTATAGAATTTCACATTATTATTAAAGATAAATCATTATATCACAAATGTTTTATATTGATAATTGAGGAATCGATTAAAAAAGATTTGAATAATTTCGATTTTAGAATTGAATTGCTTATAAATAAAATGTTTTCGAAGATTTTAAATATATTATGGATTTATAGTATTATTGAAAATCAAAAGTTTTGTTTAGGCATTTATAAGATCATTTGTATTAATTATGGGTATAAATTGAAAGTGATATATAGAAGTCAAGTATAAATTGATAATAGAAAATATAATTCCTTTTATTTTTTTTTATTTAGTAATTTTGGTATAATTAGCTTTAAGTCCTACTTCTATTTCTATATACATTTCTAATATAGTAGCTGATATTATTGCAGTTCAAATAGATTTATAAAATTCTATTCAATTATTATTCTTGAATATAATTAGAGATTCTTATTTTGTTTGTATTGTATTGATAGTAGCTTGATCTACTATATCTTGAAAGTAGGGGTTCGTAATATTGAATATATTTAAAAAATATAATATAAAAGAAGTTTATAATAATATGAAGTTTATAATCTATTAGAAATAGATAGCAAGTTATATATAAAGAGTAATATATTGAAAGATGTAGCTAAAGTCTATATATCCGGAAAGCTAGAATGGAGGAGTTTTATAGTGGTGTGCACGTGCCACACACATGTTACACATATGATTTCCAATAATATTATTACAATATAATATTAGAATAAAGAGTTCAATCTTTAAATATTCATTCAAATCTTTTACTAACTTTTCCATCCAAGCTAATTCTTTTGTTTTCTTATTAGCTACTATAATCTCAGTTTTTATTGTATAAAGAGATATCGATTTCTATTTTATTAAAAATTATATTATAGTATCATTATATCTAATAATTGTTACTTTTTGAATAGATTTTTTATTAGAAGTAGATTCCCAAATTGAATTTGTATATACATAATATTTGTTTGTAAATATATTTAATCGATTTGAATAGATTATATCAACTGAGTATATATTAGCAAAATATTGAAACAAATATTTTGTAAACATTAGATAACTTTCCCTCAATACATGTATAACACAAACAAACTGGTTTATAATATATATTATATCTGATCAAATACAATTAGAAGAATAGATGATGCTATCAACAATTTGAAAGTATAGAATCTTATCATCTTTACAAAATAAGTCGTTTTTGTCTATATCTCATATAATTGTATCAAAAGATAGGGATAAATCTTTCATATTAATAAGATCGATCCTAAATCTTTATAAAATCTTTTTTATATAATTTGATTGATATATTTTGAATAATCAATCTTGCCGATTTTGTTTTATTTAAATATTTAAAAATATACTGGTTTTATCTAAATCTTTACATTTCCATTTACATCCTATCATCTTTTTCATTAAATTCACATTGATACGATTTTCTATTATCAATAGATTATCTACATATAATAGAATATATATTCTTTTTTCTATAAAAAGGTTCAGATTTGCTATAAATTCTTTGAATCCAATTTCTTTAAAAAACTTTTGTATAATTGTCCATCAAACTCTTAATATCTGTTTAAGCCCATAAAATAACTTTTTGAATTTGAAATATAATTTATCTTTGAACTTAATCTTAGAAAAGATTTTTTCGAAATATCTTAATATTTCTATAAGGATTTCTATATTTGTTAGTTTATTATTTAAGAAAGTAGTATTAATATCTATATTATCGATCTTTAAATCTTTTATTATAACTTTTACTAATAAAATACATAATATCGAGTATTTTATTATACCAATAAAAGTCTCTTGAAAGTTTATTCTATATTTTTGAAGATAACCCTTGATTATTAATCTTGCTTTTCTTCTAGCCAACTTATTAAAACGATTTAGTTTATTTCTCAGAATATATTTATTATTTAATGACTTTCAGTTTATAGATACAGCTCCATTTATGATTTCGAAAATATCATTATCCTTAAAACTCTACAATTCATTTCTGATTACTTTCATTTATACTTAAACATCCCCTCATATAGTATTCTCGAGCTCTATTGATTCTTCAAGTATTAAATTAGAGTTACAAATTATAACGTCTTCAGGGTATATAGAGACAATATGTAATATAATTATATACTAAATAATCTAATTATTGAAAATCTTTTTCAATTGTTTCTTATAATTCTTATTCAAAGCATTTCGAACTAAAATAATTATTAAAATAAATTTAATTTTTGGAATCTCTATAACTATTTATACTTTTTATCTTAAAGATAAAAATACTTGTACATTTTGTGCTAAATATTTAATTCCCTATAGTTATTGCTACTATAATATACATAAAGAATAGATCCGAACTTTCTCTAGTTTTTTTTAGATTTAAATTTTTATTTATTTATTAATATATATATCTTCATATATATCTTTTTGTAATACAAATTATATTCTTCTTTTTATAATCTTTTACTTATTATATAGAAAAGGTTTCCTTTTCCTTTTTATTTCAGATGGTTCTAGAATTCTCTTATTTTTAAAATCTCTGAAAAGGTATCTATATTCATTAAAATCAATATCTACTATTCTAATAATAGTTTTAATATAAAAATTAAAAAAACGATAAATATTATTTCTATTTATTCTAATCATAATATACTTTTCTTTAAATATTCTAAACTCTAATTTCTTTATTATTAAATCTAATTACTAAAAGTTTTTGGTTTACGTTTTATAATCAAATATTCTAAGCTTCTTAAAGTCAGATTGTTTATTATATATAGTTTTGTATAATGTTATCACTATAAAAAGCATTCCAGTTTTTTCAAAAGGTAGGGATTTGATGAGAGATCTGTTTCTTAGATATATAGTACATTTAACAATAAGTTTCTATATATTGGGTTTAATTTCAAATTTGTTCAATAGTGATCTTATAATAATACTGATATCTTAAATTTTCTTTTTTGTAACTCTATTTATAGAATGTTTTTCGGAAAATAATGGTTCGAAGATTAAATCTTTTTTTCCAATTTCTGCTTAAAATAATATTCCAAATTCATTTTTTTTATTGTTTGTTCTAATAATGACAACCTTATAATTAAACTCTTTCTTAACTTGATTAATCAAATTCATTAAAATGGGCATAATAATATAAGTAGATTTATTTTTCATAAATTTGATTCAAGTTGTTCTTATTATATTGTTAATGATTGCAATAAAATATCTATTTCCATTTTCAAAAGGTTTTTGAATTTTTAATAGATTTATATGCAAATGATGTAGTTTTGTAGATGTACAAATAGCTGTGTACTTATTGAAATACTTATTCATTCTTTTTATAAGGTAAGATTCATAAGCTTTTCGATCGGCATTTCTTTTTCTTTTGATATAATATAAACTATTTAAAACTTTTTTTAACTTATTTATTTAATTATAGTTGAAATGATCTAAGTGTTAATATATTATTTCGGCTTTATCATTATTTGTGTCAATCTTTTCTATATCAAATTCTGAATTAATTTTATATACTTATTAAATAAATAATTATCGAATAATATAACTGCCATTAACACATCTTGCGATTATTTCTAGCTGATCATTTTTCCAGTATGATATTGAATCCCCTTCGAAGATAACTTTTCGACCTATTTCGGCAAATATCTTAACTAAAATAAATTGATTATATCGAGAATCTTTAATATACCAAATATCTCTTAATATAAGATTGCTAATAATAACTATCCCATATACAATACTTGTAGTGTATATATGATTTGCTGTTTTGACTTTTCGTAATATATCCCAATATATAATATTAATAAGATTTTCAATAAAATCAATAAAATAATAAAAAGCTTCTGAATCAAGAATCCATATATTATTTTGAATTTCAGCATATATTACAATATAAGGATAAAGAGAACTAATATATCTATCTACTACAGCTATTTATGCAAAACTATTATTATTAATCTTTTTATCTGAATATAAAGCTTTTCTAACCTTATTATACTCCCAACAAACAATTTATCAATATCCTTTCTTTTTATAGAATTTGTAAGTATAAAATTCAATCTTAATAACTTTGCTAGAATTTGGCAAAATTGTATAGCCTTTTTTGAATATATATTTTCTTTTGTTTCTATAATATTCTCTACATCCTTTTCTATTTTTTTCTCAATTTTCTTATTACTTTTGCCTCTTATATTTCCCTACATAGTATTAATTATTATTAATTGATTTATAATATCTCGAAAAATCCTTTCTATCTATTATAAAGTATATAATATATTTTAAAAATTTATATCTATAAATATAATGAAATTATATTATATTTACCAGACTTCTATTTCTAATAATATATTTAATAATTAAATATATATTTTATTATTAGAAATAGATCGTTATATCACAAATATTTTATATTAATAATCAAAGAATTGATTGAGGAAGATTTGAATAATTTTGGTCTTAAAATCGAATTGCTTATGAATAAAGTATTTTCAAAGATTTTAGATATACTATGGATTTGCAATATTATTGAAAATCAAAAGTTTTGTTTAGACACTTATAAGATCACCTATATTAATTATAAGAATAAATTGAAAACGATATATAGGAATTAAGTACGAATTGATAATAGAGACTACGATTCCTCTCCTCTTTCTCCATTCAGCAATTTCAGCACAATTAACTCCAGATTCTACTTTTACTCCTATATACATTTCTAATATAATAACCGATATTATTGCAATTCAAATAAATTTATATAATTCTATTCAATTATTGCTCTTGAATATGATTAGAGATTCTTATTTTGTCTATACTATATCGACAATAACTTGATCTACTATATCTCGAAAATAAGGGTTCGTAATATTGAATATATCTAAAAAACGTAGTATAAAAGAAGTTTATAATAATATAAAGCTTATAATCTATTAGAAATAGATAGTAAGTCATATATAAAGAGTGATATATTGAAAGATATGATTAAAGTCTATATATCCGGAAAGCTAGGATGGAGGAGTTTTATAGTGGTGTACACATGTGATTTCTAATACTATTAATATTGATATTAGTATTGTAAGGGGGGTATTTCTTATTCTATTGAAATCAATTATTGTCAACTTGAGGAGTCGGATCGATGAGGGGAGGAGTGCATTAGAATCCTCTTTTGATGAATAGATTGGATATGGTAGTGGTACTTGTAATTCGGTATATATAGAATATTATTGTTTTCTATTGAGTAGATTTTATTTAGAATCAGCCCTTTTCCTATAAATGATATCAAATATCCTCGATTCATTTAAGAAGGTATTATGGTTATAAGATATTATTTAAATGATCACCAGATAGCCGTACAATCGTATAATGAATTATAAATAATATAACACTTTGTTATAAAAGAATTGTGAAAGTAGGATACAAAATGCCTTTAAAATCTATAACTAAAAAACTACAAACTGAGCGCTCGTAAAACAGCTATAAATACTAATTATGTATACATGGGCGCATATGTACTTCTGAGTGCATATGACCGATCGTAATGCGATTAAGTGCGATCCGTAACATTTACAATGATTCCTGGGATTTGCTAATTTCTATTGGCGATTTATATAAGATTTTTCAAAGATCTGTTGACTATTTAACGATCTAATACGAAAAGACTCTATATGGATTTAGGGGATTGATTAGAGAAATGTTTTTCTTATATTTAAAAACTCTTTTATTACAATACCAATCCTTGTTTACTTTGATCACAACAAAAAGACGGTTTTGGAAACAGATATATCAAACTAGATATCTAACAGTGTTCTTTTATAATACGATTCAGACAATATATTTCGATTTGTAGTCTATTTTTCCTTGAAGCATTTGACAGTTAAATATAACTATAAGATTTACGATAAGGAACTTTTTGCAATTATTAAGTTCATAAAGGAATAGCATTTGGAGCTTTAAGGTTTCCAATACGAATTCGAAATCCTTACTGATTATAAGAATCTCGAATATTTTATGATTATAAAGGTATTCAATCAGCGATAAATTTGTTGGTCTGAATTTCTTTTTTAGTATAATTTCCGTATCGTTTATCGACTGGGATCTAAAGCTATCCGATTGGATGTTTTAAGCTGTAAACGAAAAGACCGATTCGACTTTGTAATAGAGAATGACGAATGCTTCAGAAATAGAGAACATATAGTTCTATTAGTGAATAGATTCGATATCAATCTTTATAATGAATTGATAAAAGAAGTCTGTTTTGCTTTGGCGGACTTTGTTGTATTATTTGATAAACTAATCGATGAACTAATCGATATTATATATGAGAGATTAGATATAGTTTAGTAGTTAATCGCTGTAATCGAAGATTTGTTTATTCGAAAGTGATCTATAACTTTTAAAAAGATATTATATGTTTTTATGCAAGATTGTACCCTAATCGATTGTAAGATTTATTATTACAAAAAACTATAAATCCCATCAGATGACAAATTGAAAGTCTAAATAATTTATAGAATGTATTTTTTTGGTTTTGTAGGATATTTTGGAAGAATTAAGATAATTGATCTCATTTCTTGAACCTATTGGTGGCCCCAAATGTATTATGAAATTGTTGTATATGTTTAAGTATATTAATTCTGTGTATGCATTAAGTTTTTTAAATTAGTTTTATTTGGTTTCTTATATTCATTATCAATCCCATTCAGGGTTTGGTTGAATATTTTGATAGATTATATTATTTCGCTTTTTATTTGTACATATAATAATTTCGATTATAAGTATATTTTGGTTGTTGTATGTTGTTTGATTAAGATGTAATATTTTATTGGTATGTGTATATTGATTACGAATGAACTTATCGATGTTTTCATTAGTTGTATTTATACGTTATATGGTTTGTGTCACGAATCGCACTCAATCACATCGCGATTGATCACATACACTCGAAAGTGTATATATGTTTATGTATATGTAATTAGTATTTATAGTTGCTTTATGAGCGTTCAGCTTGTAGTTCCTTAGTTGTAGATTTTAAAGGCATCTTGTACCCTGCTTTCGTAGTTCTTCTACGGCAAAGTGTTACAGTTTGTTAGATAATATAATTTTTGATTGAGGGATGTAATTCATTTCCGGATTTTGGTTTTAATTATTGGAGTGTTTAATAGTCACATTTAAATATTCCTCAATCTTTTATTTGCAAACAAACAGTTAAATGGAAAGAGTAAATTTATTTTTGGAATAATACCTCCACGCCTTTGTAAACTTTTATTAAGATGATTGGATACAATAACTACCATTGGTTAAATTCGCTTCAAACAATATAATATTTGAGATTATGGGATGTTTTTTATTTTTTGTTAATTATAGATTCAATCTATATTTTGGAATTAAGTTTAGTAAATTATATCTGTTAGAAATAATATTAATATAAAAATACGAATTTTTCAGGGGCAATAAGACTACTGAAAGAATGAAATGAATTTTATTTCAATTATAGGTTTTAGTTTGACAAACAGTTGTGATTTACAAAAAGAATACAAATCGGTATCGAATTGATTTATTTTGTTATAATATTGGATAGAGAGTTTTCGTCAATATTAAAAATATGAAAATCTTTCGAAAAGCAAAAAAATTAGATAATTGTTGGGTTGAACCATACAAAATTATAAAAATCTATTTGCGTTTTTGTTTTATCCAATTACCAGAGAACGTTCGTATCTTTTTAATCTTTTATTATTTTCTTTTTTTTCTAGTCAATAATAAAAAGCAATTTTTACACAAACAACAATTAATGAATTAGAGTTAGTTATAATTAGGGATAGAATTTTCGAAAAAGAGGATGGCAAAAATGAATCAATACAAAAATAGATTTTTGAAGAAATTATAAATAATTATAATGAAGATAACTATCATTATCTAATCAAGTGAAGATATTACACTTCTATCTGGTAACCAGTTTCAGATCTGAAGAAAAACGAAAAGCTTTTAGTAAAATATTACCATACACATCCTAAAAAATTTGGATTATTGAAATAGGTTTTAAAAGATTCTATAGCAAAAATAATCCTTTCGCCAATCTTAACAATTAATATAATAAGAAAATTAACAATTCGAAAATCAATTCGATAGAAAAAAATCAGATTTTCCTAAGACAAAAAACAAATAGGCTTTAATCAAATTTGAAAAAAACCAAGAGAAAACCAAAAGGAAACCAAAAAGGAATCAAAAAGAAACCAAAAAGAGACCAAAAGAAAACCAAAAAAGTAATTAAAAAGGGATTAAAAATAAAGATAAGAATAGTTTTATTTGTTGTAAGAGGAAATAATAAAAGGTTATTGTCACGCAATATCACGTGCTACACACGTGCCCCGATCATCGAGATCGGCCTTTATGATCGATCTCAATTACATTATTACTATATTAGCTACTCCACTTATTATGTAGTCTATTAGGATAATAATCTTTTCTAAATAAGTGTTTATATCGTTTATTTTGGGTATATATAGAGGATACTGATTATTATAATTAATCCTCAAGTTAATCTAGTTTATTATTGATTTATTCTATTATTTCTTTATTAAAGGTGATTACTGATGTAGTTATTCTTTGTAATAGTTATGAGTCCGGTTTGCTTTTAAATAATTGTGCAACAATCTATACGTTTGTTGGACTCACTTTGATATTCAATCCTTTTTATTATTCTTGTAAAAATCACTATAAGCAAAGCCAGCACTTCGGATTCAATTATTCGGTTGAGTACTTGTATGTATTGGAATCAATAATACCGCCAACTCCAAAATATCTGTATGTTGAAAGGTATTTGGAACGATATTAAACCCAATAGGGATTTGATCAACCTACTCACCTATAGATCCACATCAAAACACAAAAAGAATTTTTTTTTATATATACCACAACTTTTTAATAAAGATTGATTTACAAAAGATTTGCCACAATTTATTAGAATCTCTAATTTTATGTAAGAAACTGATATACAAAACCAAGAAAAATACGAATATGCTTTTGAGGATTGTAAGGCTAAGCTATCAACTAATCAAAACAATAACATTAATATGATCCTTCTACCAAAACCACTTCTATACACCTTTCAAAATATATTGGCTGAATACTTTGCTCTTCAAAATAAATACTGTTTTGATAGAAACGAATACAATCATATATATAAAAAATATAAAAAGGTTTTTGATTGAATCACTAAAACTATAAATCAAACACATCTGGTAAATATTACAATCAAAAATAAAACTCAAAGACTTACATTTCTAAAATTCCTTATCAAAAAGCTAAAAGATTCTTTTATACCTATATCACAAATAATCGAAGCTATGGTAACACAAAGCTATCACAATTATTTTCAGCAAGTTTACACAGGTCGTACTAATCCAATCAAATAGCACACTAAATGGTTAAGTGCTTATACCAATACAATCGTTTACAATATCTTGAAAGTTAAATATAACAAAGCAATTAAGAATTTTATATAAACTATAAAAGAATGTATGGCTTTTAAATAAACATTTACTATATTTATACAAATCGATACAAATAACTAATTAAGGATATCAAATCATATTTTGAAGTAATATAATGATATCTTTAGTAATCTTGCTTATCAACATTCTATCGAATCTAAAATAAAAGATATCTTCACAGTCAATACTCCTTCAAATCAATTATTATCTTAAGCATTCAGTAAAGGTAAGTAAGGTAATAATAGAAAAAGAAATAACAATAAAAAAAAGTTTGTATGCCTATATAAATAAAAAAGTGATTGGAAGACTATTAATTCAAGAATGTATTATTTTTCTAAGGAATATTATATAATCGAATTTATTTTTATCGGAAAAAGTAATGGAAAGAAAACTTCTAAAATCATTAATTATAAGTGCATCCAAATTATAGATCAAATGAAATCTGATAAATAGAATGATATAAAAAAAGTCTGGGAGAATAAGAAGTAATTGAAATCCTTAAATCAAGCTAATCATTATGATTCTGGATTTAGATTAAATGCCACAATCATTTAGAATAGATTATTAAACAGGATCTATAATATTATAATAACAATCTCTTATTATTTATTTTAAAATACTATTTTGAATATAGATAGTATTATACATCTTGTTAATAATATCTTATTTCTTAATGAATAAAAATATATACCTTTTTCATTATTAGACTACATTGAATCTGAAACAACAATCTTCCCAATTGTTGGTTATAGTATATATACAATCAAAGGAATCATTTGTTAATTCAATAATCTTGAAAATGAAAATCTTATATTCAAGAACATAGTATATATTCCTAAATTCTATATTAATATTATTTCGAAAACTAAATTGAAAGAAGTTGGTTTATAGTTTATAAATATAGACTCTATTTTTTATTATAAATCTATTGATAATAATTCTATTATTATTCAATACACTCATACGGATAATTTCTTATTTCTAGAATATAACCCACTTTCATTTTACTCCCTGTTTTTTATAAATATCCTAATGAATCGATTAATAATTATATATCCTTCAATTAATAAGAGAATCAAATAATCTTTTCGATAATCTTACAATCCTTCAAAGCCATGATATGATTCTACCGAATTATGATATAAAAGATTTGAATATTTAGGAAAAGAAGTATTAGAATATTTAATCTTTTTTGTAAAAAATATTAGAATAAAAAGAATAATTAGGTTGGAATATATTGATTATACTTGCATTTATGTAAAATAAATTATTTTATGATTGTTTAGTGAATATCAATTATTGTATCCTTTTTATAAAGTTCAATAGAATCTTTTCGATTTCTTAAAGGGATACACTAAAGCCTTATGGCTTTTAGTAATCAAGGAAATATTTAGTAAAAAGATATTCATTTTTTCTTTTTATCAAAAATCTCATTTTGAAATTTGTAAAACTATTCAAGGATTTTTTGTTTAAGTATTACAAAAATACGGCCTATCTGTAATATATATTAAACAAGATAACAATACCTTTGTAATAAGTATTATAGGAGACATTGCATTCGAAAAATGAATAGTCCAAAAAAGTATAGAATTAAAGTTATCCCCATTCAATATATACAAAACAAATTGTTGGAACACGTGACTGAGAACGTGTCACGTTCTACCCCACTTACACTCTTCGTGTATATGTGGGGTAGAATGTGTATATAGCCTAGAAATGCCCCTTCATACGAAGGGGGCAGACAGAATTACAATACCTTTAACCCATATGCTTTTGTGTATACACCACCTTGCTAGGTCCACCCAACACTGATCAGTGATTGAACGACTCAATCACAGAACAGAAAGGTTAAACCGAATAAGAAGAGATATCTTTTGAGAAGACGAATAAGATCGTACTAGACTGAGTTTACGTACGACCTGTGTGGAAGAACTAGAATACTACGTTCCCCATACTATCTTTTCGAATCATATGCTAAGAAGAGATCCCTGACTACAGTTGTGTTTTCTTCAGGATAGTTTGATTTATATCGATTCTATCTGCGTCCATCACGCACTCGTACACGCCATACGACAAATCGATTCGATACAATACGACATCGAATATTACTATTCAATATGGTTTTTCCAATCCCCGAAACACTTCCGTACGAAGTAGATCCCGCAGTCTGGGGAAGACAATTAAACCCAAAGAATCCAGATCTTACAGAAACCCAAGTGAATGCCGATATCACTATGTGGATAATCAATTCGCAATACAGACAATACAAAGGACAACGTTTGTGGAACGAATTTCAGGAGTGGTACGAAGGTTGGACAGAGACTACCTTCAAAACCGCACATCGCGAAGCTCTCAAACTCGTACGAAATCAGCTTATCCTTCATGGCTTCCAAGTACGACAAACAAAAGGAAGTCTTAGTTATGCCAAAGTCCTTGCTGAACTCATCTCAAAAGAAATATCGGATGAATGTACAAAAGAGGTTCAGGAAGAGGCAGAGATATTGAAAACGGAATATACAGATATGTACGACATTATTGCACCAAAGAAATCGACTCAAATTCAAATACCATCTGCACCAGATTCTTTCAAGCAAATACAACAAAATGAACCAAGACAACAATTCCAAAACCAACCTTTTTCCAATCTCGCACTGCCCGATCGCTCAATACCATACGAAACACCAAATACAGGCTATGTACGAAACCTTCTGCCAGATTTGATGAAGGTGTACAACGACAGCGAATTCAAATATAGTGGTGGAGAGTACGACTTCTTAGAAAAGAAACTTCAAATATTCTATGAACTATGCAGAAAAGTCGGACTCAATCAAACTCAATACGAATCAGCTTTTTCGACAATGCTTCAAGGCCCTGCTTTATCGTTTTATTTCGACAAAATCAGCAATCAGAGATTAAGATTTGATGAGATGATCACACGTATGAAAGCACATTTCGAAACCGAAGAAAGACGCCAGAAATATCTCACTGAATGGCGTAATACGACATTTCCACAGATCATACGAAAACACCCTGATAAAACATTTTCAGAACAATTGGAAAAGCTCTTCGAAACCCTTCGTACATTGCAATACGGATTGGTAGACTCATACCAATCAGAATTGATGCTGAGAGATCAGATCATAAATGCATGTCGTGAGGTTCCTGAATGCAATTTCGTATTATTACGACCTGCATCAACGTACGAAGGTCTTTGTGCTGATCTTCGAAATGCTATTGGTCAAGCTGAGCGAATGCGAACAACGAATACTTATATTGCCGACCAAATGACTAATGACCTGCCCGGCACGAAAATTCATTGGACGGATCGTACATATGGAGGCCGAGGTTCACCTCGTGGTCAAAACCGATACCGCGGAGCAAGAAATCGAGGAAGATTCCCGAGAGGACGATTTACACCTCAATCGACAAGACGATTCAACCCTCGTACAGCATTAAAATGCTATATATGCAAGCAATCAGGCTGTTGGTCAACAAATCACCCTATAGAAGAACGAAAAACCCGATACAATCAATTCATGACAGAATATCAAATGGACGAAACCCAATTTCACCAATTTCTCCTTACGTACGAAGGCGATTCGAATGATGCCGAACCCGAATTTGACGAAATTTCGGACGAACAAGATATTGTTGAATATCAGCAAGTTGATTCCCCAAATAATCAATTAGTGGAATATGAAACACACTTTGCTGAAGTAGGATCAATTAATGGAGTGTACACAGCTGAGCTCCTCAGCAGACAATCCCTCGTACATGCATACTTGCAACAAGATCAATTTCAACAAGCGTACGAACAGATAACGAAAGGATATGAAGTTTTCCAATTCGAAGATCGATATTCTGCTAGTGTTTTTCAAGGTATTATCCCTGATACAGGTGCATCAGGAGTTTCGACAGCAGGTGAACTACAAGTTCAGGCATTGGAAAGGGAAAAGAATATGAAACGTACGAGTGGTCCTGCACACAATATCAAGTTCGGAAAAGGTTCCGTACGATCTCAAGGTGATATTACAGTCAATACACCCCTTGGTGCTATCACTTTTTCAATCGTACCAACAAACACACCATTCCTTATGTGTATTCAGGATATGGATCGCTTGCAAGTATTACTTGATAATCTCGCCAATGTTTTAAGGCAAGGAGACAAGGTAATCCCTATCGTACGCAAATGGGGACACCCTTTTATGCTTTTGGATCAAAAGGAAGAAACGATCACGTACAATCATTTGACAGAAGTGGAACTTCGACAAATTCACCGAAGATTTGGACACCCATCTGTACGAAAACTCGCAGATCTCTTAAATCGAGCTGGTTATACTGATATTGACACTCGTATAATCGAAAAACTCAATAAATTCTGCAAGTATTGTTAACTTTATACGAAATCCCCAGGGCGTTTTAAATTTATTATCAAAGATGATATCGAGTTTAATTACTCTATTATTCTTAATATATTCTATATCGATGGGAGTTCTGTTTTGCATATCATTGATGAAGCAACTGCGTACAATGCTGCAGTTTTCATACGAGATATGTCTACCAAAACCGTATGGAATGCGATTCGAAAATGCTGGATTGATACATATTTGGGTCCACCAGATCATATATCCCATGACGCCGGTACGAACTTTGCATCAGACGAATTCAGACAAAACGCAAGATCACTTCAAATTGATATTCGAGAAGTCCCTGTAGAATCTCATAATGCAATTGGGAAAGTCGAGAGATATCATGCTCCAATACGACGCGCGTACAAAATATTCGAGGAGGAACTTAAAGACGACAAACTCGATAAAGAATCAATCTTGCAAATGGCAGTGAAAACAGTTAACGATACTGCTGGCCCAAATGGGCTCGTACCGACACTCCTTGTGTATGGAGCTTACCCTCGGATGACTTCATACGACCCACCATCTCCGTCTATCTTGAGACGAGCATCTGCATATCGCCTTGCAATGAAAGAAGTACGTGAAATTCAAGCAAAACGAGCAATCCAAGATGCACTCGCTACCCGCAATGGTCCCGATACATACGAAACACTCAATCTACCCCTCAATTCTTTAGTACGAGTATGGAGAGAGAGAAAAGGTTGGACAGGACCTTACAGATTACTTGCAATCACCAACCAAAATTGTACGATCGATCTCCCCCATGGTCCAACGGAATTTCGTACTACAATAGTAAAACCATTCTATGAAGAAAAGTACGAAGACAAACTCGAAACAAGCGATCAGTTACCTCCACTTGAAATATCCCCGGTGACCCCCTTAATTACAGATAATTCGAGACCTGAAACCCGTGAATCACAAAATCCCGTACGAACTCCCAAACAGACTCCGATGCAGGATCCCATCCCCATTCCCGCTCAGCGTACAACCCTCAGAGTGGAAATCCCCAGAATGTCACCACCTCAAAACGTTCATACGATCAATGACGAACATGATCAACTCCTTGCAGCCATACGAGACAATCAGGATCTAACAGAGGCATTCATTACAAAGAAAGAACAGGAGGCTTTGGATCTTGCAATAGAACTTCGTACAAAAGGAATCATTACTACAGAAGGATTACCATTCGAAGCTTCACAAACACAAGAGATCGATAGTCTCATTGCAAGAGACGTTTTTGAATTCGTTAAATACAATCCCCTCGTACACACCGAAAGATTGTTCAATTCACGTCTCGTGAACGAAGTGAAAGGACGTACGACAGACTCCCCATATGAGAAATCCCGCCTCGTTATACAAGCGTACAATGATTCTGGCAAAGAGTCAATTTTGACCCAAGCACCTACAATTCAAAGGTCAAGTCAAAGAATCATTATGGCCTTAGCTCCCACATTAGCAAAAATGAATATTATGCTTATGGTACGAGATGTTACGCAAGCGTATGTACAGTCAAAAACACCACTTAACCGGATCGTACTAGCAAAGCTTCCAAAAGAGCTTCAAGACAAGTACCCACGTGGTACGATCATGATCGTTAAGAAACCATTGTACGGCATTGCAGAAGCAGGAACCCATTGGTGGGCAACATATTGGAAACATCATCAAGAAAAGCTTAATATGATCACATCTTCATACGACCCGTGTTTGCTCATTACCAATACAAAAGGTGTACGATTCGGACTTGTAGGAATGCAAACAGACGATACACTTATATTAGCAGATCAAGAATTCATGGATTTTGAGGACAAGGAACTCAAGAATGCAGATATCAAAGCAAAACCCGGTGAACACCTGACGTACGACTCACCCCTAGTCTTCAATGGTTGCATCATACGACAAGATGAGGATAGTCTCATTCTCACACAGAAAGGACAAGGAAAGAAACTCGCGAAAGCTGTCAATCCTGAGCAATATCGTGAACAACGAGCACGGGGTGCATATATCGCTACAATTTGTCAACCAGAAGCATCGTACGATTTATCCACTGCTGCACAGCATCAAGATCCATCAGAGGACAATATCAAAATGCTTAATAAAAGACTTGATTGGCAAATGAAAAACCTTGATCGAGGACTTTCGTTTATCCCCCTCGTACAAGATCGCATGAAACTATTTATCTTCGTTGACGGATCGTTCGCAAACAACAAAGACTTGAGTAGTCAAATTGGATTTGTTATTATACTAGCAAATGAGGATATATCGGATGAAAACACCTTCAAACTGACTGGGAATATCGTACATTACAGTAGTACAAAGAGCAAGAGAGTTACACGCAGCGTACTAGCTTCTGAAATTTATGGTATGGTAGGAGGTGTGGATATTGGCCTTGCAATAAGATCAACTTTGCAAATCATTACCTCTCAACTAAGTCTACCTGATATTCCAGTTATTGTCTGTACAGATTCGTATTCATTGTACGAATGCCTCGTCAAATTAGGTACAACAAAAGAAAAGAGACTCATGATCGATATAATGGCATTACGACAATCGTACGAAAGAAGAGAGCTCACAGAAGTTCGATGGATCAATGGACTTGACAATATGGCCGATGCAATGACCAAAACTGACCCCAATAAAGCATTGGAAGGATTCATTGACACAAATACTCTCGTTGTACGTGTCGAAGGATGGGTAGAACGAGAAATTCGTACAAAAGTCGACTAGACTACGTACGAACTAAAATTGATAATTGGGATACGGAGTTATTGATATTTCATTTTTTATTTTTCCATTATTTGACGTTTTCCGAAGAAAGTTTTCAACAAACACCTCAACTCCAACCTATTTCCTTAAATTTCAAAAAGAAAAGAAAAAGAAAAACAGCCCAGACATCGCACAAAGAATATGTACGAATCAGTCGACAACAAGAGGCTCTTCAGCAGAACCAGAACCAAGCAAAAGAGGCCCTTTTTGGACACCAGAGGATTTTGGATCGGCCGACGGAGGAGGAGTGGGACTTCGATCAGGAGAAGCGCGAGGAGGCGGAGGACGACAGCCTCGTCCGGCAGGACCAGCACGCGGACGATCGGATCGTACGCACCGAATTCCATGATCTCTCCACTTACAATTCCCACAGCTATTGCCGAAATGACCAGGCACACGACGACAATCCGGAAAAGGTGTCAATCCACGTCGACGACACTCCCCACAAGAATCCTCGACAAGAATCCCCCGACTTTGTATCAACATGCCATTTATGTACGAAGATCGCATCGTACGAACTTGAGCAGGCGTAATTCGACCGCGGACGTATGCAATGTCATTACCCGGCATTGCCAAAAGAGCGAGTTGAAGATTATTGTGACAATATTGAGCGAGGATTTGTCCACCAATGAGAAGAACAGGATTTTGATTTGGTGCCGCCGCTGCATTTGCCGCATTGTACAATTGAAGGGCCCTACTCGTACGAAAATATCAGCATGTTACGTACAATGCCAGGCTAGCAGCAAGTGTGGGGTAAATCTTGGTACGATCGGATGATTCTTCGGCAAAGGTAGAAACATACATTTCAAACGGTCGGTTAAATTCGAGTTTTCTACATTTCGACCAGATTAGCATAGTTCCGAACCCAGGTATATCGTCCGATATGGCCGAAGAGTACGTACGTGATGGAAGGCTGTAGATTTTGATGGTTTTGATGGAGTTTAGTACAGCGTTTGATTGATTTGGATTAAGAGATTTCACACTCGTTTGATTCACTATAGGGACAAGGATTGGACTAAGCGACGAAGTGGCTGCCAGTCACGAGTTCCATCTACCAGTCTCGTTCGTACGAACTACCTTCGTACGAAGAAGAAAAAAAAAAAGTAAAGCCTGTGTTGGAACACGTGACTGAGAACGTGTCACGTTCTACCCCACTTACACTCTTCGTGTATATGTGGGGTAGAATGTGTATATAGCCTAGAAATGCCCCTTCATACGAAGGGGGCAGACAGAATTACAATACCTTTAACCCATATGCTTTTGTGTATACACCACCTTGCTAGGTCCACCCAACACAAATAAAGGATTAAAATAAGCAGGGCAAGAAATTATAACAAAACAAAACAAAATACATATTTCTTTAGGACTTCCTGATTGTATGTAGATAGAAGTTGTGTAAGCAACTATTTATCTATACAACATTAATTCTTATAAAGCCTGTTTTTTCACATCTCCAAATGAGATATTAGATATATAATTTTAAGACTATTATTATCATTCTGCGTTATTGGTTATTAATCATTTAACTTACAATCTCTGATCAAATTGGAATAATATATATCGATATAGATATTGAGCTTATTTATTGGATATAAAAAAAAACTTAGAATTAATAGGAAATTTTATAAGATTAATTTTAAAGTGTATATTGAATACTTTATTGGGTATATTGCAGGATTATTAATCTTCTGTATATAGATTTCAAAATTCAAAAGGGTCATTGTTATTTGCAATGTTACATTTGGTGAAAATCATATGTATAAGATTAACATTTTTAATAAAATTGTTGATACATTATTGGAATAGGAATTACAAAAACTCTTTAAAAAACTTGATATTCTAATTCTAATCGATATTGATAGTATTCTCCTAGAAGAAAAGTATAATGAGATTACTTCAAATCATACTATAGCAATTTTCTTGTTAGGTATTATTATATGTATTATAGATATATTTATAAATGAATAGAACTTAGAGGTATATCTGGGGGGTGGAAATATGCTTATAAATTGTAAAAGGGTTATACTGTTAAAGGATCTATAATCTTTAGTAGTTTAAAATTCAGGTATTTTATTTCAGAAATAACCAGGTAATTTGTAATTCCTGGATATCAATTGTTTTATTTCAAACAATTCAACAAACATTAAAGAATCATCCATTATTCCAAAAAATATGGATTATAAATCTATTGGACTTGTTACCAATGTTTTATACATAGAATACAAAAGTAATCCAGAGTCTCTATCTATTAATAATTATATAGATTCTTCGACAAATGAGGATGGTATACCTAGGAAAAACCCTATCCCTATACTAAGACCAATTGAAGATATACCTATAGAAAGTTTATCTTTTTAAAATCTTGTATAATAAAGAATATATTACCAGTTTAATTATCTATTCTTAAGAAAAGAATATTTGATTTATTTATTAGAAATAAAATTAATCTTTATAAGTAATCACCCAAACAACAAAAAATTATAAAGATCGAAATTCTATAATCAACTCTCAATCCATTAGAATATTAAATATTCAATTTCAATCCTCCTATTCCCAACATTTTGCTTCCAGCTAATTACAATTATCTAATTAAACGGCAAGGTTTTTTGAAACAAAAATCAGTGATATTAATAAATTATATATTCATTAGTATAATTATTGCAAATCTATTTAATCAAGGCGGTAATAGATTAGAAGACTTTTATAAAACATTTTGGTTTAGCTACCCAACCATAGAATAAGAGGAAAACAACAATTCTTATATTACTATTTATAATATAATTACTACAACTGTTCGAATAAAATCTAATCCTTTTGTTATTCTAAATAAGAATCAGTGAGAAGTATTGTCAAAAGTTTATTTCTCAGATTTACTATTATTATTTAAATATTATTATCAATTTAAGGATCATTTTTTAGGACTTTGGTTTAAGTATAAATACAAAATTGAAATCAATAATCTAAAGAAAAAAAATCTGATACAAGATAAATGTAAAGGATATTTTAATTGCTTTTATTCCATTATAATAAGTATTTATATACAAATGTAATAAACAAGGTTTTTTATTTAGATATAGAACAAAACTAATAATATAAGGGGATCTTTAGTTAAAAGATATTATTGAATTTACTTATATTGTAACTTTTGCTAAACAATTATTCAGGATTGTTATAACACTAATTACAAAATACGATTTGGAAACCAAACAATTCGATATAGTAAATATATTTGTTAATATTTATAGGGATTCATTAGATATATCAATAGTTTGCTATTTGTTAAATAAATTCAAGAAATTAAATAAATGTGTAATACTTGATTGCACTTTGTATAATCTTTATAATTCCCTAGCGATTTGGTTTAAGAACTTCAGTATTATATTGAAAAATCTTGGCCTCATTTAATACAAAAAGAAACCCTATCTTTTTATAAATCTAGAATAGATGGTCTTAATCTTATTCTTTATAAATAATATACAGATTATCTATTACAAAAAGAATTTGATAATAATTGATTATATTATCTCTGATATTAAAACTGCCTACAAACTCTGTGATCTAGATGATACAGAGTGATTTTTAGGTATTTATATTATCTATAATTGAAAGACAAAAAGATTATAACTAGTATACAATATATATATTGAAAAGATTGCAACAAAGTTCAATTTCAATCAAAATAATATATATTTTTTATTATTTTTTGTAATATTTGTAAAGAATAATAATAAAACAAATATTATATTTATATGAGTATATTAGGAAAAGGTAGGGTTTGTATTATATATTATAATTATTATGAGATTTGATGTTGTATTTACTGTATTTCAGTTTAATTATTTTCTTATTAATTTATCTCTAGATTATATGAAAACAATTGATTATTATATTTAGTATTTTTGAAATACAAAATATTATGTTATTAGATATAGTAAAGATCAAATCCTTTAATTTCTATTGCTTTTAAATGTATTCTTTGTAAATAATCTAGAAACTTAATGATTATTATAAAATTATGTTATTTCATTATTTAAAGGATTAGTAGTCTGGAAAGCTTTGAGATAAGATATAATAACTATTTCTACCACTAAAGCTGAATTATTAGATATAGAATATATATCAAAAGAAATCCTTGTAATTCTTCAATTCCTTAAGGAGATCAATCTTTTTGTTAGATTATTAATTATTATATTTTGTAATAATCAATAAATCATTAGATTAATAATAAGTGAGAATAAAAAGATTATTATTAAATTAAGATATATCGATATTCAAAATATGTGGTTAAGATAAGAATATACAAAAGGAAACTTTTATCTCATTTATCTTCTAACAATTGAAATAATAGTAGATAAACTTATAAAGAATTTATTTTGTTAAAAGTTTAATTACTTTATATTATTACTAAATCTCTAAGATATTAGAGATAGAATTATCAAAATCATTTGATTAATTTTCCTTTGAAAGCTTTTCTTTTTTTAATGTATTCAATATCAATTTGCAAAATCTCAGCCTTTCTTTTCTTTTCTTCAATAATGTTATCAATAAATATTCCTTTGAATATTTTACACTTTTTATTATTATTAAAATCTCAAGGAAAAGAAAATTGATTTTTTATCTTTTTATTATTCTTATCAGTATTTATATCCAAATTGAATTGAACTTTTTTTTTCTTTTTACCCTTCGATATAATCTTTCTATATATTTTATTAAAAACAGATCCAGAAGTTACAGGCTTATTGGAAGTCTTTAGCCATTTCGCAACAAATAATAAGGAAGGAGAAGATTTCTGATTCTTAATTGAAAAGGAAGGTATAATTGCTAATCGAATTGATCGATTCAATTGAGAAAAAGTTCTGAATAGTTGTGCTGATTGAGAAAAGACAATCTATATTTGTTGGAAATAGACAGCAAGTTACGCATAAAGAGTGATATATTGAAAGATGTGGTTAAGGTCTATATATCCGGAAAGCCAGGACAAAGGAGTTTTATAGTGGTGTGTATGTGCCATATATATGTGTTATATATGTGATTTCCAATATCCCCCCTATAATAGGAATTTATTATTCAATCATATAAACTCTATATATATATTTGAAGAATGAGTTTCATTAATTTTTACAACAGTGCCAACTTCTTTTAAGTTGCTTATGGTGTCTATGTCTCCTGTGGAGTTCGATCACTCTACGATCTTTAATCGCATTGTAGTATAAGAGTACTTTTTTATCAATATCTCTGTCTGGGGTAGGTGAAGTGAGGTGTGCTAGGCTTATATATAACTTTGTCCAAAAATGGCAAAGTTATATATCCTTGTTTTCTTTTTTTTAGTTTTATATTTAATAACACTTTTTTAATACGTTTGTATTTAATATTCCAGATTTAATCCTAGACTTTTTTTATGAGTTATAAAGTTAGGATATATGAGCTGTTTTGTAAAAATATCGGCTGTTTGTTTAATTCCTGGGATTTATACGATATACAATCTTTTGATATCCACTATGTTTTTTCGAATGTAATACTATCGAATATTGATGTGTTTCGCTTTGTTATTATCACGGAGGATAGCTACATCAGTGGTCACCTTTGATAAAGAGATAATAGGATAAAGAATTAATAAACTAGATTAACTTGAAGATTGATTGTAATAATCAGTGTCCTCTATATATACTCAAAATAAGCGACGTAAACACTTATTTAAAAAAGATTATTATCCTAATAAACTACATAATGAATAAAGTAGCTAATATAATAATAATATAATTGAAATCGATTATAAAAACCGATCTCGATGATCAGGACACATATGTAGTATATGATATTACATGATACACCCCCCAGATCGAGGTAATCTCGATTTGCCTAAAAACAAAAGAAAGTTTTCTAATTTTTTATTTTTTTTTTTATTTTTTTTTTTAGACAACAAACGCTGCAAATAGCAATATATCCATTTGTGTGGCGTGTGTAAATGATTTCCCTGCTGGGTATATAAATTTTGCAAACAAAGGAGTGAAAAATAATATAAAAACAAGGAAATGCGTTGGGTAAGCTGGGTGATTGCACTTCTGATGCACATATGCATGTAGATTATCGAGTTGATGATTTGATGTTTTGGGAGTATACGTAAGTGGGCGGTTAGAAATGATTCGATAGATTAAAAGTATTACAAACACACTGAATCTATAAATTGATTCGAATGTATTATACACACAGTGGTTTTTTCATAAAAATGTCTAAAATCAGGGTGTTTGAAGATTCTAAAGTTTTCTAAAATATTCATTGGTTGATTATAATAATAAAAATAAAATGATTCCCACTTTTTTCAAATCCTAATTCTATATAATCTTAATTAAAGTTTTCATCATACCCTTTCTTATTAAAGAAAATTCTTCTGAGCAAATCATTCTTTCATTACTAGATATATATCTCTACCTCGATTATAAATTTCTTCAATTTATTCTTATTGATATGAAATAGTTAACACAATTCGATCTCCATATCATACTAACCCCACACTTTTCATATAGCAAAATATTATTTCTCCCTCTTCTATTCACTCATTTACCGAAATTAATGTTAATACTTTAAATTCTTCTTACAAATTCTATTTTCTATCAATATCCTTTTCTATTCAAAATCATTTTCTTGGGAAGGATAATAGGAGTCCTTCAAAAAGTGCACCTAGTTTTGATACATTTATCGAATCTGATAATGTTCTAAAAAAAACTAATCCATTATTCTTTCATAACCATATTGATTAGAAAAATCGTACTATCATTATTACTACTAAGTAAGCAAATCCTTTTGTACAAACTTCTAATAATCAAAAAGGGATTATTATTTCAAATAACAATTCTTTTTTGAATAAATCACCTTCCTTTTCTTCTTCTATTTCGAATTCCAAATCAAAGGAATTAAAAGTTTCAAATCAAAAGGGTTATTCCAAAAATAGAGTTTGGGATATAAAAGATTAAGGTAATCAATAACGTGGTTTATCGTCATATGGGCCATATCATCATGTGGGCCACTTTCACCTCAATTATTATCTCTTTACTTTAATACGCGATTTATCAACAATCTATTATGGAAACGATTAATAAAGAAGTACGAATCATTCTAGCTATTGAAGCTATTCAAAAAAACAAAAAATTAAATATTCGGAAAGTTGTTAAGCTGTATAATGTCCCGCGTATAACGATTCAGTACAAAATGAACGGTCTTACCCCTCATACAGAATATCGACACAAAACCCATAAGATTATAAAATTGAAAAAGGAAGTAATTATTCAATATATAATTGATATGGATAACAAAGGGTTTCCGTCTAAATTCAAAGGTATAAAAGATATAACGAATTATATTCTCGAAACGCAAAGTGCGAAAAAGATTAAAAAGCTTTGAACTTATTGATTTGTAAAGTGTTATATAGAATTAAAAATATATTTTAATTATGTTTATGACTTTCAAAGAGCTTTCTACAAAGATCCTAAGCTTATTAGAAACTGGTTTCAAATAGTTTCGAATATGCGAGCAAAATATGGTATTTTCGACTACGATTTCTATAATTTTGATGAAACTGGCTTTATAATGAGTATAATATGTCTTGGAATGGTTATAACTAATGCTAAACGAAATAGCAAAAATAAGAAAATACAATTAGGCAATAAAGAATAGGCTACAACAATTATATATAGTAATAAAGAGAGTGAAATTATATCTTCATTTCTAATGGTTCAAGGATAGATTCATCTTTCCAATTGATATACCGAAACCGATTTCCCTGCGAATTAGATTATTAAATCTATTTCCAATAAATAAACAAATAATGAAATAGGTTTAAAATAATTGAAATATTTTGATAAATATATTCTGAATTGCAGAAAGAACAAATATCAAATGCTAATACTAGATAGATACAAAAGTTATAAATCAATATCTTTTCAATTATATTGTAAAGCAAATGATATAATATATTTAAAACTATTATTATATTCAAATCATTTAATTCAACCACTTGATATTAACTATTTTGATAATTTGAAATATTTATATAGTACTCAAATTAATAGATTTATCAAGACATATATCAATCATATTTCAAAGGTTGAATTTTTAATAACTTTCAAAACTATATATCAAGAATCAATCACGATTTAGAATATAAAAGCTAGATTTCGAGAAACAGATTTAATACCATTTGATCCCGAAACTATACTCTCGAAACTGAATATTCAAATTTGTATACCTATTTCTCTTTTTTTTAATCCAGATCTATAAACCTCTCAAATCCCTTACAATCCAATTGAAACTCTTTTACAATCAATTCTAATAAAATCTCAAATAACTTATCATCAATTAAGCTTCTTTATATCTATATTCGAAACTGTATTAACTTTAGCTAAAGGTATAAAGAGATTAATATATGAGAATACACTTTTGAATGTAGAGATTCGTACACTTCGAAAAGCAAATAAGGCATTAAACAAACATCGACACACTAAAAAGATTCAATTACATAATGAAGGAATATTTACTGGACAAGAAGCTATAGATATATTGTCTCAACAAAAGATTAATATATAAATTCAACACGACAAACATCAAAATAAAAGAAATTCTAATAGGGAAGCATTTTCTAATAAATGTTATAATAAGTGTGGAAAATCAGATTATAATTCAAGAACTTGTCAAATCAATATAATAAATCCTAGATTATTAGATTCTTAATAGTTTCAATCAATTGATTTAATAGTTGTAGAATAATATGAATTTGAATACAATAATTGAGGTGAAAGTGGTCCACATGATGATATGGCCCACATGACGATAAACCACGTTATATAATTCTATATACTAAATATATCTAATCTCTTTTGTTTAATTATTATAAAGATTATAAAAAATATTTCAAATATAAAGATTCTTCTTTTTCTTAGTATTGGAAATATTTCACATATATTTATATTATATTGTCAGTCTTTTTAAAATCTTTAGCAAAAAGGTTGATTAAGCTTTCAGATTCGAACTTTATAGTTTTATTAGATCAAATAAGTTTCTTGAGAATCTTAATCAATTATCTGATTAAGCTGATAATCATTTTGATAGAAAACTATTTTCAATATAAAATCGACTTATATTATAATAACTATAATATTAGTAATATAGAAAGAAAATAATGAATTTCTTGATTTAAATTTATTAAATTTATTAAATTCTATTTCTAATATATCTCTTTCATTATCAATATAGATTGTCTTCCTTTGGTTAGTATGACTATTCAGGACTTCTCTTCGATTGAGTCGATCAATTCGATTAGTAATTATATTTCCCTCTCCAATTAAGAATTGGAGATCTTTTTTTTTTCTATTATCTATTACGAAACAATTAAAGACTTTTAATAAGTTTATAGCTTTTGAGTTTGTTTTTAACAAGATGTATAAAAGGTTATATCGAAAGATAAAGAGAAAAAAAAGGTTCAGTTCAATTTAGATATAGATACTAACAAGGATGATAAGGAAATAAGAAATCAATTTTCTTTTTCTCGAGATTTTGATGATAATGAAAAGTGTGAAATATTCGAGGGAATATTTATTGATAATATTATTAAAGAAAAAAAAAGGAAGGCTAAGATTTTGTAGATTGATATTGAGTATATTGAGAAAAGGAAAGTTTTCAAAGAAAAATTAATTAGATAATTTTAGTAATCCTATCTCTAACATTTTGGAGATTTAGTAATAATATAAAATGATTAAACTTTTGATAAGATAAATTTTTTGTAAATCTATCTGCTATCATTTTAACTATTAAAAGATAAGTAAAATAAAAGTTTCTTTTTGTATATTTTTATCTTAATCATATATTCTGAATATCGATATATCTTAATTTAGTAGTAATCCTTTCATTCTTGTTTATTACTAATCTAATAATTTATTGATTATTATAAAATATAATAACTAATAGTCTAATAGAAAGATTGATTTCCTTAAGGAATCGAAGAATTGTAAGAGTTTCTTTTAATATATATTCTATATCTAATAATTTAGCTTTAATAATGGATATAGTTATTATATCTTATCTCAAAGCTTTTCAGATTATTGATCCTTCAAATAATAAAATAATATAACTTTATAATAATTGTTGAGTTTCTGAATCGTTTGTAAAAGATATGTTTGAAAACAATAGAAATTGAGGGATTTGATTTTTATTATATCTAATAGCGTAATATCTTGTATTCCAAAGATACTAAATATAGTGATCGATTGTTTTCATATAATCCGAAAATGGATTAGTGAGAAAATGACTGAGCTGAGATGCGGCGAATGCAATATCGACTCTCACAGTGATTACAATATATAACACAAATCCTACCTTTTTCTAATATATTTATATAAATATAATATTTGCTTTATTATTATTTTTTACAAATATCACAAAAAATAATAGAGTGTATACATTACCTTAATTAAAATTAAACTTTATTACAATCTTCTTAATATATATATCGTATACTAACTATAATCTCCCCGCCTTTCGATTATAAATAATACAAATGTTTAGAAATCATTTTATATCACCTAGATCACGGAGTTTGTAAATAATCTTGATATCAGAAATGATGTGATCAGCTATTATCAAATTCTTTTTGTAATAAATAATCTGTATATCATCTACAAAGAATAAGACTAAGATCGTTTGTTCTGGGTTTATAAAAAGACAGGGTTCCTTTTTGTATTGAATAAGGCCAAGATTTTTCAACGTAGTGCTGAAGTCCTTGAACCAAATCGCTAGGGAATCACAAAGACTATACAGAACGCGATCAAACACTATGCATTTGTTTGATTCCTTGAATCCATCTAGCAAATAGCAAACTACTGATACACCTAATGGATCCCTATAAATATTAACAAATATATTTACTACATCAAATTACTTGATTTCCAAATTGTATTTTACAATTAATACTATAACAATCCTGAATAATCATCCAGCAAGAGTTGTAGCATAAATAGATTCAATAATATCTTTTGATTGAAAATCCCCTTGTACTATTAATCTTACTCTACATCTAGATAAGAAACCTTGTTCATTGTATTTGTATATAAATACCCATTGCAATGGGATAGAAGTGATTGGAGCATTCTCTACATTTATCTTGTACCAGGTTTTTCTCTCCTTCAGATTGTTGATTTCAATTTCGCATTTATACTTGAATCAAAATCCTAGGAAATGATCCTTAAGTTGATGATAGCATTTAGATGGTGATAGTAAACCTAAGAGATAAACTTTTGACAATACCTCTCGCTGATTCTTATTTAGGGTAGCAGAAGGATTGGATTTTGTTTGAACAGCTACAGCGATCACACTATGAACAGTGATATAAGAGTTGTTGTTTTCCTTTTGTTCCATAGTTGAATGGTTAGACCAAAATGTTTTATAGAAGTCTTCTAATCTATTACCACCTTAACTAGATAGGCTTGCAATGATTATACCAATAAATGTATGGTTTATTAGTATCCCTGATTTTTGTTTCAAAAAACCTTACTATCTAATTAAATGATTGTAATTGATTGGAAATAGAGTGTTAAGAGTAGAAGGATCGAAGTCGAATATTTGATACTCTAATAGATTAAAAGTTAGTTATAGAATTTCAATCTTCATAACTCTTTGTTGTTTGAATAATTGTTTATAAAGACTAGTTTCGTCTCCAATAAATAGATCAAATATTCTTTTCTTAAGAATAGACAACCGAACTAGTGATGTATCCTCTATTACACAAGATTTTAAAGAAGGCAGATTTTCTATAAGTGCGTTTTCAATTGATCTTGGCATAGAAATAGAGTCCTTCCCAGGTATACTATTTTTACTTGTCGAAGAATCTGTATGATTATTAATGGGCAGAGATTCTGGATCATTTTTATATTCTGTATGCAAAATATTGATAATAAGTTCAATAAGTTTATAATCTATATTTTCTAGAATGATAGGTGATTTTTCAATACCTATTAGATTGTTTGAAATAAAACGATTAATATTCAGAAGTTGCAAATTATCTAATTGTTCCTGAAATAAAATATCTGAATCTTGGATTGCTAGAGATTACAGATCCTTTAACGATATGACCCTTCTACAATTTATAGATATATTTCTATCCCCTAGATATATCCCTGAATCCTATTCATTTATAGATATGTCTATAATGCGTATAATAATATCAGATAAGGAAGTTGCTATAGTGTAATCTGAAATAATCTTATTATACTTTTCTTCTAAAAAAATGCTATCAATATTGATCGAAATTAAAATATCAAATTCTTTAAAAAGTTCTTACAATTCCTATTCCAATAATACATCGATAATTCTATTAAAAATATCAATCTTATATATATGATTTTCATCAAATATAATGTTACAAATAACAATAACCCTCTTGAACTTTGGAATTTATATACAGAAAATCAATAATTCTGCAACATACCCAATAAGATATTCAATATACACTTTAGGATTAATCTTATAAAATTTCTTATTAATTTCAAGTTCTCTTTCTTTATTCAATAAATAAGCTTGACATCCGTATTGATATATACCATTCCAATTTGATTGGAGATTACAAATTAAATAATCAATAACCAATAGTGTGGAATGATGGTGATAATCTTAGAATCATATATCCAATACCTCATTTAAAGATTTGAAAAAGCAAACTTTACAAGAATTAATATTGTATAAATAGATAGCTATTTATACAACTTCTATCCACATATAATCAGAAAATTCTAAAGAAATATATATTTTGATTTACTTTATTATAATTTCTTACTTTACTCATTCTGATTTTTCATTTGCTTTATATATATTGAATAGAGATAACTCTAATTCTATACCTTTTTAAACTATCTATTTTTCGAATGTGGTATCTCTTATAATACCTATTACAAAGGTATTATTGTCTTGCTTAATATATATAATAGATAAACCATATTTTCATAATACCTAAGTAAGAAATTCTTGAATGGTTTTACAAACTTCAAAATGAGATTTTTAATAAAGAAAGAAAATGAATATCTTTTCATTAAATATCTCCTTGATCACTAAAAGCCACAAAGCTTCAGTATATCCCTTTATAAAATCGAAAAGATTTCATTGAACTTTATAGAAAGAATACAATGATTGATATTCACTAAACAATCGTAAAATGATTTATTTTATATAAATGTGGGTACAATCGATGTATTCCAATCTAGTTATTTCCTTTATTTTAACATTTTTTGCAGAAAAGATCAAATATTCTAATGCTTCTTTCCCTAAATGTCCAGATCTTTCATGCTATAATTCAACAGAGTTATATTGTGGTCTTGAAGGATTGCAAGATCATCGAAAAAACTGTTTGATTTTCTTATTGATTGAAGGATATATAATTATTGATCGATTCACTAGGACATTCATAAGGGATAGAAAGTAAAATGAAAGTAGGTTGTATTCTAGGAATAAGAGATTGTTTGTACAAATGTATTGAATAACAATAGAATTGTTATCAATAGATCTATAACAAAGAATAGAATCTATGCCCATAAATTATAAACCAGCTTCTTTCAATTTAATTTTTGAAACAATATTAATATAGAAATTAAGGATGTATACCATATTCTTAAATATAAGATCTCCATTTTCAAGATTGTTAGATCAACGAATGATTCCCTTGATTATACACATGCCACGGCCAACAACTAGAAAGATCATTGTTCCAAATTCAATATAGTTTAATGATAAAGAAAATACATACTCTTATCCATCAAGAAGTGAGATATCATTGACAAGATACATAACATTACCTATATCCAGAATAATACTCTGAGATAGATAATAAAGGATTACTGTTGTAATACTATAAATCCCACTTGGTGATTTACCCTAAATAACTGTGGCATTCAGTTTAGATCCAGGATTATAATAATTAACTTGATTTGAGGATTTCAACCACCCCTTGCTCTCCCAGGCTTTTCTTGTATCATTCCATTTGTTGGATTTCATTCAATCCATAATTTGAATGTACTTATGATTAGTGATCTTAGAAGTTTTCTTTCTATTGCTTTTTCCGGTGAGGATAAATTCGATTGTATAGTATTCCTTTGGAGAATGATATATTCTTGGATTAGCAGTCTTCCAATCACTTTTTTGTTTGCATGGATATGCGAACTTTTTTCCATTGTTATTTCTTTTTCTATTATTACCTTGCTTACCTTTACCGAACGCTTAAAACGATGATTGATTTGAAGGAATATTGGCTGTGAAAATACTTTTTGTCTTAGATTCGATAGAATGTTGGTAAGCAAGACCATTAAAGATATCACTATATTGCTTCAAAATGTAATTTGATATCCCTAATTGGTTATTTGTATCGATTTATATGAGCATAGCAGATACCTATTCAGAAGCTATACATTCTTTTATAGCTTGCATAAAATCCTTGATTGCTTTATCATACTTGACTTCCAAAATATTGTAGGCGATTACATTGGCATAAACACTTGACTATTCAGTATACCATTTGACTAGATCAGTACATTCTGTATAGGCTTGCTAAAGACAATTGCAATAGCTTTATACTACCGTAGCTTCGACCATTTGCAATGTGAATACAAGAAAATCTTCTAGTTTTTTGACAAAGAACTTTATAAGTGTAGGCCTTTAAATCTTATTCTCAATTGTAATATTCATCAAATAAGTTTAATCTATAATCTCAATAATTCAATCAAAAATCTTCTCATACTTTTTATACATATAATTGTATTTATCTCTATCAAAACGATATTCACTCTGAAAAACAAAATATTCAGTCAATACATCTTGAAAAATGTATAGAAATAATTTTGATGAAAAAATCATATTGATATTATTATCTCAATCAATCGATAGCTTAGTCTTATAATCCTCAAAAGCACATTCGTATTTTTTTTGGTTTTGTGTATCAGTTTTTCATATAAGATCGAAGATTCTGATAAATTGCAATAAATCTTTTATAAATCAATCTTCATCAAGGAGTTATAGTATATATGGAAAAATTTTCTTTTTATATTTCGATGTAGATTCATGGGTGAACAGATCGATCAGATCCCTATTAGATTTAATATTGTCCCAAATACCTTTCAATACATAAATATTTTGAAGTTGGCGGTATTATTGATTCTAATACATACGAATACTCAACCGAATAATTGAATCCGAAGTGCTGGCTTTGTTTATAATGATTTTTCAAGAATGATAGAAAGAATTGAATATCAAAGTAAATCCAATAGATGTATAGATTGTTGTATAGTTATTTAAGAGCAAACCGGGCTTATAACTATCACAAAGGATAGCTACATCAATAGTCATTTTTGATAAAAAGATAATAGAATAAAGGATTAATAGATTAGATTAACTTAAGGATTGATCATAATAATCAATATCCTCTATATATACCTAAAATAGGCAATGTAGACGCTTATTTGGGAAAGATTATTATCCTAGTAGACTACGTAATAAGTGAAGTAGCTAATATAGTGATAATATAATTGAGATCGATTATAAAGGCCGATCTCGATGATCGGGGCACGTGTGTAGCACGTGATATTGCGTGACAGTTATAAAACTTATTCTTTTGTATTTAATCGATTCCGTTTATATTGTTGTAATATAATATTGGAATAAAGGGTTCAACCTTTGAATGTTTATTTAAGTCTTTTATTAGCTTTTTTATCCAAGCTAGTTCTTTTGCTTCCTCATTAGTTGTTATAATCTCAGCTTTCATTGTATAGAGAGATATCGATTTCTGTTTTGTTGAAGACTATATTATAGCATTACTATATCTGATGATTGCTACTCTTTGAATAGATTTTCTATTAGAAGTAGATTCCTAAGTTGAATTTGTATATGTATGATATTTGTATATAAGTATATTTAATCGATTTGAATAGATTGTATCGACTGTGTATATATTAGCAAAATATTGAAACAAATGTTTTACAAGCATTAAATGACTTTCCTTTGGTGTGTGTATAATACGAGCAAGCTAGTTTACAGTATATATTATATTTGGTCGAATGTAATTGAAAGAATAGATGGTGTTATTAATAATTTGAAGATATAAAACCTTGTTGTTTTTGTAGAGTAAATCGTTTTCGTTTGTATCTTGTATAATTGTATTAGAAGGTAAGAATAAATCTTTTGTATTGATGAGGTCGATTTTGAATCTTTGTAAGATCTTTTTTGTATAATTCGATTGGTATATTTTGAGTAATCGATTTCGCCGATTTCGTTTTATTTGAATGTTTAGAAATATGTTGGTTTTATTTAAATCTTTGTATTTCCATTTGTATTTTATTGTTTTTTTTATTGAATTTATATTGGTATAGTTTTTTATTATTAATAGATTATTTATATACAATAGGATATATACTTCTTTTCCTATAAAGAGGTTCGGATTTGTTATAGATTTTTTGAGTCTAATCTCTTTGAAGAATTTTTATATAATTATCCACCAAACTCTTGATGTTTGTTTAAACCCGTAAAATGACTTTTTGAGTTTAAGGTATGGTTTATCTTTAAGCTTGATCTCAGAGAAGATTTCTTTGAAATATTTTGGTATTTTTATAAGGATTTCTATATCCGTTAGCTTACCATTTAAAAAAACAATATCAATATTTATATTGTTGATTTCTGAATCTTCTATTGCAGCTTTTGTTAACAAAATATGTAATGTCGAGTACCTTACTATATTAATAAAAATCTTTTGGAAATCTATTCCATATCTTTGAAAATAACTTTTAATTACTAATCTTACTTTTCTTCTAGCCAACTTACCAAAGCGATTTAGTTTATTTCTTAGAATATATCTACTACTTAATAGCTTTCAACCTGCAAATACAACTCTATTCATAATTTCGAAGATACCATTATCCTTAAAACTCTGCAACTCATTTCTGATTGCTTTTATTTATATTTAGATATCCTTTTGTATAACATCTTCGAGTTCTACTAATTCTTCAAGTATTGAATTAGAATTACAAATTATAAAGTCTTCAGAGTGTGTGGAGGCAATATATAATGCAACTATATACTGAATAATCTAATCACTGAAAATCTTTCTTAATTATTTCTTACAATTCTTATTCAGAGTATCTCGGACTAAAGTAGTTATTAGAACAGATCTAACTTTTGAAATCTCTACAACTATTTATACTCTTTGTCTTAAAGATGGAGATACTTGCACATTTTATACTGGATATCCAGTTCCCTATAGTTATCGCTGCCATAGCATACGCGAAGAATAGATCCGAACTTCCTCTCACTCTTTTTGAATCTAAGCTTTCACTCGCTCATTAGTGTACACATCTTTATGTATATCTTCTTGTGATACGAATTGCACCCTTCTTTTCATAGCCTTTTGCTTATCATATGGATGAGGTTTCCTTTTCCTCTTTGTTCTGAGTGGTTCTGGAATTCCCTTATCTTTAAGGTTTATAAAAAGGTATCTGTATTTATCAAAATCAGCATTTACTATTCTAATAATAGTTTTGGTATGAAGATTGAGAAGGCGATAGATATTATTTCTATCTATTTCAATTATAATATACTCTTCTTTGAGTATTCTAAATTCGAATTTCTTTGTTATTAAATCTAATTACTAAAGATTCCTAATTTATATTTTACAATCAAATATCCTAAGCTTTTTAAAGTCAGATTGTCTACCATACATAGCTTTATATAGTATTATTGTTGTAAAGAGTATTCCAGCTTTTTTAAAAGGCAGGGATTTGGTAGAAGATTTGTTTTTCAGATATATAATGTATTTAATAATGAGTTTCTATATATTGGATCCAATTTTAGATTCGCTCAATAGCGATTTTATAATAGCACTAATATCTTGAATCTTCTTTTCTACAACTCTATTCATAGAATGTTTTCCAGAAGGTGATGATTCAAAGATTAGACCTCTTTTTCCAATTTCTATTTAAAATAATATCCCAAATTCACCCTTCCCATTGTTTACTCTAATAATAACAATTTTACAATTGAACTCTTTCTCAATCTAATTAATCAAATCCATCAAAATAAGCACGACAATACAAGCAGATTTATCTTTCGTGAATTTGATCCAAATTGCTCTTATTGTATTATCAATGATTATAATAAAGTATCTATTTCCATTCTCAAAAGGTTTTTGAATCCCTAATAGATTTATATACAAACAATATAGTTTTGTAAATATATGAATAGCTGTATATTTATTGAAATGCTTATTCATCCTCCCTACAAAACAAGACTCGCAAGCTTTTCAATTAGTACTTCTCTTTCTTTTAATATAATATAAGTCATTCGAAGCTTTCTTTAGTTTATCCATTTGATCGTAGTTGAGATAACCTAAACATCGATATACAATCTCAGCTTTATCATTATTCGCATCAATCTCTTCTGTATCAGATTCTGAATCAATTATATATACTTGTTGAATAAATGATTGCCGAATAATATAACTACCATTGACACATTTTGTAGTCATTTCTAACTAACCATTTTTCCAGTATAATATTGAATCCCCTTCGAAGATGACTTTTCGACCTGTTTTCGCAAGTGTTCCAATTGAGATAAGTTGATTGTATCGAAAATCTTTAACATATCAAACATCTCTTAATATGAGATTGCTGATGGTAGTTATTTCATATGCAATGCTTGTAGTGTATATATGATTCACTGTTTTGACTTTTCGTAATATATCCTAGTATATAATATTGATAAGATTTTCAATAGAATTAGTGAAATAATGAAAAGCTTTTGAATCAAGAATCCATATATCATTTTGGATTTCAGCACACATTGTAATATAAGGATAAAGGGAATCAGTATATTTATTTATTATAGTTACTCGCGCAAAACCATTATTGTTAGTCTTTTTATTTGAATACAAGATTTCTCTAGTCTTATTGTACTTTCAATAAACATTTTGTTAGTATTCTTTCTTTCTATAGAATTTGCAAGTGTAAAACTCCGTTTTACTAACTTTACCAGAATTTGGCAAAGTTATATAACCTCTTTCAGATATATATCTTCTTCCATTTCCATAATATTTTCTATATCCTTTTCTATTTCTTCCTTGAGCTCTCTTATTACCTCTGCCTTTTATATTTCTCCGTATAGTATTAACTATTACTAATTGATTTGTAATACTTCGAGGAATCCTTTCTACCTATTATAAAGTATATAGTGCATCTTAAAGATTTATATCCATAGATATAATGAAATTATATTATATCTATCAGATTTCTGTTTCTGGTAATACATTTAATAATTGAGTATATACCTTATTATTAAAGATAGATTATTATATTGTAAATGTTTTATATTGATAATCAAGGAGTCGATTGAGGAAAACTTGAATAGTTTCAGTTTTAGAATCGAATTGCTTGTAAATAAAGTGTTTTCGAAGATCTTGAATATATTGTAGATTCGCAGTATTATTGAAAGTCAAAAGTTTTGTTCAGATATCTATAAGATTACCTGTATCGATTATAGATATAAGTTGAGAGCGATATATAGAAATCAAGCATGAATTGATAATAAAGAATGCAATCCCTCTCCTCTTTCTTTATTCGGCAATTTCGGCACAATTGGCTCCAGGTCCTACTTCTACTCCTGTACACATTTCTAATATAATAGCCGATATCATTGCAACTCGAATAGATTCATAGAATTCTACCCAGTTATTACCCTTGAATATAACTAGAGATCCCCATTTTGTCAATATTATATCGATAGTAGCTTGGCTTGCTATGTCTCGAAAGTAAGGGTTCGTAATATTGAATATATCTAAGAAACATAGTATAAAAGAAGCTTATAATAATACAGAGCTCATAACCTGTTGGAAATAGACAGCAAGTTATGCATAAAGAGTAATATATTGAAAGATATAGTTAAGATCTATATATCCGGAAAGCCAGGACAAAGGAGTTTTATAGTGGTGTGCACGTGCCACACACATGTGTTACACATGTGATTTCCAACAATATTGATAATGAGAGAAATGCATTAGAAAAAGAATTCAATAAATCTAATAAATCCAAATCAAGGAATTCATTATTTTCTTTTTGTATCACCAATATTATAATCATTGTAGTATAAGCCGACTTCGTATTGAAAATAGTTTTCTATTAAAATGATTATTAGTTTAATCAGATAATTGATTAAAACTCTTAAGAAACTTATCTGATTTAGTAAAACTATAAAGTTCGAATTCGAAAGCTCAAACAACCTTTTTGCTAAAGGTTTTAAAAAGATTGGTAATATAGTATAAATATATATAAAACATTTCCAATATTAAAAAGAAGAAGAACTCTTATGCTTGAAGCACTTTTTATAATCTTTATAATAATTAAACAAAAAAGATCGAATATATTCAATATATAGAACTGTATACTGATTATCTTAATCTTTTGTATTCCGAACTCTGTTTTTGGGACAATCCTTTCGATTCGAAATTTTTGACTCCTTCAATCTAGAATCCGAAATAGAAGAAAAAAAGGAAAGTGATTCGTTCAAAGAAAAACTGTTATTCGAAATAACAATTCCTTTTTAGCTATTAGAAGCTTATACAAAAGGATCTGCTTACTTAGCAGTAATAATAACAATACAATTTCTCTAATCAATACGGCCACAAAAGAACAATAAACTAGCCTTCTTCAGAATACTATCAGATTCAACAAATACATCAAAACTAGATACACTTTTTGAAGGATTCCTGTTATCCTTTTCAGGAAAATGATTTTGAATAGAAAGAGATATTAATAAAGAATGGAATTCGCAAGAAAAACTCAAAGTGTTAGTATTAATTTTAGTGAATGAGTGAATAGAAAAGGGAGAAACAATGTTTTGCTATACGAAAAGTATAGGGTTAATATAATATAGAGATTGAATCGCATCAACTATTTTATATTAATAAAAATAAATCAAAGAAATTCGTAATCGAAATAGAAATATATATCTAGCAATAAAAGAATGATTTGTTCAGGAGATTTTTCTTTAATAAAAGGGGGTATGGTGAAAACTCTAATTGAGATTATACAGAATCAGAACTTGAAAAGAATAGGAATCATTCTATTCTTATTATTACAATCAATCAATGAATACTTTAAAAAACTTTAAAGCCTTCAACCACCCTAATTCTAGATATTTTTATTAAAAAATTATTGTACATATATTATATTCGAATCAATTTACAGATTTAGTGCATTTACAACGCCTTTAATTTATTGAATCATTTCTAACTGCCCACTTACACACACTCCTGAAACATTAGATTATCAACTCGATAATCTATATATATATACATATCAAAAGCATAACCACCCAATTTATCTAGTACATTTCCTTGTTTTTATATCATCTTTTATTTCTTTATTTGCAAAATTTATATACCTAGCAAGGAAATCATTTATGTATACTATACAAATAAACACATTATTACTTACAGCATTTGTTGCCTAAAAATTAGAAAACTTTTTTTTATCCTTAAACAAATCGAGATTACCTCGATCTGAAGGATATATCACGCAATATCACATACTATACACATACCCCAATCATTGAGATCAATCTTTATAATCGATCTCAATTATATTATCACTATATTAACTACTCCACTCATTACGTAGTCTACTAGAATAATAATCTTTTCCAAATAAGCGTCTACATCGTTTATTTTGGGTATATATAAAGGATACTAATTATTACGATTAATCCTTAAGTTAATTTAGTCTATTATTGATTTATCCTATTATCTCTCTATCAAAGGTGACCACTGATGTAGCTATCCTCCGTGATAGTTATTTATTTTCTTTACTCATTTAATTTAAATATTATAATAAGCATCATAATATTGATTCTTTTGCTTACTTGAAATAAGCAAACCATTAAAAGAAAATACTATTACAGATTTAATAACATAATCTTATGTCACGCAGGAAATAAGCCTATATAAACCCAATTAGCTTTACGCTGTTGGTGGTATCACTTTTAGCGTGATATCTTATAAATACCTTAAGCATTCATACCCTATATAATCAACGCTCATCCAACGCCTTCTTCCATCCTTATAAAATATTATATATTTTACCTAGTACCTATCTCTTATATTGTGATATAAATAATATTATAATAAAGAATTGATATCCCCTCCCGAATATTTGTAAAATCTTGAATATATTTTATAATATTAAGATATATATTAAATTAAATATTATTACTATTTTTAATAAGATATGGATTGCAAAGAATAATAAATAGAAGACAGTATTCATTACCCACTTCAGGTTTTTCGAATTCTTAGTTATACCGTTCGATCTCTATAATACCCTAGCCTCTTTTCAATATTATATTAATTATACTTTATTCGATAAATTTGATAAATATTACACCACCTATCTAAATAACATTCTTATATATTCAGCAAATTTATCAGAATACAAAAACCACATTCAAAACATAATACAAAAACTAATCAACACTAATCTCCAAATTGATATTAACAAATACAAATTCGAAACCACCTCAACATAATATTTAAAATTAATTATTATAATTAAAAGCATACAAATCGTGGTGGAAAACTACTCCATTACCACGGATTGGCTGACGGAACTGTTGCTCCTGGTGCTAGCGTATATTTCTGTGATCATGTTACAAGAACTTTGGCCCAATGGGTATGGAAGTTGATGATTTCTACCGGTTCTTCTTAGTGCCTGGTCTGGAGTGAGTATCTCCTAATTTTGATGTAATTTACTTGTAAAAGACTAATCTCTCATTCAGAGACATTGCACAGGAACCCCTTCTAGAATAAATGCTCCCTGGTACTTTGCAGGACCTAATCAAGCCACTACCTTGAGTACTTCAGCTTATAGTACACCGGGCTACTCTGATCCCGATCAATTATTTTTATCAAGGAACTAGTTTTGTTTATATATTTCGAATTTATTTTTATTTTTTCATCTTTAAATATTAAGAGTAGAGCAGTTATAAGAAAGTACTTAAATTATATCCTCAACTAGGAGTTTTAATAATAAAAGGCAAATAGGGATTAAAGAAAAAGGAAGATGAGATGAATATAAGCTAAAGGAAATAATCAAAATAAGACAGAAAGAAAAGTTAGGAAATTGAAAGCTAGCTGTGGGAGAAAGATAGTATAAAGTCTGAATGAGGGAGGGGGTATAGAATACTATAACAGTCAAAGTAATAAAGGAATACTCGAAAAGGTAAAGATATAAAGCAAGACTGTAGGAACAGAGAGGTTGAAATGGATGAAACATAAGCTTTGGGATAGTCGAGGAAGGCACTATAGGGAACTATCAGGTTAAATGACCCAACAACAGTTTTGGGTCTTGACAGAAATGAAGCCATTGGAACTACAGTCACCAAAATTCGATCGCTGTTACATTAAGAATAGTGATCAGATCGAAATTTTGCCAAATAACAAGTTGGAGTAAAGAGGAAATTCCACGTCCCATGTGAACATGAATAAATTCCATACTGGGTACTCCTAGGTATTACATCCTCCGATTTCCGTTTCGGTTTGTTAAACCCAACGGTCTGTTCGCGTTACAATCCAACTGACAGCGGGTGCTCCCCCACATACGCTATATTGAGTCCGTTTCTCGCCTTTTCCCAGTCAAGAGGTCCGTGGTATCTTACAACTGTTCTGGATCGTTCTGTTCTCAACAAACGATTCGGTGCAAGGTGTACGGAATCTATGGATCCCGGTGATATTAAAAATTATACAGAGCTCGTGGTTGATTGTTGTTCTTGACTTTACTCGTAGATCAGAAAAAGTTTTCTAGAAAGACATTTTTTTAACAAGACTAAGATTTTCTTGGTTGATCTTCATCCTCAACTTTTATGCTGAGGTTATCTTATTGCTTTGGGCGTCTACTTGCGCTGTCCAATGTCCATTTGAAAGAAAGACAGCAAAAAATGATAAGTTGAAGCTTCTTCTCCGCAAGCGCGTTTGTCGCAAATCGGGGGTAATGGGGGTGAAGTGCAAGCTGAAGAATTGAAGAATTATCGGAAGTAGACTGCCGAACCATGGCCAGGGGGGTGCCGCCCGCTTGGGGATGTCAGGGGCAAAATACGCTAAGATTCGGAACTAGCAAGGCTTGATTCCCGAGCTTAACAATCTTCAAAGTTCTAACCAACAATTCCCTCATTTCGATATCCACTTTCTTCATCTCTTCAATATCCCAATAGTATGAATTCGGTCGTAACTATCGAGAAAATGAGAGAATCGTTTGAATGTTCCTTATTATTTGGTCTATGCGATCGGTCAACAGGTAATAATCTATAGGTGTGGGGTGTGAGATTCCGCGTATCAATCCGGCGAACGATCCAAGTATGGAATTCAAAGCATAGAGTGCGTAGATGATACTCAAGCTTTTTATCATTTCTACTTCAATGCAGTTTTCGTAAGATGGATGTTCAAAAACTAGCGGCCACATCCTATCGAGGCTCACCGCCGAAAGTGGGATTGGATGAATGCAATAAGATCGCAACTCAAGATCTCACTAAGTTTCGATCGCAACACTCCTTGTTCGTTCTTCTCTGCTTTCTGTACCGATTTATTTTCCTTTTGCAAGTCCATGTTCTGTGCTTGTGCAAGATCAATTAATTTCCGTGGTACAGAATCACAAGGCATCTTCACATCTAGTCATCGGCATCCGATTCATTTTCAAGTAGCTCAGGATGTTGTTCAGACCAATTGCACTTTGTTTCGGGGCTGCAGCGGCCTTGAAAATCCAAGGAAATAAAAATGCGAGTACAGCTCTAACTACCATCAATTATGGTGCATTTGTGCCAACCGCAACTTACTCTGTCGCCCAACAACTAGGATTTTTTGCGGCTTATGATTTGAATGTCATTTATACTCAGGTTCCTAACTCTACCTACGCTTATGCACAAACTCTCAAAGGCGCTTTCGATATCTTGACCGGAACTATCGACAATGCCGTTAATTTGCGTTTGAACTCAGGCCAAGAACTTACAGTTCTGGGTCAATTAGATGAAGGTCCTGACTTGGTTCTTGCTTCCGTTCCAAATATCACATCCGTTGAAGATTTGAAAGGGAAGCCATTGATTGTCGATTCACCAGTTAGTGGATATGCATACCTACTACAAAAAGTATTGAGCGAATATGGTCTCTACTTAGCCAATGGCGATTACTACTTCATGGTACATTCTCTTTGCTCGTGTTTGGTGAAATATTAGCTAAATTTACGCATCTAGACCGTTGGAGGTACCCCTCTCAGATACGCCGACCTCGTCGCCGGGGTCCTTCCTAACGGAACAGAAGTATACGCAACAATGCTATTATATCCATTCACAGCCGAAGGAAAAGTTCTCGACGCCTCCGAGAGGCCCAACATTCTCGCAACCGTTAGCGAGTTTGTTAATCCTGTCTCTTCCTCTGCTTTCACCACCAGTCAAGCCGCGCTTTCAGATCCTACTCAAGTCGATAAATTGACTAGATTCATTAGCGCTATGTACACCGCTAATCTATACCTTCTCAACCCTACCAACCAAGCTTGCGCCACGAGTGCCATTGCAAATCAGCTGGGCGTCACAGCCGAAGTTGCTTCTCTTGAGTATACATCAGCAACATCATCGAGCTCGGGAGAAATAAGTGTTGGTAGTAACTTCACTGTTAGTTCCACCGGTCTTGTCAATGTGATTGACGTTAGAAAAGAGTTTGGCGGGTTCAGCAGCTTATCATCATCTTATGACTTCATGTATGCTATTGCTCCGGGAACTGGAAAATTGATTGATTACACCATCAGAGATGCTGCAGTTGCAGCGCTGAAGACGCATCTATTGGAAACAACATGTTAGATTGGTACGGAGGGATATTCCAAATACCAGTCTTTAAAGACCGTGTTGGCTGTGGTAAGAATACAATCGTAATATATCATGTACTCCGTACGTTATTCATTCATCTAATAGACCCGCATATTTAACTCTTGAAGCTCGGAAGTGCTTCCAGCCGTGAGAAAAAGCTTGAGTTAGTGTATGGCTTAACATGGATAATATCTTTCCATGCCAGTATTGTATTGGTTATAGAACTACCTTCAAATTGAAAATGCTTGAAGTTTAGGGTTTCATCCTTAAGATTCATCAATTCTCATTCTATGTCAATATAATAAGGTTTCCACCTCATCTTTGCTGCCCAACGATCGACAACCTCATTTGCTAATTGTGTACCGAGATGACCATTTCAAAAGTATATATGAGTGAAAAGTATCAATTTCAATTCTCAATCACGAATACTTAGGCAAGAGGAGAATTGGGAAATTCAGCACATTGAACCACGTGTGCCAGAGCCACTCAAAACCCTCTCATTTCTAAGACTCCTTTTCAATTTTTCAGCATGTTTTTTCCAGCTGCTTCCACCTCGTCGGTATTCTCATTTGAGAAGCAATTTGTCGGGATTACCCCGTTTCATAGTCCCTGCCCTGCCATGTCTTATTCTTCAGCGGCCCCACCACTTAGTACCAATCAGTCTATCACCTCCAAGCGAGTCTGAGAAAAGAAGTTTATTTGACCAAGCTTTTCTATATCGGAAAAAAATGCCACGTTTTCGCTAGAGTATAAAATAACCTGCTAGCAACGGTTCTTGCCTTGATAGTGTCCCTGGAAGGGCAAGCATGGACGTGGACATGGACAAGGCCAGGTAGCGGCTTGCTTTACCGTCTTTCATTGCGAGATCCCGATTGAATTTTCTTCCTTTTATTCAAACCCCCACGAAAGTCCAGAGATAGAATAATTAAATATGGTGCTCAAGAGAAATAAGGGTTATTCAGAGTGCCGGCCCTTCCATGCCGATTTTGATTGAAAATACTGGGGGCATGATATCCCACTGTTGTAAAGTGGATTGGAAGCATCGACTTGGCAAACAGGAGTGCAAGCAAGCCTTGCAACAGTAGATCAAGCTCTGATCTTCAAGCGCAAATGATTGATTCGGATGACGCCCGAAGAAGCTTTCGAAGATACTCCGTATACTTCGTGAAAGGTGATTTTCTTCCCCAGGGCATGTTTGAGGGGTTAATGTGGATATGAAATGTGCGTAGAAATCATTACGCAGGTACTCATATAGGTAGGTGCTTGCAGTAGTTTGTGAATTGGCACACTATATCTCTTTAGTGAATGGTTGAGTTGCTGATTCGTAATCGTCAAGCTTTCCTTTCTCTTACACCCATTTTTGGTGCGAAATTTCGTAGCAGATATTGGATCAAAGGAGCGATAGATAGACAGTGCTCTTGAGTGCTGCATTGTGAATATCAAATCGCCTAGACCATCTTGCGGGTATTCGTTAATCATTGCCCTCTCTCATGCGTTCATCTTCTGCTTGTTCATTGTTTGGCTAAAAAAAAAAGCACCTCGACACGGTCAAAATTTGTCAAATTATGCCTCCCACTGACCTGACTAGCCTTTCAACGAATCTTCTCTCACATCTTCAATTCGAACTCAATAACCTTATAGTTAGAGATGCAATCGACGATGGAATCCCGAATCCTAGGGGGAAGAACCTTGCGAATTTAGCCATTGCCTTTGCTTGTCTAAGTTTCTTTTTTGTCAGCGCGAGGTTAGGGACGAGAATGTTTTTGCAAAAGTTAGAGATAGATGATTGGTTCATTGTGCCGGCATTGGTATGTATACTCTTCTGCCCTTCGTGCATTGAAAACCGAGAGGTATGGCAGAAGTCTTTTACAGCCATTCCTGCTTGGGATTGCCAGGAGACATCAACAGCACGCAGAGGCAATGATTACAGAACCTAATCGTGTATAGCTAATGGCACTTGCCATGGCAGTGACTTTCAACATGGAAGCCAAAAATGGTTTCGGTCTGCACACCTCGGTATGGATCTATCTCTGAAAATCTAATGGCTCTCAAAAATAACATCCCCTTAGCAAGTATCACACGAGCATAAGGTCGAGGCCCTTGAAGTTAGTTCACATTATTTTCTCGTGCATCCATTCTCAATTATCCCAGCACTAATTAATATTCTGAAGTGGTTCTTCGCTGCTCAACTTCTATACAAAATCGCTTCATGCTTCACGAAAATTAGTATCTGTCTTTTTTACCTTCGGATCTTTCCCTCGAAGAACTTCAGAATAGCAACTTTTATCACCATTGGAATAGTCATTGCATACAGCATTGCAGCAGTCAGTGCCACCATATGGTCATGCAAGTAAGTGACTGTCTCTTCATGTCTTACAAATCTTGTGACATGTTCTCTAATCAAACTGTATAATCCCATCGAGAAATCGTGGAATAAAGCTCTTCCTGGTTCGTGTATACAAATTGGAGACGTTTGGTACAGCACGTCTGTAATGGCAATAGTAACTGATTTGATGATTATCGTCTTACCGATTTATCAAATTCGACGTCTCCAACTTCCGTTGAGTCAAAAGTTTGGATTAGTGTTGATGTTTAGTCTTGGATTTTTGTAAGCAACCAGTATTTCAGAGCTGAATTACTTACCGTACACCATCAAACTAATAGATCTAATAGTGTGATTGCATGCACCGTCGTTCGAATGGCCATTGTCGGGCCAGCCATCACCGCGACAGACACAATGTATTATCAGGCGACGTCAAACTCATGGACTTTCGTCGAAGTCAACGTTTCCATAATTTGCGCTTCTTTACCAATCTTAAAAGCTCCTATAGTCAAGTTTTGTCCCTGGTTGATGCGCAACAAAACGACAACGTCAGCATATGGTATGAACTTTTCGAAAGACAATTATGGAACCAAGAACGCACTCCCAAGTCATGATGGTAGTGCAAGGGACAGTAGGATCAAGAGTGTCACTGGGAAGACGAAACCGGATACGCTTAGGGATAGTGATGAAGAGTTTATCTTGGAGGAAATGGGAAACGGGGTGAGAAAAACGACAGAGTTCAATGTCAGCTATGAGGCGAAGAGTATCAAAAACGTTGGTGGTAGGACAAGTATGTTGAAACCTTAATACCGGTGGTGTAATTGGGATTTTTCTTTTTTTCCATTTTCTATGTTTGCTTCACTTCGTGAGAGGATCATTTAGTAGGGTGATGATAATTTCGAAGAAATGTTGAATGTCTGTGTACGGACAGCGGATTTAATATGATGGATTCTGGACTCTCGTCCTTCGGGTCGTTGTGTGATGGAGAATCGAGAATCAAGATAAAAATATGAGAAATGAATCACAAACCAGAGCATGCAGATTTTCTTTAGTTTTGGCGTGTACTTTGTCAAGAAAGGAATCGAGGAGACCCAGATATAAAAGAAAAAAAAAGTGGGTGATCCCGTGATTAATGGTTTAAGTTGCTGGTTTGTGCTATACTTATTTCCAACCAGAAGATGTTCTTCATATTAAAACTTGAAATTTATTGTTAACTGCTTCGATCAATGATTGCATCATGTGTATCTCTCCCGCTCTAACAGCTAAAGGTACTGGGTACTTCTTTGCTTGATTCTGCTAGTGTCGTGTTTCCAACCAAGTTTTGATATGTGATCGATCTATGGGCCCGTTCAGCCAAGAGTCCAAGACCATAAAAAAGAGACATAAAGACCGACCCATCAAGCGAAACATCGATGCTGGACTTTGAGGAACTTCCAGTCTTCCACCCACCTAGGTAGCATGGGTAGGTATGAATAACACATACACGAGTATAAACAGAGTCAAGTGTCCAGATTATGTTCAAGCACCCAAAATCATGATAGCAGAGCTGAAGTAGAGTAGCACGTGAGCGGGTAAGGTTATGGAGATTAATCAGCTGCCAGCGCACGGTTATATCTCCGTCTTTTCATACGTCAGCGTCGGAAAGGGCTCGGTGCAATTATGTTGTGTATTTTGATGATTTCGATTTTTTCTCTTCTTCCTCTGCTTGAATCAGTAGGGTGAGTGCAGCTCGATACCAAAAGTGTTTTGTGACAAATACATACATAAGAATGACGACAAGTTGTCGATGTCTCCAGGTGCTTGGAGATAATTAATGTGTCTGGACTGAGAAGCTTATTACTCTCCATCATAAGTTTTAAATCATAGCTTGCATCTTCTTTCGCTGGGGATGAGCTTTCCATCATCGTCAGCATCACAACATCTGGATACATTTGCTTAGATCGCATATACCGCCAATATGTCAACTCAACGTCCGAATCGAAACAAAAACATTCGGACTTATTCCACAAGTGCTCTCGAAGGACAGACCGATGATATCTCCAAGGATGGTAATGGAACTCCCTATTCCACGAACGAAAAGTTGACAGTTGCCAATAATGGAAAAATCACATTTCGAGAAAGAATTCATCACTTTACATGGGCGTGGTTTACTCTTACTATGAGCACTGGAGGAATTGCTCTATTGCTCGCAAACACACCACACAAATTCAATGGCCTGACTATCTTGGGGGACATCGTTTTTATTTTGGATTTATGTCTGTTTATTCTCTTATGTTCTGCGATTTCAGCACGATTTATATTATATCCAAAGGCATTTTCAGCCTCACTACAAGATGCGACCGAATCTCTCTTCTTCCCAACGTTTTGGATTTCATTGTTGAGCATAATTGCAAACACGCAATTATATGGCGTTCCCCATTGTGGCCCATGGCTTATCACCGCCCTCCGAGTCATATTCTGGATTTATACGGCCCTTACATTCTTTGGTGCTGTCGGTCAATATTGCTATCTTTTTGCTGCCAAACAACAAACACTTCAGTCTATGACTCCCGCCTGGATTCTTCCTATCTTTCCTGTTATGCTTTGTGGAACCCTTGCCTCCGTTACAACCGGGTCACAAACTCCCGAACATGCACTTCCCATGCTGGTTGCTGGAATAACGTTTCAAGGATTGGGTATTTTTGTCGCGGTCTTCATGTATGGACCTTATATTGGAAGATTGATGACAAATGGCTTGCCAGAACCCAACACGAGACCGGGAATGTTTATTGCAGTTGGACCACCAAGTTTTACTGGGTTAGCATTGTTGGGCATGAGTGAGAACTTCTCCAAAATATATCCGGCGTATACTACGATATCATCAATCACAAACCCGGATATCATTGCCGACATATTCCGAATCATTGCAGTCTCTGCTGCAGTATTCTTATGGGCTGTAGCATTTTGGTTCTTTTGCATTTCAATGGTGTCTGTATTGGCGGGCGCAAAGGAGATGAGTTTCCATCTTGTGTGGTATGCCTTCATTTTTCCAAATGTGGGATTCACTATTGTTATCATCAATATTGGGAAGGCATTCAAAAGTGAGGGCGTGCTTTGGGTAGGCAGTGGGTTAACAATTATTCTTGTAATTGTCTGGTTGCTAGTCTTTGCGGCGCATATTAGAGCTGTAGTTTTGAAGCAAGTTCTGTGGCCGGGTAAAGATGAGGATAAGGGAGAGAGAAATGAGTGAGGTAGTTTGAGTTGATTGTGGAGTACTAGAACCTGGAAATGTGACTAGGCGAATGGACTCTGATGGTTAGAAATTGGCGTGGGTCTAAATCACATATGGTGAGTGGACCGAGTTCAAAATAACACGGCTATTCATTCTACATGCATCAAACTATTCAAACCTCCTTCGTCCTACACCTTCAGGCTGCCGACAATGGTTTATCTCTCCTTACCTACCCTGAGTAGGCCCAGACCAACATTCAGTTCAAGAAAAACTTGGAGATCACGGATTCCATTAAGACTCATTCCCCTCAAACCCGATAAAATCTCCCTCGGAGAATTCTCAACACCCCGAGTACTCTGTTCTCACACCACTAGAGTGGAAGAACCAGGCTCACCACTTTCATCCCAATCATTTCTTGGATCTGGAAATCGTTGTGGCTCATTTTCCTGCCGAGAATCATCCGGCGGGGGCGTCATAGTGTTGACCTATGGCAACTGCATCGACAATAAGCTGTGGTTTCCACGTGTCGCGGCATGTTGTTTTCCAGCAAATCAATTCGTTCATGAAGTCTATGTATCTCAGTCAACAGGTTAATCTGGCCATTGGAGCTGTTGTAGAACGAGTTCCGAGGTGGGTAATCGGGGTTATTAGATGAGGAGCAAGATGGTGACGGCGGGGCATTTCCCCCCTCGTCATTCTGACTGATGCGATGATCTTCTCGACGCTGATCTGTACAGATCGGCAGTGAGAAACGGACATCATCTTGCATTTGGTTGTGTGATTGCCGTTCATCATTTATGTCTCTGACGGCATTGGGAATGACTATAGGGATGCGTGTTCTTGGAGCATCATCAACAATCACTGGCTCTTCGTCTCACGCTCCAAGATAATCGTAGAAACCATCCTGATTCGTCTTCCAAATACCAAATCGTATATGTCTTGGCGGACAAATGGTCTCAGGGTGCGAAGAGCCCTCTGGTTCGGAACAGTCTCTGAAATACGTGTAGGACCCATCTGGATTTGGCACTGCAAAGTGTGGGCCTAGACGTCGAGGAGGGCAAGGTTGGCTTGGATGGGGTGATCTGGATGGGTCGAAGGATGGCTGTAGATCTTCTTGGAAAGACAAGTTCATGTGATGTAGTTCGCAGGAAGCTCTTTGACGAAAATCTTTCTTTTCGGCGGACATTTTCGGTCTTGGCTGGATTGAGTGAAGTTCCTTGGTCTCGCTATGCACTTGTCGGTGTGATGTAGAAAGTATAAGGATGGATCAATTTGGAGACAGACAGATGGTTTATATAAAATACATGGATACTTACAAACATAGAGTAATATTCATAATGGCTATCTTCGATCACTCACTCCATGACTAACTGACTCTTCTGCTCTATCACACATCAACTGAGTCATCTATCGCCAAAATCGCAAAGAACAAACGATTGGCCAGGAATGAAATGTGCCTCGATATTACATCACTAGAAATACCTTTACATAAAAGGGAGTACAGCAACAGCCAGCCACGTTCCAGGGCTGAACTTGTGCCACCCAGACCAACCACTTGAATGATACTAATACGTTATGATGACCACTTAACTTATGCGGGCAATGCGTATTGCGAGGAACTAATAATGCGGTGTAGCATCAATACATGATACAGATTGGGTATAAGTAAAGAAGACGAAGGAGAAACAGTGAGGTCGAATAGATATGCATCCCTTATGCGGCACGGGCAAGTGATAGCCAATAGTTATTGCTTTTCCCATTTCTCATTAGGAGACACCAACCAACATGAGTCAAGATGTAGGGTAAGAGATACTGAAAATTTGGGTAATGGTTGGAAGGAGAAAGGAGAAAGGAGAAAGGGGGAAAGGGCAAAGGAGCGAAGTGTTGGTATATAAGAAACTCCTATAAAGTCAAGTCACCCTCTTAAGAGAGAAGTGTACGTACTAGGAATGTGTGTTCAGTCTCAGATATCATATAACCTTTCAAAGGCGTAATAGTGATTAAAAGTTACGCAATTCTCCTTCAAAAACATTATCCAATTACCCGTTCGAATTGTGTGATTGAATTGAACTGAATTAAAGTCAAATACCGTCATATATTTCTCCTACAATATGGGTTCTCTCATTGCAACCTCCCTTTTCACGATTGCCGGGACGAACGACAGAAACGTGAACTCAACATCAGATCTAATATATGAAAAAGATACACGTATACCGTCAGGACAGAAACAAAGTATTGAAGGTGTACCGACAAATAAAAATACGTACGAGTACAAGAATACCAATCAATACTATCGATACTTTGATCCTGATATTGATGCTGATATTGATTTGGATCTGGAGAGGTGGAATTGTTGTGCGAGGATGAATTCAATTATTGACAGTCCCAAGGAGGTTGGGCGTGTGAGTGAGAGTGATATTGACATTCAACAACGTGAAGCAATTGAAGCTTGGGAAAGGGAAGAGGATAGTGATGTTCAGAGTCATGGTGAGTTAACCATTCTTCCATTCCCTCTTATTGTTTGTTCTTCTCATTTCTATCAACATTCAATATATCATATTCGCATCGCAAACTTTTGGTTGGTTTGTGGTTTGTGGTTCACCAATATGCTCGGTCGGTCGGTCAGTCGGTCACTACTTACGCTCATCAGCCTAGCAATAGTTCAATTCTTCTGCTTACTTCCCCCCTTCCCCTCCAATCATCAACTAAAAGATGACCTCAATCTTTGGTTCAAGAAACGCAAATACTCATTCTTCAGCTACAGCAACATCTCCACAAACAGATAATTCTATCTCACCAACAACTAACAACCTTCTAGCTAGTACTGAAGACGAAAATTATCAATTTGACCCATTGTCCCATGATCCTAGCCAGCGAACCAGTTCTGAAGATGACCTCGACCCCTCATCTCCTCAACTTCTGCACCACCTCGAAAACGATTCCTCGATCCTCACTCTTGCTGTAGGCTCAAAATATATTTATGCCGGTACCCAAGATGGAGAAATAGTCGTTTGGTCTCTCTCATCCTACGAGCTTGTTTCACGCATCCAAGCACACACCCGCAGTGTACTCTCCCTATTCCTATCTGCAGATGGCAAGCTTTTGTTCTCATCTGCTGGTGATGCCATTGTCAATGCATGGTGTCCCATTACTCTAGTCCGCAAATACCATATTTACAGTACCTACGATGTCGGCGATGTATTTTCTGTAGCTTATTCCCCGCAATTCGAAACGGTGTATTTAGGAGCTCAAAACACGAGTATACAATGGGTTAGTCTGAGAGATTCCGCGACGAGACCTACACCAAATCCAGAACGTCACCCAGATAGGAGGAATCATCGATTTTTTGATAGTGTGCAACATGGAGGGACAAGTACACCAAGACCGAGGCCGGCTGGAAGAGCCGCTGCGGATCAGGGAGATATGTTGGAGATTGACAAAGCTCATATGAGACAATATGCTCACTTTGGATATGTCTATTGTATGCTCATGGTTCGAGGAGTCTCCAGGCAGGTTGATGCGGATGAGGATATGCTGATTTCAGGCGGAGGGGACGGTACAATTAAGTTGTGGAAATTGAGCAAGGATGAAGACGAGGGAATTAGGGAGATTGAAAAACTAGGTGAAGATGATGCCGAAAGTGTTCTGAGTTTGGCGGTGGACGGAAGTTTTCTCTATAGTAGCAAATTGGAGGGAGTGATTGAGTTGTGGGATTTGGATACGAGACAAAAGCTGAGAGTGATCAGAGCAAATAGAGGGGATGTTATGACTTTACAGATGGGATGGGGATATCTCTGGAGTGGTGGAAGTACCGGGCATGCTAGAGTGAGTTTGATTCTCCTGTTTTGTGCGCAGTGGTATCGCGCAAGTGGCTAACATCTTGCAGAAATACAGCACGGTACAATATGGTCAATACAAAACTTCCTCAAACTTCAGTCAAAAGTATCAGTGTGTCAAACGTTGGAAGGCTCACGGAGGTAGAATTCTGGCTTCCGCAGTGGCTACCCATCATGGTCAACAACTTTATATAACTGGTGCGAACGATTGTTCGGTTTCAATATGGGACGTTACTGGATGTGATACGAGCACATATCTAAAACGCGAGTCACTTCAAGACGACCAACTTATCAAATCACTGCAAGATTTCGTGGCTTTTAAGACAATTTCAGCACGACCTGATCATGCCGAGGATTGTCGAAGAGGTGCTACCTTTTTGAGAACATTGTTTAAGAAACATGGAGCTGTTACTGAGATGTTAACAACTGAAGCTCATCATAACCCAATTGTTTACGCCAAATTCAAGGGAAATCCAGAGACTGCTGGAAAGAGGAAGAAGATCTTGTTTTATGGACATTATGATGTTGTTCCCGCGGATGACAAGCAGAAGAAATGGATTATCGATCCGTTTCAAATGAAGGGGGTAAATGGATACCTATATGGAAGAGGAGTCAGTGATAATAAGGGTCCAATCATGGCTGCTCTTTATGGAGTTGTCGATTTGGTTCATGAGAAGGCTTTGGATTCTGATGTTACATTTTTGATTGAGGGAGAAGAAGAGAGTGGATCAAGAGGTTTTAAGGATGCTGTGAGAAAGTACAAGGAATTGATTGGAGACATTGATTATATCATTCTTGCCAATAGTTATTGGCTCGATGATGAAGTTCCTTGCTTGACATATGGCCTTAGAGGTGTTCTTCATGCTACTGTTAAAGTCAATAGCAAGCATCCCGATGTTCACAGTGGAGTTGATGGAAGTTTCATGATGGATGAACCGCTTTTTGATTTGACAGCTATCCTCGCAAAGCTAAAGGGGCTGCATAACAGGATTCAAATTCCTGGATTTTATGATGAAATTCTTCCACTCACACCAACCGAAGAAGCTCGTTACGATGATATTGTATCGACCCTCCTCCGTCGTAATCCAGAACTTGGACCTGCGACTACTCTGAAACAATCCATTATGGCCAGATGGAGAGAACCAAATCTGACTGTTCATCGCTATAAAGTTTCTGGGCCGGATGGTTCTCTGGTTTCGTCCCACGCGAGCGCAGCTATCTCCCTCCGTTTGGTTCCTAACCAGGAAGTTGACGATGTTATTAAATCCTTGACAAAATTTCTTCAAGAAGCTTTCGCAAAGCTCGATACGCACAACAATCTCACGATTACTATTGACAACCAAGCAGATGCTTGGCTCGGTGATCCCGAAAATGAGATTTTTAGGACGTTGGAAGAGGCCATCATGGAGGTTTGGGGACCGATTACGGATCATACAAGAAGGAGTAGTGTACAAGGTCCTAAATATGTTGAGAAGGAGAAGGAAAGCTCACCCACGAGCCCCGTCAGCGCATCGCCAAGTCTCAAACCCACGCCTGCGACAACGACGAGTTTAACAGGTGGAAGTGATCATACGAGTTTAGCGGCTGCACCGGTAGATCTTGCATCCTTAACACTAGACGCGGAAGATGTTTCCAAAGGCCGCAACGAGAAAGAAAATGAAGGGTACGGAGATGAAGGCGGCAAGGTAGTTGGTAAAGGTAAAGAAGGAAAGGGATTGGGTGATAGAAATGTGAGAGGCATGGGGAGGAAGCCGCTCTATATCAGAGAAGGAGGTTCGATTCCAAGTATCCGATTCTTAGAAAAGGAGTTTGGAGCGCCAGCGGCGCATCTACCGTGTGGACAAGCGAGTGATAGTGCGCATTTGGGTAAGTCTCTTCCTAATTTTGGCCAGCTTTCAAGAATTGGAAGTTTTGGTTGGAAAACTCATAATCTTCAAGAACTGTGCTGATAATCACTGAAATGAATAGACAACGAAAGAATCAGGCTCAATAATCTGTATAATAGTCGGCTGATCTTCAGGAAGGTGTTCAGGGAGTTACCAAGGAAGTAGAATGTTATTTAGTGGGCTGTATGAGTTGAATATATTATGAAGGCGTTCTGAAAGGAAGGTAATACATATACATACGTGAATGAAGTACGTGTGAAGGCACTGCCGTCACATCTCGAGGGTAGAAGGAGTGGGAGAGTAATGGCTTAGCATTATACCGCAGTTCGAATGATACCAGCCTTGTGGGCGAATTTTGAGATTGAGATTTCCAATGGGTTGACTGGGTAATGTTTTAGGTGCAAGTTTTTGATAAACCTATTCTCAAGGACTAACTCCGTCAAACCTTATTTGGCATCAAACCAATCAGCGACCTCATACTCCTTTCCCTCACCTACATATATTTCCAAGCCATTATACTGTCCAGGTCTCCATACTCTCATCACAGCTTTTCCATTTTCATTGATAGAGGCGCGGAACATACCCCCGCAATTGTAATCAGCAACGACATGACTCACGGCATCTCTCTTCTGGCCATGTTTATCAACCACAAACTGTAACTCGATTCCAATCATACCTCCTTCACCTTCACCTGTCTTCTTCCATCGGTCTCCTGCAGATTTCACTAGATCTCCATCGGGGCCAGTTACTTCTGTGATAGCGGCTTGAAGGGAAGTCTCGGGACGATATCGAGCAATTGCTGATGCACTTCTAGCGGCTGCAAGGCGAAGGAAAGAATCACCATTTCCAGTACCCGACATAGCGGTCGCCCTCATGTGTTTGCTGGACATCATATCTTCATCTTCCAGCGCTTCCTGAGGAATCAGATTGTACGATCTTAAACTCAAGCCTGGAAAACAATCTGCCAAAATTCCTTTCAGCTCATCACCTAAGGCAATGAGTGGCCGTTGGTTGTACATTCTTCGACGCATTTGTTGAAGTCGATGCATGTCTTCGTGCGCTGATGTATCCTCCCACTCCTCTGCCCAAAATCCAGCACCAAGCGTTGGCGTGTCCCCAATTCTTCCTGTCAATTTATTTGTCATACCTCCAGTGCTAGTACCTACACATAGCACCCCATCCGCATCAAGGCACACAGCACCACAAGTTCCTTGTGGTATGAATTCTTGGGCATCCCAAGATGCACTTGCATTTCTATCCTTCTCCTTCTTTAACCCCGATATATGTTCATCCCACCTTGCCTGTACAAAAAAGTATTTCTCATCTACAAGCTCCAAACCCCATTCTTTGGCCAATTTTTCGGCGGAATATTTGTGTAGCTGTGAATGTCCTTGTGCTCCGTTGCTTTGCCTAAATGCGTCCTCTTCAGCACTCATCGGTCCTCGATGTTCACCATTTCCACCCTCCAAGTCTTGTTCTCCTCGTATCAACATCTCGCGCGCAAGCTTGATTGGATTCTTGACGTGTTGTAATCCCATGAGTCCTACTCCTCTCTTCTTTTTTCCACTTGAAACCATTATCGATGCCTCCAGTTCATTAATTCCATCGCGAGTGAAGACTGCACCATGGCCACTGTTGAACAAAGGATTATCTTCCAGTTGTGTAACTGCATAGGTGACAGCATCGAGAGCTGTGGTGGTAGAAGAAGACGTTTTGTGGAGAGGAAAGGAGGATGGCGACGTGAGGAAATAGTGAGTGTTGGAAATGATGCGAAGGAGTGAGTCGTGATAGAGCTTATACTTGGCGGGTGGAAGGTTCGCGGGGAGAATATTACCTGCACCGCCATGAATGATGATGCGTGGTGTTATCGATTGGGAGTAAATTGCTAAAGGTCGTTTGTATTCCATTTTGTATTCCATGATGATTTGAGGTTATCTAGAATGTTTATGCAAGCTGAAGAGTGACAACGGTCAGTGAGGTCGATAAATCTAGGAGATGAAGGGAACTGTGCTGCTTGCGATCAGGTTATAATTAACAATGCTTGGAAGATTAATATCGATATCAATATAGAAGACGAATGCAAGTTTAGGATGAAAATATGTTTGATATGAATTGAGGAAACTGAGACTGTCAACATAGCATCTGATCAGCTGCATTGCTTATCCTGCTTATCGAAGAAGTGCACATGGCTTGGCATTACGAGAAAGAGGTGGAAGAGAGAAAGATCACGTGCTCTTGCATTTGTCTTCTCCCTTGTCCCACGTGCTAACTCTGCACAGAGCAAAGTTCTTATGGAATGAAGATGTAAAGGGTACGTAGTAGGTAGGGCTATTCATCTTACTCAATCCATTCCCATTTCATCGTCCAATGGTGGCTTGTAGCTCGGCACCTATTTCAAGAATACAGATGTCTTCTCCTTCCGACCAGTGCACCAAGTAGGAGGACCCTAACACCCATCATACGCAAGGAAGAACAAGAAAAAGAGGAAGAAGAGGAAGACCTTAACAGCTTGGAAAACAAGTTCAGTTGCTTCATCCAAGCTTTCCCCATACATTCGTAAGCACAACAGATCCGATCCATAATTCAGATAACGACCTGGACCATCTTTTGCTCCATCAATATGACGCTTAATTCATGCAAGGGCGCAGGGTTTCCTAGATAAGAGCAGGTTTATCTTGGCCATGGGTCCTTGAACAACTCCCGGTTGATGCTGCGAGTCCAGGAACAAACCAACACGGCTCATAAAAGCTCTAGAACGACTTGGTATTGGGTGTAGATTTCGGGATGAGGGAAAGATTAAATATGGAGATTAATATATTGTGAGGTGCATCATGATGCATCTATTGTGATGTAACAGTGAAACTGAGTGCAAAAGCTCCTGAGGACGAGCTGTCAAGCAAGTTTTATTTCGTGGATTTCAGGTTCTGGCAGGAGCAGTAATTAAGTTATAAAACGACTCATCACCCGTCCGCTTCTGCTCTCATTTTTTTTCATCATCAACACAACAAGCGCAGAATTTTTTAACTCGAAATTTTAGACTATCCACAAGTGAGGCCCCTATTTTCCTGCCTGTCCATCTATCCTACTTCTAAGCTTATGTTAACATTTTCCTTAGATCACTCAAACCACCAAACACTTCAGCCAATCATCATGGGTCTCGGAGAAGATGTCAAAGAGTTCGGAGAGAGTGAAATGCAACAGCAGGGTGGAAACAACGGAAATGATAATGGCAACAACTCCAGCGGTGGCATTAGCGATAGCACCAAAGACACCATGGCAGATTCCGGTATGTTTCCGTCCACCTAATTTGCCATGATTATTCTAACATTCTATGACATAGCCGTCGACTCGATTGCGAGCAAGGAGGGAGTACCTTCTCAACTAGACTCTGGAATCAACAACGTTGTCAATGATGAGGTCAACAAGTTCTAGATACCTAAAGTTGTCACTATTAGTTGGTTTTACGATTAATGTTCAATGGGCGTGGATATGGGCTGGAGCATTAGTTTGGATTGTGTGCTATTACCACTCTTGTTGGATCTGAATCATATTGGTTTTTAAAAGTCACTTCTCTTCTGTTTTACACATGTTAAATCTCTACCATCATCTTCTTAAATATATCCAATTCATGTGAAGTCTAATGCCAAGGCAGCCAAGAGATAGCCAAGAAAGCTTATTATCAAACCTCTTCAAGCGTATTGTTTTCCGTCTTTTTCGAAGTGGGGGCCGCTTACACCTTTGTGTTTATTCATATATAATTTTTGCATTGTGGGATTATATGCTTGCTATTCATATGTCTGTTTTCATGCTAGTTTCCATTTTTCTGCATTCATCTTGAATTGTCCTAATACCATGATTGAATAACTTTCCTCTAGACCAGCAATAGATTCTTCGTCGACTGGTAAGTTAGAAGACGCGAGGAAGGGAAAGTCGAAGAGAAGCATTGCGGATCTGAAGGCAAGCAAAAGAGGAGGCAATGCTGAGTATCAACCTTCATTCATTGGAAATGACGTTTTCAACTTCGGTTATTATGACTCGAATGATAAGCTCAGGGTCGACGATAAAGCTATACTAAGAATGAATCCCAATTCGGGCAACTCCGAAAGCTGGCAAGGAGCATCATACTTCTTTGAATGGAAGAAGAAGTGAGTGATTGGCTTATGCTTAATAGTGGGTTCATGTGTGGTCGTGATGAACAAGTGTGGTTATCTTCGTTAACACCCAGTAAGTCTGCTAAGAGAGGCTTTGGAAAGGACTTTAAATCAGTGAAGTATACTGGGGAGTATAAGGATCGGGATAGGCTTCTGTGGAAAGAAGCTATGCAGGAGTTGCAGACGCAGACCGCTAATCGAAAAGCCGCGAGAAAGAAGGAGGAGGAAAGCATCGCAAGGTTCCTTTCTGAGCGAGAAAACGAGATATTAGAAGAAAAAAGGCAATTGAAGGAGGATGAAAAGCAAGCGAAAATGGCTAAAAAGGCGACAGAGCTTAGGAGGACGGTGAGGACGCTGAATAGAGAAGCAGCAGCCGATGCAGGAAAGGGGGGGAAAGGCTTGGGGAAGAAGCCGAAAGCAACTGAGATAAGCCAAAGCACTGGAGCAAGAGAAGCTTCTAAGCCACGAGGAAATAATCATAGACGAGAAGATCAGACCACTGGCACAGATCAGAGTTCTAAGGCAGGAAGGCGAGAAAAAAGTCCTAAGCAGGACAAAGATAGACGAAGATGAGACATACGGTCATATACAATGTCCTTTAATTCAATTTGACCACGCGCATTTATTGTTAATTTTAAAATGAAATCTCGCCAAGGCCGGCTTCCTTGAACCCATTTACAATCCCTCCTTTTTCCAACGTCAAATTAAGAGCGAGGCCAGCTAATCAACAGTATATAGCACAAAGTGAATTGAGTGAGATTCTATCTTTGTGTTTTTTTCAACTTATCCTCCATGTAGGCTGACAAGGACTCAGGGCTTGCTTTAGTACCATAAAGATCAAATAAGTGGGTGTGCACATTGATTGATGAGGTCTTAATACTCTAGCGGAGGTGGTAACCGAGATCTATCCATGAAACTATAAAAATCTCAACCTATCTTCTTCTATTGTGACAGGGTTTCGACAAAACATGCCCGAATCCTCTTGACCCCCTCTTTGAAATCTTCCTCGGGCACAGCAATGGTGATTCTTGCCCAACCATTTTCATTCTTCGCACCGCCAAACTGCTTTCCAGGACTAACTATCACCTTGTGTTCTTTTAGTTTATTCACAATCGCTTCTTCGTTCCACTTCTCTGCATCTTTCCCAAGCTTGGCAAATACAACAAAACCTGCATTTGCCGGGAGATATTCTATTCCCAAGGAATTCAATGTAGATGAGAGCAGAGTGTATAATTTTTGGAGAGAAGAGCATTGTTCTTATTCAACAGAGAAGAAAGCATATCAGAGTTGAGTAAATGGGTAAGAAGAAGAGCAGAGAGTGAGGAAGTTTGATTGTAAGTCGAAATGATGGCGCCGATACGGAGCATAGGATTAGACTGAGTTATTAAGCAGTCCTATGAGGTATTAAGTTCTGTTCTCCCATAAGTTCGTGTTTACTTACTAACTTAATTCCGGGCAGACCGAAAAGTTTGCTCGCACTCTAAAGAACATGGAGTAGCGAAAGTGCCGAAACGAATTTTTCGGCTTTCTCGTCACATCCAAATTCCAAACAACCATAAACTTCGTCAGAGATGTAATGCAGACCTTTCTTTGCACTCCAATCCATTAAATCTTGTAAGACAGATTTAGAGTAACACTGTCCGAAAGGAGCATGAGGATTGAAAATAAGCAAGCCTTTGATCCGTTTTGGATCGGGGGAAGAGTTATATGCCGTCTCAAGAGCAGGAAGTAGCGTTTCGGAGGTCAAAGCTGTAGACAGAGGGCTCGGATATGCTGGAACCATTGTCACACCAGCATGACAATACAGATAAGCGCCAACACTATCTATGAAAGCCAATCACTGAAGTTTGTTGGGAAAAGTGATAAGATACGAACTCCAACAGGGACCAGGAACTAGAATTGAATCTCCTGGCTCACAAATGCATGATGCTATAGCATCAAGACAAAACCCGGCTCCAGAGGCAGTGACAAGATGATCAGAGGTGATGGGAATTGCTGGTTTGAAATACTTGTTCAAAAATTTTGAAATCGCTTCCATGAGTGATGGATCTCCTCCAAGTCCCACGGGGTAATTAAATGTCTGATTGCTTACAATTCAGTATGTGCATCTGAAGTCAAATCTTGTCATGATAGCCGTTTACTAAGCTCCACAATTAGATCCTGTGCGATGGCATCCTTGCAAATCTCAATCAAATCAGGGCGCAGAAGATTGTTATCCGCTACGGACAGATTGATGACCTCGTGATCTGGCTCAGCATGATCAGCAGCAGCGGCGGCGGCGGCGGGAAGAAGAGCTTGAATGATGTTGTTCATGCGACTTGAAATAGGAGGTATAACGACTGGTAAAAGAACGAAGGATCTCTTATTATATTATCACAAAAGAAAAGAGATACACAGCTGGTGTAAATTTTACTCTTTGGTTTATGTGGTGAATGTAGCTAGTGATGTTGGGATGATGTTGGAACTTCTCCGCGTTGTGGCCCGATGAGGAGAATTCAGGGAGAACAGGAAAGGTGGGGATGAGGACCATCTTTTTCCCCAGCACATTGAAACGAAAGTAATGCAAATTTTGACATCTTCACTCTATTTTTGTCTGATCGAGAGAAATGCAATGATGGCGATGCCATTTGGAATAACATTCACAGTCGACTGACTGAATGATTTACCACATCATCCTGGTCCTAGAGCCTTGTAGAAATTTAGACAAAATGTTTTACGTGCTTCGATTTTATTCGAGATCTTCATTTATATCCTCATATTTTCCCTGGAGTACTAGGCTTGAAGGAAATGCCTGAGGGAAAGGCTGGTGGAAATACCCTTTGTCTCCCCCGAAACGCCTATTTGAACCATTATGGAAAAAAAAGATCATCAGTTGAATAAGTGATATGTGCCAGGAGTATACAGTCTAGAGAACCCGTTCGTGGACATCCCTTGCAGTTCTCTCCAAAAATCGATGTGCCATGTCAGCTCATGGAAGGACCGGTCCAGGGCGGCGCAAATAAATTTACTTTGACAACCTTGCAAGCTCCATCTCCGTCGACCAGCTAATGGAAAATGTATCATGAGGACTCAAAAGCTTCACGGATTGCTCGAGTGTAATCGAATGAACACTTCGGGTATGCGCGTTGGAGAGCATTACTGCGGTATATCAGCTTTTGTGAATTTGGGATGGCCAGCCCTTGCAAGAATCTACAGTGTAGTAATCAAGAGCGCATCGACTGCTTTTCGAATAGCAAAGAGTTCCCGAGTTCCCGAGTTCCTATTATGTGTGCTTGTCGTTTTGTGTTGTATACAATGTTGGGGTGTTGTGAACATGACCAGTTATACAAGAAACCACCAGAACATTGTGATTGTCGTAGCGCTAAAATCTAGCGCTACCGACCCAGGCACGTGCCAGGTAGTGAAGCCATACTGCCATGCTTACCAACTCTCATCAACGACAACACAAAAGACGGACCATTACAATCATAAACATTAATATTTACTTCTTGCATAAGTTACTCAAATCAGTCATTCATATGCTTGACATTGACTATCTCTAATACCCTGAACTATGAAAAATAACACTTGGGAGAATTTTCCATGCTTCCCTCCGTTTATTGCGAACGCAAAGAATACTCAAAAAACATTGAAGGATGCTCTCTAGCCCTATGGGATATTATCAAATCACCATCACTGCAAAGCCCTTTCAAACAACTACTCTTAAATAACTTCTTCCACTTTGATAATATTTGCGCTATCGTCAAGTGCCAATTTTTTCTTCTCGAGAGATGCTTTCCTCGGGTTCTTGGCCCTGAAGATATCATCCAGTTCTTCCAACTGAATTGCAGTGTCAGATTTATTCTCATTTTCCTGTTTGAATCTCGAGGTCAACTTACAGTTCGGTTCTTCGTCTCAGGAATGAAGAAATAAATTACAAGTGCCTGTATTGGACACCAAAGCACAAAGACGAGATATGTTTTCCACTTGATCTTCTCCAAAGCCACGGGGTATGCGAATTGGTTCACGAGGGTTGCTATCAAAATTATTAGTTTTCACATGAAGAAAACATTGCTAATTTAGAAACAACAAACCTGCCGACACAGCAAAGTTGCTAAATGCCATTCCTTTTGCCCTCATCTCAAAACTCAGAACTTCCACAGGATACAATGCTTGCAATGGCGTAAAACCTACACTGAAAATTGCGTCGAAGAGGAAGATCATTGCCACAACAGTAGAGCCACTGCTCTTGCTACCTGTGTTGGCATTGATGGAAGATGAAACTGTGGCTCCGATCCATACTATGGCGCATCCGATATTTGCAAATAGAAGCAAAGGACGACGACCTACTTTATCGACGAGGGAAGCACCGAACAAAGCCAAACCAAACTGCATAATATTTAGACCTAGGTTGAGGTTCAGTTGCGTGATGGAGTCCATGATTCCTGCTGTGTCAAGAACAGCCGAAATGAAGTATGAAATCGGACCTTTGCACGAAGTCAATTTAGTAAGATTGACGAAAATGGAGTAGTCTTCGTACCATTGCCAGCCCATTGTCCAAATATAGCAATCGTGCAGTTGCATGCCAAGCGGTATCTTGATGCTTTGTCTTTGAAGAGCGCTCGATAATCCCACCATCGTTTGTCCGCTCCATCCAATTCCAGATACTCTTCATATTCATGAAGCTGCATTTCGACCCAAATGCTATTTGGGTTTCCTTCTCCGTGGTATCGTGTAAGCATCGCTTTCGCCTTGTCTCGCTGTCCATGCACGTATTGCCAACGTGGACTCTCGGGCAGAGCCCATACTAGGACAATACAAAGACCTGGGAATGCCATTTGTAGCCAAACTGGAACTTGCCAGGACCGGTTACCGGACAATTCTGTACTTGCTCGTGCAGACCCCGAAGCAAGAATGGAGCCAACAAACCTTAGAATGTGTTAGCATGGGATTTATGGTTATTTGATGGAAATATGAAAGGCCATCCCGTTGAAGAGCTGGAATGATGTTGTCTTGTAAGATCAACTAACCAAAAGGTATTATAGAACTATGGGGCGAGTCAGTCACAATGTTACAACTTTACAAAGATGCACTTGACTTACAGCAGTGACAACACCTCGATGGGCAGGATGCGATGTTTCAACAACATACCTTGTGATAAGTTAGCTAAGGATGTTCCCAAGTTGGTCTGAGGATTGTGGTTACAGACATTGGTCCTGCTGATGCAACAATTCCTACACCAAATCCAAGCAGAAACCTACCACCCATGAACTGCCCGATGACGTTATTCGAGTGAAGTGTGGTAGATTGGACTATAGTTCCCAACACAATCGATGTAGCTCCGATATATATTCCGACTTTTCTTCCCCAAGTATCAATCGCCGGCCCAATAAAGGGAATAGCTACCACACTGCCGATCGAATACATGGAAGTGACGATTCCCGTCCAAGCGCCATCATTGGCCACGTTGAAGTACGTTCGAAATTGCTCCATTGCAAGAAGAGAGTTGAACATAGAGCCATCGAATCCGTTGCAAGTGCTGCAAAAGAAAGCCACTAGCGCACAAGCGTATAGAATGAAGGATCGTCCTGACCATGTTTTAGGTGGCTCCTTCAACATTGCTTGCGCGAAAGCCTCATCACCTTTCACCACTTTAACTTGAGTCACATGCTTTTCACCGTTCTATGCTCAACTTATCAGTCTATCGTTCCTCTCTTTTCTTGTGATACCTACATGTTCTTGATGCGTCCCCACACCTATCTTTTCGTCCGCGGACATAGTAAAGATGGCCCTTTACAAGCAGCAAACCTTTGCAAGGACGGATGTGTCGATGATTGCAGATGTTAAGGAAGTAGAATTGAGTTCATGAAATGTTGAATATCTGCGGCTACTCAGTCGTGACTCTAATTATGACATAGAGTGTCTTTCATCACAATTCACTGTTATCAACAATGCGATTCAGAATCTATTCACTCCATATATCAGAAGGGAACCCTGAGGCTTTATGTACAGCCTCATTTGTTCATATGTCTTCAGCCAAGCTCTGGACCTAAAAGCTCTACGACGCGCACGATAGAAACTACGCAGTAACTCGGGGCACCCAAAAGGAACTGGAACCAGTCCTCTACGCCTTTATTCGAGAAATCGGAATGCATGAAGATCAAATGATTATTCAAAGATATCACAAAGCAATTCGTTTACAAGGATTACTTTTTATGTCGGAGGATTTACTTAATTGAGATTGAGGGGTAGCTGGGCGTCCCCGGACCTAGCTCGCTTATAGGCTTAGTGATTGGAGAATCTATCATGCGATCCGGGGTAACACTAAATCTGAATATTTGCCCAGACCTTGTATGATTTGCTCGTGTGTCCTGATCCTGTTCACGGAGGTACAAGGCCCGCATTGTGGTAATCTTGTGGAGAAGTAAGTCTTTCAAGGTTCTAGATGCGTGGTGAAACACAAATCACATTCAGTGTCCTCAAAATTATATTTCAGTTGTATTGTTGTTAATAGCTGTTTACAGTTCTTCGTAATGTTCGTGGCTAGAGCGGACCCGAAACTGGGAAAGCTTCTCCGTCAACTCAATACTCGATTTTGACTGGAGGCTCATAATTGCGAACGGAATTTGGCTTTTTGTTCTTTTGCGCCCATGGAGCATGAATGAAACTTTTGGGCGGGTAATTTCAATTAGTGGCACTTTGCTAAGTATAGTCGTGTGCATGCCGTGAACGAAATAGATTGCATATAGAATTCCTCAAAGTGTTCCCTACAGCATCTTCAGAATTTCAATCAAATCCTTTTTGATGTCCAATTTGACCTACAATCAACTACATTGCAGTCCAGATGCTAAATGATGAATTATGGAGTATCTTAGGCTTCATTATGTCCATTGGGTGAGTGAGTACTCCTCAAGACTTTATGGATGGGTTGTTTCGAAAGGTTTTCTCGCTATCACAATAGTCAAAATCAAGCTTCATAAGCTTTTGAGCTTCGATTATCTTTGATTGAATTTACCAGACAATCTCACTGATAGGTGTTTTTCGATGCGTAAAGGCACAATTAATTATGTATATTATAAAAGTCCCTAAATCATTTTCGTTTGATGGTATGGCAGATCAACACCATGTTCTTGTGTGGTACTCAATTTTTGCACTTCTATAAAGATGAAAAATGACCTGCTCGTCGCTCGTACTGATTTAGACAAAAATACCACGCTCGAGACAGTCCAGAAAATTGGAACACTACGGCCGCCAAAGTAGGAGGATATCGACTGACGGCTCTGTTTCACACTTCAATCTGGATTGATTTGTTGGGTTATTTTGATGTCTTTCAAACTGACAAATAAGAGTTTTGATTCATTGAGTTGTTGCCACTGATTACTCCTCCAAGGATCCTTCATTGTCTCGATATCGAATCGATTGAAGGATTCAAACTTTGTTTTCGATTTCTCTGAAAATCGCACACCGAGTTGAGATGTTGAAACAACATATCATTTCCCTAGTTGGAAATGCAGAATTCACGAAATAGTTTGACGATACAGGGGTATCAGAGTACTGGTGGTTGTTGATGATGAGAGACCTTGGCTTTTCTACACATGTAGTTCGTTCCATTTGGGGCTACAGAGTCATGAAAGGGTGGCAAATATAGTGATATAATCATCACTGAGTCATCAATCGCAAGGAATTAAATTGCTTCTGAAATTTAGGCTTCATACGATGTGTGTGGCCATGCGTACCAGATTATAGCCACGTGTAAGCCAACATCTTTCATTGGACGGGGCATGAAAAGAGGCCGCATGACGTGGATTCAAGTCGTCCAGTTCCCCCCTTCTTGGTCCTAGTACCTGCAGCCAGCTGAATAATACCCCGCCTTGAAGATATAAAAATCACACCCTGAGAAATAACACATATAGGTACAGTTCACCTCGCCGTGATAACTTCGTGCACAACTATTCAGCATTTTATCTTTCAGCAGGGACGAGAATGACATGATACAGACGATGGCGTCTCATAGAATTGTGTTTCTCCTTATCCACTTGTTTTGCACATCATCTGCTCAGGCTGTCCAAAATATCAATTGCAGAGCGCTGCCTGGAGACCAATCATGGCCATCTGCAGCGGAGTGGATCAATCTCAACAATACAGTCAATGGTAGGCTAATAGCTACGGTGCCTATCGCAAGCCCTTGCCATGATCCTAGTTACAATGAAACGGAATGCGCATATTTACAAGCAAATTGGGCGAACCCAAGTCTGCAGTAAGTCATTCGCAGCGTTATCATTTACACCTCTGGGACTCTCTAATTCTAAATCTAGTTGGAACTCATCTTCTTCCTCGATAGCTCCATACTTTGCGACACTTGGAAACCAGAGCTGTGACCCTTTCTCTTCAGAACAAAGTCCTTGTCGCTTGGGAAATTTGGTCAATTATGTTGTCAATGTATCGATATCCAATGATGCCGTTGCTGCTGTTCTATTTGCAAAGAATCATAATATTCGTTTTGTTATCCGAAATACTGGACATGAGTAAGTTTCTCTCCCAGGAAACTCCAATTCTAAGCTTTCGCTAAAACTGTGTAAGCTATTTGGGCAAGTCAACCGGTGCAGGCTCATTGGCTGTTTGGACTCATAACTTGAAGAATGTATCATTTTTTGACTGGAAATCCTGACTATTTTACCGGAAAGGCTATGAGGATTGGTGCTGGCATTCAAGGATTTGAAGCCTTAGAGGCTGCTCATGATGCAGGTTTTGTGACAGTAGGTGGTGAATGTCCTACAGTTGGAATCGCCGGAGGCTATACACAAGGAGGTGGCCATTCGGCCCTCTCTAGCAATTTTGGTATGGGTGCTGATCAAGCGCTTTCCTGGGAAGTTGTAACGGCCGGTGGCGACGTAGTCACTGCTTCACGAACCGAAAACAAAGACCTTTATTGGGCTTTGAGTGGCGGTGGGGGAGGTACATATGGAGTCATTATATCTCTCACCGTGAGAGTATATCCTGACACGATAGTCAGTGGTGCGTCTTTAGCATTTTCGGCAACCGGTGACAATAAAAGTATTGAAACTTTCTGGGACGGTGTCGAAGCCTTCCATACTTATCTTCCTGGAATGATTGATGCAGGAACTATGATTGGCTATGGGGCTTCGTCTTCGGTTTTCCGTCTTATTGGTATGACGTCATATAACAAGACTAAAGCTGACGTCCAAGCTCTTCTGGCTAATTTCACGAACAAGCTCACAACTCTTGGTATCAATTTTACAGTGGCGTACACACAGTCCCCAACATATCTCGATCACTACAACCAATCTCTTGGGCCTCTCCCTTATGGCCCTTGGGTTGGGTCAGGAGTCAATACCGGTGGTGGTCGATTGATATCAAGAAGTGTCGTCCAGGAGAATAACAAAGCTTACGTCGCAACTATTCGTAATGTTACAAATGCGGGTATACCTTATACCGGTGTGGCTCTGAACGTATCATCTTCTTCCATTACATCTACTGCCGATAACGCCTTACTCCCAGCTTGGCGGGATGCCCTAATCCATGTCATCTTGACTACACCATGGAACTATTCTGCGCCAATATCCGAAATGTTAGCTGCTCAATATCATATGATAAATGAGATTATCCCACAATTCGAAGTGCTCACTCCGGGGGGAGGAGCTTATTTGAACGAAGCTAATTTCAGACAGCCAGACTGGCAGCAAACTTTCTATGGGAAGAATTACCGCAAGTTACTAGGGATAAAAAATAAGTGAGATCCAGATCATTTGTTTTATGCCACAACTGCAGTGGGTAGTGAAGCATGGAGTATAGCGGCTGATGGGAGAATGTGTCGGACAAGTAACACGACTACCTCATCGGTATCACTGCCAAGCGATGGCAAGAGGTTTACGCGGGTTGCCAATTAGGTGTCATCTGAACCCGAGCTTTTTTTGAGCCCGGAACCACAAACATACACGAGTAAAGAAGAGTTTTGCAGCTGTTTTTCTTTAAGTGAAAAAACCTTTGAATTTGAATCGTATAACTAGCCAGACCGGTCGTATTCCTATTTCCAAATAACTCTTCTTGCCTACCAAGTCGACGCCAAAACTCGCAGCACACAGCAAATTAAATCCAGTACAGTATCCTTAGTTTGATTAATCTTTAAATGTTCCATTAACTCGTTTCGTGGTATCAAAAACTCCTCGACTCAAGTTCCCATGGTCATGATTTCCTACTCTCTTTGTCAGCACACCCTCGTGTATTAGTCAAGCGCGATGAAAAGTCCATACCATGCATCTCTTCAAAGCCCTCTTCACAACCCCATTTTTCTTTCTATCTCTCTTCTCCCTCTCATCATCTTCTTTTCTTCGCTTCGCATCCCTTAATATCTGCTCCTGCTGGCGTCCGACCATAATTTTTTTGATCAAATTCTCGAGTAGAATGTCACAATTCTCGCCTTCTTTTGCAGAACACTCTGCGAACCCGCAATTTAGCCTTTCGGCTAATGCCTTCCCATCTTCTGTCTTAACACTTCTTTTCTCCCACAGATCACTCATATTCCCCACTACGTCCACATATAACGCCTTTTTTTCTGGAACCTTCAGAAGCTTCACGCTAGTCCAGAGGGCTTCTAGAGCAGAGAATGATCCGGGAGAACATATTGAATACATCAACATGATTCCATCGGCTTCTCGAATTATTGGCTCAAACAGAGTTGCAAGTCCATCACCGTCCTTGCAATTCAAATCCATAATATCTACAATACATTCTTCTGAATCCATAGTGATGATTGTCCTGAAACTGTCTTCGAGAGTTGGATCGTAAATTTCGTGCCGATGGAATACATTGTAAGCCATCTGTCACCCTGTCAACTGCCCCTTCTACGAAGCATCAGAGATTGGGAACTTACCCTATTCTTCATGCTGGCTTTCCCAGACCCGGCGTTTCCCAATAATACAACACTGAAAATTTGTCTCCTAGGCACCGGCCTGGACGACATCCGATGTTGTTGCGGATGATTCATTTTCGGCTCGAAACCTTGACCCAGCCAATCTCGAGTTTAGTATTTTCTAAGAATCATAATCAAATTGCGCAACAGGACCCATTATCTATTATCTAGAATGTGCCGTAGAATTCTGTGAGTAGGTAGGCGCAGTATCGTGGCTGTGGGGATTGTGATTAACGTTGCGTGTTATGCGGGTGCGGGTGTTAGTAAGTGGGGGCATAGCCACAATTCCTTCTCGTATTGGTACTTCAACAAGTGTTCTTGCATAAATCATATCTATCTTTGGATCTTTATCTTGACATCCTGACAGCATATCAGTTTCGCCATTCGTGTATGAGGGGAGCTTTTATTTCTCACGTACTTCTTCATGCCGGGGCTATCACATACACAGCTCTACCGCATTGCCGGCTCCCAAGACGGCCTATTGACGGCACGGGCTTGTCACTTCCCCATGGCTTGATTCCATTTCAACTCATATCGCTTATAGATTTGGTTCTAGGGCTTTTGTGTTGCTAACGTATTAATACTGAACTGGTGATGCAACATTATGTAGAAAGTCGGTTGGACTGATAACCAGCTGTAGGAGGTTGACAAACTCCTCAATCGAAGCTCGTCTTTACTTGCAACTTTAATTCGAAATGCTAAGTATTATATCATCTGGCTAGTTGCTGTCGATAAAGACTTTGTAGTGTTGATGAAAGATGGGAACTTCTTTTCTCTTTTTGTTTATTCACACTCACGACAGATGCGTTCAATTATGATGTGCAACAAGTGACCAGTTTCTTTCACGAAAAAAAAAAAAAAAAAAAAGTGCGGTCGCTCACAAGTGGTCTAGGCCTAGACGATGATTGTTCCAGCACTCATAGTAGATGGTCTGCTTGACGGGCTCTCCGCAGTCCAGAACAGGAACAAGAAGTGAAAGGCTTTAAATCATCAATTGATCCAGATCTTCTTCAGATACATGCGTCCTAGTTTGGACGTTCAGTTTTTTCGGGGACATGCAACTCGATCAAATCAATCAATTCCTGGTGAAAAGATCTGAATGCATTATGAAACATTGCGGTGGTCGATAAAGCGAAGCTTCTTGTATCTTGTTTGTCTAATCGCTTCTATGAACAAATTTCACGTACGTTATCTGGATGCTGAAACATCGTACTCCGGAATCTGCGACAGACAGAAAACCGATCAATGAGAATGATTGAGATGTTTCTCTCGCATATATTGATCTAAAATTTTCTCTGATAAGAGTGAGTCACGGTTGATGCAAGAGAACAAAGAAAAGAACGGTGATGGGTTAGGAATAAATTACCAGGTGAAATGAGTCAGTTAGAGAAAAACCTCGAACTTTCCAGCATAGATAATGTACGTGGTATAAAGTAGTACTTCATACTTCTCCTAACCTCTCTATTCATTTTCAACCGACTCAGACTCTTGACCTACCTATTCCTCACACAAGATTCTGCCATCACAATGTCCCACCATACCAACAACTCAAGCGAGCCTTCGGAGTATGACTGGACTGCCGGCATTGAAGCCATGGTTCTCACCATGTCCGCGTTACTCAAAGATGATACTTGCTTCCAAAGATATCTTTATGAATGTGCGATTGCGGAAGAGAAGAAAGGCGCGCCTTTAGAGGTTGAGGAATTGAAGGCAATCTGCGAGAAGTCGAAGGATGATCTCGAGCGCGAGCTTGGAGTCGAATGTATCTGCCGGGACTGTTGGGCAAGACTTCAAATGGACGGAGTAGTAGACCAGGAATCCAAGAACAAGGAAGTCAGAAAGATGGAAGTTGAGGATAAGGAAGCTAATGGGAAGCTGGGGGAAATATCTAACACAGTTGCCGGTGGAGCTGCAGTTTCATCCAGGGGGGCCGCAAACGAAGTGACTGACTCATCCACCGGGGACAACATGCATTCAAATCTTTCGACTCCGAATGGTACAAGCGAAAAGAACCTCACTAAGTAGGCCACAAGCACAGATAATATCGCGATAAAAATCAAATATGCTCCATGCCATCGAGAAAACTCCAATCCTTTTGAATGACGGGCGAGATTATTGCAACATGGTTCCTGAGAAGACTTTGGTTGATATTTCTTTGCTTCCAGGCTTACTTGCTGCTAGTCGTCGTACGTGGATTGATGTTTGGAATCAATTGACATCGATGGGTCGTAATCTCACCATGTTGAGAGACAAATTGTGGAGATTGGATGGGAGCTTGAAGGATTTGGCTGAAGTGGGAATTAAGGCAGTGGGTTGCATGAATATGCGCGAGAAAACATAAATTTTGGAGATTTGAATAGAAACGAAGAGAACATCCGAGCTCTCTCAATGTGGATATAATGTTATTGGCAACATTAGAGGGAAACAATAGAAGTAGGTTTACAATCATCTTAACTGCAAGCATCGATCACACATAAGTAGACAAGAAATCACAATGAAGCTTATTTTCACCAAAAATTTCATAATTTCCAGCATAACAAGACACTACGAGGAATGTATGTCCATCTCGTTTCAGTCCACCAAAAGAAAATCAAACTCCGCTCATCATCAAACACGCCGCTTTTCTCTTCGGACATTGTCTCGGGCAGAAATGAAATCATCAATAGAATTCAGAATGAAATTACCAAAAGAGTTAGGAAGTGTTTAATCCTTGAATCTGTCAACGAAAAAAAACTCTTCTCCGACTATGCAATAGGTGGGCGACCTTCTCCAGCAATGGGAACACCACCATTGGCAGTGAGTCTTGCAGCAGCACTAGCAAAGAAACTAACAACACCGGCCCTGATTGCTTCAACTTTGGCACTGTTAATTAAATTAGAATCTCCCTGATAGTTGGCAACAGTAAGATTGCTAATATAGACAGTTGGGCGTGATTATCTCCGGCATATAGAAGTCTTCAAAAGGCAGTTGCGTAGTAAATGGCGCATTCATTGTAAAGGGCTAATTTCTCCCATGTTCCAAATCCATTGATGGGTCTCAGTGTGTGGGGACATGGCGATCAAATTGAAGTAAAGTAAGACAACTATGTAGGAGTTTGTCTTGGGCTGTTCGCAATAAGAAGTTCGATTCGCTGATGTATACTTCTTCAACACACGACACATTGACACTGGTCTTTCCGTGGCAGTAGCATCTATTGGAATGGGCAACTAGGCATATTCGCAAATGGACGTGGGAATAAAATACTTAATAAGTGGGAGCTCAAAAGTGTCTCCTCCAAAGTCTATCTAGAAGAAAGGCTTGATGCCTACATGACAAGGGATGCAATATTCGGATATCCATACATAATCTTATATGTTCAGAAAGTGATGGCTGAAAACAGCAATATGCACCCGAGTACATATGATAACTTAGCCCATTGGACATAGACTCGATATAGATATCCGGTTCGAGTATTCTACCAGTATTGAAGTGACGAGAACACCATTTTGTGGTTAACAGATGAATGAAGTTTGTTGTCGTTGGTGATGTCCCCTCGATCGTGAGGTGAAAATAATGTAGTCTTACCCCACATCCCATACCCTAGCCTTGCCTTGCCTTGCATTTTAGCCTTCCTACCCCTGAAGTAATCACGTCACACATCATTCAAGCTGTTCGCCGTTGCCATTTTGTTGAACCGGGTCATAACATAAATTAACAGCTTCACTCCCTTGAACCTGCAGTTTTCTCCTTCAATCAGATCATAATGGCCACCATCTTTTCTCGTGTAGTTCCAAGAACAATACGTGCATTACCACGCGCTTCTCCCATTCAACAATCCTTTAGAGCTCAAGTTGTTGCCCCTCTTTCGCGACGATTCCTGGCCACAAATGCTTTACCTGAGCAGCCACGATTGAGATTGGGTTCCGAAGGTATGGTCTTGTTGACTACTCAATCTTCCCTAGCAAGCTTCAAGTTACCTGTGATTCAATTAAATGTTAACAGGTATCCCGCACAGCACCCAACTTCCAAGCCGAAACAACCCAAGGTCCTATTGATTTCCATAAGTTTATCGGCAACAAATGGACAATATTGTTCTCCCACCCCGCAGACTTTACTCCAGTTTGCACAACCGAACTTGGTGCTTTTGCGAAACTGAAGGACGAATTTGAGAAACGGGATGTGAACATGATTGGGTTGGTATGCTATCATTTCACGGCATTAGAGGGACTTCATTCAGCAAATTGTATGCTAATATCTGGGTTGGTTCAAAATAGTCCGCAGATCCTCTCCCTTCTCACAAGGAATGGATCAAAGATATCAACGAAGTTTCTGGGACTACACTCCAATTTCCCATCATCGCGGATGCGGACCGCAAAGTAGCTTACCTCTACGATATGCTTGACGCTCAAGACACAACCAACATTGATCAAAAAGGCATTGCATTTACCATTCGTTCCGTCTTTATTATCGATCCTGCCAAAAGAATCAGACTTACAATGATGTACCCAGCTAGCTGTGGGCGAAATACTAAGGAAGTGCTAAGAGTCGTTGATAGCTTGCAGACGGCAGATAAGAAAGGTGTCACTACACCCATTGATTGGCAGGTAGGAGATGATGTTATTGTGCCGCCGACAGTCAAGACAGAAGATGCAAGGAAGAAGTTTGGAGAGGTTAGAGAGGTAAAACCTTACTTGAGGTTTACAAACGTTGGGCAGTAAAATATCTGTTCTATCTTTGCTATCTTGATACCATTGTACGACGGTATAACTATACATGCTTAGCATAACAGACGAGAGAGCTCATTACTTCAGCGACTGAGCTCCTTGCTAGAATCTCACAAATGAACCTGCTCATCAAATTTACCTCTCTCAGCGAATATAAATTCCAATCTTGAAAAAGATGACGAAAATGCTCATAAAACATCCACAGATTACCAGATTACAACGTCTCTGGTCTCAGGTGGCCATACTGCGTCAAATTTCTCGAAGTATGCAACACGTTTGAACGAGCCACACCCGAAATCCATCAAAATCAAACCCAAGCAGATTCTTCGCTCCATTCCACCTCTCTGCTTCAACAGCACCAAAGTGCATTCTTTCGTTGAACTCCAAGATTTGACGTTGGTCTTGCGACACTCATATCCTAATAGAAGGGCCCAGTATTTTTTCCTTAAATCCAATTTTGCATCAGCATAAAACGTCCCTAATGCCAGCCCGTTGTACACTGCGACGTTTTCTCGAAATGGACTTACGAAGCAAGAAATATCAATCTTAAGAAGATGACCTTTGACAGTGATCGATCCACTTTTCACTGGCCCATAGCGATTGGAAACGAAGTCTATGTGGGCACCTACCAACATTGCATCCCATAAAATATCTGTATTCTCAGAACCTGGACAAGAGTAATAGCCAAGTGGTAAATTTTCTGTTAGTAGTTTAGTGTCCTTGAAAGCCACGGGAGCATAACTGAAGAGGGTATGACACGATGCCCATGACCATGAAGGGGCGCTATATTTAGAATCAGCCGGCGTCGTGGAGCGACGAACACATCCACAACTAGGTCGGTGAGGCAGCCAGCACAATGCTTGCGGAAAATCCCGCGCCCAAAGGCCTGCAAGGTATGTATCTCCTATGATTGATCCGAGCTGATACGCCAAACCAGCAACTGCCGGGAGCTTGTCTTTTCTATCCAATATTTGCTTGCCTGAATATACTTCTAGCAGATGGTACCAGGTGTCTATTTCTCGGGGAGAATAGAACTGCTTTTGTCCTTTATTCAGAGCTAGGTAAGGAAAGGTAGCAAGCTTACTACCAACAAAGATATCAAGATCTCCTGCATCTTTCGCTGGATCTTCGTCAGATCTTTTGCTCATGCGACATCGGAAGTGCACGCCAACAGGTGAATATACCAGCGTCCGAGCCGCCAAAATACTTTCTTGAAGTACCCAGGCCCTGCCAAAAAGTGGGCATGGAAGAGAAATGCCCACTTCTCCAGTTGCGTGTCCGGTTTGAATACACGGTCGAATCCACAAGGTTCTCGCTATGGTCTTTCTCTCTGAGCGAAGAACATGGCCAAGTTTAACACTCAATCTTTCCGGTAAAAAACCGCTGTCTCCGTCAAGCGCTGCTGCAGCGGCGATGTTGAATTTAGCGTTATTGTAGACGAAGCACATTTTGGACGATTCTTCAATCCAATCTTCATCGGAGTCCTGAATAATGCAAAGCGAATCGATCCATAAATATCGCATTTGTAGTTCTCGAGTTACGCGAACAGCGTCTGCATATGTCTTGTTCAAACTGTTGACCGGAATTGCGTATTTCCTTTCGTTCAAAGTGTCTTTCTTAGTTGACAAGTGCGTCGATTTACCCCAGCAGTGGCTCAAAGTGACATACTGCCAATTCTTCTCAATGTTCATGTCAGAAGGTAAAGATCCATGCGTGTCTATGAGATGTGGCACACTGAAATCGCCGCTTTGATCAGGATACCCAACGTCAATTAGCCTCGATGGAAGGCTATTCGAATTGAACCGTACGCGACATGCATCATGATTCTCCGAACATTCTCTAAGCCATTGTCTTGCCATGTCAACTGTGCTCGATGCCAATGGATCTGTTTCTTGGTGATGTTTCAACGACCAGGTCTTGTGCTTGTCCCCCTGCACGTAGAGTTGTAAACAAAGCCCTCCATACATCACCATTCCGTTCCGCCCACGAAGAAGCTTGAAGCTAAAGTCCAAATCATGGGAATTCTCTAGTGAGAATTTGTGCCATGACTTCAGATTTAAGTAATGATCGCCGTTCAGAAATTGCAATAACATCTGGCATAACCGGCAACTCTTATGAGCGGAAAGCTGGAGGCTGGCCAAGTTTTTATGATGATGTAAATGGGGTTCCCATCCATTCCATGAAATGGGCCAGCTTGACTGGTTCTGGGGCTTTGAAGCTTGGATCATCACCTTTGAAGTAACCCAAGTACGGAATCTTTTACACTTTGCGCATAACGGCATGGTGGTCATGTGTGGAATATGACTTTTTGAAAACACATGCCATAACTTTGTGTGAATATCTGTATGTAGTCGTCAAGATAGCTTGAGGAACAACAGAGGTTTCTAAGTTGCCCCGAAAAGAATTTCTCAGGTCCTACAATTCTAAATTATGTGCCAGAGGTAGCACGATGTCTTTGCGATGGAACAATCGTACACCGAAGGAATCAAACAATAAAACAAGTCGAGTTATTCATTTCAAGCCCTTGTCACATTGAAGATGCAATTTGATAGGTCACTGACAAAACTGTGAACGGTTTGAAAAACACAATCATTAAATTGAAAATGTCTGGTAACCAGTCACTTGAGGCTGGTCACAATCGCTTTTTTCCGGAATGCGTGGAGTAATTCCGAATAGCGAATCATTCGACTGAAAGTTTACACCGGGGGGTACAAGAGCCTTCCGCGAGGAAAGCGACACGGGCAAAGTAGAAAAAAGCAACCATGTGCTAAACTTTGCTTTTCCTTTTGCAACATTAATTCAGATTTTCGATTCTTTAATCTGGCAGCAGGGGTAATAGATCTCGATCTCAGAATTCTTTGGATGCCTGTAAGTTTTCTCATGTTCTACCAGCGATAGAACTTCATGTCGGCCAGACACTGCTTAATTTACCTCTTCTTGTTTTAAATCCCATATCCAATCTATTTGCGAGAGCCTCATATCGGTCTCCGAAGTGCAACAAAAGTGATGTAACGGATTCAATCTAGCCTCTCTACACCAGCTGAGACGTATCACATCGCCAAGCGTTGTTCGAGAACAAGAAAGTGGCTTCCGGTGAGATTTGCTAAAGTGGATGGGGGCGCACACGTAGAAGCTCCTTCCTCCTCCTCCAGTGCTGCATGATCGAATATAAGGATTCATGCATTTTCGTTATGCCGGGACATCGATTATGTGATTATAGAGAGGGCAATGTATTAATTGGCTAGCGAGGCGCTAGCGCTTCCTTATTTGGGTGATTTATTCCAATAGGTAATAATGATCGAGGATGATTACAAGTATGATAGACTACTTAAGTTACTTTTCACTTAGCAGCCACGTTGATACTAGCGCTCTACGTCCGACTGAACCTACCAATTATGTTCCCTATTGGCATATAGAATAGCTTTCTTGTGTCTGGTGTTCTTCGTGAAGCCTTATTAGTGTTTTTGCTCTTCGATGATATTTAACTCCATTGATATATTTTCAGCCATGAATGAGAAAGCGGGGACGAATTTCAAAACCTCGTGACCTAACTAGAAATGCCGGTGGGGGACAGTAGTCTGGATGAATTCACCTAGCAGCCGTTAAGCTAGAGGCTAGCGCGAGGCGGGTAGTATTAGCGTGAAGCTTGGCATCGGACAACAAGTAGGGTTGAGATTGAAGATGTGAAGATATGAAGAAGGTGAAGTGTGGGATGAAGTGCCGAATTGATTATGTGAAGAGCCTGATGGTTGGAGGGGCTTCCCAATGCACTATGCCATCGCATCTTGAAGAGAAACAATTCCACGTATACGAGCTTCAAGGAGCACCCCGCATCAGAACAAGCCTCGATCTTGGAAACCACCAACTCTAAGTTATGTCAGTCAAGTCCCAAGCACTAATAGCGCAGCCTAGTACAGCAGCTACACTCGAAACAGTCTACCTTGTTTTCATTATTACCGTTCCGAATTGTCAACTACTTGGCGGACGTTATTGTGACGTTAAGGTCATACTATGACGTTTCCAGCTCCCGAACGAAGATTAGAACTTCTATATATTCTCCGTAGACTCCATTCTATTTCTAGAAACCAGGTTTCATGTTTCTTCCACGGAAAAGATAAAGGGGATGCAAATTGCTCCGAAGTAAATCATCAGTTCAAAACAGAATACGTAGTAATCATGGCGGACCATAACAGCAGTCGTTCTCAATATACTCGTAAGTAACTCCATTTCACATATATTTCCGAGAACAAATCGTTCTTCACAATAGAAAGATGAAATGACTAACACCCAAACAAGTCATCACCACTGCATCCGGTGCTTCAATTGAGACAGACCCATTGAATCTTGCAGCCCTTGCGAAGGATACCCAAACTTCCAATCTCGACTCCTCATCTTCGAATACCGATGCAGAGAAAATCAAAATCCCTGAATTGTCGAAGGAAGGTAGATCTACTATTGTACCTGAATCTGAATCTAGATCGAAGTCCGAATTTCGAACAAAATCTAGTTCTATCAACCATAGCACAGGGATTGAGAACCAGTCTTCAGCAACAGGCGATGGTGATTCTGAAAAGATCGAAGATCTGCGTCAACAAGACAGTGAAGATTCATCCTCCCCTCAGCTCATACCTACAGCTTCAGCCGAATTCGATACCAAATCCGACTCCCAATCGATACACCAGATTTCAGCCAAGACAGAAATTGATCATGGTGCCGCATCTGGCGAGGGGGCAGATACGAAGTACGAAGTCGAGACTGCATCTCAAGCAGCTGCGCATTTAGATTCATTGGATCCTGTGAATCCATCCGTCGAGCAAGACGATGCAAGACGCAATGCCAGCATACGAGCCACTATAAAAAGACTTCAAAAGTCCACTTTCACAGTATGTTTCCACTTATTTCTTTATTTTGTACTCATCGTCATACTCGGATACCTTGAGGTTATCCTTCCTGAAAATGACAAGGCCTACTTCTGTGATCGCCCTTCGATGAAGGCGCTGGGAAATAGTATTTTACTACTGATTTCCTGGGAGATATTTGTCCTATTTGATATCCTAATAAAAGGCGACTTGTTATCTCCTGAAATCAGATATTGTAATGCGGAAGAGATACCAGACGCTCGATTGACCGAGGTGATGAAACAATTGAGGTTTGATCGTATGAGAAGTATTGTAACGCCACTTATTGCTTGGATGTGGTTTTGGCTGTTTGCGAATATACCTGTCGGCAAATTCCCGACTTGTTGTGGGAACGAAACATACTTGGTAGAGGGAGCAGGGTGAACAAATAGTACCGCAAATGCCACGGCTGTTGCATTTGTTAATCCTACGTTGCATGCTCTGCAGGAAGCAGTTAATAATGCTACGAATGTCACCGTGAAGGCACTCACAAATGCTAAGGCCCAGGCTTGAATGGCGCCACACTGCTTGGTTGATGGCTTTCTAATGGTCGAATCAAGGCAGAGGCACAAGGCCTTAAATAGAAATTCTATGATATTTCTCGTTAATCTACATTGGCATCTATCCAACCCCCATGTTTCGCACTTTATACAATGAGTTGTGCGTGGTTCTTTTAAGATAGTCTTATCACCTCAATCTTTCAATAGATCTCCCTTCTCTCACCCGTCCGATTAAAAACCAAGCACAACTAGCCCAACACATACCAAAACCAATCCAATTGGAAGCTGGCAGCTTGAAACCGGCCATAATAGGCAGTAAGAATGCAGCTCTTGGCACAAACAAAAAGCTTGTCGTAAGGGGGCCAGTTGCTCTAGTCAATGCAATTGTGCACCAAAATACCGCCCATGATCCAGTGCCGCCACATAGAACCATCAACCAATGAAAGAATACATCCAGGAAATAGCAATTGCGATAGACATCTACCAATTCACCAGATAGGAGGAGAATAGGAATGAAAATGAGGATGGAGAGAAGGGATGTATAGTGTAGCAGACGCCAGTATGCTCGATTTTCTTCGCGGGAACCAGAGAAATCGGATGGGCCATTACTGGAAGCGAAACCTCCTATCAGGTCACCTTGAGGAACAAGTTGAGCGACCAGCGCTTTATATGTACGTTGAATTTGAACAGGATATAGCGCAACAAAAATGGACGAGAAGACTCCAGCAACTATACTTTCCCATGGAGCACGAAGACCAGCCTTCATCGTGCCTAGTAGCAGAAAGAGTGTAGCAATCAATGCTGATGAAATAGTGGATGCAGAATGCTGTTGTTGTCCAAGGATCGCAGTGAATAGTAGAGAAAATGGAATAATTCCAATCCTAGCCATGACATATATAGAAAGTTCGGCGTAAGCGAAAGAGATATTGCTCAATATAAGTTTCACCACAAAAATAATGGCGAGGGGCAAGACTTGCCGAGCGACAGCATAGTCAAATTCAAACAGCCCACCACCAGCAATACCTCCGGAACTTGCAGAAGTCAGCCTTCCCAGAGTCGAAAGTAACCCTTGTTTCTTTCCCTCTCCTCTAAACCCAGGCAAGTTCGAGTTATGTAAAGGTGTACTTGGCGCAACCGCACTCGACAAGCCAGCAGTGACACACACTGGACTTGCTAATCTTGTAAGGAATGCCGAAAGCCATAAAAATCCGTGGGTGATCAACAATTCGATAAATGTAGTCGTTAGCGGCCAGGGAAACTTATAAACTCCGGCTAATAAGATCATAAGCTTAGTATGTGAAGTATAATTTTCTTGTAGGTACCCACTCCAAAGAACTATTCTGTTCATGACAGTCAGACCTATGCCACAACCGCCTAACCAAAATACCAGAACTCCGACATAAAACCGCCAGCCTAGTGTTGTGTTGAAGAGAAATTGACCCAGTCCTCCACTATAGAGCGCATATCGCCAACCTGTATATCTTGGTTCTACCCTGGAAAGAATGGGTCGCCTGGATGATGTGCCCCAATTATCATATTCTTCGTCGCTTTCTGATGTTGGGTCGGGACCCGAAGCAGCTCTTGGGCGATAGGGGGAAGGGCTTCTAGATATATTTATGAGTGGGATGGATGGGTGAAGTTCAGATGAGGTCGTTGCATTTCGGGAAGACATCTTATCGCCGCTCTCCCCATCTGAGTCTAAACTACTAATTGAATAACTTTTTCGATGATTCGAACGAGTTCGCGGTAGATTTGAATTCGCAGTATGAATAAGGTAATAGAGCGCAGGTCGAAATGGGTTTGGGGTATCGGTGTTGCGAGCTGAGAACATGGTATTAATTAAATATTAAATAAAGGGAGAGAACAATGGTTGCATGCCTTAGGTGAAGAAAGAATTGTCAAATGTATGTGTGTAATATCAATGAAATATACAAATATAACCCATTGAGATTGTACGGATTCGATGTTACATGTGTAGACGCGACACGACACGAATACCTTCGTTTCATTAAAATTGGAGACGTCGTCGTCGTTGTTGTCGTACTCAAGATATGCGAATCTGCTGTCAAATTAGAATAATCAATTCGGATTCATCGGATTCAATTGATGTGAACCCTTGCTGTCGATCAATTGTGCTTGGTATTGATTAGTACTTGAATGGTTCACCGGCCGAACTTTGGTAATGGAGAGAACGGTTTCGCCAAATCCCGTGACTGTAATTTGTCTCGATGGCTGAGGTAATCCACAATTATTCGAGATCTGGAGCGAGATTGAGTCAAGGTTAGTAATAATGAGGTAAATATATTTCCAAAAACATGCCACTATCTTTTCTTTCTCTTTGCTTTCTTCGCCCCAGTGTTTGATCAATGGCGTCAATACTACCAGGACTGCGAAAGGTGACCCCTAGATTATCTAGGGATTTCTTTATATGTCATCAATGTTTAAAACAACCTCGTCCTACATTACGGCAAACAAAGTTCCCCGCCAAAGCCATATCTTCTCGCTCGATACGATTCAATAGTAACATAGCTACGATTACTGAATCTGCCAATGGAGCCTCTCCACTGAGCTCGCTGGCTGAATCATTGAGCAAATCAAGTCAAGCCATAAATAAAGAATCATCAAGAAGCAGATTCCCAGAAACAAGTTCAAAATCAGTGGGTTATTGGCTATTAGGAAGTGCTGCAAGTGTCTTTGGAATCGTTGTATTTGGAGGTCTCACACGGTTGACAGAGTCTGGGTAAGTGTGATGTGACGAAGATTCTTTCATTTCCATTCTTCATTTTTGTGGTCTGTCAATGCAGTCATTTAGAGGATCCTGCTGATTCCCCTCAAGTCTTAGCATCACAGAATGGAAACCTGTCACTGGATCTCTTCCACCTCTCTCTGCCGCAGACTGGGAGAGTGAATTCAACTTATATCGAGCCTCGCCTGAATTCAAGCTTCTCAATCCACATATGACTATGGCAGAATTCAAAAAGATATATTTTATGGAATGGTTTCATCGATTATGGGGACGATTTATTGGACTCTCCTTTGTTGTCCCAGCGGTCTACTTTGTCGCCCGTCGTAAAGTCTCAAAGCCTATGGCTCTTCGTTTACTTGGAATATCGGGACTCATTGGCTTTCAAGGAGCTATTGGATGGTGGATGGTTAAGTCGGGATTGAAGGACGATCTTTTCGCCCCCGGCTCTCATCCCCGCGTTTCTCAATACAGGCTTACCACACATCTCGGCACTGCTTTCATATGTTACACTGCAATGCTCTGGAACGGTCTTTCAATCCTCCGCGATCGCAAACTTTTATTTAACACTACACCCGCTCAGGCGCATGCTGATCTCCTTCGTCTATCTTCGCCCTCGCTATCAGTCTTCCGTAAATCCGTTGCTGGTCTTGCTCTCCTCGTCTTCACAACAGCTATGTCCGGTGGATTAGTTGCGGGTCTTGATGCTGGTCTTATTTATAATGAATTCCCTCGAATGGGCAAGGGATTCACGCCACCAAAGTCTGAACTCTTCTCCGAGTTTTATTCCAGACAACCGGATCGTAGTGATTTGTGGTGGCGTAATATGCTCGAGAATCCATCAACAGTGCAGATGGACCACCGTATACTAGCAACCACTTCCTTTACTGCTATTCTCGCCCTCTGGGCATATTCACGCTTCAACCCTAGAGTTAAAGCTGCTCTCCCAAAAAGTGGGGCAAAAGGAATGCTTGGTGTAGTTCATCTTTTGATGATGCAAGTTACTCTGGGTATTAGCACTCTGATATACTTGGTACCTACTCCGCTTGCTTCTGCCCATCAAGCTGGAAGTCTGGCATTATTGACTGGTGTTGTGGTTTTGGGTAGTCGTGTCTGGATTCCCAAAAGAACCATGGCTATTTTGAGGAGAAAGTTAGCATCACAAAGTCCCCAATCTGCTAGGGTTAAGTTCGCAAGCCGAGTCTCCCCGCTTGCAGCGAAAACTTCTTAATGCCGAAGTTTGTAATTGTATATTTGAAACGATAGATGGGAAGGTGTTTGGGAAAATGGAGAAAGGCGTACAGTCAAGCTCATCTCATATTTAGACTATTGGCCTCTCAACTCTGTATATCAATTTAACGAATTATGAGTATTCACTCTACGTCTATGAACATGAATCTTGATTGCTCAACATCACTGAATTAATCGATACTTGCCCCTTCTATCATATCGCGAGCATTTTTCATCAAAATACACGTGTCATTGTCCTGGTTGAGGGTAGTTTTTTTCTCCCACATGATGGAGAAATAATAATTGTCATTTGTTGAAAATAGACAAGATACAAGGCTGTGTAAACACGGTCGGGTACGTCCTTTAGTCCGCCCATCACAACCAAGCTAAAAAGAATTCCCACTGCGACAGAACTACCATTCCCTCATTTCTTCCACTTCTGACTGGGCAGTCCATGTATCTCTGTTCCTTTACTTGTTACTATCTGTATATGTGTAATGATACCCACCATCATCAACCTCCTCATCGCGTTTTGAAACTTCTGACCCTGCATCATTGTTGTTGAAAAATCCTCGCTTCTCTTTCGAAGCACCTGATACATCTGCGTTGAAAAATCCTCGCTTCACGTCTGACCCTACATCATTGTTATTGAAGAATCCTCTCTTCTCCTTCGAGGAACCTGATACGTCGTTATTGTTGAAGAATCCTCTCTTTTCACTAGATCCTGCGTCGTTGTTGTTGAAGAATCCTCGCTTCACATCTGATCCTGCATCATTGTTATTAAAAAATCCCCGAGGAACACTGGCTTCACATGCGGCTGTTATGTCGACGTTAGTGAGATACAAATATAGGATGAGCAGTCATACCAAGTGAGTTCGGTTCGATGATTGGGGCTGCCATAATGGCGATGGCCAACGCGGCTGACGCAAAATAAAAGGATTGAAAATGCATGATGGTGGTGAATTGTCGGTGTGAGCTCGTTTCGTATGGATTGGGCGGAGGCTGTTCGATTAGGCTGCTTATTCTGAGATCGTCTTGACTATCTGAGAGTATTGCTGGCTGATCGATGAGAAGGGTATATATAGCAAACACTTGGGTATATGATCCTCCCACAGGCCTTCTAGTCCAGTAATAGTGAATTCCTGGTCTCGTTTTCTCGTCGGAACTGGTGTCAAGAGTCTCATCGGGTTGCTTGAGCGCTTAAATGATGGGTACATTGATCACTTGGCACAATATAGAGAGGGGTATGAAAGAATATCGCAAGACCCGATATTCTCATCATCCAGTGAACTACTGTCTAGCGAGTTATTTGCACTTTCAATTTTATCTTGTTAACAGAAAAGTCAACTTGCATTGCCGTTCTTCCGGCATAGCGATGCTCAAAGTCATTCATCACAATGTACATCTGTATATATCAAGAGATTCGCCAAGGAAATGGTAGTACGAGGTTACTACCAGTGTATTTGCCGAGTCTAGACAACTCGTTGATCACACAATGGTCTGGCCGAGTACATGATTGTGATCTTTGGAATACACGCATGAAGCCACTTTAGCAGCGGTCAGAAAACGGCAATGCATCTTGTGGTGCGTGAGATGTGGTGTAGATGCATGTTCGATGTGCATGATGTTGAACTCGGCATCACGATGGAAGCGATCATGATACTTCAGGTTTGCTCTATAGCATCACTTCTTTCTGATAGAGCTTTTGGATCGGTTTCGAGGAGGACTTTCTCATTCTGACCTCTGTTGAACGTTTGCGGAGAGCATGCATATCTTCTTGAGTTTCTCGATGTTCGAGAAGCAAAGCAATGATTGCAAAGTGTGTTTTATCCCCTTGACCTTGGATTCATAGATCGAAGACGCTCATTCAATTACTTTTTGTGCGTTGCTAAAATTGTCAAAATGTCTTACAATGATGCCACAGAAATTGTTTTAACGAACGGTTGAGCATCTTCCAGTGTTCAAAACTGCGATCAAATTTCGTAATTAGATTAATTAACAATCTAACTAGTTTCCTCAAAAGACTCAATGCTTAATTTCCACAGCTCTTCGGGGTCCTTGCATTGTCTCTCCATCATCCCGTTAACATTTTCCTTTCCTTTTGAATCAGCTTTTGGTGGCTCGAGTGTTCCATCAGCCGTGCACAGTACTGTCTAGAATTTTGGTGTAAAGTCAGTGCTTGATGCTTTAGTCTTTTATACAAAGACAACATATCCTATGCTTCCCTATTTCGTTCCAACCGCTAGAAATTATACTCCGACTCGAACATCCGAACATGTTATCTGCTGATCAAGATACATGCCCTCCAGATTGGTGTCCGAAGTCCCCTTAGAAGGCAGGAAGAATGTAATTGAGAACTGTACATACCTGTCTCAAATAATCAAAACAATGCAACCAATGTAGTGGATCCCCATGTTCCATGTGACCAAAATCATGGCCATGGCCATGGCTCCCTCCCGCTCTCTGTTGCTTCTGTCCCCTTCTCACCATGCTCCCCTTCTCATCATCATCATCATCATCATCATCGTCGTCGTCGTCGTCGTCGTCATCATTTTTCATCTTCCCCATCTTCAAATCCTTAACTTCCATCTTTAACTCCTCCATCTCCCTGAACAATTCCTGTACACCTCCCCTCATGATTCCCAAACAGTGAAGAGAATGAAACATAGTTATTCCATATCTATGTTTCTTCCCCTTTTGCACTTCTCCTTTCTTTCCTTCCGCATTTTCTTTCCCATTTGACTCCAATTCTTCGTCATAAACCCTCAAAAATCCTCCATTTTGTGGAAGTAATTCATCCCAAAGATGATCGTATTCATGAGAAAGATTTTCATATGTCGAATGTTCGGAGAACAGAACAGTTTTGAAGAGTGGCGATGAGGGGTTGAGGGATTCGGGAACAGAGGGTGTGGATGAAGATAATGGGGAGGTATGTGAATTAGACGATGAGGGGGGAGAGACAAAGGATACAGAGGATGTTTGAAGAAAATATATAAGAGTTGTGAGGATGATAATTAGGAAGAGGAAGGATATGAGGAGAGATGAGGATTGTTTCGTAGAGGTGGAGCGGTGTGTCAACATTTTTTTTTCGACCTCTTTTGTCTTTTCTCTGTCTTAAATCATAGTGTTTGAATATCTCTCTCAAATTTACGATGCAGCGTAAAATTGCAACAATAATCGAAATCCAGTATTCTATTGTTTTTTGATTATGTATATCTTTGAAGAAATATTAGGGTCCGCTATCAGTACATACTACCTTCCTATAAAACTCTAGTTCCCGAGTGCCAAGCGATGAATGTCTTGGCACCTGCCCTTCGGGTAAATTGCCGGACTGCCTTTTCGGGTGTGTGAGATATGCGAGTGATTCCCTACTCGGCATTTGCCAGTAGGACGGTAGTTGGTTGTACATAATATACACTGTAAGATCATGGGAGATGTTGTGGAGAAAATGATATGTACTCTACTATTTGCAGGGCTGTTTTCGGAGTTGTGATGATCAGCGATCAGGGCGATGGATCGTTGAAGTGGAGAAAGGTTTACTCATGACTATCGTAAATTTCAGATGCAAAGTGAATTATGGATTGGTGGTATTCATGATGCAACTACTCGTGAAAATAAACTTAAAGAATCCATCACATACATGGACTCTAATTCATAGCAATGTGTAGCCCATCGTCGTCTTCCAAACCCTTACGCAATCCCCGAACTATTCACCGGACTCCTATGCTCTCCCATCCACTTCAAAACAAGTTCCCAATCTCTACACGTATGAGTGATACCCCACCCATCAACTGTAAATGGAGGTTTCCCATCCGGCATCTCCATTGCCCATTCAATAGTCATATCTACAGAGCACATCATTGCTTGTCGTAAATAATCGAAACAGTGGGATATATGTTCTTTTTCCGATTCTTGGGCCGCTGAGTCTGAAAGGTCTTCGTCGCCGTGAATGTGCAGGCGGACTCCCATAAGGACTGAGTTGTAGGATTCGCGGATCATGCCCTGGGGGTGTCAGATGGTGATCTGGATTGATTAGAGAGCGAAGGGAAGAAAGGTTACCAGACAATGGAGTTGGTGGAATACGGAAACCGAATATCTATCTGGTCCATTTACTGATGGTAGTCCTGGGCGAAGACCATATTTTTTGGGATCTTCGACAAGAATAAACCCTCGTCCAGCTGGTGATGTCTGATTAGCTTTTGTTGGAGATACATTGACCGGTAAACCTCTGAAAGTACAACTCACCTGGCATCAAATCATCCCATGCTGAATCTATTTCTGGACTAAAAGCAGCTGCATATCTTTCGTCTTCTTCAAACATGACTCGGTGTGAAGGAACTGCTCAATATGAGTACGTGATATCTAAAGCCACTGTAATCCCAATAGGAGGAAAAATTTAGATCTCCAACGTACAATCTGGAGGGAATGTCTGTTGTAGACTCCAATAAGAAATGTATGAAAATGTGGCATAGTTAACCAGAATAATAGATAGTCCGCTGAGAAGTCCTACAATTACTCCACATAGAAACTTTCGCCGTAAAGCAGCCGCATCACCATCTCGTAGGTATGGTCCTTCATCGTGCTCTATTTTCGGATTCAAAAGTGAATGGTATGGTAAAGAACTTCTGCAATTGCTAGACTCGCTTGAGTGAACTTCAGGCATGATGCAACTTGTTGGTTTTGTCTATTTCTTTGAAAACTGAAGAAACAAAAGCTTCAGTCTTCCCCAAGTTGAGAGAAACCACTTGGGTGTTTAATAAATCAGAAAGAAGCTTTTCCGACCTTTTCTTCATCTTCGAGATCAATATCTTCGCTTCGGATGTCTAAACACCATGAATCTCGTCGCACTGCAGTGAAGATAAAACAAATATGCATAAGAATGACTTGGCTGCTCATTTATGTAATGTGACATCTCAAGGATACACATCGTCAAGCCTTGAGACCATAAAATCTCTAGCTGCATGTTGTGTATGACACGTATAACAACAGAGGTTCCCAAAGCCTAGATCACTCGACTTAGGACTAGCTTGGCCGAGTAGTTCTCAAATTTAGAGTTATAGGTTATGAAGGCTGGGAAGACATTCCTGTTCTAGTGTCATAATCAGAGGGTAGTGAAGAAAATGTAAAACACAACTTGCCTGTCGAAAATGCAAGACTGGCGGATTGGGATATATCACGTGATATAAACTTGATCCTAGCGGCCGCGCCAAAACCCGGGGTATTTGTCTTTCTCGGAATCTCAACGCCACTTTTTCTTTACGTGAATCTTGTTATCATGAAAGTCACAACAGAAAAGACCCCGTGATACAGAGTCAAAGGATAGGCAAATTTAATGATCATGGGATGAGCAATGATTCCCCAATTGAGTCCCAGAAACTCAATCCAGGCCTCTTTGCTTCCCAACACCAAATCATTGCTGTGTTCGTTGTACCCGAGGTTCAATAATTATGGTGATACGAAAAACAGATTGTCAAAATGCCGTCTGAACTCGGCATTCTTCACGACATCTGCCACGGATACCTCCTCAAATTCAATTCCGCATAGAGACTCACCAACTCTGAGAAGGGCTCATCCATCCGCCCTTTTGAGAAGACAGGGGCGTTCTCAGTTTATTAGAAGAAGGGAAACTATAATGATTTCAATTCTGAAGAAGGCTTCGAGTTTGATTCCAACAGACTCTTTGAAACCAATAGATCCAAAGGGGGCTTTACATGGCCCATCTCTCTGGGAGAGTAAATCGAGTTCCTCGAATTCGAAGTTGGATTCGGATATTGGTTTTATCAGAAGAAGGGAAACTATAATGGTTTCAATTCTGAAGAAGGCTTCGAGTTTGATCTCAACAAACTCATTGGAACCAACAGGTCCAAAAGTGGCTTTGCGTAGCCCATCTCTTTGGGAGAGTAAATTGAGTCTCCCGAATTCGCAGTTTGATTCTGAGGTGGGTTTATTGTCCCACGTTAACATGCGCAGGCATCGAGTGGTTTCTCCAGAGACGAAGGTCAACATGGTAGATCCTGAGCCAAAGACTGCATGCCCTAGTCCTGATTCAACTTTAAGGCGAGATAGGAGTGAGAAAGACAACTCCGTGCTGAATCAAGGGAAAAGTTTGATTGACAAGATGGGTTTTAAAGCTCAGTCATGCGAGTCACCACGCCTAAGGGGACTGACGTCAAATCTTCAACCGGATCAGATCTCTGCATTGACCGACACGGAAGCCGCATCTAAGGATCAAGAGAACACTTCTATATCAAGGCAAAATTCGGTCGTAGTTCTATGGGATGTCGATAACAAAAGAACTTACCCGCCTTATGACGACGCGGTAACTTCGTTGAAGAAGTTCGCTGGGCATTTCGGGGAGCTTGTTAACATATTAGCTTTTGGTACTTATATTACATTCTCTGAAATTGGTACAATATTAACAGAAGCTGGCGTACAAATTGAACGCGTGGGTATAGCGCCCCAAGAGGCAGATGCAGCTCTAAAACGCGCGTTCAAGAAGTGGAAGGTCTCCCAGTTAGAGAAGGAACCCAATTCTTTTGTTTGGTTGATTTTGGTCTCCGAAGATAAAGGGTTTCGATACATGTTGAGATCAGCTAAGAGATGCGGGTTCGGAGTTTGGTTGTGAACGAACATTTCACTAGACTGTCGTTGGAAGGGGATTTGCGCATGTCTTGGCCACAACTCAAAGCTGGAAACCATGGTTTGGACGGTTTAGTCGACTATATTGTTGGCATATCGACCATGGGTCGAAGATGGATTAGGGAGAATATGAATATAACAGGTTTCGGAGATGAAGATGCAATTGACAATGACATACTAAAGCTCAAAAATCAAATAAAGGCAGGAAGCATCATGAAATAGGAATTATTGTTGAAAGAGACACAGAGACGGTCGATCTTAGAACAGCGCCTGAAGAATGCACATGAGACAGATTTGCAATGCTTGGAGGAGAGTCTTGAGAAAGCGATACAGAAATTGGAACATCCATGTCTCAATGAAGCTGTGATGAGAATGAATGGAAGTATTTTCAAATCGGCAACCAGATTGGAGGCAACAATTGAAGCGAGGAAGACAAAGAGGTCAAATCACAAAGTAACGCCTTTGATGGATATGTCTGATGAATCATTTCCGAAAAATCTAAGTCATACAGATTTTTGCGGAGGGGTGGATGAGGTCGGCGAATAACTCGAATTCACCGCAGATCGACACAAGTTCGTAGAAGACTCTTCCAATTACTTCGATCTGCAGTCCGCAAGTTAAACAAAAGCTAGACACCTGAGCAATGCCATGCTTATGCTGAGCATCTGAAACTTTCACCACGGGGAAACAGATTGCAATGATCACTACTTGCGAGCTGCATAAAAAATAATCACCGAGCATGTTCAGACACCCAAAAAATGTCTCGAACCAAATTATCACTGTTTTCCAGAAGAATGGAAGTGCATGATTGAGGAGAGGCCGGCTACAGATATAATGGCCAACAATGATCCTGTGTACCCATCGCCACAGCAGACCACGACCAAGCTTGTCAATGAGAACCTCCAGTCTTATGGCTGTTCTAGAAAAAGTTGGGGTTGATAGACTATCATTAAATTCTCTGTACATTAATGACAGCCCAAAAAGAGTTGATCATAGAATGGCGAATAAATACGTGATGGGTGAATTTGTGTGCAGGTATTCGTCACAATCTATACTTACCACTAAAGAATTATTAAGATGGACAAGACCCATATAACAAAGATTAGGTATATAAAAAAAGAAGGGATAGTTCAGAAAAGAGAAAAGAAATAACACGGAGTGGACCTTGCATGTTCAAAGTACGATGCTTCCTAATGAAGTTTTACACACACTTTAGAACGTATTTCTGGTGATGGTCACTCAATCTTGATACAGTATATTATTATCAAAGAAGAACGATTAATAAGCAAATGTAACAACTTGATAGGCGTCGTGACGGAGTGGTTAACGTGATTGACTAGAAATCAATTCCTTTCGGGGGCGCATGTTCGAATCATGCCGACGTCGAGTTAATTTGTCATTCTTTCCGGACTTTTTTTGGTATGTGTTCTTCGCATATCATGGTGTTCGTTTGCTTTCGAAGGATATAGTGAATCGGAGGATTCTTAGACATAGGAAAGGTGGAGCAATTTTCTTTATTGTGGAGAGAAAATCCACGTTGTAAATAAACGAGAATGAAGGGGTAGTTTGATATCGGAACAATTCTTTGAATTGACCTCGAGTTTTATTATCGGAATATCAACGATCGTAGGAACAAGAAGTGGACTCCTGATTTATGATCGATCAATTGTTCTCGCTTGTGTATGATTTTTTTGTGCAAATTTTGATACGATCAATGAGCATATGATATGGTATGTTGAAAATGACGTTGAGAAGTTAGAGCACATAGAGCATGATGAGATCACAACATCGCCGAGACTATAGATTTGAGAAAGATACTTTGGGATGTAGAAGAGCGAGTAAAGAAGTGGAGGATCTACATCACATTGAAATTTCTGAAAATCTGAGCTCGATTCTCGATAATCACATCAACATCTATTGTGTCTGGACGAAACAGTTTGATGCTGAGTAATTGCAAATATACTGCGATTTTCTCATTTATACAAGTCTTCGAAACATTTTTGTAGTCATTGACTTTGAGAATCATGTACGAGGCAAAGAGAGAGTGTGTTCTTGCAACGAACCACGGTTTCTAGAAATCAATTTTTCGGGATCTTGGAAAGCGTCAAATAATTGAAAATTTCGTTCACTGTCATTGATATCTTTCCGGTACCCTCTCTCTCCCAACACTTTATATTCATAGTATTGCCGCAAAAAGAAAAAAACAAGTCCCAAGAGTTCGGGTGCAATAATGGAATCAAACACCAAAAGACACGCTATTTCCCGAAAAGTGTAGAACAAAATCAAGCAATATTGAAAACCCTCTCCTCGAATACTCCATTCTGCATATCTTCCATCAATTCACCTTCAATAACACCATGAACATAGCACGGCCCGATTAATTCATAAGTTCCATCCTGATTTTGTCGCAGAACCACTGGCACGTCCATGCCATACAATATGCATATTGTATCTCCACGGTTTGTTTCATTCGGCACATAGCCAATATATCCAGATTCCGTAACGAGGAATCTTTGATTTTCGAGTGTACGACTAAGTTGAAGCGGCAAGGCCATGATTTCACCGGTAATATCATCGACAGAAGGATCCAAATCTGACTCAAAGACTTCCATTGCAATATTTACCCAATCACCGAAAGATCTTCCAGCGAACTTCAGCATCGAATTCTTAGTGTGAAAAGACCTGAGAACATTTAACAGGTCCCAATTCCATATATCTTCCAATGGCCAATCCTCTTTTGGTATTGCCACTGACTTGAACGTGAGAAACAAAGTTCGGCTCGCAGAAGTTGCTTTGGTATTCATAATTTGCAGAGACGATACCAGCGTATTCCAAATAGCATGCAACAGATCGTCCCTAGTAGGGTAGCGTGATTTATCTGTAGTCGATTGTTGCAGACTTAAAGGGAGAGTCGGTACCTCTAGAATATGGTATTGGGCCAAATTAGCAGCTGAGCCCATGCCATCAACAATGTCTAATATTAGACCTTTAGCCAATAGAACACCTGCTTCCACATGGACTCCTGAAAAGGACATTGTTCCGGATGCCATGAATACACGGCATTTATCTAAGTCTTCCATGAAGAAACTCATCAAGTGACTCGGAATTGAAGATTCGGTGAAGTCAGGAACCTAAGACGGCAGGCTATACACACTATCAGACTTGTGTAGCATACAAATGATATTCAGGGACCTTTCTTTTTCTATAAGGATTTCAACTGCATCTTGGAGAACCAACTGAACAGGTTTGGTATAATCAGGGTTCAAATCATTTTGATCCTTTGCAAGACCTAAAAGCCCATATACGATCTCGCGGGTCAGAACAAGACGACGATCTGTTTAGAGTCAATAGCTGAACCAGTCGAACTTTGTGACCGGAAGCTCTGCTCTCTCTAACAGAGTCGATGTTTCCAATCCTCTGCCTCGCTTCGTTAACTGCGAAAGGGATCCTGAAAGGCGACAATCCCAAATGTGAGTAACAAAAATAATAGGTCAGCTGGGGACCATTGATCAAGTCCCATGGAATGGAAACAGTACCGTAATGTAAACGGATGGTTTTTGCAAGTAGTCTGCGTAGAAAACCCAGTGGGTAGGACCCCACCCACTGGGTAATGGTTCCAATAGATAGGTAATACACCTTATTGGGTATCCAATAGGTGGGTAGGATTTCTAAAAACCTATCTCATTACCCATAGGTAATTCAAAATACTATAAATTACCTATAATCCAATAGGTAATGGATAACTCAATGGGTAATGGGTAATTTAGTGGGTAATAGATAGTAATTAGTACCATAAGGTATATTGTTTAAGATTAATAGAAATATTAATAGAATATTCTTCAATTCTCAATTCAGAAAACTATCTATATCTATTAAATACATTATGAAACCTTCTTTGACTTCTCTTTCTATTAAATCTATTAATTATAATCTCATTATCTTCAACTCGTTGTTTTTTTGAATTATAACTTGATAAATCAGATTATATAGCTTGATCTTCTACAATAATCTATAAATTATTATAAATTATTGAATCTTCGTTTTCCAATTTTTTATTTATTTGATTTGATATATCTTGCTCGATTTTGTAATCAGTTTGAGAAAGATACTGTAATATTCTGATTAATAATATATTTCTTTGTAATTGATAATGTTTTCGAAACTCTTTTCGTGCTATACATATAATATTTGTATTTGATTCTTTGTTACTAATATAATTCTTTTGATTTCAATTATTAAATTGTTTGATTTTAAAATCAATCTCGTTTTATAAATTTGCAATTTCGGCTTTGATTTCCTTTTCAATTAAAATTATAGATTTTTTAATAATTTGTATAATATTTCAGAATATATAATAATCTTTATCTCTATTTGAAGTTTCCTTTTGTGATTTTTATTAATAATGAAAAAGGAAAATACTATTACAAATAGTTTCTGGAGTAAATTGTCCATATCGATATAAACATAAATCTCAAATATAACTGAATATTCATTCTATATCAACTCCTATTATTGGAATACAAAGGAAATCTTTAGTTATTTTAGTTAAATCTGAATAATTATATTCTTTTGCTTTCTAATGAAAGAAAATAGCTATATCAAAAGAAACTAATAAACTATTAAAGATATAATTAATAAAAAAATTAATAAAAAGATTTACGAGAATGTAATTAAGAATCTATTTCATCTACAACAATTTGTTAAGATCTGTATTGTTCAGAAGCATTCTAACGAGATTGTTCCAAAACAATTGCTAGATTGTTCTTATTTGAATCTTGCAAAGCTTAAAGTTCAATAATTCTAGATGGCGAATATTATTGATATTCGGTTTCCTAAAGTCGACGAAATTATGCTTCGAATTCAATTTGTTAATCCCTATTTTGATAATTCAACCAATAAGAATTTAGATTGAAAACAGTTGCCTTCGAAGTTGGATATAGTAGAGCTTCTATTGTATAAATATTATCAAAATCATTATATATATTATTGTAATATTTATTTAATTTTTTCTTTGCTTTATCAATAGCCTCTATTAGTTTTTCAATCTATAAATATTTCGTCTTTTTTTTAGTTAAACAACAATGATTTTTAGTTAGATGCTTATATAAATTATTGTAAATATCTAATGTATATAACAAAGTGATTTCTTTTGTTTTGTTTACATGTGTAATATAGAAATTAAATAAATAAACAAAATCAATAAGATATCCAATTTGTTTTTATTCTATTTTTGATAAAGAAAATATTCTTGTATTAGAATAATCCTAACAGTATTTATCGATTACATTTCGAAGATGTACTGTATATATCAATATATAACAAATCGAATCCTATCAAGTTGAAATATCTATTAAAAGATTAATTAACTTTTTTAGCTCTGTCTAATTATTTCTGATAAATTCTTATTGAATATTTAGAAATCTTAATTATTATTATATACTAGAATTCGAAAGTATAGCTAGTTTTCGAATCTAGATAAGGATTAATAGAAAAATTAATAGATAAATCAAACCATTTATTTTCGTAAGAATAAAAGGAGTAATATTATTTTCAAATAAACGAATTTTTTTTAAATCGCTTATTTCTGTATTATTATTTCAATTTCAAATAAATGTTTTGTTGATTAAAATTAAACAAATTGATTCAAAAAATGTTTTTAAAACAAATTGGATAATATATACTAAATAAAATATATAACGTAACGTATGGGGAACTCGGATATATGGGGAACTCGAACACTTTTAGCCCATCACCAACTTGAAACCGCAATAACTTTTATTATACATACCCAATCACCTTTTACATCTACTCAAATTGAAGAGAAGCTTCAAAAGGCTATAATTTCATTTCAATTGAAAGAATTTAAATCAATTAGAAAGGTTGTAGAGTATTTTGAAGTCCCTAAGTCTATCCTAGCTGATAGGCTGGCTGGGAAGAAAACACGTTTCCAAATCTACGAAATGGCTCAAATTCTTTCAAACGCAGAAGAAAATACTCTTGTACGATGGATTTCACGACTTACCATTACTGGATTCTCTGCTACACCTATGTTGGTGAAGGAAATGGCCGACGAAATTCGTCTTCGACGCGTTCGGGTTGTGTCATCTCGAAATCCTACCTCGACAGAAATTCTATCTATAGGCTACGAATGGATCTATAGATTCCAAAAATGATATCCAGAACTTAAAATATATTATTTATATCAATTAGAGTTTAATTAGACTAAAAAAACAACTCCAGAGAATATTCAAACTTGGTTTGATACGTTTCGCATACATCTCATTGAGCGAAAGTATGAATTAGATGATATATATAATATGGATGAAATCGGATTTGGAGTTGGAAATACTCAAAGTATACGTATTATAATCGATTCTATTCAGAAATCGAATTAGAAAGTTATAGCTGGTAAGCAAGAATGAATAACTGCATTTGAATGTATCAATACAATTAGAAATGCTCTATCACCTATAGTCATTTTCAAAGCTCAGAATATGAATTCTGTATGGATTCCAAAGGATATACTTCAAAACTGGCAGTTCTCTATTAGTATAAATGAATAGACCTCAAATAACTATGGATTAGAATGGTTAAAAAGGGTTTTCGAATCAGAATCCAAGAAAGTGTTAGGTGATCGACCTCGACTTTTGATTATGGATGGCTATTTAAGTTATATTATAGGTAGCTTTATTGCTTTTTGTATAGATAATAATATCGATTTATTTATATTATCTTTTTATTGCTTTTACTTACTTCAACCATTTGATATTGCAGTGTATGGGCTAATGAAACGATATCATGCTTTAGAGGTCGATCGATATTCTCGAGCTAGTGTAAAGCGAATCCAAAAAACTGAATGGGTAGAACTTTTTCAAAATATTAGAAAAAAAGTATTGAATTTTTTTAATATTAAAGCTAACTAAAAAGAAGCTAGTTTAATATCTTTTGCCTTACGAAAAGTATTCGATTCATTACCATTTAATTTCTTTTAGTAATCTTTTATTTTACAAATAAAAACCCCCAATCAAGATCTAGATTTGTTTATACTTAGGAATTCTTCTTTAGATGGAATAGAATTAAGGCAAGCAAATTAGATCTTTAATACAGCTCTAACAAGTAGTGGTTCTTTTGTATTGCCAATTTATCGATATGTTAAGAGAATAACTAAACTTGTAGAATCTCAAAATGCTGAGATAGCTTTATTTTGGAAACAGTTTTTTGATGCTTAGGAGGTAATTGAGACTCGAAAAAAGAGAATTAAAGGCAAAAGAATCAAATTACAAGGTCAATTTGTTTTTAGTACTAAGGAAATATTGAAAATAGTATGTAAGGCAAAGGAAAAACCAAAGGAGAAAAAGCTACGAGGACGGCTACGTAAACGCCTAATTAAAGAATCAGAAGAAAAGATTGAAAAAGAAGAGCTAAAGAATAGTTCAAGTGATTCGGAATTAGAATTGAAGGATTGTATAGCTTGTAGAACAAGATCGCATATAGAATAATCGAAAAAGTGTCCGAGTTCTTCATATGTTCGAGTTTCCCATATGTTATGTTACTAAATGTGTTTATTTAGAAATCGATTTTTATTAAATACCTTCTTAAATTGTTGATTAATTTCTTTTATTATCTTGGTATTATTAGATATATTATCAGTAGTAATCGAAATAATCTGATTAGTAATATTGAATTTGTTGATAATATCTTTCACAATTTTAGTTAAAGCTTGTTCTGAATAAATATCTATTAAACTTTCGAATCTAATGAACTCTTTAATTAATTCCTAATCTTTGAAGATATAATAAACCATGTCAGGGTTCAGTAGTAAATAATATACCGGGAAGATATCGATTGATATATCAGAGGTTAGATAATAAGATGTATTGGATTCTAATCAAAATTAATTTTATACCCCGGCCAATTCAGGGTATATCCAATCCCTTATATATTACTCTTTATTGTAGATCCTGATATCATAGATTCCTTTAGTTCTTTTCATTTCATTATAGATTACGGGCTTGTCATAAACCAAGCTGATAGCCTTAAGGTTAAGATTTACTACTATCAATTTCTTGATCCTTTGCTAAGGCCCAGGCCCTTAATGGCCCCAGCACCTCCCAGGCTGATTAATCGTGTCCTGCACTGACACAATACTCCCCCCCCCTATACCTTTGTTCCAAAAATGTAATTATTGATATTCATTTTTTGGAAAGTTTGCTTAGTTTCTTATTGTAATACAGGTAGGGGCGTCTACATTGTTATTCTGGTGTTTAGTATTATATCCTATAATTATATTTGTTGTGATGTTTATTTGTTATAGATGTGATTGGTATTGTTGCTAGGATTATGTGTAACTGTTGTGGTAGTTTCCCGTGGTGTGATTACAGACCTTTTTTGTTTGTTTTTCTTTGTTGTTGCTAGGGAATAAAGCCAATCTGTATTCCCTCTTTTTGTTCTCTTTGTAATCCAATTCTTTTATTAATATAACAAATATTAATGTTGCCAACCTCCCTACGATACTACAGCCTATCATATCCACAGACCTTCCAACCCATAATTATTGTCTTCGCTATATAAAGCTTCTCTTCCTAAACCCTGAGTATATATATATAACTGGTTTGGAATATATTTATATTTATTATATAAAGCAAAAGGTTTTCTGTGATAAGGTAAGATCTTGTAGTTTCCTTGTAATCTTAGTTTTAATATGCTAATTAACTATCATAACTTTTCCGATATAGATCCCTTTGGTTTTAATAGTTCAGGTTCGTGATATTGTTTTGACTATAGATATATTTAATAACTGGGTGGATATAAACAATAATTTTCTGGATGTGTCCATACCTCCAGCCGTATTCAATCCGAATACTACATACAAAAATGAATGGACTTTGATCATACTAATCGATCCTTGTATCAACAACCACCCTCCTCTAATCTCTACTAGCAAGCACCTCCTTAAATACTTTAATAACAACTGAAAGTTTTCTACCGGAATCCCCTTAGAGTATTGGGATCTTTATACAGCTTCCCAGGATTTTCTCTGTGAGCTTTGTACTTTGGTTGCCCCGGCACAAGCCTTGATCAAGAATATTATTGCCTTCGAGACTATATTATTGGATTGTATAAATATTCTTACTTATAAGCTGCAGATACAGAATACATAATCTCATTGGAATATAATTTCCCTTTTCCTACTCCAGTGTTATTCCTTAATTGTTATTAACTCTATTGTTTTTTAATCGAATATACCTTACACCAATAAAAGCTTTTTTGTTTGGGAGGCTTTGTTCTATTTCACCAAGAACTAGAATTGATTGTTGTTGAAGGTTTTCATTTTGGATTGTTTCGAGATTTATTTTTCTTATATTTTATAAATACATTATCGTTTTGGTTATGTTTCTGATTGTATTTTTTTAAGATTTCTTATATATTTTTCAGATTCGGAAATACTGGCAACCATGTATTGTAATCTTTAGATTATTCTTGTCATTTTATAAGATATTTGTCTTTTACCTTTCTACTTCTGTGGCCGGTGATTTTCTTTATTTTTTATTTCTATATTTCCTTGTTCTTTAATTCCAAATATTCTTTAATAGGGTAATTAAAGGGATCCATGTTTTTTAATGTTTTATATTTTTTCAATAGGGATATGTGGAATATATTATACAATCTTTTGTAGAGGTTGGGTAGCTTTAGTCTATAAATATATTCCCCTTTGATATTTAATATTTTAAATAATTCAATCATTTTTGGGCTTAGCTTTTTCTTTGTGTTTTTATTCTTCTGGATTTCGTTAATCTAGATCCGAATGTTTTTAATTAATAATAGTATTTAGTTTCTTATAGCAAAATATATCTATTTATATTTTTTATTATAATATTTTTATTATTCCTTCTAAATCTTTATTTATAATGCTCCGAGATTGTCCCAAAGTCTTTTCAATATTTCTACCCTTTGTTTAATATTTAATACCTTCCCCAATAAATTTATAACCTCAGGATTTCATAATAATTCCAAATTATATTCATAACATAAATAGAATAATGAATAGTTTAAATTAGAATATATTAAATTATTATAAATAAATTTTGTTATTAGCAGTTTTATCCCCCAATTCCCTTACTCTATCCTGATGTATACCCTAAAATAATACTTTAATATCTGATTTTGCCTTTTTATTTGTCCATTTGTTTATGGGTAGAATGTGATGCTAAACCAACACTTTATTTTTAAATAGAAACAAAAAGTGAACCAAAAATAACTCGTAAATACAATTCCTTTATTCAATACAATCCCTCTCAGGATTTCGAATTTTGAAAATACTTTGGATCATATTAGAGATACTAGCTCTATAATATTGATTGTTTTGTAACAAAGTATATATTATGCTATCTTCATAAATCGATTTATTACTATTAGGATATTATCGAAGGATCGTTTTTTGTTTTGTGAATTACTTGTAGGTAATAATTTTGTCACAAAATTTATGGAAATTTTGGTTTATGGGTGGGTAGATTGCAATAAATTATCTAATTCCTTATAGAGCTTATAATATCTAGATTTATTCCTTTGATAAAAATTATATTCTTTTATATATATGATAATATCTTCCTGTAAGTTGCTCCATATATAATTCCTTATTAGTAATTCTATAATTTTATTTTGTTCAAAATACTTTGCTAAGGGGTTATCGTGATGCAGTTGGAGTAGTTTTGTTCTTAATACAATATCCCTAAAAATAAAAATCAGATTATTTAGATGCAATATACTATCTTTTAGGGTATATTTCTTTTGACTATTTAAAATTACTCTTATCTTAATACAATCTGGGTTTATTTTTTAAGCTATCCAAATCACTTTTATTAAAGTTTTTGTTTTGGCTTCATAAGCAGTTGTAATTGCAGCAACTATCTTTACCTATATTCTGGGTATGGTGGGTATATCGCCTACTAAGTCTTGCAAGTTGTGACCGGTGGGGTCCCGGGCCTCATTCCCCTCGTTTGCCTGCTGTGGGCCGGGACTAGCCGCGATATCAATATGCTCTTTTTCTGCCTCCGTACCCCTGCTTGCGGCCCCCCCTAGGCTCCGGACTTTTAGTATAATCTTTTGCATAACTAATAATCCCACCTAGAATTCATCAAATTATTACCCTAATAAATTTCATTATTTCTGGCTTTTTATCAAATTGATTCTTTGTTCAATTAATAACTCAAATTGTTAGGCTTCTTTTCATTTTCTTTTGAAATATTGGAAACTAGATTATATCTTTATTTTTATTATTATTTATATAATTTAGCCTTCTATTGGGCCCATCCACAAAATTAATGAATCCTTTCCAATAATGAATATTAAAATCATATTATAATAGATATATAATTTGCCTTACTTATCTTTGACTCAATTATTATACTGAAATAAAATATTTAAGGTTATTATAATCTATAATTACCTCAATAATAAACCGGGCCCTTTCCAAATACTTTTTTTATTTTTTAAAATACTCAATAATAGCTAATAGCTTTTAATTATAGATTATATACCAATACTCTACCAATTACATTTTTTTTAATCAAAATGTTACTGGGTGCCAATACATTTGAGTATTATTTCTTTTGAAATTATACTATTAAAATATTATTCTTTTTAGAACCTTTCCAAAAACATCTGTTTTTATTTTTGAGGGTAGATTAGAATCGAAATACTATAGTATAAATACTTCTTGAAATTTATTTTTTAGTGTCAAAAAATTGGTCAATGCAGTGGTAGTCAATTCAAAATATCCTGACTTTTTTTTTTGCTTTATTTCTATTAGTATATCAGTGAGTCCGGATATAACCCGAAAATATTGATATATAAATCTCCTATAGAAATTAGCGAATCCCAAAAATATTTGGATTTCCCTGAAGGTTTTGGGTTCTAGTTATTCTATAATGGTTTGGGTTCTGTGTGGATCCGTAACTATATTTCCGGTGGTTATAATAAACCCTAGAAATTTTGTTTCCATAATATTGAATTTGTACTTACTCAATTTTACAAAAAGCTTATACTGCTAGAGCCGTTCCAATATTTTACGGACATACTCCACATAATCCTGTTTTTTCTTTAAATATATTAAGATATCATCCAAATAAATAATTACAAAGTCATCCAACAAACCGGCCAATACCCGGTTAATATATGATTGAAAGATTGCAGAAACGTTTATCAATCTGAAAGGTATAATACAATATTCGAATAGGTTATATCTGGTATGAAATACAATTTTCTATTTATTATCAAACCTAATCCGGATTTAATGATATGTATCCCTTATATCGAATTTTGTAAATATTTCCATATTCATTAATTAGTCTAAAGTTTTATTGATTAAAGAAAGGGGGTGTCAATCTTTCACTGTAACCTCATTCAATTCTTTATAATTTATACATAGTTATAGAAACCCATTCTTTTTAGGTACGAATAGAATAAAGACCTTCGCTAAGCTATTAGAATATCTGATTTATTCTTTTTTTAGGGTATTCTCTAAGTATTTTTTTAAAACTATCAGTTATAGTTTAGAAAGCTTATAAAATGGTATAAACAATGGTTTTTTGGTGGTGTTAATTGTATATATAAATTCTTTTATTTTTGTTAAGGTATTGGTTTTTATGTTGTTGAATATATTTACAAATTCTTGGTATTTCTTAGAAATCTTAATTATCTTATTTCTTATTATAAAAATCTTTCCTTTCCTTTGGTATATGCATTCTTACTAATTTCGAAGATATTCGTATTCGGAAGTAGGTTGGACATACACCTAACTGTTTTTGGACAATTTTACCATTATTATTACCAGGGCATTTTCAGATTTCTCTAAAACTACTTATTCGAATTCCTTAAAAATTAAGATATCTACTTTTGCTTTATCAATATAATTTTATTTACCCTACCCCCATTAATATATACCTTTTCCTATTTGCTTCAGGAATGGCAAGTCTAGAATAAGATATTGTTTGATATTATAGTAGTTATAAATTGTAATCTGAAAGTCTCGTTTCACCTCTTCTAAATCAAACATCTGCATTGGAATAATATATTCCCCCTAGACTTAAAGCTTTTCGCTGATGATATCTCTAATAGAGTATGGTCGTTTCCCGATATCCGCTAGTTTGTATTGCCTAACAATGTTTTCGTTAATGATATTCAAGTCTGCTAATAAATCTATAACATTTTCTTTACGGTATTAGGCTGTATATATAGTACTAAAGATCTGGCACCGTATCATTATTTGCTGTATATTAAGATCAATAAAACCAGTGTTGCCTATTAATCTATTTCATTTTTTGCTCTTTTGCTTATTCAATTATTCTTTTAGATTTCTATTATATTAATCCACTTTTTATTGGTACAGCCATTATCTATAATTATATAACCCTTCTTGCTGCAAAAAAAACAAATCAAATATTTCTTGAAATAATCTCGAATCCCCACCAGAATACTATTAGGCTTGAGATAATTCTGGTTTGTTCTGATAGGGGTTTATTCTGTAGTCGGTAGTTCTAACAAGGATCGTTTAGGCCGAGGTATTACTGGGTGGTGTCTAGTATATTCTTGACTCCCTTTATAATTCTTTCAATTGTATTTAAACTGATTAATCAAAACTATAGTTTCTTCAATAATCATTGGGAGGCTAATTACTTTTGTAATTTTGTTTTGTAGTAGAAGTTTAAACTTTTGGATGAATTTATTCAAACGGATAGGAGTTGGAATACCTTCGAGTTTGTTTTTATATTTAATTAAAGTAATAATATATTCCTATATACTTTTCTATCTTTGTTGAAATTCAAATTATTTGAAGAAGGTTTTCTGGTGCTTAGTCTGGAGTGTTTATATTAAGTTGTGCAGGAATTCTGTGAACTTTGTTTAAGTTAGGTTTATTATTTCTGACTTAACATCGGTCCACCGCTTGGCTGGGGTTTCTTCAAAAAAGGTAGTTGTTTACAAGACTCTGTAGGGTTTTTCCTTGTAGGTTAATGGTATAATTTCGAATATATTGTTGTAGCTCTGGATGAATTTATAAAGCTTTTCAATTGACTTTCTGGAGTATTCTTTGGGAGCTGTTGGTTTGCGATTTCTTTTTTGTTTTATTTTTTTCTTTTTCCTTTTTCCTTTTATATCTTCCTTTATTCTTATATTATGAATAAACGGCAAGCCAGCCCAAATTCGGAATTAATCCACACTCTTCTTTTTCTTATGAAGTTTAATAGTGTGGAGAAATTCTCGTTCCTATTGTTTTAGTTCTTCGAGGTGGGTAACCTTCGAATCTAGTGCGGGGTTCTTGGGAGGGGAATTTAAGGTATTGGATTTTGTGTATCTTTCTGTTATACTAATTACTTTTTTTATTAAGATATATAATAAGATTAAAATGTTAGGGTTCAATAGTAGGTAATATACCGGGAAGATACCGATTGGTATGTTAAAGGTTAAATAATAAGGTATATTAAATTCTAATCAAAATTAATCTTATACTCTGGTTAGTCTAAAGTATATCCGATCCCTTATATATTATTTTTTATTGTAAATCCTGATATCATAAATTCCTTTAGTTCTTTTCATTTCATTATAGATTATGGGCTTGTTGTAGGCCAAGCTGGTAGCTTTAAGGTTAAGGTTTATTATTATCAACTTTCCGATTCTTTGCCAAGGCCCGGGCCCTTGGTGGCCCCGGCACCTCCCAGGCTGACTAATCGTGTCCTGCGCTGACAAACCAAGATTTCAAGAAAAGATAATCTGTTTATACTAGACCAAGCATCTAAAGATAGAGCAACCTTATTCCCTTTCACCATTCTCAAAAATAATATATTCTTTTTAAGATTTTCGATTTGGGTTGTTAATCGTTTTCGAAATATATATACAAAAAAAAAAAGGAATCTAGGATTTTGTATTTGAGTAAACTATTGCCATTCTTTATTCTTAATAGTTCGAAAAGGTACTCGTAAAAAAATAATTGTTCGTAGAAGTTGATTATAAAATACTTCTTCTGTAAATTGTTTTGGTAAACCCATCTGAAAAAGAATTAGCTTTCTATTAATATTTCTATTAATCATTTACTACCTACTCTTACAGCAGGATATTTATCTATCCCTTTTTGACATTTATTTCGAAAAACTGCTTTTCGATATACATCACTTTGAAAATGTTTAGATAATATATTGATATTAATATTCTTAATCCCAAAATGATTTAGTTCTTTATTACATTGACGATATATTAAAACTAGCTTTCTAATTCCTTTATTTGTAGTTTGATTATATTTAATCTAATATATCGATTTATAAATAATTGAATTCCAATGAATTTTTTTTATTAAATTAATTGAATCATTGATCTAGTTATTAAACCATTGAATAGTTTTCCATTATTCAATAAAATCGATATAAACTTTTTGTATTTATTTAAAAAACCTTTTATCTTTTCCATATAATTCAAAAGACAATTCATGAGGAGATAAAAAACAAAAAGGATCGAATAGTTTAGAATCAGAAATATTTGAAAATTGACTAAAAGATATAATGAAGTTATTCAAATAAATTTCAATATCTAATGAATTTTCGAAAATAAAATCTATTCTTACAAAAAACAAAAATATCAAATAGAAAATTAATAGAAAACTTAATAGAAAATATATAATAGAACTTCAATTTAATTATTCTATACTAAAAAATTAATTTTAATTATAAAAACTCTCAATAAGCTTCCTATTAGCTTAAATATCAAATAACACCTGTAGATTTGTATTCGCAAATAAAACCAATTACCAAAGATCCCACAATTCCTAATCGATTTTCTTACCATAAACCAATCTCCTTATATCAATATATTGTTTTCAATCATCCTCTGAAATGAAAAATCCCATATCATCTATCTCTTTAATAAATTCTAACCATCAAAATATAGAATTAGAAAAATCAATCCAATTATTTATTTCAAAATCATTTATAAAATAAACTATACATATTCTCTAGAATGCTTTTTCAAGATTTGTAAAGAAAGTTGCAGGTGACTTTCATATTAAAGTTTTTTTAATAAGGATTAATGGATTAATTAAAAGATTAATGGAAAGATTAATAGAAAGATTAGTAGAAATAATATATCATACTCTATAGCTTTCTTATATTCCTTTCTCAAATCACAAAGTTTATTGAATAAGCTAAATTAATTAGATTTTTGAAATAGGATTCAAAAATAGGAATGTAAACTTATAATTGAAATTTGTATGTATTCTTTACCAATTTATCTTATTTCTTTTGCAACTGATAATAAAAAGAAGAGCGTTTAATTAAATTAATTAATTTATATAAAAAGTAATACAAGGAATAATTTTTACCTTAATTCTTTTTGGATTTCTTATCAGTTAAAGGTAGAAAAGGCCTTTACAATATCCTTCGATTTCCTGAATTTTTTGAACAGTATTTTTCCAGTATTTCTTCAAGTTTTTTGTTAGCGTCGAAGTAGCAAATACTTATATTTCTAATAAAGATCAGTTTCTATTAATCTTTTTATTAATTATATAATATAACTTACCTCTGGAGGATTTTGGGCATTATAAACTAAAAGTGCTTCTCTTTCTTTAAACTCTTTATTATTCTTTTCTTTCCAACCATATTCTTGATTGAAATCTTTATTATCTTTTCACAAAGTTTCATATATTCCATCATATTTTTCTTTATATTTAATATCCTTCTATACACTATTGTTGTTATCTATAATAATAAATTGCTTATTATAATTTTTCCAACCTAAAAATATAACAATACTTTTCCAATCGTTGTCTTTTATTATTTTAGTAATCAGATTAATAGAAAAATTAATTAAATAAAAATATATACATACCGTTTATACTGAGTTTCAATATTATAAGTAATCAATATTTGATACTAAATATCTTCAAAAGCATTAATAAATTCTTGTATTGCCTTCAATTTCTTTTTTGTATAAATAACAATACTCTAATCTCTTACCTTAGCCTTTTCAATTTGTCCACAAATAGAATCATTTTCTAAAACCTCATTCCTTTTATATGCTTTGATTGTATTAGAATTTTACGATAATTTCTCTTATACTTTTTGTTTTCCAGATATTATAAAGATTCTGGATTAATAAAAAAATTAAAAGAATCAAAGGTATTTCATTACAAAGATAAGATTCTATAATAAGAAATCGAAGAATATTGTTTATTAAAATAATCAAAAGGCGAAAAAGAGATAAGAATTGAAAAATGACAATATAATAGTAAATTTTGAAGTGTTTGTTTTTTTGTTTCCAAAGCAACAACCTTGATTCTAAGACATCCGTACAAAATATTATACAATATAAACAACCTTTTTTTTCCAACTTCATTTCTTTACTATAACAATAATAAATTATTCAAAAAATATGATCAGATATATTCATTAATTTTATTCTATTAATTTATTTACTAATTTTAATAAAATATCAAATATTCAGAATTGTTGTCAACCACTTCTAAATAAACCTATACAATCTATACGAAAGAAACCCATTTATAAGAAAATTTCAAAAAGAGTATATCGCTTCAAATTAGATAGTAAATTGATTAATAGAAATATTAATAAAATAATATATTGAATCTGATTTTTAGCGATTGCATTACATAAAATCAGAAGATATCAAAAAGGCACTGAATTGTTGATCCAAAAACTTCCTTTTCAATGTTTTATTTAAAAGATCACTCAGGATTTAATTTTAAGAGTTACTCATTAACAATCAATTGTATTATTAGCTTTACAAAAAACTACTGAAGTATGTTTAATTAGAAAGTTTGAATGTAAGTTTAATTTAAGCTTTTGATTTCTATTAAGTTTTCTATTAATTATTTAATTTCAGTAACAAATCTTGCAGTGATTTATGCAAAACAAGTTATAATTCAACAAAAGGATATGTTTCTGGTTCGAGCTATGTGTAATAATATTTTAGGATATTTATATACTAATAATCACTATGCATATACAGATTAAATTGATTATCTTGATGCTTTTTCTACAAATTCATATATATATTTTCTTTTAAAAGAATTACTGAATACTATAAATATAATGAAACACTTTCCCATCTCTATAATAGAAATATAATCGAAATATAATATGAAAAAGGTGATTAATAGAAATATTAATAGAATTCTTTATATATATTATATCAATACTTAATAGATCCTAGATTTTGGATTACCCATTGGGTTCTAAGTTATTTATTGGGTTTTGGGTTATCCGTTAGGTTTTGGATTATTTATTGGAGTTTTGGCAATCTATTGGAGTTTTGGCAATCTATTGGAGTTTTGGCAATCTATTGGGTAACTTATGGATGGGATATCTATTTATACTATTACCTATCCAACCCATGGGGTCCCGATGGGTGGGACGTTAGATCGAAAACCCGACCCATGGGGCCCCATTTTACAGCCTATTTGCAAGTACGGCCTCTTGAAAGACCCAAGTTCGCTTCCACCATTCATTCAAAAAGAACTGGTTCATCATCCGCGAAGAATTATTATCCCACCATACCGGCCATTCTAAGTCGGGCAATCCGGGGTTAACGTTACGTTTAGTATGGTCTAATCTGCGTAGGATATCTCGCAAGTTGAGCGCATCGCTTTCAATCTTGGGTGCCCCAATCCATACAATGACTGTTTCGGCAGAGGAATAAATCATGCCCATACGCTTGACTTCAATGGCTTGCTCTATTAAATCAATTTGGTTAATACAAATTGCATCTACCCATATGAAGGCTAATTGTTGTGATTCAGCCTTCATATTGCTTGTTAATTGCCTCATGCAATTTGCAAGGTTAGTAGTCACCATCACTTCAACGCCGTTGACAAGAACTGGCGATAATCGAGCTGGGTTTCCCCAAACATACGAAAGGGCATTGTATTTCCTCTCCCATTGGAAAAGAAGCCTGGACTCGAGTACTAAGTCCGATTCATGGTCTTGCGAATTTGAATCATCTGATCGTGTTTGAAAAAGTGTGGATGACAGTAAATCTAATGGATGATGCCGTGGATATAGCCTTAGCAAACGAATCTCATCCAGATCTCGATTTATAGGTCGGTACAGCGATGAAGGCACTGCCCCTGTTGGATTTTGCTTTTTTGGTGTGCTCAATGATTTTGTAGAGTCAGATCGAATGATGGTTCTATTTTCAAAGAATAAAACGTGTATGGATTGTAACAAAAGGACTAATAACATTGGATTTTGCAATGTGTCAAACAATGCTCCAAGGTTGCGCAGAATGATGTTTTTCTTTCAAAAGAATGAGGAGAAGAATAGATACAGTGAAGCAGGCAACAGAGTTTTAAGATCATGTGATGTGTACAACAATTCTGGAGGATGCGGGCGGGTAACATTGTTTTCTCGGAAGAAGGAAAGAAATGAAGAATATAATGACGAAGATATTGACCTTCTTGGTTTTCGTGAAATGATAAAATGATTCTTTGAGTACTGCTTGTCTTTCCAAAGAACGAGAGAATGTACTGCATGCAAGATGCTGCGGGCAGAGCTTATATGCGGGGATGTGGGATTGATTGTTCAGCTTGTTCTTCTTGATACTGCCACGTCTATCGGCATATCAGATTGGGTACCCCTCTATTCATCTCACCCTAGAGGGCAATTCAACATTCAACCTTAGCCAATAAAGAGGGTTTATGTGATTACCCGATGATGTTGTGTTGACTTAATATAGGTACCTACATCTACATTGTACAGTGAGCTTCCTTTTCATTTTTCTTCACTTATTAGTCCGCAAAGAGTGATTCTCACGCCCAATATTTTTCATTCCTGTTCGCCATGTGCACCACTCTCTTCTGTCTGATATCAGATTAGTTGTCGCTATTTTTCTGTTTTGAGTTGCGATTATGGCCTCACCCCGCGTTCTGATTTTTGGTGGAAATGGTGGCATTGGCCGATTGATCGCTGAGTCTATGCTTACGAAATCCTGGCACGTTACCAGTGTCATTAGAGATCCGAGACAAGAAGCAGACATTCTTCAGTTAGGACCAAAAAGAGGTCGCAAAGCCGACGCCCTCGTTGTTGATCTTGCGCGTATGAAGGATGGAGACGCCAGTAAGATCCTCATGCAAGTCAAGCCCAACTATATTGTGTTCGCAGCAGGTAAGAAGTTTTACGATTACGTTACAAATCCCTTTGCTAAGCTACTTTATTATTCACCATGGAGCATGAGTAATGTTAATGCCGTCGATCGAGATGCGGAGATGAAAATCATCAAGGCATCGGTTAGCTCTCTCGAAGTGACAAAATTTCTCATGATATCATTCCCTGCCTCGCGCCGAAAGAGGGCGCCTTGGTGGGACAACACCGATTACCAGAACTTTCTCGACGAGACAAGAGCATATCCAGAGATAGCGGAGGCTAAGCTGAATGCTGATGAGTACCTGGTAGCCATGGCTAAGCAGAGGAACGATGATAGCCCAGATTATTTTCAAGCAATTAGCCTACGACCCAGCTGGCTTACCAATGCGCCTAGAGGCAGAGTTCATCTAGGCAAGACCAAATTTTCAGGACGTGTATCCCGTGCCGATGTTGCCGCCGTCGCTGTCAGTCTTCTTTCACGAAGTGATGCTTCAGGCTGGTTTAATCTCGTGGATGGGAGCGATGATGTTGAATCCGCTGTGGATAATGCGGTACATTACAACTTAAATTCAATCGAGGGGGAGGATCTTGAGCAGATATATCGTAAACTAAGATAGGGTCGAGCGAGCTTGGCTCGGATGAATGGTTCTTGAATTATCTATAAAACAACTTTGTCGACACTTTGATTCCGGCACTATATTAGCGGTGCCACTAGTTTTGATGTGTACTTCAGATTCTATTACTATGCTCCTCCATTCGATTTCATAACTCGCAATTTTTTGATACTCTAGAACTGGAGTAAGGTTGTTTACGTACTATAAACATTGAAAACTTTTACTGCATTGAAGAACTACGTAAGCGACACCGTCTAATACTAAGTAACTCACTCAAATAAATCTGAAGCTCTGATAACATCAGAACGATAGTCAATATCAAAAAAAAAGATATCGCTTATGCACGCTCCGTCGAGTGGGTACTTTTCTCTCTAGCTGAGAAACTAGCGCCGGGGATTGGCACACAAGCATTAATCAACATTGGAGTTTAGTATTGTGTGCTTGATCCCTCTCATAACATCTTCTAGAATAAATATAAAATAGATCAGTCTAGGAACATCCACCTCAATGCATCATGTTATATGTTCTTTTGGTTTGATAAAATCTTTATTGTATCCAAGAATAGCTCAATGCGCCAGCAAATGATAAAGATGCGCATATGCCAAACCAGGTCGACTACCTGTCTTTTGAAGAGCCTTCGGTGCCACTCATGAGCAACATACATGAATAAAGTCATCAGATTAAAACTTTGTCAAATAGTAGAGCCTTTTGACCTCTTCCGGCCCTCCATCTATTTGTGGACTCAAATAAATCCCAACATCCCTTGATCGTCCATCCCCAACGCTCCAAGAATTCCTCAGTCACTTCCCAACCAGCTACATCCCACGGCTCTCCCCAGATTACCATACCTGTTTTCCCAGTGCCAGCACTGAAAAGTCCAATTAAATCTCCACAAAGGTCCATAACATCAAATGCATTTCCGGCTCGGATCAGATTTTGCCGCATCTGAGACACCGGCAAACAATCAATCCAAGGATGGTGGGGAATCTTGGTTTGAAGATCTGTGGGCCGTAGTGTTGGCGGCAATGCTAGGATGCCGTTTACATCAACAGATAGTGGACAAAATGGGGATATTGCATCGTCGTCCATGATGACGTCAGATGGGATTCCAAGCGCCACGGAGTTGCTGATGAGAGCTCGGAACACATTGACTTTGACGAGAACTAGAAGTTTGTCATTCCTCGGAGATCCTATCCTGAAAGCATTTTGTACCCATTTTTGCAACCACTCCATAATTATAGAATCACCCAAATTGCCATGTGCGCATGCGACAGCCGTTCGAGAACGCTCGCAAATTTTGATTTGAGAAAGACCTGCAGCTGAATTGAAGACATCAAGTAGATCGGTCTCTTGCCACCGAGTTACATCTGATTGTGAAAGGGAGAAATTATGATCCGTAGCTCTTACCATCAGCGAGCTATCCTCTAATGAGTCGCTAGAGCTTAACGAGCTTAACGAGCTAGTTTTTGAGGGTGCAAGCTTTTGCCTGGAGGGACTGTTTGGCTCAACATTTGGAAATTGCACCATACGAAATTTTGATCGCTGAAGCTTCTTTCTGCTCCCTACAAATTAGAGACGCACACATCGTCAGTACCTCATTTTGACATACAAGGACTATTTGCAGAGAGTGGAACAAGTACTTACGCCAAGCTCTCTGATGGACTCGATTTTGTGCCTTTCTTCGCTCAGTCGCGCTAGACAGTTCAGACCAAGCATCCTCTGTTCCTTCGCTTGTATCTTGCTGTGGCGTATGCTGCAGGGCAATCTGAGCGGCGAATGGTGACTTGGCCATATTCGAACAGAGTGGATATTACACTTATTATTTGCTTCCACCTAGGGCGTGGGATGGCCATAAGCAGTAATTAAGTAATAAGCAACAGGGGGTAAGCAAGCAGTAAGCAGTTGAGGCACTCAAATTAAGAAAGGTAGAATTGGACATAGGAAAAGTTTAGCACACGAACTCTGGGAAGAGAGTATTAAAGTGGGACATACCGGGGAATCTACGGTGGACCCATCTCCGCATCCGGTCCTAGGTCATGTCTATGCTCGATCGCAACCTTATCGGTATGCGGCAACGTAGTGTCGTTGGTGAAGTAGATGTCATAGTTGCGCCAATATTGCTCTAGGACAGATAAGGCAATGTGGTTTATCAGTGGGCAGACCACTTTCAACCCCTCGTATCTTGATGTCGTCTAAAATGTAAATATATTCAAGAGGATTTGACACTCTAGAATCTATTATACTCGGGTTAATTTGATCAATTCTCACATGGTGATCAGTGTTTCCACACGTGCTATAGCTTCAAACAATCGATAGCTCTTCTCAGGGATCAACTAATTTTTGATACCTATACCTATTGCATTGAGTTTGATTGTCTACCTTTTCTTCCTCTCTTCAGCTTCTCGCCGAGTAAGTACTTCCTCATTAGGTAGTCCGGGTTTCTCTTAGTGCGTCGACATCTGCCTTATATGAGAAATTGTTGTTTGAAGTCTTCGAAGCAGGAGGCTTGATATTGAGAATGGGCCCACCAACCCACTGATAAACCACGGCACGCCATATTGCATGTTGACATAAGGTATGTTACGTAAGCCATTTAGGGTATAACGGATCTCCACAAGCGTTTTTCGGCCGAAAGTCAATGAAAAATGGAACCAATGCTGCTTTATTATGTGTTAACCGATGTTAAGAAAGTGAAGCGAGCGGGACATCAGCAACTCATAAGGATCAAGTAGAATGTTTCGATCCGCTACGATGTTATCTCCATAAACTCCGTCTCTGAGACTTCACCTGACTCGCTTTCACTTTCTTATTTCACGGTATATATATATGTATCTAAAACTTTGTATGATTCTGAAAAGTGTACAACAAACAACTAAACAAACAATCGGAAAACACACTACAAAAAGTCAATATGGTCAAAACAGTTCCTTTCGGCGACATCCAGGTCCCCAATCCAGGCTTTGGTGCTATGGGGTTAAGCTTCGGTTTGGGAAGCAATCTCAGCTTGGAGGAAGCTGAGCCGGTCCTTCTTAAAGCCATTGAACTGGGGTGTACATTCTGGGATACTGCTGTAAGTTTGAGATGTCTCTGCGCATGCGTCGGAAGATTGCTAAATGAGAATGTAGGTCGTTTACGCAGCGGGAGTTAACGAAAAGCTACTTGGAGACTTCATTAGAAAGCACAACGTCCGTGATAAACTCTTCAGTACGTTACAATCCATCGCCATTGAAGAGCCCAACACTGACTATACTAATGTATAGTTGCATCAAAATGTGGCTTTGACTGTATGGGGAAACCTGATGGTGTACGCGGGGGAGTTACTAATTCTGCTTCCCATATTAAGGAGTATATTGAGGGCACCATTGAGAGACTCGGCTTCACACCAGACCTCTACTATCTGCATCGCATCGATCCTAGTAAGTTTTTCCGAATTAATTTTGTATCCAGTCTGCTAACTTTATTCGAAAGACACTCCTTTAGAAGAGTCTATCCCAGCTCTCGACGAGATTCGTAAAGCGGGAAAGACCAAGTTCATCGGCCTCTCTGAATGTTCTGCTGCCACTTTGCGCAAAGCAAATTCGAGTAAGCTTCCATTTGCAATTGTTGATTCCTGCTGACATTCGTAGTTGCAAAGATTGACGCGATCCAGGCAGAGTATTCTGCTTTTGAAACTATTCACGAGACAGATGGATTGATAGAAACTGCGAAAGAGTTAAACATTGCCTATGTTGCCTACAGCCCACTAGGTCACGGATGGCTTGTGGACGAATCTCCATTCAAAACTCCCGAAGATTTCCCTGCGGACGATTTTCGTCGAAGTAGTATGTCTCTCCTTGACTATGTTTCCTATTCACTACAATCTCCCTGGTATTTACTAATACGTAATTTTAACTAGGCCCCAAATTCCAAGGAGAAAATTTCTATAAAAACAAGGCTATTGTGGATGAAATCAAGAAGCTCGCGACTCGAAGGGGGTGTACAATCACCCAGATAGCTCTCGCTTGGGTTGCTGCTCAGGGTATGATTGCTATTCCAGGAACAACCAAACCAGAGCGACTTGAGGCCAACTTTGCTTCACGAAACATTGATTTGACGAAAGAGGAGTTTCAAGAAATGCGCAAGATTGTGGATGAAGCCAAGCCACATGGGGACAGATATTCTGCCACAGCGCAGGCTATGGTCGGACATTAAAAGCATCGCGCTATGTAGAACAAGATTATATGAAAGAAATGTTTAATTGCGATTTCAGACGTAAATATCCTACGGTATGGATATTGAAATCCTCCAGTCAATTATGAGACTTGACATTTTCGTGATCTGTACTGTGATCTTTTTCACCTCTACACCTTCGAGTTGGTGTCATGTTAGGATATGGCCGCAAAGCTAGTGTTGAAAAATCCATTTTTTGGAAACTGATTTGAGTGTTCCAAACTGACCGACATATACTGGTTTATTGGTTTATTGGTTTCATTAATTCAGTAGGCATTTGAAAGCTTGCACTTCAATCAAAGGCTTTCATTTTCATACAAATCACACTCCTATGATCGGTTACCCTGCTCAACACAATCCACTCTATATGAATTTAACAGGAATTGAATCAGCTTACTAAAATGTTACTTCACGAGATCAATTAATCTCGCCTTTACTAACACCTACTATTGTCAAATGATAGTATCAATTCTCAAAGTTTGCTCGATGGAGATCCGCTTCTAGACTTCTACAGACTATATGTAGAAATGTTTTATACCCCAAGGCTATCGAAAGCTAAATGAGAGCCAGTTGGCGAATAATAATAGCAAGAGTATTGTAAGCGGTCCATTTTTGGATTGATGTATGTGCAATTTAATGTTTTTGACCAAGTTATAAACTATACTTTTAGATGATATACAAGACAGAGGGGTTTTGAATGAGAGTATTGGATTAGTAAGTCTGAGAGATATAGTTCGGCTCAATGGAGAGAAGATAGTAATATAGAACGGTGTTTAGATATTGTATGGTGTGATATATAAGAGTAGCGATAACAGTGAATGGTCCTAAAGAAAACATGATGCCATTCCATGTTTGAACTCATAGATTCAGAGATCAGTGTCTTTCAATCCAGCCATGTCTAATGATAAATTCCAAAGTTTGCCTTCTCTTTCCTTATCATGAGCATGAGGAGCCCAACCAGGTAGGGCAAATGGTTGATCTGGACTCCATGGGCCCGCAATCTGCACATCATCCAAATACTTCCCACCGTCTCCTTCCAAACACTTGGCGATTGCCCCCCATTAGGCTGTGCAACGGGTACCCGCGGGGCGGATAATGGCCTCTGCAGATTATCCGCGGATACCCATATACCTGCAGATTACCCGCGAGTGCGGATAATTTTTGCGCAGCCTACCCCCCATACTGTTGTAGCGGCACCCTGCTCGGGCGATTTAAGACTTTCATCGAAGCCCTCCTGGCTTCTTAGGTAGGCAACGTCTTCAGGGTTCATGGTATCCCATAATGGCGTAACAATGCCACCTGGGTGCACGGAGAAGGCATGCAGATGCTTTGAACCGTATCGCCGTTCAATCTCATTGGCCATCCAGATGTTGCATGTTTTGCTGCTTCCATATGCTCTCCACTTATCGTAGCACCCAGTGAGATTGATATTATCAAGGTCCGGCTCCCCACGACGATGACCTAAAGAGGAGAGATTGATCACGCGCGAAGCGAATTCAGGAGTTGCTGAGGCGAGGAGTATAGGTTTGAGAAGATAAAGAGGAGAAAGTGGGATAGATGATTAGTCTGAAACTGCGATTCAAAGCCATCTTCTGTCGTAATCTCTGGTACAGCCATGATGCCAGCGTTGTTGATCATAATGTTCAACGTTTTACTTTGCTTAAGAAAAGTCGCAGCACATGCTCGTACACTTTTGAGCGAAGTCTGATCCATCTCTAAGAGGTGTACTCGTGGTGATTCAGCAAGTCCACCAAGGACTGCTCGTGCTTTCATCCGATTTTGAGCTGTAAGGAAGAGAGTAGCACCTGTTGCAAACATTGCGCGCGCAGTCTCTACACCCAGACCTGCAGAGCACCCAGTGATAAGTACAACTACATCTTTGAGCTTTCCCTCGAGCTCTTCATCTTTGACAATTCGTAATGCGGTCGGACGCTGATCCCCCGGACCGAGGAGTTTCTCATGAGCTGCAGCGTACTTGTTGGACATTCTGAATGCGGTAATGGAGAAATGAGAGAAGGGAGACTTGGTTACCTGTTAAAGAGATGGACAAGACAAAAACCGGCGTTGGTCGATACAGATCACCTTAAATTTAAGCAGGTAGCATCGAGTTAACTTATTCGCAAAGCATTGTCCCTCGACCAACGAAGCTCTTTTTTGCCCGGATATATCGGCGGAGATACCTAGGGGAGCCATGACACGACACCTTCAAGACGAGGAAAGTGAGACCCATTTTTATGCTCTGTAGAGAACTTAAGCCATTCAGTTAAGGTTTCTTAGATCAATTTTTAGTGTTGTTGACCCACACAAGTAGTTAGTAGTAGACTAAATTAGGGTCGAGCTACTGATCCATGCTGCTTACGACAAAATTGCCTAATTGAGCATGTTCTCTTCGAAAGGTCTATCTCTTCAATCAATTGATTTTTTTTCGCCCAGGACAAGAAGATCGTAATGTGTGACAATTTTACCCTGCGCTCAGCAGCTAAAGTAGATATGTTGAAGTGTATCAAGTGACTGACTATATCCGAAGTTTTACTCTATCTTATTGTCTCTCAGTATATAAAGTATGAATCGTACCCAAGGTACAAAGAATCAACTTCAGATCTATTACTTCATTACACTTTCATTGACCATTAAATCATCTCTTTCCTATCACTTCAGTAGTATCAATTATGTCTAACAAGATGCAATACATGAGGTACGCTCAAGCTCATCACACACCGAATCAATGCCCAGACAGAAGCTAACGTTTCTTGTAGAGTTGGAAGCTCCGGTCTCATAGTCTCCAAGATCATAATTGGCTGTATGACCTATGGTGACAAGAACTGGCAACCCTGGATCCTGAACCAGGAAGAGGCATTCCCTATCCTCAAGCATGCTTATAATTCTGGTATTAACACTTTCGATGTCGCCGATGTGTATTCCAATGGTCGCTCAGAGGAAATTCTTGGCGCCTTCTTGAAAGAGTACAACATCCCTCGGAACAAGGTTGTCATCATGACCAAGGTGTTCCATTTCGTCGACCCTGCGAGAGGACCTGTTGATGCCGCTGGCCAAGGGAGAAATGATGATGTTAAGGTGAATCAAGTCGGACTATCAAGAAAGAACATCATGGACGCTGTAGACGCCAGTATTGGCCGCCTCGGTACTTACATTGACGTTCTCCAAACTCACCGTCTTGATCGCGAAGTATCACTCGAAGAAACCATGAAAGCCTTCAATGACATCATCGAGAGTGGAAAAGCTAGATACATAGGTGGTAGCTCTGTGAGTCTCCTCTAGTCCTCGGATCCCTAAAAGGAATTTAACTAATATGGTTGTTGTAGATGGCAGCTTGGGAATTCCAAATGGCGCAAAACGTAGCCGAGAAACACAATTGGCATAAGTTCATCTCAATGCAAGGCTTCTACAATCTGCTCTACCGCGAAGAGGAGCGCGAGATGAACGCATATTGCAAGGCAGCAAACATTGGCCTCTTTCCTTGGTCGCCACTCGCTGCCGGTGTACTCGCCCACTCCTGGGAAGATCGCACCGATGAACGTGAGAAGACTGATGTGTTCTTGAAGCTACTCTTCCGTGGCAGGCATCTTGAGGCTGATCAAGAAATTGTACGAAGGGTAGAAGAATTAGCTAAAAAGAGAGGTGTTAGCATGGCCATTATTGCTATTGCTTGGATTATAAAGAAGGAAGGAATGGCGCCTATCTGTGGATTATACAACAAACAACAGGTGGGCGATAGTGTGAAAGCTTTGAGTGTTCAACTTACCGACGAGGAAAGCAAATATTTGGAGGAGCCTTATGTTCCAAAAGCTGTAATGGGCTACTGATTGGATGCTCAGACTGTCTCCACCCCTGTAAATCTAAGATTCAGGTCTCTACCATAAATCGCAATGAAACCTAATTGTTATACGAGCTTTGCTAAGATTTGAAGTGTTTTTTGGTGTTTTCAAAGCAGCTCCCCCCAAAAATTCAAGAAATTGCTGAAAAACATGAAAGACATTGATTGAGAGCCAGCTCTGAGAAATTTCATTCCTCAACCCGAAGATGATATCCTGAAAATACCCCAACTAAGCCGATTCTTTGAGCTCACACATTCTCTACTTATCCGCGTACACTCTTTTTTTCGTTAACGATAGAATCATCCCAGCGATAATCCAGAGAGTAGCTAACATCTCCTAGTTCAATACAAACTAGAGTGTTTCTCAAATCGCGTCCTGGGTATGCAGATCACCCTAGATATCTTCCCACGATGCTCTACCTTTAAGAGAAGAATAAATTCGGACAAGATCACAGACTGGGACATAGGAAGAAGGATCTTCCAAACTCAGAATAAGATTCGAGATAAATTCGAGCGAGAACAATTATCAAAATTAATCTAATCATATTTGTCTATGTCAATTCCACCACAATCATAACACACGATTCCCACCATTTCATACCTGACAACAACATATTAAGATTAAAACAAATACAACATTATAAGATAAAGACAAAGAAAGAGAACCAGTACACTATATGAAAGTCGAGTCCAAGCACTGATTCGTGTCCTTAGCATAGGCCTCGCGCCTATATCTCGTTGTTTGGCTCAATCTTTAGTCGATGAACCTTTAGTCTACTACAAGGAAACCCCGGAGGAAGATGTTGATGTGGCAGTGCTCTGCGCAGAAGAAGAGGGAGCAATTAATTTCGATAGAACGATGGATGACGAGAGCACAACAGTGGAAGAACTGGCAGAAGAAAGCGTTGCCGTTGAGACCGTACCATTTGAGGGACTTGGGGAGCTAAAAATATGAGTCGCTGGTGGTGAGACTGGAATACTACTTGTCGTTGTAAGAATTTGAATGAATGTAGTAGTTGTAGTTATTGTGGAGATAATCAGACCAGTTGAACAAGATCCATTTGATGGGGTTATAGAAGGCTGTGGAATAGTGAGAATCTCTGTACAGTGTTTGCATGGAGGCTTCAAGGAAGTAGTGGGTGTAAACGGTGTGTCAAAAATCGTTGAGGCAGTTGTGATGGTGACAGGGGTGGAAGTCACAGCTGGAGGTGGAGTATACTGGCCGACTAGACATGAGCAAGCAGATGAGAGAGCTGCTGGTGCAGTGTCGCATTCAGAAACGCAGGCCGGGAGGGAAGTTGGAACCGTATAAATACTTGCTGTATAAGTAGCGCAGAATGAAGTAACGGCTGAGGATTCTAGCATTTGTTTGAGGCATGGATCGTATTGACATGTTGATGAGGATGGTGTTGTAGTCGCTGGAATAGGCGTGACGGTTGAAGTTATGACAGATCCGGGGATTGTGGTTACGAAGGTAGAACCTGGAATCGTGGTTTGAACGATTTCACCAGTCTTAGTGATCATTACTGTGCTTGCAGAAAGAGTTTTCGTGATCGTTGTAGCTGTTACAACAGTGGTGTAGATATTCGATGAATACGTCACGTATAGGGTTGATGGTGGATACGTGGAAGTTACAATGTTTCCGGATTCTGTGAGGGTAATTGTAGAGATAGGACGAGTTGTTTTGACCACAGTTCCTGTCTGAGTTACCGTGAGTGTCGAATCGCAAGGAATGACAGTGATTTCAGTAGTTGGTGGGATAGTCTCCGTGATAACAATGACTGATCCAGGAATGTTTGAAGTGATGATCGTGCCAGGTATAGTGGTTATGATGGTAGAGCCAGGTACTAGAATTGGAATGGTTAGATCTTGTGGAAAACGGATGTGAAGAACCAAGGAAGTTAAATACCAGTCGTAATGATTGGAGTTCCAACTACTGATGTAACAGTCTGGGCAGGAGGCTGACTAGGGGTGAAAGTGGTGGTTATGACAACGACAGTTCCTGAAGTTGTGATAGTTTGGGTTATCGTTTCGCAAGGTATAGTACTCCGTGGTGAAGAGTTACTTGGTGTGATAGTACGGGTGACAAGTATCTCAGAGCCAGATATGGTAGTCGTCTTGACGATGGTTTCGGGTGATGTAGTAGTGGAAGGGGTATAGATGACAATCGGTGAAGATAGTACCCCTGGTAGACCCGTGCTTGGATTGGGTATTGTGTTTGCTGGAGGGGTTACTTCATGATTGATAGTTTTTGTGATAGTGACAGTATGGACAGGAGTAGTAGTGATGGTGGTGTAGGAGGTGACAACTGGTGGACAATCGGAAGGTGGACAGATACAAGTCTCACCAACCCATGATCCGCCTGCAACCGGCTTACTCAGAGACGATCCGGATAGTGCGAGCACTGCTAAAGCAGCCAAGTTTCGACTTCGAAACATGTTCACAATGTATTATAAGATATTGTTGGTACGTAAAAGCTATCTATGTAAGGCAACGAGAAGACGGACGAATGAATGAAGACCGTCGAAATCGAAAAGAACAAGTCAATGAACGAATGAATGTGACCTTGCTGATGAAAACATTTGGTGAAAGGGAAAGTACTCTCTTATAAAATGTCACAAAACACCAAGGGTGATATGTTAGGACATTGGAGACACATGAAGTAATTGTCGATCAATATATTTTATCGCCTTGCAGGTACTGCAACAATTGAATATAAGGGAGAAGATTATTGTAGAACTGAAAAAATACAAATATCCGGTGGATTCAGGTAAGGTCTATACGTTCATGAAGGGGGTCTTGCAAGGCGAGGTTATCACTAAGCAAGGGATTAGATCTCTTCAAGTAACAAACGCATCAAAGCTATCAGAGAACAGCAGAATCAGAGCAAGGACATTTCCAAGAGTTTCCTTTTCCCCTCAGTGTTGTTGCAGAGATAGATGACCGAAGGGATTATAGTCAAATTCCCAGAACATGCTAGATTTTGTTGTATGATATTTTTTTGCTTGCAAGCAGTAGTCAAATTGTAGTTCGGCTGGTATACAGAGCTGTAATATTTTGACATGGCGATAGAATACGCAAGAAACCTGAGCATACTTTCAGAGATTCCGATATTGTTGAGAGCATACATAATCCTATGTTCCCGGTGAAAGAACGTGAGGTTGTTCCCAGGCGAGGGAGGCGAGGGGGGGAATTCTATGATTGAAGGATATCAATCAAGTCTAATAAAGGGATTATGAGACGAATACCTGTAAATTGACTTGACATATTGAACGGGGAAAGGAAAGGAAGTTGGGCCAGGGAAGACGGATTGGTGACACTCTACTGGATGACTGCCGTATAGGTCTTTCGCTTCGCTCCTGTCGGGTTGGGCAAAGAAACGAAGGGGGCACTATTTGACTTTACTGTGTAAATACATAGAACCAGCGAAGATAGAAAGAAATTGCAGACCAAGCGGAGCGAAAAAGCCTCACGCGGTAGTGGCCGAGCGGAGCGTTGTTATTGAACTTTGAACATCAATTGCCGTATATATGATATCAGTATCCAGAAGTTGGAACGAGAAAGGGGTGACTTTGGAAGTGAGTTTAACAATATGTACATGTGAGGTTTGTTTGTAGTGACAATGAAGGGAGTGACGACTAGATATTCTTGGTTGCTCAGTCAGCTTACTCACACTAGTACCTTGAAGGCTACCCAATCACTAAAAATGTCTAACCGTAATTTAGCCGGGAAGTTGGATCTCCATCGTAATCAACTTTCTTATCGAAACATCCTTCTCCCTCCAAAAAGTTAAGAAATGCTTTCTTTGAATAATTTTATCAACATCACCTTGCTTTCGCAGAGACAATCCAGATCCAGTACATTCGTCGCGTAACTGGATATTAGCAATCCTCAAGACTTTTGATCCCTTAAATTCGTTTGTCGATGGTTGATTGTAGGTAGTACAGTTGGTGTTGTGTGTGGGATCAATTTATCCCTGAGTCGTTGGAAGATAGACAGGACAGAAGTTAGAGAAATAACGAGGGTAGAAACAATGGGCAATTGTTCTTCTTGTCTTGGGCTGGAACGTAATCGGGATTTGTCGGACGAGGTTTGATTTCCCCTGTCATGTACAGATTAAAGCAGTCGCTGACGACTCTGCAAATAGGGTGAAGACCAAAGGCTGTTGTTTGAAAACGATGCACATTCTCATCATTACGGCAGTTTCGGGAACCAAGATTCAAATGCCATTCAAGCAGATCCACAAGAAGTTCAAAGGGAGACAGAGGCCTTGCAAAGGGTCGTAGCGCAAACGTCCAAGTACGTATGCTTCAATCGTTTCTTCCACATCGACACCCCCCCAATCCATAAACTGCACATCGTGGAACCAACTATTCGATCGCATTCATGAGATTTCTAACTAACTCTTGTGCCAGTCATCTTGTTGATATCTTCGCCATGGTCCCCCAAAATGTCCCTCGAGCACCCGTCACTATGTATAATGGTCAAGACGCAAGGCTATTGCGGTATCAGGAAGTTCTAGCCAAGATGCCATCGCAGGACGGATCAAGCAATACAAAACAAACCCCCGTCGAAGGTACCCACCCAATTTCCGATGGTTGGGCATCGGACGATGAAGATGTGGAGGAAATGAAGAAGTACAAGCCGGTCAAATCAGAAGACGTAGGACCATTATTAGGAGGGTTTGCAGATGCAGAGTCGGCCATGGAGTAGAACATGGATTGGAACTTATACGGGCATCTTTGTGTTCCACGGCGTATTGGAGTTGGGAAGGTCGTTACAATATCCTCATACCACGGCCCATCATGCTGCCGCAATTTCCCAGGAGGAGTATCGGGAATCGACTTCTGACTGGACCAGCTAAGCGTAATTTGACTATGCGTTGTATCATTCAAGCATTTCCTTTGTCAAAAGCGCCTGCCTACTGGTTACTTGATCATGAATCAGAGCCTATCACGTCTCTTTCTCATGCTCTGCAGTCAGGCTGCACAGATATCCATTGGGGATTAGCCACGTTACAATTTACTACTACACTCAAGTTCATTCAGTCTGAAATTCATAAAGGGAAGGGAGGATCCTGTTGAAGATTTTTTTTCTTTTGGAAAGCGTTTCTCGACATCTTTCCTTTCTTTTTACCATATATATATTTGTTATCCGTATCTTTATTTCAACCTCTTCATGAAGAAAACTGTTCAGTGATGATAAATTTGCCGATCAGGTGTGTATGGTCGAGTATGCACATTAGGCTAATTGCAATAGGAAAAGTTTTACACAGCATCACAACACACCTTCAGAACGAGACTTTGCTACGTACATATATAGATCGCGACCCACAAGAAGGAAGATCCGAGTGAGATCTCTTCCATTATCGTAAGATATTGATCATCATCGACGGCCAAATTCTCCGACAACTCTTTTGATATGATCACCTTTTATGATTTCGGATGGTGCCTCAATTTTCCGAAAGTTCAAGGAAGCTTGCATTTAGCTCGCATACACTAATTTCCCGAGCCGCCCAATTTCTTCACCTAAGCGCCCGGTCAACACCAAATGGCCCCCTCAACATTTGACCAGATTGTCGGTTCGATCAACAGAATACAACCATATCCACAAGTCATTCGCAATTTATTGGCAATTTCAAGGAAGTTGTTCAAATGATCGTTTCATCGTTAAGTCGTGAGACTATCTAATTCCAAAACAATTCCTTCATCTGTCTCCAGAAACCAATCATTTTCAATACATCCTTAAATGAAAGACCACTCTTCCGTTCCATCATTTCACTCCATCAAAAGAAAGACAACCCTATGAAAAAAGTTTGAAACGCGACAAAATAGTTCGCTAGTTCTGTACTATCGTGTTGTGTGGAAAGTTTCACTGAGAAAGGAATTAGCATCAAATATTATCACTCGGACAAGCGATTGGTCTCTTACCTTTCACAAAGCTAACGCATTCTGCGAGCGTTGCCATTCGAGATTATTGACCTCTTGTTGCAGGTCTCGGATCTTCTCCTCTGACGCCTCGATTGAGTGTTGGCGACTCTTTCCGTTTTCCTTCTTCCATCGAAGTACACGCTCCTGCTCCTTCTGGATACGGCCCCATTTTGTTTCGATCTTCGTGCAAATCTTGCACTTCTCATGACTCTGGTATGTGGTCATGACCAATTTCATGCCGCAGGTCTCGCCTGTACGGTATTCTTTGGCACAATGTTGTCGAAAGTGGCCCCACTTGTAGTCACCACAGACGAATTGGCACTGATCGAAAAAGCACATGTTGATGGGAGCTATGTGTAACCATTCATATTAGTCTTGGTTCTTCTACAACACTTCATATGAAACGCGACAAGGCTTCATGGCTCTAACTCACTGGCAGGAGTACGGATATGTTATCGATAGGATGTTTGAGATCAGAGACGACGTCTGATGATGTCTCGAGTGAGGATATTATACTGGATGGCGATGACACTTTGAGATCAAGAAAGAGTTGAGAGATTGTTTGTTGAGATGCTTTGAAGGATGTGGATGATGATGATGGGGATTATTCGACCATTGGGGAAATCAAGAGGAGTATTTATACACGATTTGGACAGCATTGTTTATGGTCCGAACAACCACGCCGTCACAATCCTCCCAGCCTTGCAGAGTGTTTGTCTACTAGCCCCCTCGAGTTTTCCACGCTTCCATTCGAGCCAACAAACGAAGTGCATATTCGTGTGCCTTTATCACCAAGACATACATGCAACTAATCACATCCTTGGCTCATCGCCAGAAGAACTGGCACCTATCGTATTCCTCTCCTCTGCCGATGTTTGGTTCAAGTTCCCTCGCGTTCAGTTACCTCGTCTCGACAGGGTGGACACTTCATCATCTTAGAATTGCTGCATCGGTAATCACAGTCCGTTGCAACATCGTGTGCCCCCCCTGCTGAGTGTAGAAGTTTACGCTATGGGAATCACGTTATGAATTTCCTATCCCGTCATTTCCTTGGTTTTACTGATTGCCACAAATCTTCTTCCTGATTACTGGATCATCCGTTCTCTGCTTGCAACGAGAGACCCGCTAGACCCAAGGACGGACCGTAACAACCTTCTTTGTGGAGAGATATCGACCCAAACCTATCACACAATTGCCGGTTGCTTCTTATTCCAAACCAACCGGAGTCTAATCACAAACGATGGTCGGTCGATCATCATCATTCTCATGACATGGCTGTGGTAGTAGACTACTATTGGCTTTTATCTTTTCTTCTCGTTCTTTCTCTAATCTATATCCTTGATATCGAGACGTTTAATCGAGCATATCTCGCTTTGAAATATTGTCACATGTTGATAATCCCTGCTTTCTGGCCGGATTCGCATCGAGCCATATCTGCCTGAAAGGGGTGTTTGATAAAAGGGCATGTTTTAACAGTCTGGTGATTGCAAGCCACCTGGAATGCTTGTTCTATTTTCTGCAACATTTGCATGGCCGCAGATTGTGCAGAAGACGGCCTCGATATGCATATTGACTTGAGAGTCCGTTCCGTCTTGCCGAGATCAAGGTGGTCAGAAATCAATGTGTTGTCAGATACGGACGAAGCCTTGAAGCAAAAGATCATCCATACAATGCGTTTGCAAACCAGCATATCCCGATCTGCTTAGCTAGAATATGTCACAAATTCTCGCCACTCACGGTGCATCTCACACCTACAACGTTTTCGCTAAGCTGTTGGTCAACACGATGCACCACGCACCTAGCTTGGAGAGAAATGGTCCCAATGAAAGGCTTCGGATGGTCACTGACGTGGCGACCTAGGTTTGGCCGAGCAAGTCGCAACTAGATTACAATGTCGAGGTTCTCAAACTACGGCTTTGCCGGGCTGCAATCAGCATATTTTCGAGGTTACACACCTCTATTTTCTCTCGCATTCTTCCACCGGAGAATAACTCTGTCATATTTTAGCTGGAATATGCGGCCTCACTTTTCAATCGCTTCCGGTCTTCGAAATTCTTTTGTCCTCTTCCAAGGGGAGTGGTGATTCGCCGTAGATCCTTCAGATTACCCCTTAATGATCATTTGAGGAAAGACCCGATGATGCAGATGATAATCATCTTACTTACTTTCTTTACTTTTTGATGGACCATATCAGTATGGTCAGCATCCAAATTGTGAAAGACGATATTATGGGGCGTCAATGGCAAGGCGATTCAGCGCAATTGTTCGTTGTAACGGTGGCAAATATTAATGCAATGAAGTCATCACACCAACGTTATGTGATTCTCAAGATCGGATGTGCATCTTGGGGGGCGAAAGATATCCAGTACTTCTGTCGTGTTTGCATGGCAGGTGTCAGCCAGTCCATAGTTAAGCCAGATACACAAACATAGGATGAAAGCTAAGTGGCCATTTATTTAGTTTGCCTTGCTTTACGTTGTACTTGCGTGGTCAGGGATTCTGTATCTCGACTTTCATATGGTGTTATGCCAATCTTATGTGTCATTGACATTTGATATCAGGGAGTTTTCTATTGATGAGCAATTTCTTCTGTCTACCTAGGGACGGTAAGAGGGAAAGGCATTCCAGTGAGGCAGATTCTATTTGAGGATCATTATATTTGAATCTATCTTATCCATTCCTGGCACACCGATCAGATGCGAACGAGGGGTTGGGAGTCAACAGCCAGCTGAACTCGTCTAAAGTGATGAAATCAAGCATATTCTAGGATCATTGAAAGCCCGCTCAGTGTAATCATGCATGATGAGATGATCCAAAGTATGAGTTATATTGTTGATGGCGAAAGAATTGGCTTATATCAGTGTTTACGTCTATCGAAGCTTCGTCTTTTTGGCCCCCTTTCCTCACGGACGATAAAGTTAACATAACAACAACGGCCCCTCAATGGGTCCACAAGCGAGAAATTTAGAGTTCTGCGCCCCCAAGAAAACAATAAACATCAATAAAACTGGAATTGACATCAACGAAATTCCAATTCCGGCATAAATTAAATCACTCTAACTCTTCGAAGGTCACAGAATTTGGCGCGCGACGATAAAAGCGCGAACACTACTGACCTTACTTTCGGGACTGAAATGAATCATGTGCTGAATTGGTGATGCGGAATTACAGTAAGGGACGAATCAAACCGACCAATTGGCTTAGGTATGAGAGTTCCAACAAAGTCAATTGGTATTTTGTACCGGGAAAAGCTGGGCATGAGGCGAATTGAAGGATCTGATTGGACGGAGCTTCGCGGGAGAGGCGATTCCTGAGTTATTGGCTATGAGGGGTCCTGTATGGAAGACTCTAGAAACCGAGATTCTATAGGTCAAAGAACAAGCTAGTTAATTTAGCAGTGAATGTATGATTTGTGATAGTGCTTACTTGATTGCAAGTAGTATTTTTTTTGGAAGGTGGTCAGATAACTTGCAACATGCGAATGGATGCTTGCTTGCTTCTCGAATCAATAGTTGGGTTAGCCTCTTACGCGACCTGTATATCTATCATGACATGGTAGACCAAGTTTACGAGCTGAGATTCAGAGTGAAGAATGTGTAGAGGTGTGTGTATGTGAAATCAGAAATAGATACTAGCAAAGAAACAACATGAGAGAGGGTGTCATTCATTCAACGTGTGCAGCAAGCTACACTGCATATGTTGGTCATCTTTGGGGTCGCTATATGTCCGGTCATGTCTGCCTTCTTTCGATCTTCACATTTGATGTACGAAGTACTGGAAAGCTAGAACCACGACATCGTAACGGACGGGCATTCTATGCATGCACTACCACGCCACCTTTTGATAACCGTAATATATTCAACACACGCAGAATGTAGGTGTGCGGATCTTGGATGTTCGGACATGATGTCTATGACCGACGGATGGACCAATTGATCAAGTAGCCTATGCAAAGATGGGTGAGTGAATTATGGACACCTTACATTTGCCAAAATGGAGTTACAGTGCGTTTGCATCGGCGTGATTTGCTTGGTCAACGATTTCTGTATAACTGACTCGCACAAAATTGGTAAGATTCAGATAGAGAGGTGGGTAGATAGATACTAGATAGATGCACATGTATTCCCACGTCTTGGTATACAAGGCCTCGGATCGAGTTGTTACGATGAAAAGTATATCAAACATGTATGTGAATGCGGGACAGTTTTGGGTCTACGATACGGTCTAGGAGAAATAAATATGAGGCGTAAAAAGTTTAGGTGGGAGTTCGCAAGCACCGGTTGATTTTAGGGAATGGATAGTTTTGCAAACATAAGCTCCAATGCTAAACTCGGGCCGGTACGGAGCCGGTGGCAAGTATGTGGGCTACGGAGATTTTGGTTGGGTGAGGAAGTGGTGGTATCGTGATGGATGGGGTCGAGGCCAGACCTTGTGGCCGGGCCTTGGGAAGTTTAAAAGATCTTGACTTGTCGCCTTACAATGATTGATTGATTGATGTTGTGTAGATGTATTGGACGGAGAATAGAGAGAGAGAGAAGGTTGATTGCATGAAGAGTGAGGTAAGTGGTCGCTTCCGAACTGTTGGGCATTTTGGGATGACGGGGAAGTTGTTGGGAAGGTTCGGATTGAGATTTTGAGGTAGGTGGGTTGGTACAAAAATCTCAAATAAGATCGATGATTACATGAGCGATTGATTGAGCGATTGAAATCGATTGTACTTTATTGTACTGTAGTGTACTCGGGTCACTGTCATCACAAGAACGCCTTACTTGTTGATGGATCTATTGATCATTGTACTATGCATACTAGATTTTACTGAAGTTCACGATGACCTCAACGACACAAAAGTTTTTGGGTTAGATAAGTGGATTGCCCTGTCATTTGAGATGCATGCCCCATAATGACACGAGTATGATGTACTACTGTACCTACGTATAGTAGCTTGACAGCATGTACATGCCTCCACCTTACATGAACAGTATGTATAGGGATATGACATACACGTTTTATAGTAGAACATGGTACCTACTTTGTACCTAACAACCCATGATTTGCACGCACGGGGCACGATAGATGATCGGAGATAGACTTGCTTTGGGGATAGTTCATCAATCTTGTAAGCAGGGCTGATGAGGAGGAGCTGGTTGGTTGTGGTTTGCTGGTGTTGAAGGTGTGTTGGCGGGTCGGCAGGTCGGTCTAGTTTCTAGGGTTGTTAGTTACCGATAAGTTGCGCCTTACCTGATATGCTACATGTGGGGATAGAAGATGGAAGGAAGTTGATTGAGGCTCTAAGAGCGAGGAAGGTCGGTCTGTGGGACGCGAAGGGGAGTTATCATGTGGTTGATTTTTACTTTTTGGTGTTGCCGGAGGTGTTGATGTTTGGGAGATGAGAGGCTGAGGGACGTGTAGTGTGAAGATAGAAGGTCGTGTTGGGGTCTCAGGAATGAAAATGCGTGTTGAACATGGGTGTGATAGGCGATGACGAGTGGTGGGGATGATCGTTTGCCGTCGCTCTCGAGCAAATGTTGGCATCGATAGCAATGCGAGAAAAGCTGAAGGGTAGCATGATTCAAGGAGGGGTCACATTTTTGAGGTAATCATCTTTACATATGTGTCGTGCTATTGAATGCATGAGGAGGCAGAGAATTATAATATATTCTGACCTCAAAATAGAATTTTGTTACCTACTTTCTTCTATCAACTAATTCTCACAACACGCAGATGTGTTTAAGCGGAGGCAAATGAAGGGGCTTGAGCAACAAAGCTCGGAAACCCGAGCAAAGTGCCCTCCCCATTCTCAAAATCAACTTGGTAAGAAATTCGCGATGCGAAGACTTCAACAAAAACGATATCTCATCGTTTCTTTTACCTTACGAGCAGTTTTACACGCAAAAAATCAAGTTGTCGTCGATAGAGTGAAATTGCGCTTGTTTGTTTATCAGAAACGTTCATTCTTTGTCTCGGAATGTCTCAGATACTGCCGAACCGTGACTGCATCTGTAGCAGCTTGATGAACCCCTGCTATTTCCTGGCAACCACGGAATATCACTACAATCGACATCCATCCAATTCATTTTGGTCTCAATTAATCACAAATCACTAGCTAATAGTTTCGTTTCATTCACAGTATCATGGAGTTAGCTTCGCAGAATGATGAAGGAGCTACCGCAATGGAAGATACGCTACGATACGAGATCAAAAGCGATAACGATATCGGGAAGCTCAGCTTATCGCAGTTTCCCGACGAGTTGATTCTCGAAATCCTATCATATCTAGACGTCGATGACTTGTTAATTGCTTCACGAGTAAGTGATGATATTTTTCTATTTATTCCAAACTCCTCCAAGCTATCATTCCTCATGACGCCATGAACGAGAATTAATAAGTGTGCCCCCAGCTATCTCATCACCTCCGAACCCTTTCCCTCGATCCCCTTCTCCATGCACAGCGTCTTCATGATGCATCAAACGCACTGTCTCGCCGTCTTTCCCATCGAGCTCCCCTCACAGATCTCATGAGTCAACGAATATACATCACCCGGACTTCACTTGCTGCCCGAAGTCTGGGAAGGAATCTCATCAAGATAAAATTGAATAGACAGCTTGGGCAAAGACCTTCAATCGAGACGCTGGTGGAGAAAAATGTATTGCCGAAAGAATGCTATGGATACGGAAAAGGGAAAGTAGCACCAGGGCTAGTGGGAATCAAGAGAAAGGTGGAGAGAGAAAGGGTCAAAGATGGACTGAGGGCGTGGGTGGATGGATGGAGGGGGAGGGTGGGAGAAAAAGAGAGAGAAATTGAGGGGACGAGGGAGGGGAAAGTGGAAGTAAGATGGTTGGTTCGGAGGTTTGCTGGGAGGGACGTCGATAGGGGTGAGGGTATTGCAGTGAGAGGGACGTGGGGTAAGAAGGTTGAGCGGAGGGAAATTCCGGCGAGGGCGAAAGTTCTGGGCCTGAGGAGATTTTGGGAGAAGGTTGGGAGAGAAGGTGTAGGAGTTACTGGGAATGGTTTGGGTAATAATTAAAGACTTATGTTCAGTCTATGGGCTACTTATTTCGAACGTGTATATACTACGAATTATAAAGGGCTTTTATCTGGAAGGGCTTGAGACAGCTTTTCCTCAAATGCATGATTCCTAACAACAGTTCCGGGTGAGATGGCTCCGATGCTACCGTTGACTTCCCTCGAGCACATGATTTTTCACATGAGATACATCAACGACGAACATGTTTTATATTCTCGAAGAGGGACTTGGAATGTCGGCAAACACAAATCTTTAATGCTTTTGATTTCAGTATAACAGATAGCCAGTTCATGATATCCTACCATCGCCCCATTTACGAAATTGAGCCCACTAAGCTCCGGCGCAGCACCGCTTACCATGCCAGTTTGCTTCCATGCTCCCATCTTTCCTTGTCATTCAGATAAATCTATATCACCACTCACTTCAACATTCAATGAAGATTCAAGAATGTGTGCATGATACTTACTGCTGCACCTTCAACTGAAAGTCGATCGATGAAGGTTACAAGAGGGATAGCCGCAATAGTCTTCCCGACGATAGTGCCTGCTCTCAAAGAAAATGTATGAAATGCTTATGGAAAGATTCAAGAACGGCCAGTACCCTAGCGAGCCCAGGAACGTCTGGTGTATTGTTTTGATGGCGACAATCTTACCAGTGCAGTACTTAATGTATTTGAACCATCTCAATCATAGTTCTGTTGCAATCGCACACACACCTATGAAAGCCGTGCATGGATAATCAACAGATGATTTTGACAAAGATTTTAATGTTGCTAGTGTCCTGAATTCAACCGCCCTGCTCAAAATTGATTACAAGAATCTTTACTAGAATTTTCTCTAATTGTCATGGATCCCAACCGCATCTCGAAGATCTGTTCTCGGCTTAATATACGGATGTACCGTTTTCCTTTTCGTTGTTCTTTGCTCAAAGGCATATGCTAACCCAATGAGTTTTGCATCCGTAAATCTTGCTCTCAAGAAACTGAAGCCGAATCTAGATCTGTCGTCAATAATTAGTAGCACCGCACAAGTCAAACCACTTACGGAATATTAGATCCCGGGGATACTAATCCATCACCATCGGATACAATAGGCTGATCAGACGGCATTGCTCTCATCGGGACCGATATAATAGGCGTGCCAACAACAGCAGTCCAGTTCCAAGAAAATAAAGATGGCAAAATAGCAGCGTCGAGTTCGTATCGCTCAATTACTCCCAAGAAGCCCCCTTTGTTGCCCCAGTCTAGGGCCCGTAGGTAGGCACGCCAAAATTCATAATCGGTATTATTCCAGTTCTGTAGCGCTGCATCCCAAACTTCCGTAGGTTTATTTGGATAGTCCTCTAGTGGGCTAGATTGAGTCCATTCGCGCAGATCGGCTAAGCTTGTCATGTTGTGCGGATTGTACACTAATGAATTCAGATATTTCTCCACGGCCACAACAAAATCTGCTGCTACAATTTGAACGGTCAATAATCCATTATCGATGTATTCTTGTGCAGCTGGAAAATCGTTATTCTCGACAATAATAGCACCAGCTGATCGTAGAATCGCCAAAGATTTATTGAAAGCCTCAAGTATTGATCCCGTACTGTTATTTGACATGAGTGAAATCACATTTCGAGGAATTCCTAGTCGAGCACCTTTCAGAGCCGAAAAATTACACGCATCGACAAAATCCAGGTCAGCTACATACGGAATCGCAGAGGTATAGTTATCGAAAGGATCAATACCCGCGATGCTCTGAAGAACATAAGCGGTATCTTTGACAGTCCTCGTCATCGGCCCGATAGTATCCATGTGTTCGCTGACTGGGACCACGAGATGGCGTGATGTCAATCCTACAGCTGTGATGGTTCAGTAAGAAGTCGAAATTATGATCATAATTGCACTTGGCTTCATACCAACAATATTGTTGTAGGGAGAAGGTGCTATGATCGAGCCACTAGTTTCCGCGCCCAAGCAAATCGTCGATAGTCCCAGTCTTGAAAGATTAGCTTTTCCTTTTTATCAAAAACATCACTTACGTTGCTGCCACCGCACTCCCACTCGAACTACCAGAGGGATACATTTCGTATGTGGCATAAGTGGCGCAAGTGGCTTCGCGGCCACTGTCATAAATTGTACATGTAATATGTGACAACTTGCTTCAAAAGGCACTTTCATGGTTAAAATCTTTGAAAATAGCTTCCAGCTATTATTCAAACGTTCCAGGTTCACCAGCTTGTACAATCTAATATGAAGCTAAATATGCACACAATCAAGAGGATATCAGTCCAAAGGTAGAAAGGAGAAATATATTAATAATTCAATGAGTGGTTTGCCCATCAATGACGGCTCCAATGCATGGTGCTTTTCCCTGGTTGTAGACTTAACTGTTGTGCCAAATAGATAAACATGTGTGAAAGCTACAATACGGTATACACTAAGTAAGCCGCTTGGCTTTCATATGTTCATAATGCGGCATGGCATCTCTTACCCAAGTCTCCAAGTCCCCCGCAGTCTCATTTCCAAACTCTTCTTTCCACTTCTTCACCTCTTCTTCAAGAACTAGCCCAGACGAAGTTTTTCCTTCCACAATCCCAGAAGAAGATCGTAATGTAGAACTCATTCTCTTCCAAGCAGCCGTTGATTCCCCCCAGTCTTGCTCGGTCGACTCCACGTTCCACGAAAACTTCAACCTCGTGGGATCTGCTCCTATCATTTTTGCATATTTGATCATGATATCGCGGTTCGTCATAACATCATCAGCATCCAGAACGATAGGCTCCTCTGTACCTTGAGAACAGTACCAATCATACAAGTCTCTCGACCACCTCATCGACATTTGGATTTTCCGTAATTTCCATTCCTTTTTCGCATATTCTATTCCTTCCACATCATGACGAGCTCGGAGGAATGAAGGGAGGACCAATGCAGGATGACGAATCAAGAATGTTGGCATCCATTCCTTCAAAAATTCATCTGGTAGAAGCGTATCATTGCCAATGGAACGTGTTTGACTGTCAAAAGCTTTCACAGTCCATCCCTCTTCCCCAACTTCATCATCGTAAACGAATTTCGTCAGCGCAACAGGATTTATGAGCCAAGCCGCATGTTCTTTAACATAAGCAAATTTTCCTTCTGATTCCGCGGCAATAGCATGATTACGCAAAGTTTCGAAGCAGGATTGATGAGTTGCTAGAGATTTCTCCCTATCCTCTTGCGTCCAATCTCTCATATGTGGTGAGTCGGCAGTGAAGAGATACTTTCTGGTGTGGTAGGTGTCGAGGAAGAAATATCCATGTTTAGAGCTTTCGGTTGTGTAAATGTTTGGTTGATTTTCAAGATTGAGGATTGTAATCAAGAGATTGGAGGCTGTGCGAGGACTGCTCAAGAGGATGTGATTGCGGCGTTGATTACTCATGATTGAAAACTTCAGAAGTTCTTTTGATTTGAGATTTGAGGATTGGTACGGTTTTATGGTAGTTGAGATGATATATTTCAAGTTTGATATCCACGAGGTAACAGGTTATGTGATGTTACTAACCAGTTAAGCTCGCATTGCATAGTATCGGGTAGGTCGGGCACATGCCAGCCGGATATGAAATATGACGTGCAGCACCAACGAGTCAACCACAACTATGTGAGACCTTTGCATACAATTGTGGGCTTAGAGAAAGCAAAACCAGTTTAAATTCATGGATCTGATAGGCATATTAACCATAGAATTTTGGGATATTGATGGTTGTACGAGGGCCTTGCCGTTCCACAGCTATTTCAGACGCTCACCTTTTACATCCACATGAGTCATGCTGGAAGTGAACTGTACCGTTTTTACATTACATCTTTCAATAGTATGTATGAAAAAATGACAGTTGCTCCGGCGCGTAGTAAGTATGAGTACCAGCCTCCGATTTCTCGAATGGTACAAGGGGCTTTCAACATTTTTCTGTGTGTTCAGGAATTTCTGGATACCATTTGCTAATTTTATCTCCTAAAATAGCACTAGTATGCATATCACATCCGGACTTCTTATCGTGATACTACCACGCTAAGGACAGACCCACCAGCAGACTGTCCACTAATTCTTGACCACTTGTTCTGAATCGCCTCGTCTCTTTCTGAGGAGGTATATGGAGGTTGCATTCAAGACATTTCCGTCTAACAACAAATCAAAGTTTCATCCCGAAGTCTCACGAAACACATAACAACATGGTTCCTTCCGTTTTCTGTGGTCTCAGGAACAACTCCGTGTGGATCATAATGCAGTATTGTATTACCCCAGCTTGCTATTTTTGGAAATGCTCGGCATTACCCCAGTTCAGTTTGATGGACGGCTTGTGACAGCGAAAAATATACCAATGTATCGTCACAGGTATCAGAGCATAAAAGTCGACAAAGACTGCCTCGTATATTTCTAATTGCTTTTGTCAGAAATGTTGTGGAATAAGTGTTGTCTTTCTGACCAGAACCCGATGATCAAAATCAGCAAGAATTCTGAGATGACGAAAATCCGGGTACTTGCAATGTATTATCACAAGCTCAGGAGCACGACCTTTGAAGGCATGTCTCCTCTCGAAGCTATTCCCCAGTATTATGCTGAACTATCAAGTCCATGAAGTGGCCCTGGTATCAAAATGCCCAATGCTGAGGCGGCCTCCTAACGGCTGTGCTGAACCATAGAAAGTCGTGTATCGCAATCATATCATGATGATGCATGATTAAAACATTGATCACAGAAGTGAACAATTGATTGGTTGATATCTGTCAATGAGATCTGATCCGCCATATTGCAACAGCCAAAAGGATGAATTAGTGCAAGTGGCGCCGAAATTCGTTATGAGAGGGACGCATTCTTGGATTCCTTTAACGTTGATCATTAGTTGTCACGTCTCTTATAAACTTTTCAGACCGAGGCAGCAAAAGTAATCCGAAGATGAATCGTCGTAAAGAGTGTAATGAAGTCGACTTGCTTTCTTCCTTTATAGCATAGGAAAGATCCCAGAGATCATGTGTTATGCTTCTGTCTCTCTACTCACTATCCCGCCTTTAGCCTCAACGAGGGTAGACAGTGACCTAAATGCTTCAGACGATGAATGAAGTCGATATATCACAACGACCTCGGGAGATATTATCGTCGTGATTTTCATCGCCAGATGGCTAGCAGAAGTCTGATTGCGATCATTCGCGTGATGAGAACACGATACATGCTATCAAGTAGGACCTCAATGGTACTGCCATGCAACATCCTCGATTTGTTGGCCGACGGGCATAGGGTTGAGTTCGTCATGGTGCTTGTTGTTGGTTTATTGTCGGCGTGCGTCACGTGGCATTCATGTATGCTATGACCTCGCCACGGTCGTGGCGCGTATCGATCGACTTATCTCTGCTTACCTACATTGAGCTTCTCCGTTCCTAATGAAAGAAAACCTCTGGTCCGATCAATGTTCAAAATAAAATCCTTCATCCTATATTTCGTAGAGACTAGAAATGAGTTTCGGAAATTTGATTTAATAAATCACGGATTGATTCGCGGAGGCTACACTGATACCCTCGAACTGTAAATATCTAGGATCTCATGCAGTCACGGGATATGGCCTCCTCGACTCCAACTTCTGACAAGACAACAGCTACATCAGTAAAGCTACGTAGCTGTGTAATATGCAGAAGTCGGAAAGTTCGTTGTGATAAGTTATCGCCGTGTTCTAATTGCCGGAGAGCAAATATCCCATGCGTACTCCCTTCAACTGATCGACCTCCTCGATGGGCTCGCCGGCTCGAGCGTGCTAGTAACTCGGTGGTAGAGTCAAATAGCGCAAAGCCAGGACAAGAAGTTAGTTCCAAGGGAGATCCGATTATTGAGAGACTTCATAATCTTGAAAGCTTAGTAAAGGAGCTAAGAGGCCAATTCGAGCGCGCCAATGCCACAGCAAGGCATCTCAATGATGATAGGTTGCCTGAGCTTGGTGATCCCGATAGTTTTCACCTTGATCTAAATCATAATAGAAACAGCTCCAAAGATGACTTCTCTGTTGAACATACCTCTGATGTACAGAAGAAATTCGGTAGGCTAGTCCTAAAGGATGTCAACCGGAGTCGTTACATAAGTAGTGGTTTCTGGGCCCGAATGAATGATGAGGTAGGTTTGTCAAAGTTCTCTTATTATGTCCGCTATATGCATTGATGAGTCACTATCATTGAGGCCAGAGTAGATTGAGGGATTGCAAATGGAGACTCGAGGTGCTATTGACGCTGATTCTGATATATCTTCCAACAATGAAGATGTGCCCGAGAGGACGGTATCCGCATTGGAGCACGAGCGAACACCATCGGCGCGGCATGGTTTTTTATTCAAGCACAATCTAAACCTTTCTGATTCCGACCTCTCTAGGCTGCGTCCATTACCGTCACAGATACCTTTCCTGCTGAAGGTATACTGTGAAAATATCCACGTATTCGTGCGAATTGTAGACATTTCGGCCATCACCGACATGATCCGTGAATTACGTGGAAATAAAGAGAAGGAACTTACGCCAGCAAATGACGCTTTGATGTTTTCCATCTATTATGCAACGATAACCTCGATGGAAGAAGACGAGGTAAGCATTTCCTAGTCTAAGGAGGCTTTGTCTCAATCATTGTACTCACGACATTGTCTTACTTCTAGGTCATAAGCAACTTCGGCTGTACAAAATCGGAGTTAAGTTTCAAATATCGACTGGGTCTGGAGAATTCACTTGCAAAGGCAGATTTTCTCAGTGAGCCTGACATAACCCTCGTCAAGGCCCTGCTCATCTTTCTTTTTCTGGTTCGGCGTCACGAAAGTCCTAGATTTGTCTGGATGATGACTGGCCTTGTCATACGGATGGCTCAAGCTTTGGGTCTTCACCGGGATGGTTCTCACTTCCCTAACCTTACCCCATATGAGGTTGAAACTCGTAGAAGAGTATGGTGGTCGGTGTGTTTGCTAGATTTGCGAGCATCCGAGGACCAAGGTACGGAACTGAGTACCGCTGGTAACAGTGTCGACACAAAGTTTCCACTCAATATTAATGATGTCGATCTCAATCTTCATACAAAGAATATGCCAACAGCGCGTTCCGGTGTAACCGATATGACTCTTACAGTCGTTTCGGCCGAGATGTGTGATGTTATGAGACGCTTGATGGCTTCAAGCATCGGAGAAAGTCCCTCAAGTCCCGAGATTCAAAGCCAATTGTTACACGACCTTTACGGGACAGTCGACAAACACTTTCTCCAACTAAACATGGAGAGTAAGACCATTGCATCCTGGTGTCTATCGACCTTAACGCGCATGGTTGTGTCCAAAATGAATCTTATTCTCAACCTCCCAGTGCTCTTCTCCTCTCCCAGCGAGAACCACTCAGACAGGATTCGGACTAAACTCCTAATATCTGCCATTGAGGTAGCTGAGTACAACCATGCACTTAACTCCGAAAAGAATTGTCAAAATTGGAATTGGCTTTTTCAGACTTGTACGCATTGGCACGCAATCGTTTACCTCTTAATAGAAACTTCTCGACGCCCATGGTCTCCCATCATCGAGCGAGCTTGGGTCGCTCTCAACAGTAAATGGTTAATTCCTAGACAATTAACTAACACCTCTGAAAGAGACGAGAATTCGCGCATCTGGGTCCCGCTACGGAAACTCATGGCTAAGACCCGTAAGCATCGTATAGCGGAACTCCAACGCCTGCGAGAGAATCCATGGTCGGCAATTGAGCTAGAGAGAGAAGACAAAAAAATACCGCTTCCGGCCAGTCCAGTATCGTCTCAAGATGGAAAGTCTGATAATGTCATTCGCGAGCGTTGGCGTGAGCTGGTTGCAATACCTCTAGAGATCGAGGATCAGAGACAGTCTGCTGGGATTTGTACCCCAGAATCAACCGCCAGCCGCCCATCTATAACTCAGCTGAGCCTTAATTCTACATCGGTGTACGAACATATAGGCTTGTGCTCAGATCCGAACATTGACTATAGCAGGTTTCCCCGGCAAGAATCATCAAATATGAACAACCAGTCAGTAGTATATCCTCAAAGTCAAACAAAACTAGACCAATCCTCAAATCTATCACACGAGGCAGTTGGTCCCATTCCAAGTGAATGGTATGGTCAAAGTTCAAATCTAGACCCAAATGACATGTCGCCACCATGGAGCAACATTGACACCTCAGCTGGTATGTTTGCAGATGTAGATGTCAACATGGATCTCGACATGGACGTGAATTGGTATGAATGGATTGAATCGGCGCAAGTCATGGATCTCCCTCTTTGAAATAAAATAAAGAGGTACTCTTTTCTATTATTTCACATCGGCTGGGGGGATCCGGTACATATTCGTTTTTGTTTCCTTCTTCAAGGAGTTTTGGTCGAATCATGGAATTGTGGTTAGGAGTTTTATAGAATATATGTTTGAATGTTCCACTCGGACTTTACCCAATCATGTCCTTTCTCTCCCAATACAGATATCCATCACCAAAATTACCATTAAAAACAGTACAAAAACAAAACACATAAGCTAAGCACTACTCCTCACTTGATTCCAAAGCCCAAATTCCAGCTCGCGTTTTTCTCGGCCCCAAGCACCCTCTCAAACTAACCAATTTTCCATCCACGCCCACCGACCACCTTCCCCTCATCCACAACCAAAGAAAAAATCCCCAAAATCCATCCATCCTCTCAAAAATAAGCACTTTCCCCCATCCGTCCATCCATCCATCCATCCATCCATCCAAGCCAATCCCCAACTTCGCAAGGTAGCGCATCCTCCACGCTTACTCCACCCACACGCCAAGCTCACGTGTCGGACTCGCCAACCGAGTGTGGTGGGGGGCCGCGCGAGCCCAAAAGCCAAAGCGCGAGAAAATGCCGAGTAGGAGACGAGGAATGCACGAAATGATGTATCAGAAATGGAATTTGCGAGATGGGGTTTTCTATAAAGGCGCCGCCGTGGTCGCGGCGATTTGGGGATGGGAGAATATCAGTTCGGTTATAGGGTACTGTTAACTACTTATTTTACTGCTTACTTGCTTGCTTACTTTTGAGCTGGATACTTATTAAGCTTCATATCTGAGTTGAATCATATTTATTATCATATCGGGAATCCAACTCTCTCTCGCTTTCGCTTCTTTGAGATAAAGATCGAGCGAGGTCCACCAGTCTAAGCGATCACCCCTTTGAACTATTTTGAATCTCAACCACTCAAATTTTGTATTGTATTTATCGCACGATACCAACCTCACAATCAAAATGTCAACAATGGATAAACCATGCAATGAATGCATCAAGGTACATCCAATCCCCGCAATTTATGTCTCCAAGATCCCCACTAACACACCTCAAGGGAACCATCTACGCCGGCCTCCCCACCGGGGACTACCAAACCATCCACGGTCTCCGCACCTACATCGTGGGCAACCCTTCCAGCTCGCGCGCAACAACCGTGCTCTACACCGATATATTCGGACACCTGCTCCCCAACAATCTCCTTCTCGCCGACGCTTTTGCCGCCTCTGGAGAATATCTCGTCTACGTGCCTGATTTCTTCGAAGGAGATCCCGTTGCGCTTAAAGTTGCCGATTTGTTGATTCCTGTCGATGCGAGTAAACAGGGGACGCTTGGTAAATATACGGGGATCTTGGCTAGTGCGCCGAGCTTTTTGATGTGGATGGGTCGGCATAAGGAAGCAAGGTGTAGCACGGTATGTAATGGATTTTTAGAGAAGTTGAGAATGGAGACGAAGGGGGAGAGGAAAATTGGGATGGTGGGGTATTGTTGGGGAGGTCGATATGCCATTCGTGCTGGGCTGGACTCGAATATGGTTTCGATTGATGGGGTTAAGAAACCATTGGTAGACGCGGTCGTTGCGTTACATCCAAGTAATTTGGTGTTTCCTAGAGATGTGGAGGGATTGGTTGTACCAATCAGTTATGGATGGGGAGAAAATGATGTAGCGGTATCGATCAAATCGAAGGGGATTATTGAGGACATTCATCAGAAGGAGAAGGAAAAGGGGATGAAGGTACCGGAAATGGAACACAGAGTTTATAAACCTGGAAGACATGGATTTGCCGTTAGAGGGAATCCAGATGATCCACTGGAAAGAGCGTGTTTGGAGGATTCAATGAAGCAAGGTTTGGAGTGGATGGGGAAGTGGCTTTGATTTGGATTGAGAGACATTTGAAGTTTTTTGGGTTGTTTCTTGGAGAGTATTTTTAATTGATTCGCTATCTGAATACCCGTCTAAAGCTTGTTTGCTCTAACACCTTGTGATTTGTAGTAATACGCTATGGCAATTGGGTTCATTAATACAAGATTCTTCGCTTTCTCAAGAGAACAACTGGAGGGGTGAAAAAGCAGACGGATCAATGTTTGCTTGACGACTATGAACCAATGGATTCATCGATAAACATGCGCTAAAGATGTAAACGTACAGCAAATGATTTCCTGGAAATATCTCAGTTGATGATCGTGGGACAATGAGCACTTGATTGAACTATGCCTTGGCCTTAGCACTTGCTAAACATAAACTGCATGTTATGCATAACAATCCCACTTCACTCCGGTATATCAATAGGACCATGTCCAGATTAAAATCAAACGTATTCAATTGTACATCCTCATAACTGAGGAGCAGAAGTCCTGCTTTATTAAGTAGGGTATAATCACAAGATATTATCCATCGTTGTTGCCAGCCTCCGTATTTGTACAAATCCAGATTTGATAATCATCTTAATCTGAATCCATCCCAATCATCCTCATCGTCATCATCGTCGTCGTCGTCTTCCAATGCATCATTGGCTGCGGATTCTTCTGTTGGTACTGGTACCGTTGCGATCGCTTCCTTTTCTTTCAACCTCAAAGCTTCTCGTTTCTCTCTGAGCCGCTTCACTCTCTGTTCTAAGCTTTCCATTTCCTCAAATTCTTCTTGTAACTTTCTACTTGCATCCTCTTTATCTCCCTCTACCTCAGCTTCGAGCTTCTCCTTTCTCCGCGCCTTCTCTTCTTCGGCTGTTCGAGCTTCCACTTCCGCCGTAGTCATCGCAGGTGCAAATATGACAGCCTCCGGTTCGACATCTGTTGGAACACCGGCAGCCGCAATATCTGCTTCGAATGCAGCCCATTCGTCTTCATCCACATTAGCTTGTTTATTTGGAGGAGGTGATTTGGTTGGTTTCGCTGGCGTTGCAGGACGAGAAGGTATTTGCAAATCATGAGGTATCGCGAATTTTGAGGGTGATTCGGATCTTTCTATTGACGAGTCCTCTGCTGGTACGAAAAATCCTTCCAGAGCAGTAGGTGTAGCTTTACTGCGCTTCTTCAAGGTACCGTGATCCATATCCATATCCTCATCCTCATCGTCCAATTTCCTCTTTTTGCTGGTTACCTCGTTGTTTGTATCCGCTGTCGCATTGCGTTCACGTTCTGCTTCTTGTTGTTTTGAGAGTCGTAGAATATGACCTGGTGATCGTAAATGTCCCTCCCATAATGATTCACTCTTCATTTGTAAATGACAGACGAGGCACATCAGATTACCGGCAGTTGAATAACCAGCATGTTTATGTTGTATGCGACGAGCAACTCGCTCATTCTTGAGAAGTGAACGAACATCTGCCATGATTATTATGGTGATTTTGATATCAGTTGCTGCGTCATTTGAGGAAGAATTGGTGACGTTCAACGAGAAAGTAGTTTATCATATGCTGATTGTTGTATTCGAGGTTGAAGATTCTTGGATTGTTTTGTGATTGAGAGGTGGGAATGTTTGCAAGTTCAACAATGCATCTGAAGCTCCTTAAGATTTTCAATCGAGCTCTGCAAGGTTTCAAGATCAAAGCTGGAGCTCTTTGGTGCCAAGACGCTAACTCGTAATCAGTTCAGTCTGGAGTTATCTTGATATCTAATCATTAGCTTCAGAGTCGGATCTTACAATCTCCGATATCACATGACTGTATCCCCGCACCTTGGAAAATCTTGGAAGTTCTAAGCCAGCCTTGCCTCTTTGCCTCACCAATGAGCGAAAATCGATCAATCTCCGCCTTCCTTCTTCCCTATCTCAAATTCTCAGAACACAACCATAATCCAACAAAACAAAACGAAACGCTCAAATAGCAATCAACAGACCTTTACTGCCCATCAAGTGTCGAAATCCCTGGTCGCATTGTCTCGAATACCCTCATCATCACACTGCGATCAGCAATTCTTGACTCTGTCAAGTTCTTTAAAGCTATTTTGCGCATTCAATACCTGCGGTCAATCCATTTGAAGCTTGTCCATCCCAACCGGCGATCAACAATACCCAGAAAAAAAATCAAAATCGCGACTTCATCTAATTGCATTCGGGGAAGGATTATAAAGAGAAGCTTTCCATAACCTGTTGATAGCTTCTTATTTCTCTTCTACACATTGTCCTTTCTTCATCAAACCCATAGCTTGTTCGTAGAGCCAGTGATCGCGTGAAATCAATTCATCAACGCGTACTTTGAAATTCAGCGTCAGGGCGTATATTCATCCCTTGTAACCATCGCATTCGCGTCCACAAGAAAACTTGAACCTTTGTATCATTGATAATATCCTTCATTATGGCCGGTGAGTAATAGTTACCTTTTCGCAGGTCAACCCACTTGCTTCGCGCAAGGAATTGGCAAAATGCTTCCCCTCAAATACCATCACACGAAAAAATGACTAACAGGGATTCTACAGACGTTAGGAAGTCGTCGCGAGCGACAAAAGGACAACACCCGAAAGCTCATGAGCTGGATCAACCTATCGAATCAAAAAAGAAAGGAAAGAAAGGTGGGAAAAAGACAGCGATTCAAGAAGAAGAAGTTGAGGTTATACGATGTGTCTGTGGAGTTACTTCGACTACGGATGACGATGAAGCTGCTTGGATCGCTTGCGACATTTGCGCTGTATGGCAACACAATGTTTGTGTAGGTGTAAGTTCATATGAGGAAGACACACCAGACAAATACACTTGCGAACAATGCGCGCCAGAAGCCCACAAAGAACTCTTGGATGGAATTGCTAGAGGTGAACAACCTTGGATCGCAAGGCAAGAGAAGCACGAAGAGGAAAAGGCAGAGCAAGAGAGACAAGATGCTGAGGAAGCGGCAAGGAAGAAGGGCAAGAAAGGGAAGAAGAGAACAAGCGATCAAAAGCGCGATGTAACTCCTGCAAATGGAAAGCTACAGTCACCTTCAGTTCCGGCCAAAAAAGAAACACAGAAAGATTCGCCTGCAAAGGCCTCCAGTCAAAAACGCAAGACAAGAGATGAATCCCAAGATAAAGAAGCTATTAAAGCAAGTCATTGGTTTCACCGCGGAATGAATCATACTAACCGTACTTTAGGAATCTTCGACTAAAGTCCGCAAGACGTTGTCTCGTCCTACACCTAGAGCTTCTCCGCCATCGGACTTGCCTAGCAAAATCTCTGAACTCGAAGCAGAGCAACAAGGCCAGGTCACTTTGATTAAGAAGGGTTTACTTCAAGCCATTCCATATGCTATTGAAGAGCGTTATTATACCTTGCGACCCGATGATACCATCGATGCAAAGGCAGAACGGCTTGCTATTCAAATCGAAGCAGCCGTTCGTGCCACGCACCCCAATAAGTCAGCCTCTATCAAACAGATCCGTTCGATATTTCTCAATTTGAAACAGAATCAAGAATTATGTAATGGTTTGTTGTCGCAATCATTATCACCTCAGGCCTTGGCGGTTATGACAACGGATGATATGGCAAGCAAAGAGTTGAAACGTGAAACAGCACTCATGAAAGCAAGAGCCGACAAACAATCTATAATGATCACCGATGATGGTCCACGAATTCGAAGAACTCACAAAGGTGAGGAAATAATCGAAGAAGACACCAATCCTAACGAATTTCCTGATATTCCAATGTCTGCAGCACGTCGACGAGAAATTTTGGATCCGAATGCCGGTATGGGTGATAGGTCTAGGTCTCACTCACCCGAGAACGAGGTTGAAGTACCAGAAATTCCTGAAGACTATCCATCACATGACAAAGTCCGCACTTCTTCAACCCCAAAAACACCTTTGAACATAGATACAAAGCAACCGGCTCTGAGAAAGGGTTCAACGCAGAGTTCCGCAACAGGAAATTTTGACATCAACAAAGTCTTTTCGAGTGTTCAATCGCCTCATCCTTCTACCAACAAACAACACAATGCTGATCATTACAGAAGGGCATCGAACGCACCACCTTTGAATGGACCTGGAGATGATCCTGATGTTGACAAAATGCTTCAAGATGATAATGAATCCCCACCATACTCTCCAGTTGAAGACCCTTCGGATCCAGACATTGTTTGGAAGGGTACAATGAGCATGGATTCGGTCGCAAAATTCTCAGCATATGCTAAACAAGTTGCTGGTCCAGATTTGAGTCGCAATCGTATGCAAACTCCATGGCCGGAACTTCTTCATAAAGATTTAAAGGTTCATGGTAGAATTGATGCAGACAAAGCCAACGAATATTTATGTGGCCTTCGATATAGTCCACCATCTGATGTAATTGTCATCAACATAACGCCAACTTCTGGATCATCGGATTTTCTTGACTTGTACAATTACTTTCATGACAAGAAACGTTATGGAGTACTTACTAACAAGGGTCCGGGAAATGTACGAGATACATATTTAGTACCAGTCCCTCCTGGACCTGGCAATATCCCAGACTTTGTTGTCAATCTTGCAGAACACAATCTACCAGAAGATAGACCAGAGCCTTCTATACTAGTAACCTTGGTTGTACGTAATGGATGGGAACAACCTTCACGGATTCAATCATTTGATGGTGCAGCTGATCCTCACAGTCCTCTTACTGCGGGTGGTCTTGCTCAACGCCAAATGTCAATCAGTCATTCGGGTCCAGGTATGTCTCCTAGTCCTGTTACACCTCAAGGTTCTTTCCAGCCATCTTTTGTTGGAAAACCTGAGGAAAGACATCAACAACAGAACTTGGAAGAGCAAAGACGAATCGCTCAAGCAGAGGGTGAAGCTGTTGCATTGAGAATACTAGGTGACTATGCAAGGGCCCCGACAGTTGGTTTCTTAATGCCACAGGCTTATCAAATGAGGGATCTGGAATGGCAGGCTATTAGAAGTATTTTAGAAAGAGATGAGAAAGCGCAGAATGATTTAAAACATCTAAGTGAGGTTCTGGCGAGGACGGGTCCGGCGTGATTATATTACGATGACGAGGACATAGAAACTGATATACTGGATCGAGATTTGGGGAGTAGAAAGGATGGTAGTCAGGTAGTGGGGTGGATGGGTTTAATTGGCGTTCTTGGCGATACAAAATCAGGAATCTTGGGAGTGTCCTATTTCCCTCTTCTTTTACATGTATATTTTTTTCTTCACATTCATTCTCATTTTTCAACCATTTCTTGGCTAAAAAGTTCACTTAACTACGTATGGTAGATTGGAATGCAATGACGAGATTTTTTTTCCAGAATATGCTATATGCACATATTGTGGTTTGATTTGGCGACAGTCGTGCATGCAGATGGTATTATTATGATACCGAATTGATATGTTGTAATCTCGTTTCCCCTTTCTTTCTTTCTTTCTTTCTTTCTTTCCTCCTCTCTGTTCATCGCATCAAGCGAGGAGATGGAATGAAATTGTATCGTTTAGAATAGCTATTGAGCACTCTTTTTTCGAGAACTCACCATCTGTGGTGCGTGTTCATTTTTAGTCGGCGATTTGACCTCTTTATCTATCTATCAGCTTATTTGATAAGTATGTGGTGTGGATGATGCTTAGTACGGCGGATTGTTTTAACTGTTTATATATATGTGTGTACCTGGGCTTGGTATTTGTGTAGATATGTATAGATTCTGATGGACTTTCACTCGATGGATCTTGCCCTTGTCTTGGGATTTCTGTTTATGGTAGTGTGTGGATGATGGATGGATGGGGGTTTGTTGCTTTTGCTTTTTTGTTGTGATGAAGGGGGAGGTGGAGGGGTAGGAGGAGGTGAAGAATGATTGGATATTGGATATTGGTTGTTGCAGATGGGATGCGAAGGGGAGATCGACCCGACCATCAAGTAAGTGTAAGCACGCGAGAATTTCAGATCTAGATGGTTGATTGCTCTGTGAGATTTACAGGTTAGTGAATGATTACATTACAGATAATGAATGTGAGAAGTGCAGCTCTGAAGCTCTTTTGAGTATTAGAAAAGACGTGAGGAAAGAACTGTCCGTCAATTGAGAGTAATTGTAGTGTGTGTTTTATTAACAGCTATGGGAAATGGAGTTGACTAACTTATATCAATCGTTTTAATTACCTAGTACGCCTGACGTCCTTAGCGTGCTTTCTGTATTATATAAATCCTTGGTTATTAGTGTCACAGTGCTTGACATGTATAGAAATGGACAGGTGCATAGCCATGTGTAAGGATTCTTGGGGTTGACAAATTGCTGTGGTTTGGGGATGCTGGGGATGTGGATTTTTCCGTAGAGACGGAGGAAGGAAAGGAAGGGTTGTATCTCTGTTCCTTTTTCCGTCTGATAAGTTACTTTTATTGTCATCTGAAGAGCGGTGCTGGGATGACAGTAAAAATCTCTTGCTGTCCTTTTGGGACGGGGGGCAAGTTCGTGGTTACATTTTTGCTTATTACTTGGATTTTTATAATGCAGGAATTGTATAAACTGGATACGCACTCCTGAAGATGCATTCTCTATCAAAGTCCAAGCAGGACGGGATCCCTTGTAAATTTTTTGCGAAAAGTTTTTAGGATATTGCGGAGGAGAAATTTTGGGGTGAGAGGGGGTTTATATTCTACTTTGATACGAATTCGTATGCTGTGCTAGTCTCAGCACCAAATGGAATAAGTGAATCTTTGATAGCTAGCTTGATTGTGATGCTCGAGCCTCAAAGTATAACTGCAGGGTGGAGTGCTATAGGTGCGATTGAGGTGAATATCTCAAGTCAGTTCTCCTAGTAGGATTGATTGTTGTTGCAAAATTCTGCTTCTGAGAGAATAAAAAGATCAAGATCTCGTAATCTGTCAGGTATTTCCCTGGTTACAAAGAGGTACTGCATGCAGGTCTTCGAAGGTGCGAGTCGTCCATGGAATTTCCATGTAGCTCTTCTCAGTTTGGATTGGAGATAAGCTGTAATCTATTGCTCTGTTGGTTTTCATCAGCTATGTGTACTGATACACGCTTTTCTTATTACTATTCGTGAGTAAGAATGAAAGAAGTGGTCAACGACAGCGATATGAGAGTTTGACAGTTATTCATCGCTATCTCTTATTCCCTTCTTTCTTGTCCCTCTTCCCATCTCAGAACAGAGTGAGTTAATTAATCATAACTGTCCCTGAGCATTTACCACAGATATGCTCTGGGTCTCTTTCAAACTGTCTGTTGCCGCACATGTGATGCAGTAACTCTTGGAAGTGCTCAACCTTAAATATTCCCGACTTCAAACCCCCGCTATCATCCATTTTCCCTCTCGCTTCACATACACCGATCTAGAATCCACTTCTACAGTATAAAGAGCGGCTACGAAACTGTCCTTTGATTCTTCAAAATTCAAGGAATCGAGTTAACCGAGTTTTGCAGGTCTTGTTTGCTGAGTTGCGAAAATCACTTTTTGACGTTTCTGTACGGTTGGATTTTGAATGCTGATAAATCGGACCTGGATTCCTGGAGATCTAACCATTCGATCGCCGATTTATCATCTGATGTATACACGAATTTCATTGTGGATTTGTTTTACTATCATCATCGATAATCGTCGATATACAAGACCCTAGTATTTATGTTTGAAAATTTCGGCATATCTCCAGCTGATAGAGTATAGATGTAGATTTTTTGTTCTTTCGTTCTACTGTATTTTGACAGGTTGTTTGTTTTAGCTTAGTATTATTGTAAGTTCGCTATTTCTTTCTTTAATTTTGGAGCAATCGAGGGATGGAGACACAATACTCAAGCAACACGTCAATGGGATTCACTTTGAAAGAAGTGACAATGGACCTAGATACGTGCGAGAACTAATTTGAAACATCATATGTATATAAAACACTACTGAATGCTTTGAGTTCAACATTTCATCGAGAGTGGACATACTGTGAGCTCAGGTCGAGTTGGATAGGAAATTTTGTAGCGAGGTTTCAAGATCGTAGAGTAGATGGTATTGTACACAATTACGGTTACTAATGTTGGATTGTGGAGGTGGATTTTTGATTTATCGACGGTAATGACTTAAATTATAGTGACAATATTCTCCAGCTACAACAGCACGTAACGGAATAACGACACGACACATCCTAGATTCTTGTATCATATATCAATCATCTCGTAGCTAAAAAATCAACCACAAGAAAAATTAGGATTCGGATACCTGCCTACCAATCAATCATGAAATACAGTATAGAATAATTCTATTTTCATTCCCTGAAAAACTACAAAAGTCCCATCCTTTGATGGTAGTTGTAAAAATGCGTGCAACATATTCTGTGTTGTGAGATCTGTAATAGGATAGGGTATATATAGATTCTTGTTGACTGCTTTTGGATCGGTTAAGGTTACTTGATCCCTATTTTACATTTTTCTTTTTAGATAGAAATGAGGGGGATATACATCAAGTGATCTCATAGTCATGAATTCACTTATTTATTCTCATACATCCCATACGACCCCATCCCATCCCATCCCAACCTATCTACAACACCCCTTCTTGAAACAACTATAAAACCACTCACCGATCACAAACCATCGAGTCCCAATCAACCACCCAGAGTTATGCTCCATGCATAATTCAAGGGAAATTCACCATCTCCTCAAACTCATAAAGTCAATATCAATCTAACTCCCTCTATGACCTACCTCCCTGCTATTTCATTCCCATCCACTCGTCCTCTAAACTCCAAACTCTGAAAATCGAATAACTCGTCGTTTAATCTCTCAATAATAGCAACAATAAAAACAATAGCATCAACAACGATAGTAGAATAAAATAAAATCGAGACAATAATAATAATAGTAATTACATTACAGACTTTCACAAAAACTATCGAAATTCCACAGAATGAATAACAACAAAGCCCCCTCCAACTTCTAAGCGAGGATATTTAATATAATACTCATATTCAACTTAATACTACTACTCAACTCAACTCTACACCACAATCTAAAGATTTCCCATAATCACTTTCCTTACTGATTAACTGACTAGCTAACTACCTAACCAACCACCTACAAAAAACTACCCCCTCCCCCCCCCCCCACCAAAAGAATCCACCAAAAGCATCCTACCCTCTTTCTCCTCATTAATTTTCGAATCTTCTGTCCTATTCTATATTCTATGATCATCTCCGAGTTACAAACCAAAGAACCAGTAGGAAAGCTTTAATAACGTAATAGAATATATATATAATAAAGATAACTCACATCTCACTAACAATGCGATTAATTACCATAGTATTAGTAGTTGATTTATAAATAATAATAAATCATATTATAGAGTATACGTATAGTAGTAAAAGAGGGGGAATAGCAATTTGATAATCAGATTGATAAGTGATGTGATATGAGTGATATGAATATCTTATGCGCGCCTAAGCTCCTCCTCTATATGAGAAATGAGGCAGGGTGCATGACAATGATTCGGAATGCATCAGGCTCGAGAAGAGGAGTATACTGAATATCCTCCATTCTTGGATATGTTGGTGAAGTGGGAAACGATGAGCAATGTTGTAAAATCTTATAGATAAAACTTTGGATTGAAGAAGTCGTTGGATGAATGAAGAGATATCATTTGGAAAGATGTACTGGGTTGATATACGTGTCACCAGTCATCCACATGACATCTCGAAGCTAAACTAATTTAGGAAGCTGCGAATAGATCTGTCTACATCAGCGAAATGGCAGACAGGAATTGACTACCCTTTGAAGTGATTTCGATGACTGAAATCTTTTTATGATACTTAAGTACAGAGGAGTTATTCTTACTTTCAGAATAAACGTAGCTTGAAATTCCCTACTGTCTTCTCGGACTTCAGTATTCAACTTGGAATGATTTTTTGGTTCAATTAGATACGTGATATTGTAAATAAATTTCTTCTTGTTCTTTCGCTTGGGTAGAGCGGGTTCATATTTGTTCATCCCCTCATCGACAATAAAGGGGCATCAGCGATTCTTTGCTCCTTAGAATGAGGGGCAAGAAGGAACGTAACTTCCGGGTCAGAAAAAAGATTGTTTAACCTTTCCACGACTGATAGTCATGTCGTCGGCATTCGACTTCTTAACGTGGCTAAGTAAGAATTTCCGAACACTAATTACATAAACCATTAGAACGCCCAGAGTCACAATGCGAGGTACTGGTTTTATCATTACCTTCATTCACCATTTTTCATATTATATCTCCACCCGACTTATCGTTGAACGAGTTCCATATCCCTTACGCCTTCCTCGATCTAATGTCTAAGCAATTTTTGCTTTTTCTTTTCCAACATCTTCTTGTTCTCAAACGTATTCGACAGTTTCTTAGATCTTGAATCATCTCTAGACATAACCCAACAATATTTGTAACCATCTGTTTGTGGTTCTATGGTGATTTGACTTCCTTTAGGCATAGCCTTTGCGATGACATCAGGCCGTAAATGCAAACATGTATTGGGAATTTTCCCTACCTCCTCATATTTGATGGCTTTCGTCTTACGATTCGGAGACACATGAATTTCTACCACTGCTCGCTTCGAGTATTCTAACCATTCTCGAGCGACTTTGAGTTGTCTTTGTACAAATACCCAGTTATGCGTCGGAGTAAAAGCGAATTGTTTGACTCGACGGGCAGAGGCGTCACCTCCTGGTGCATTTTTTAGACTGGATTGAGTTGAGATGTTTCCTTTGAGTTCCTGATCCGAAACTTTCTGTAAATAATATTGAGTTGGATTGTGTTGGTTCTCTGGTCTTGCAAGAAATGTTCCATGCTGAATGCAATTGTCAAGAACCCACTTCAAGTTCGTTTCCTTGTATGAAGGGTCTTGTTTGACTGTAGCTATCGTTCTTTTTTTGTCATCTTGAGCTTCATAGACAATCGACTCCGAGTCTATCAACTGAACATTGCATGATTCAGGATCACTGATGATGAACTTATCGTAGTTTGCAAGTTTTTGTGATACAATTTGACCTCGAGTTGCGGACCAGAGAAATAGACTAATGGTACGATATTGTTGTTGAGGTAATGATGGATTGAATATATTTCTGGATTTTTTTATCGACCAGATTGATGATCGGATTGTTGATGCTACTAACATTGAATTTTAAAGGGTGCAAAAATTGCGACTTGTGGGATGTGGTGGGATGTAGTTGGATGTCTTGAGGTCGAATATCTCAGAGTTCGAGTTCAAGCACATCAATCACATGATTTCTGTAAAATTTAGTACAAGGTTACCACTTTGGCCGAAAATGTGGGTTGGTGGGATATGTGGCTCATGTGGCGGCAGTGTTGTGGCAGTGTTGTGGCAGGTAGATGCTAAGTTGAAATCACTTGGTGAAATTATCTGATTAGACGGTACGGATTGAAGTTCCTTCTCAATTGTACATTGGGTTCCTTTTGCATGAAGAGAATATCTAGTCTGCCACCACGGCAGTGGCCCCCGGAGGGCCAGCGGAGCGTCATGTTGGTTGAATCATGATTTGGATTCATACAGTTATATTATTTGAATTCACAAGGAACACACCAAATCCTCAAGCTGTTTAGATTTACTCGAAAAGGATTCCTATCTTTTATTGATTCATATTCTTATACAAAGGTAAATAGTCTACTACCCCCCTCCCCCGCCCACCGACCCTGAAGCCTCCGAAGGGCTAGCGGAGTGTTATATTGGTTGAATCATATGGTTTGAATTTATATAATTATATTATTTGAATTTACAAGGAATATGTCAAATCCTTAAACTATTTAGATTTACTTGAAAAGGATTTTTATCTTTTATTGATTTGTATTTTTATATAAAAATAAATAGTTTACTACTTTCTTCTTCTGCTTACCAATCTTGAAACCTTTAGAGAATTAGTAGAGTGTTATATCAATTGAATTATATGATTCGAATTCAAATTGTTATGTTTTTTTGAAATCAAAAGGAATATCCTAAATCCTCAAGCTATCTAGACTTACTCAGAAAATGTCTTCCACCTCCTATTGACCCGTATTCTCATACAAAGATATAAAAGACCAGCGGAGCGTCTTTTATTACAATTATATGATAATTCCATGGAGTGGTTTAGTTTCAATTGACAAAGGATATCCCAACTATCTAGACGTACTAAGATCTTCGTGAAGCTATACGCTCAATTCATGGGGGCAAGCCCCCAAACCCCCATAGCTCGCTGCGCTCGAAGATTTAACTTTTTGGGCTCATTCGGAATTCGGAGTATTTGAGATCTTCGTTGTCCATACGAGCTACGACGTATTCCATTAGCTTTTTTATTGAACATTTCGGTACTGGATCCTCTTCGTCATTCTTCACGATTCTTCGCTTCCAATAGAGTTGATGTTTCCCCAATGTTTCATAGTGTATGTATTTTGATAGGTAGATCAATGCAAGTTGATATCCAATTGGTTTGAAGGAGCCATTGTACTATATAAAGAAGTAAAGAAGTAGAGTGTTTAGAATTGGTGGATTTGTTCTCCATTCGATTGCAGTATTGAATGCTCTTGACAGCGGGTAGCGGACATACGAAAGAGGATATGATGGGATGGTGGTAGTAATAAAGTTTGAAGCTTGAATCAAGGTTTAAGACTTTTCGGCGGAATCTCTTCTGGGCGCGTGGACTGAGTGGATTTGATGAATTAGATAAGTTCCATTCACGTGGTGATTGAAATTTCATTTATTGTGAGAGACGGAGTACGTACGTCCGTACATATAATTATCGTAAAGCGTATTCGACGGTTGAACTCGATTCCTTGAAAAATGCTAGGTAATCTGTAGAAGGAATGACGGTTTTTCTTTTACATGAAACGAGAGAAAAGGACAATGAGCAGGGAAAAGGGGGGAATGGTCTCCATATGGTTCATGCTATCGATTGGTGAACTTCGGATTCGGGGCACAGAGGAGCTGACTAATCGATTGATTGAATTCAAGGCACCAAAGTGATTCGATTGGCTGAGATGGGGAATCATCGAGCTGGACTATACTGGTTTGGGACAAGTGCGGCAGTGATTATCCAGTCAAATAATTCCCCAAGCCTTTCAACCAATGAGACTTCACATTTCCCCCAGATTAAGAACGGATATCATTATCCTTATCGAGGGATTTCTCTGATGGAAATTTTCCCTAGTGGTTTCGTGTCTTGCTGACTCCACTCTTTCCACTCTAACTCACTCCCCAATCCTTGAATATTGAAGGAAGTGAAAGGGACTTGAATGAGAGAAGTGTGGATTGAGAAACGAGAAATGAGGAAGTGCACACTTTGATCTCGAAATAATAACTCCGTACGATAGACGCGGAATCATCCATTGTCAAATGCTGCATATCCATAAACGAGACGATGAAATGCGTCTTTGCATCCATTGATTGTGAATATTGGTATTCCCATGAAAAACTTCTCCCAAGAACATTCTTCCCTCGACTTGCTACTCAGCAACATCAAACACCGAAAGACAGTTCTTCTTGCTTGGCTTCTGCCCCTGCATTGCAACTGTACGTGATCAGCCACCCAACAGCCACAGAACGGTACGAGCAGACACAGAACACAGAACACAGACTACACCCTAAACCTGTCTCACTGCATTACACCACTGCACTGTGCTTCACTGCACTCCACTCTGCAATCATCCATCCACTCTTCAATCATTCATTCATTCATTCATTCTTCGCTCTCCACCACTCACTCTCTCCTCTTACCCTCACCCTCTATCTTGTCCTGGGCATAGAGAACTTCAAACACTCAAACTAAGCTCATACAAACGTCATTCTCTGCGTGTGTTCATCACTTGTTCATCACTTCTTTCGCAACTCCTACCTCTCTTCATCCCATCAAACCCACCGTTTCTACTTATAAAACAGACATCCGAGCTCAGAATCCTTTAGAATAAGATCATTGGAACAGAAGCTGGTCTTTGACACAATTCCATATCTCACGTTGGACAATTCGAAAGAGAGGGAGAAAGGAACAGAGTTGTACTCTCACACACACTCGACATTCGTTCTTGATTGCAATTTTGTCATTCTTTTGAATATCACGATATATTTTACAATCGCATCTGTATTTGTACCGCAAGTTTTCCTTGCCTGAAGAAAGGAAAGAAACTCAATTCCGACCGCCAACTTCCGACCAATTCCTAACGACCCCATACCAATTTCGAGGTACCTGTCGAAGGACGATCAAACCCGCGCGCTTCAGGATAACACAATTAGGAAGACATCTCACCCAAAAGAAATAACAACCCCTTGTGCAATTGTATCGATCAAGTCGAGCAATGTCAATTTGATCTTCAATTAGGAAGATTTCGATACCATTAATTGGCTTGGTTCGCTTCAAACCGCATGAATAGTGAATATTCTGGTCGCATTCGCATTCATTTCCACTTTCTCGTGAATTTGTCACAGATCAACAAAAATATGATTCAACAATAGAAACGGCCACTCCTTACATTTTCTATTGTGCTTCCTTGCTCAGCTTCAAGCCACGGTCGACCCGAAAACTTATATCCACAATCCTACTGTCGTTGACGTTTGTACCCGTTACCCGTTTACTCGACCTTTACCATCCAAGACTAATCGTTGTCTTACTTTTTCATATTCGTCCTCGATTGATATTGTTCATGCGACCAAGTATATGAATACTTGCTCGACATATCAATTGTACATCGCCCTCACTTAACCTGCACAAGTCGATACTTCGCAGGCGGAGAACGACAAGTGCATCAAATATATCTCTCCCTTCATTATATCGAAGAGACTCACTCATTGCAAAATATCCAACAAAACCTTCAAGGTTACGATTCCTTCTTTTCTAGCCAGGTGCTTCGACGTTATATCAATTGTCATCGTGGCAGAGCCAAACGAATTTAATTAAAAGACATACCCTTTAGCATTGCAAATATGGGGATTTTTCAAAGGCGTGTGAACAAAGACGACCTACGTCCTGAGCAAAAATGGGACTTTATTGTAAGGTTTGGAATGTCGTTGGGTATAGGAAGTTACTAATTATTTTTGACAGAGTCTTAACGATTTTAAATCCACATCCTGTCTCACTCCTTTCGCATATGCGTATCTTTGGATTTCTTTAGTTATATCTACTGCCGTTTATGGTGTAGATACTTTTACCGCCGTTAACCTTTTAGCTTTCAATCGATGGTCTGGTGAGATTCAACCAATCATTCCTCTCAATGTTTCGAAATGGATCTTTTCTGGATGTATCATTGCCTCGTGGGTCAATATTGGATTCGAACATTTACGAGCATGGAGAGTTATGCGACGAGGAGCTGTTGCCGAAAGTTATTTGGACAATCTTGCTGTTCGACTCGAAAGTATTAAAATGGGACAGACTGGTCGAGGTTGGAGAAGATTCTTGGTCTTTGCCGAATTGACAAAGTCTAAAAAGGGAACCGAATATGTTGCGCTATTTACATATTTCGCTTTTCAATGTACGTCGCAAAAGGACCCCCATATCTTCAGTACTAACGTTTATAGCTTGGATTCGTGTTGTATTTTGTCAAGGACCACGTCAAGTCATCAACGCATTAACATTATACTCCGTCTTTCATGCAAAACTCGACCCTACTGAATCCAATGATGTTGGAGATGCCCTATTAACCTTTTTCAAGAAAGTTGGAATTCTTGCAGAACAAGAACATCAACAAGCAGTCATCTTGTCTGGTATGATCTTCACACTTGTCATCTGGATTTTTTCCGCATTAAGTCTTATCCTCGCAATTTTGTTCTATCTACTGTTCTTATGGCACTATATTCCAAATCACGATGGTGGACTTACAGGCTATTGTGAGCGAAAGATCAATGAACGTTTGACAAAGATTGTCAGTGCCAAGGTCAACAAGGCTATCGAGGAAGAGGAAAGAAAACGAACCAAAGCAGAACAAAAGGCAGTAAAGAAAGGAGAGAAAGTTTCTGGACGTCAAGCTACGATCCCAGCACTTTTCGATTCGAAAGAAGACGATAAACTTCCGGATATGCCTGTGCTCAATAGAGCAGATACCATGACAAGTCTACCGCAATATACATCGCGACCAGGTACACCGAGTAGTAACCTTCCACAAACAGCCAGTTTCGAACTTGAGAAATTGGATCAAAAACGACCATTACCTGGACGATCTGTTACAGGGTCAAGTTATGCTTCAAATGCTCCTCTGATGGGTAATGCAGGTGATATGGGAAGGTTACCGGACTTACCACCACTTGATACGGATACGCCATTCCCTGCCCCACAAAGAACGAATACTGGAGGATCTCAAGGTAGTCAATGGCAACGTGGTCCACCACAAGGTCCTCTTCAAGGTCCACCAAGAATGCCATCTGCAATGGGTGATCGTGGATTTACAGCAAGTCCATTTTCTTATGCTGATGGCCGAAATACACCTGGATTTCCTGGACCACAAAGACAAAATGCAATGGATTCTTATGGAAGACCAATTCCTCGATCACATACACCTATGGGTCCTGGTCCAGCTCCATCAATTGGAAGACGTACACCATTCGATCCTGCTATGCAAAATCCTCAAAACCGTATGATGTCTTCACCATCAGAATATGGATCAGAATATGGGAGACAAACACCATTTAATCCAGCACTTCAAAATCAAGGTCGATCATCACCAGCTCCAGGGTCAGAATTTGGAGGTCCAAGACCACCTTTCAACTACAATCAACAAGGACGTCCATCACCAGCACCCGGACCTGATTTCGGTCGTAGAACACCATTCGACCCAGCTTTACAAAATAATGGACGTTCTTCTCCAGCTCCATCAAATATGGGTCAAGGATATGGACAAAATACACGAATCCCACCATCAGCAAATCCAGCTGGCTATAAAGCATTCAATCCCAATTCCATCAATCCAACATCAGCATCACCAGTCGAACAAGAAGAACAACGTCAACATGGTTTCGATTTCTCTACGGGCACATCGAGTCCACCTCGAGTCAGAAATTTAACGGAACCTATTCCAAGGGCTGCGACTACTGGGCCAGAACAAATACGACCTCATGGAAATCGAAATGAAGATTATGAAGATGAGGAAATGGGATCTATTCCACCTCCTAGGAGAGCTGCTACAGAAGTTGGTGAATTTAACCCAAATCAAAGACCACATCAAAATCAAGCTCATCAAAGACATGACTCAGAATCTGGTTCTGGATCGGGATCTGCACCATGGGGTGGTTATAGATGAGAGATGTTTTGAGTTATGAGGTTTTGAAGAATTGGGAAAGGGCGTTCAACCTGGATTGGATTGTATATTTAAAGCGAAATGCTGATAGGGGGTGTTCAACTTTTAACAGCGATGAATTACATACTTGGTGGTGTTTTGAGGTGGATTTTTGGTGTTTATAGGAGGGAGGTTTATAGTTATTCACTTACGTTCTTTATGAAGATATTTGAAGGGAGGCGAAGATGAGGAAGATTAGATTTATATACCACTTTTATGTATGATGGAAATTTACCGTTCGTGAGGTGGTGGTATCATATCTGGGGAGAGATGACTTGGAGATGTTTGTATGAATTGGTGGATTTGAAGATGGTTTGATGATAGTAATGATGAATTACTGGATTGGAAACGGTGGAATAAATCGATGCTTTCGAAGTGGGGTGAGATGAGTAGATAGATAGAGACCTTTGAGATAACTAGTTTCGAGATGAAATGATATTCTACTTTAATTTTTCTGTTTCTTCGATTTGAATTGATGTTTTTTTGATAGGGAAGTATTTCTAAGAGTTCATTTATTGAGGTTATTAGATACATCTTTGATTCTTTTTGTTTTATTTAGATTTAGATGTTTATATTTATATACCTATCTATCTCTTTATTAGAATTATAAATATATAGATAAATAAATAAATAAATAAATAGATATTATAGAGTATTTGAATAGATATATTCTTATTATTAAGAAAATGTTGATTCATTTTTATTTTCCACTATATAACTTTATTTTCTTTTTATTATTGATTGATTGATTAGATAATGAGATAATTATTAGATAATTATTAGATTAGATTAGATTAAATTAGATTAAATTGTTGGATTCTCGAATTAAGTATTGTGGATGTAGATGTTAGATGTTAGATCGTATATTGTGATGTTTATAGGGTATCTATCTATCTATGGTGTGGAATTGAGAGTATGGAATTTAGAGGGAGAGAGAGAGAGAGAGGGGGGGAGAGAGAGAGGGAGAGAAAGTATGGGTTTTGATTGTTTGTTTTTGGGATAAGATGGTGGGTAAGATAGTGTGTAAGATGGTGGGTATGTATAATATGTAAGGATAGTGGGATATGAGGATATGAGGATATGAGATGAGGATATGAGATGAGGATATAAAATAAGGATATGAGATAAGGATATAGGATGAGGATATAAGGTGAGGATATAAAATAAGAATGAATAATAGGATAGTAGATGGAGTTTATTTGATAATAATCAGTATAATAGGTATAAGTTGTAGATAGATAGATGGTTAATTGATTATTTTTTTATATTTTTTTTTGAAATGTTTATGAGATTTGTATATTTGTATGAGGGGATTTTTGAGGAAGGGGGATGAAGGGGGGAAGGGGGGGATATATATGTATAGGATTTTATAAAGGAAATTTGAAGTGAAGTTTATTGGGAGATTAGATTAGATTACTCTTATATAATTACTAGGTAGAATGAATGAATGAATGAATGTATGAATGATAAAGGAAGGACTGGTGTTAGTATTAAATAACTATATTATCATAATACTAATACTAATTCAAATCGAAGAATCCTAGTGAATTAATATTGACAGGTAGGTAGATCTAATTCGTTTCGGTAAATCTAGTGACTAGTTTGTTTGTTCGTTCGGTTATACAATAATATAATAATTCTTTGAGATTACTAGATGGAGGTCGCTTCACTTGGAGTCGCTTGGGGGGTTGTTGGAGGGGTTGAGGTGGGAAGGTGGGTTGAGGTATAAGGGTTATAAATAAGTATGAAGATGAGATGGGAATAAGTTAATATATTGGATTTGAATTGAAACTATCGCTTTTGAGGTTGAGAGTGGATGTTCTGGGGGAGCATTTTTGTTTTAGTAGTGGTGGTGGTAGTAGTAGTAGTAGTAGGGTTGTAAAGAAAGATGTATATAAACTCCTACATCATCAATGATGGATATATCTAAAACATCAATACCCAAATACAACATATCCCCAGAAATCCACATAATTATCCCCCCCCTCCCAAGAAAAATAATTCCATCCCAGCCCTTCCATACAATCGGAGAATTTTCTGGCCACCCAGTCATCACTCAAATCCAAGAGTCAATTCCGCCCCCCGCTCCCTTGTCCGCGCGATCTCGATTTTCGTAAATCTCGTAAAGATTCAGAATTCAGACTAAATCGTAGCGTCGCTCGGTTTCACTATATACGCGCGGTTGATCATTTTCGGAGAATTTTGTATTCTGCGCTATGGCAACGGGCAACGGGTGAAAATGACGCATAGGTTGCAGAGGGAACTTTGCGATGGTGTCTGAGAACTTTGGAATGGGCGTACCGGGAGTTTTTTGGTTGTTTGGGGAAATGCTTGTGAGTGGCTAGTGGTTTGCTGAGGGTTTCGTTGTTTGTTGGTGGTGTGGCTCTTGCTTGAAGCAGAGTCAACAATCAATTGATAATCTCAATTTTCGACCCGATCAGTCAGTCGAGTATTGCTTGTGGTATCATATCAAATCAGCGTTTTACTGTAATGAAATTTATGACAATGATATATTTTTTGATATTCCCAGAAGCCCATTCCTCATACACTAACTAGGCATTTAACCAAGTCCCCCCTTTTATCCTCACATCGCTCTCCCCCCTCTTCCGTATTATTTCTCTCTCGCTATCATTCTCGTAATCGTCTCCTACGAATACCACCGGTCGTCCATGATCAAATTCTTTACTGATCGTTGGCGCTGGACTACTAACTGTTTCTGCCAACTCTAACGTTTGCATATCCTCTGCATCATCATGTTTGATGGAGATATCGGTCTGGATGCCAATTTTAAGCGCCATGCGATTCTTGGATGGTAGATAAGTGTTGGGAAGAACGGATACTTTGGCGATTAATTCGGCCATGGACATTTCGATGTTGAGTTTGACAATGTAGGCCAGAGGATGGAATTGCATGTATCTGAATTTGGGGTTAATCTTGAATCTGTAGGATAAAGAACAGGATGAAAGGAAAGAGATAAACGATGCGGGATACTTGAGGACTAGGGTGACTTACACGAAAGAGTTGTTTAAATTCATCATTCCGATAATCAACGCATCCATACTCAAGGAGAATACCACCAATACAGCATTAAACCTAATCAAGGTTTTGTATTTTTGCAAGCCATTGCCTACAAGCTTGCTGTATACCGTTTTCATGAAATATAAATTCAATAATGCATCCACCAAGAGATAGATACTTTTTTCGCACCGATCCCAGATATCATTGATGTGAATAAATCTTTCTGAGATTTGTAGTCGGGCCGGAATCCAAACGCAGTAAACCGAAATGTTGATAAGTGTGATGATCACCGCGACGGCAATTTTGAGATGAACTGCTTTCTTTTTGACGGCGAAGAGAATGCTAATTCGATTTACTATAATCTGGAGGAGAAATTGAACTTGGAGTGCCCAGAGAGTGAGGATGCAGAAGAAGAATGCGAAACTGAATTATATTAGAGGGAGATCAACAAGTCTAGCACGGCGGAAGATGTACCTTGGGGGAACAATTTCAGGATCATACAAGTGAAGCCAGCACATGATTGCAAAAGCCAAACATACGACGAGTTCAGACCATATCATTACCACGTATGGAGTATGAACCCGCGTGATTCCATAACGTTGTCGAACTCTTCTCGTCTGCTTGTATGCCTTCCATGCCGTCAACCATCCAAACCCAAGAGTCCATCCAAAAGCAATCGATGCGATGGATAAGTCAGCGCTGGTCGTAGGATGAGCCACATAATTTGAAGAGAGTAATGTGAGCATGGTAATGATTGATGTCGTGAAGCCTTCACCGAAGCTGGATCATCTCTGGGTGGGGCTCAATGCAATAATGAAATCGAATGAACGCCTAGAACGAATAAATAATGTAGAAACGAAAAGGAGATAGTGACCGTAATATAATAGGATGATCTCAGGGTAACGGACGTCGTTTGGAAATCGCGATACAAGGTCTAAGACTACTTTGTATATGGTTCTTGAGTGGAAGTAGAAGTCTCTTTGAGATCGATTCAGGGACCATGTGTCGAAAGAGATCAGCTAAAACTCTATTGCAATCAGTCATCACATCGTGTTTGGTTTCTGAGTGTATGCCATACCTATGAAGAATTTTATGAAACAGGGGTCAGGATGAAGCGACGCTCTGGGCCTCGATTTAAAGTTCTCCCAAGGAATATCAAGATCTCTGGGACTCGGATTCTTTCTCATCATTCCACTCCTGCCATCCCGCTGCCATGTAAACTTTCGTTTCCATTGCATTGGGTAGCCCCCCTTTTTTTTGTAGGGATTTCCCCGAAGGTAGATCCCCCGGGAACTTTAACAGGGAATTGTGAGAACATGTCCACTTGAATCTGAGAATATCATTTACCAATTGAAGATTCGTTCATCTGAAAGACAGGCTATCCCAAGAAGTCAATTCTTTCAATTCCCCCTCCCAGCTACCCGTGTGGCGTTGATCGTCGAGTATCTTGACAATCATGGACCGTTTTATGTAAAGAACCACTTTGCCATATTTCAATCATTTCCTCGTGGAAGGCTAGTGAACTGCCTATCACTTCGTAATCTCTCAAATATTAATTGATTCTGGTTTTTGATTTTCCGTTACCAACAAGCGAGCTGGTTCCAAACAAGGCTGAATGACTTTCCGAGACGTTCTAGGAACAATCTCTTGCAAGTTACATGTTTCAATGTTGACGTCGTGCTAAGGGGAGTTGTAAATTGAACGGCCAATTCTCGTATAAGTCAAGGATGTCTGCTTGCTCGCATTGATAATGGCTTAGCGTATGTGTCGGAGAAATTTTCTAGCATGCCAAGAGATCAGACTTAGGCAGAAAGTGGGTTGGTAAACGCAGTGACCTTCAAGTCCACATATCGATATATCTCGCACCTGAGGAATTTTTGCATGCGATTTGAAGGATGAATGGAGATCTAATGCTCGATTCTTGAACAATGTCGATATATCGATAGAAAACTCTTAACCTCCACTCTATTCAACTATAAGCATAACCGGGGAATAGGATTGACGTTAAGCATGGACCGGGTGAAGGCCAATCATTTGTGAAGATCCAAACAAGACTCTCAATCGGATCAATCCAATAAAGTATAAATTTTTAGTAGGTACAGGCATGATGCTACCTGTACACTCATGCGGAGGTCGACCAGTGTTCCGAGATCACACACATCGATCTCAAAGCAGCGTCTCAAGGACTCTGCCCAATGCCGCTGGGTGGCAATCAATCGCGTGTTGGCCAACTGGACAAAAATATCTCACTCCTACAATTCAATTGAGTCCTCTTTGCTCCTCACTCTCCAGTGCAAACAAACACATTCAAACGGATCCATACCTGTACCTTCATCGGATGAAGAGCAGTCAAAATGCATCGTGACAAGTATCTCTCATGATAACATAAAAAGTGTATGGATTGTGAAGCAACCACTCAACCTTGGTACTTGCTGTCGCTCTATATATTTACCAACAATTGAATTGAGCGAGAGATTTGTCGTTCCTCGGCTTTCACCTGAGCCAATAATAACCCAAAGCCGAACTAGAAGCGGATCTAGCCTGTAAATCAGAATAGCCGAAGTGGTCCAGCCGCCCCAGAGACGCTACTGGACGGCTCGCAACGTGGACTCCACACTTTTCCAAGGCACTTCAAATTCCAATATAATATTTATAACCAAACTTTGTGCCAAGCATTTTGATATTTGGTGGCACAGTCTCCCCAGTATTTATCGTGAGGCAAATTGCCAGCTGAATACCGGAGGGAAGCTCGGATAAATAATTTTTAATCTTAAAGTCTTTCATTACACGAGCCGAGATGCTGCATATCGATTTTGGCATGTCCCGTAGCTCAACCTTAACCATAAGGTTTGTCAGTCGATGATGATGTCTCGGATGCATGTCTAGGTAAACCGTAACAAGTCAAAAGTTGAGGCGAGAATCCCTTATGAATTGGGGTATCCAGGGTAACATTTTTGCAAACAATGTAGGTTTTCGTCAACTATGACATGACATATACAAATTCTGCATGGAATTTTTCTAGGCAATGCTACAATGTCGATGCCAGAAATTCGTCACTATAAGGATTAAGGGGTCGTTTGGATGTACAAATCCGCTCCGAATTCGTCGAATAATCTGCTTTTCACTACCACTGCGGATTCCGCGATAACAGTAATCCGCTTTAAAAAGAGCAAATTGTGAATCCGCGCTTTTGTTGTTTGGATGTAAAATCCATTCCGAATTTGTTAAATAAACCTAAAATTGAAGCTTTCAGAGCTTTCCAAAGTGGATATCAAAATGGATCCTTAATTTGAAGAGTTTTCTTTCAATTCGAAAGGGAATTGAATAGTTTTATTTACTTTTCTTTAATTTCATATGATTTTGTCAAAATATTGAAAATGAAATTGAAGATATACTATTATAAAGTGACAGTATTATAACTAGTGAAATAGCTAGGGAGGATTTTGAGGGATAAATGCCTTAAATTCTAGGCACTCTAATTGAAATTCCCTTAAATTCCAGGCATTCTAATTGAAAGTAGGAATAGCTTCAACTTTCCATTTTCCTTATAGACTTTGAAGCCTATAAAAGCCTATAAAAACGCGGATTATTTGATGGATTAAAACAAAGACTGCTTTTTCTAATCCTTGTTTTCAATCCGCGCTTTCATTTTCTTATACAAATTTATTAGAAAATGTGAATTGTTTAGTATCATTTTGAGAATGATTTATCTCCTCCCCATTACAAAATACACTAAATATGCTAAATTCATTGAAAAGCGAATTATTTAACGAAATTTGCGTTTTGATATTCAAACGTCAATTCAGAATCCGTTTTGAAAAAGCACGGATTATTCAACGGATTTGAAGCGGATTTGTATATCCAAACGACCCCTAATGGCTGAAATTGGCTTAGGCTCGGAGTATTCTTTCAAAATCTAGACTTCGCGACGTACGAAAGCACATCTTGCAACCTATGATCTGGATTTCGATTTTTCTTATTTTTTATTCGCAAGAAATATCAAAAGATAACGCAGTGCTTGATTGGTTGGTATACAATTGGAATTGCCTTTCTCGGCTTTCAGGATGCAAATATTGAAATCCGTTCACGGTATTGGATCTCATTCTCTTGCGGAGCTTTGAGGTATCTCACAACACACTGCTTAAATCAAATATAGATGGCTATTTACATTGAGAAGTTGAAAAATGTTCCCTTGTATTACTTGATGCACGTTGTACTTGAACTTGGAGCCGCTATCATCTCTTCGCCTATACCTTCATATTCTCAGAGCATCGAATTTCATTCAGTGCAGCTGGAGATTAATTGTCCCGTTTCTTTGATTGCATGCTTGTCTACATTACCCTCAAGTTTTGTCTTGGGAAGATATAATTGGTTTATCGCAGAATTAACTTTCATACTCTATCCCTCTGCCACTTTCCTTGTGCCGTTTCGATATCCCAGAATTGTTGTAAATTGGGCCGAGATTCTTGTGTTTCATTCATCTTCTCTGATCCCATTAATCTGTACATAGAACATCTCAATCCACTCACAATTGTTGATTTCATCCGAGATAAATGTATGAGACTCCGTTGATATTTATGTGTGTATAACCGAAGTATCCGTGTTTCTCGTTACAACCGTAAACATGGCTCATCCCATGTAGCCATTCACCAAACAAGTCTGTTCTTCCCAAATCTAGTCATCAATGGGAAATAAAATGTAGATGAGAACACATCCACATTCAAAACCCCAACTCCCCTCTCTATCAAGATTCCTGAAACGTAATCTCTTAGAGCTATAGGCCAAGAAGGAGTATCCCAGTATCTGGCTTTCAAACCCTTCCCATTTGCTGCGCTAATCTGTTCACTAATCTTATCTAGCTGTGTTGAACTGAACTTCCATAGCCACAGCCTACTAATAGCTTTTGACATCGAAACACTAGCATAATAAGAGTTCGAGTTATCGTAGAGAGAGTTTTCAATATCGTCTAAAGGAGCGTCGAAGAATATATCGCGGTGGGTGGTATTGGAGGTTAGAAGGTCAAATGGAGCATTTCCGGAAGCGACAATTATAATTGGGGCCCAAGTTATCCCGCTCGAGTTATTCCAGTGGGTAAGCCAGTTCTTGGCTCGGAGTTTTTCAAGCTGTCGATTTACATGTGGCCATAGATCACTACCATCGGATTTGAAATCTAGGAAAAGTGTAACAGTAGTGTTTAGACTAGATTGAAAGATGCCTGCCCAGTCATTTATATCTAGATGAGTGGAGCCATTGTTGATATTCCCAAGGATAGTGATCAATGGTTCAATATACAGGCTTTGAAGTGTGCGGTCTTGTTCCAGCGACCATGAAGAATGGCCTACTAAAAGTTCTTCGCTTCCAGATTCTCTTGGAAGATATATCCGCTTCTACACTGGTGCATCCAGCAGCCAAAGCTTCGAAAAGTGGGACAGTACGCCAATAATCGTTGTGTGAATGGCATGCTATTGGTGTAATGCCTTCGGTAAAATCCGATTTCCAAGGAGAAAGCAAGCTGATAGAATCTTCAGGCTTCCGCCAATCATCTACTATGGAACTGACTTTGTTCGAGGGAGCTTGAGGTCTATGTCGATGAGGTATGGTCAAAAGTAAAGATAACCATATCCTAAGCGATACATGATTAGAATTTGAGGACTTCTACTATCAAAAGCAATGAGTGAAGATACCTACAAGGTAGCGATGACTCCTAGCACAATCATAATACCAATGATGCGAAACCAGCTTCTCCTGAAACTACCTTTATCATGATCGTGTTGTCTTTTTTCTTTTTCATTGCCGCGGAGAAGGCCTTTCCAACTACCATTGCGATGGCTGAAGCTATCGTCGGATGAATAGGAAGAGCGCTCTCCATTCTCTTTCAGCCCTGAACTTATTAGCTGTCGTGATTTCTCTCATTTTCACTGCTATACACACCGAATGGAGGATTTGCCATATCGCCAGCTCAATTGTAAAATGTTCTCAGCGATACTAATGTAAAGACTCGACGAAACTTTCGCCAAAGAAGAGTTATATGAAGAATTTGCTTTGAAAATCATGAAATATATTGACGCAAAGAAACAAAATCTCGAAATCACCAATAATGACAAATTCCTAGCGAAAGAAGAGATGTGTCTTGCAAGTGCCCCAAATACACCCCCCCAAAGTAACACAATTAGAACCATAGCGTTCATAATATTGTCATTGTGCCTCTTGATAATAGCATCACCTAGACATGCGGTTTACGTAGTCCATCAAATTCCTGTAGGATTAATCAAGCCATCCTCATCATCAGCTGTGAAGACTTGGCGAACATAAGCCAAAATGTTGGGTTTATCAGAGGACATCAAGATATGCTTATGAGGTACAAAATCGAAAAACGGCCTGAAGAGCTTTGCTTGAAACAATAAGTAAGCTTGTAAGGAATGTTGTGTACCATGATTATCTGACCACCCTCTTGTATCAACTTGGATATGGATCTTGAATTGGGATGGTTCTTCAATCAACTGGAGTGGCAGTGTGCTTATGGCGTAAATCTTACCCAACTAATTATGCAAAACTATGGCTCAGCCTTGAATCCTTCTAAGTAACCTGTGCGATCTTGACTTCGGTTGACTTTGTCGTGATTACTTGCTTACTGGCTGTCAGAAATTTCGTGTAACACTCGCTTAAACAGTGTTAACCGAACTGCGAGGCTGAAACGGGACCTGTGAAGTAGTACTGTGTGACACTCAATCGATAAATCAGATGTGTAGACATCGATAGATTTGGAAAATGAGTGGTGCTTTAGATACAGAAAATTTGTATCAGGATTTGCCATCAATGCGATCAACTCATAGTTCGATATATGTGAGCAGATAGTCTTTGGGTTGACAAAGGTATTTGGATAGAACTTGGGCCGCAATAACTATTTCAACATTGAAGTATACGTGAAGAAAGTATTATCCCACGGACTTAGTTATTTTTGTTTTCATACTCCCGCAAATAACAACAAGAAAACGAAAGCGATATGGTAAAAGATGATTGAGAGTGTCAGACCAAACTTTATGTGTAAATTTGTTGAAGAAATTGAATTGAAGTCAGAATAATTGATACAAAATGAGCATCCATAAGAATAAAACGCAGTCTATACTAAAGCCTCACAACCTATCCATAATGACTCTGAGAAACCTTATGTGCCGTAAAAAACTGAAAATCTGTCGCTCCACCCCACACACCTGCAGCAAAACAAACTAGACGATATCTACCGACCACAAACTCCCAAAGTGTATCCATAAGCTTTCAAGCCTTCCACTCGATAGCAACTGCTCTCTCAATCAAGTCATCTTCAGTCAAATCCTCTTCAGTCAAGTCCTCTTCAATCTCGTCTCTCTTGCTAGCAGGTGCACCAGTTCCAGTACAATAATCATCATTTTTGTCACCACCAACGCAACCGGCAGCGCAGAACTCGAGGAGCTTGATATCTCCATGCTCAATACAAGCCCAAAGAGATTGCTTTACATACAAGTCCGAGGTGGGAAGATTGTTTGCAAGTAGGTTGGTGTTGATCTTGGTGATGTAGTCGCCTGTTTTAAAAAGTGTTAGTGTTCATAGTTTGATTTCTGGCACTGGAGATAATCTTTGTAGTGATGGATGATAATATAAATTGTCACTGACCTCTTTTGAGAAGGTAGGTACCACAGTAGATACCGCCGGAGTTGCAGCTCTTAGCAGCGGCAATGCTAGAGAGTGCGGAGGCAAGGACGATAGTGATAGTAGATAATTGAATCATTTTGAAGATTTAGGATGTGGAGATAGTGTTTGGAACAAAAATTGATTGTTTATTTAGTGCTTTGAGTTGGATTTGCAAGTGAGATGTTTTTATCGTTGATGATGAGAATAGAATTCGACCATCAATGAAAGAAAGTCCCTTATATATCTCTGCAATGCAATCGCCAAGCATAGATGTAGGTCAAGAAGATGATTGTCAAGTCTCAACGTCCAGAAACACAACAAAACTGGCTTGAATCCCAAGAAGAGCTCGTAATTCAAAGGACCATCAAATGAAACTTGCAACTGTGAGTTCATCTTGGCAGTGATAGAAGTAATATTACATCAACATAATTTTGGCCCAGGAACGATACGATCTTGCCGCCTCGCAGGATTTACTGGAGGCTATGAAATTGAAAATAGTAACACTTAAACCGACGCAGGTAAGTTGTAATTCATTTATCTGAGATCTTCACGATGATTTGAGTAATGAGTTATAGCTACATTGGATACAATGAGGTGTGTCCGACAGGCTTAGATAATGATAGCTCAACACATACACATGAGTCACTTGAATCATTCTCGTCTATCGTTGAGCAAAGTATGATCTAGACGTCCCTTGCATTTTCGTACCTTCATTTCACTGACCTCTTGAATTCAGGGTCTCAATATATTCATCCAATGGACTTCCAATGGAGATTCGGTTCAACACTGGTTACAATGAGGGAGGCAGATTTTCCAGGTCACTTGTGGCCATGTGACCTTACCTCTTACTAATTCCAATAGCATTTATACTTATAGCATTAATAAGATAACTTCATCTGAAATGTATATGTAACGCTTACATCTTTGACTGATTTAGGACCTAACGTTTAATTGTAATTCAAATTAGTCAAAACGGACTACTAGATGACTCGACGTAACTGAATGAGGATTCGCATATCCTACATTACGACACTACTGTTATGATTCAATTATCTTCCGCAAAATGGATCCCTCACGAGTAAACCGTGCCTCTTCCATTTTGACATGCAGATTCCAGGTTTTTCATCATTATGTTGTTTTAAAACGAGGGTAGATATTCAGGAGTGGTATCTTATGGCGTGTTGGATATTTCATTTTCAATCAGTTCCTTCGAAGACCCTGTGGTAATAAAGTTAATGTTACAGACAAATAGGAAATCAATATAAATCCCTATACAATTTCTATTATATATATAATAATATTAATACTTTTTTTATTATATACGAAATACTTCATTTGTTAATAACAAATAATATCAATACGAAATACTTCATTTGTTAATAACAAATAATATCAATACAAAATGCAATCCATTTTATATTGAATTTCAATAGAAAAAATGAAAATTTTAGTTCAAGAGAAATTTCTTTAGAGTTTTTGGATTCGAATATTAAAGTTTATAAGAAAGAAGATAAAGGATATAAATATAAGGATTAAATAAAAACTAAAAAAAGATCAAAGATATTAAAAGAAGCAAATATAAAAATTAGAAAATGAGCTAGAAATATTAATCGAAAGTTTAAAAGATAATAGAATTATATTACTTCTAAATTATTCTTTAGTTATAAGCTGTTAAAAGATCATGTAGAAGTTGGTGGAAAAGCCTTAATATTATTAAGTTCTACATAGAGATACGATATATATGTATGGACTCGATAGAGTCACATGTGGGCTAATCCCGATATAGCATAGCGTGATATGCGGTATAAGCACCTTTTCTAACACTCCCCCATGCTGATATCGTATATCTGAAGTTATGTAGCCTATCGAAAGCTATGGGAAGGTTATGGAAGCTATATTGTAAATCGGTGCTATAGTTGATCTCAATCAAGCTAAGCGGTATGATCTATATCGTAAAGATGTGTGTGCAGCATCCGATCGCTCTCATTCGGTGAATCTCGAGAGGCGCTAATAAGTGCTCTGAAGCTAGCGAGTTGACTTCAGAGTACACTGGAAAGCGCTTTGAGGTGATAGTGTTGATCTCAATAGTCTTCAAGGAGCGCTCTGGGATCAGTAAGTCAGATCTCAAAAGCCGCCAGGAAGCGTTCTGGGATCAGCAAGTGATTGACAATGAAGACGCTGGTCGCTGATAATACCTCTTCCAGGAACCAATGTTTTTAACCAATTTTTAAAGAAAATCGTCTCCTCTAGGGCTACCCAATACCTAGTGTAGACGCTTCTCTAAGGGCGTAGGGATCGTACTGATAGTACGATACCTACTGACCTATAGAGCATATACCTCTACAGCTCTTCCCTCTAAGAGGAGCTGGGATACAGTCTCCTACATGATCACCCTGATCATATAGAATCCCTTGATCCTTGCTCTCCTCTATAAGAGTATAGGAGATGTCGTACACCTCTCCTATATGGTGGAACGCCAGGGCGCTCCCCCACAGAGTGTATCCTACAACTCTTCCTCTCCCTCTTGGATATATCCAAGAGGGGACACAAGACTGACGGTGATACCCTTGATCACCTTGGTCTTGCTGGTCTCTACCATAAGGAGTGTAGGAGATGGTCCCACCATCTCCTACATGGTGGAACACCAGAGTGTTCCCCCAAGTATAGTAGTACGCGTTCTCCCACTACCGTAGTCATCCGCTCCTCCTCCACATATGGTTTCGGATCGCCTCCGGTTCCCTTTGGGACCTCCGGCTCCCTACACTCAATGCCTTCGGGTCCCTACAGACCCTCCGGCTCCCTATATACTCTCCCTCCCCCTCGATCGCCAGTGTAGCCATTGTCGACATAGAAGATCGAAGTCGAAATCGTATGAAGACGGTGATCGAAAAGAAAACGAAGATCCCCTCGGAGGGGACCAGGAGAGGACCAAAATGATTGTATACGAGTAGAATACAAGTAAAATTCGATCGCTTATCGGAAGGAGATGAGATTGAGAGTTGAAATGTCGTAAAATGGCGGAACTGGTGAGCGAAATAAATTAAACACCATAAAAATCTATTAAATAAAACAATAATCCAATGATCATTACACTCATCAGATCGTAGGTGTGGATGATCGGAAAACTGTCGAAGAAATGGGGGGGATGGCGGGGAAATTTCTGAGACGAAGAAAATCTTATTAAATTAGATGGGTTTCGTAGCTCCCCCAAAAACTATATCCAAAGCATTCTCAACTTCAAGGTTTTCTACAGGTAACCCTCAACTGTATAAAGTTTGATCGATTCGTAAAGCACTGCCGGTTGCTTATATCGCATCGTTGCTATCGATGTAGGGCTTACGGGGATCGAAAAGAAAAGAATCGAAAGTGAGACGAGGGAATCTTGCTGTAACTAAGATTCTCGAATTGTCGAAAGAAGATAAGAGTGGGTGGCAGTCGTCTGCCAGAGCTTCGTCGCCCTCTTCAACCCCGTAGGTTGGATCGCTGTGATACCGCGTACCTGAGTATTTGTTACGGTCTCCACCGTCTTCAACCCCGAAGATTGGATCGCTATGGTGCCGCGCACCTGAGTATTCATTACGGTCTCCACCGTCTTCAATCCCGAAGATTGGATCGCTGTGGTGCCGCGCACCTGAGTATTCATTACGGTCTCCACCGTCTTCAATCCCGAAGATTGGATCGCTGTGGTGCTGCGCACCTGAGTATTCATTACGGTCTCCACCGTGATAGCGCCGCGCGCTTTACGACACCACACAGGATGCCGGAATCTCACGACGGCACCGAAGCCAGATTCATTCGCCGAGCGGAGCCGCGCTCCCCCAATCGATCAGTTGGATTGGGCCAGATGCCACCTGGTCGTCTTTGGGATTTAACCTTGTTTACGAAGACGACAGTCTCCGGATTTGACGAAGTCGCTACTGTCTGTTGTAGCATTAATCAAGTGACTCCGGAAGACTAATCCTAGCGCCGCGCGAACCCGGGCTCATAACCTGTTAAAAGATCATGTAGAAGTTGGTGGAAAAGCCTTAATATTATTAAGTTCTACATAGAGATACGATATATATGTATGGACTCGATAGAGTCACATGTGGGCTAATCCCGATATAGCATAGCGTGATATGCGGTATAAGCACCTTTTCTAACATAAGCTTTATTATTATATTATATTATATCGTAGGTCACGAGCTAGTAGGGAAATGGATTTATAAGAGGATTAGACTAATAATTTAGTCTAAATGGGAAGCAGGCTCTGGTTGATAACTTCTATTGATTAATAAGCAATATAACACATGATTTTCTTGAATTTTGAAAAGTATATTCATTCTTGATTATTTATTTAAAGTGGAAAAAGGCCTTACTTTATGTCTTTTTCATTTAATCTAGCTTTTAGCTTTTATTGATCTCTTGTAGATCTTATCCTAATGCAGTCATTCCTTAGAATAAAGCTTTTTTATATTCTTTATTTAATTTCTATCACGGAGGATAGCTACGTCAGTGGTCACCTTTAATAGAGAGATAATAGGATAAAGGATTAATAGACTAGATTGACTTGAGGATTGATTGTAATAATCAGTATCCTTTATATATACCCAAAATAAGCGACGTAAACACTTATTTGAAAAAGATTATTATTCTAGTAGACTATATAATGAGTGGAGTAGCTAATATAATAATAATGTAATTGAAATCGATTATAAAGGCTGATCTCGATGATCAGGGTATGTGTGTAGCATGTGATATTGTGTAATATACCCTCCAGATCGAGGTAATCTCGATCTGCTTAAGGACAAAAGAAAGTTTTCTAATTTTTTTTTTTTTTTTAGGCAACAAACACTGCAAGTAGTGGTGTATCCATTTGTGTAACATACATAAATGATTTCCCTGCCGGGTATATAAATTTTGCAAACAAAGAAATGAAAAATGATATAAAAACAAGGAAATACACTGGGTAAACCAAATGGTTGCATTTCTAATATATATATGCATATAGATTATCAAGTTAATAATCTAATGTTTCGGGAGTATACATAAGTAAACAATTAGAAATGATTCAATAGATTAGAGACATTACAAACACACTGAATCTGTAAATTGATTCGAGCATATTGTATACACAATAATTCTTTCATAGAAATACCTAGAATTAGAGTATTTGAAGACTCTAAAGTTTTCTAAAGTATTTATTGATTGATTATAATAATAAGAATAGAATGATTCCCACTCTTTTCAAATCCTGATTCTGTATAATCTCAATTAGAGTTTTCACTATACCCCCTCTTATTAAAGAAAATTCTCCTGAGTAGATTATTCTTTTATTGCTAAATATATATCTCTACCTCGATTACAAATTTCTTCGATTTATTCTTATTGATATAAAATAATTAATACAATTCGATCTCTATATCATACTAACCCTATGCTTTTCATACAGCAAGACATTGTTTCTCCCTTTTTTATTTGCTTATTCGCTAAGATTAATGCTGATGCTTCAAGTTCTCCTTACGAATTCCATTTTTTATTAATATCCCTTTTTACTCGAAGTTATTTTCCTAAAAAAGATAACAAGAATCCTTCAAAAAGTGTATCTAGTTTTAACGCATTTGTCGAATTTGATAATATTCTAAAAAAGATTAGTCCATTATCCTTTTGTAACTATATTAATCAGAGAAATTGTATTATTATTATTACTGCTGAGCAAGCAGATCCTCTTGTACAAGTTTCTGATAATTAAGAAAGGATTATTATCTTGAATGATAGTTTTTCTTTGAATGAATTACCTTTCTTTTTTTCTTCTATTTCGGATTCCAGATCGAAGGAATCAAAAGTTTCGAATTGGAAGGATTGTTCTAAAAACAGAGTTCGGAATATAAAAGATTGAGATGATTAGTATACAGTTTTGTATACTAAATGTATCCAATCTTTTTTATTTGGTTATTATAAAAATTATAAAAAGTGCTTTAAACATAAAGATTCTTTTTTTTTTTAATATTGAAAATGTTTTACATATACCTATATTACATTGCTGGTTTTTTTAAAACCTTTAGCAAAAAGGTTGGTTGAGTTTTCAGATCCGAACTTTGTGGTTTTATTAGGTCAAATAAGTTTCTTGAGAGTTTTGATCAATTATTTAATTGAGCTAATAATCATTTTGATAGAAAACTATTTTTAATACAAAGTTGGTTTGTATTACAATAATTGTGATGTTGGTGATATAGAAAGAAAATAATGAATTCTGTTAAAAGGAATAGAAGTTACCGGTGCTAAGCACGTGTAGTGATTAGTAATATGGTTATCTAAACGGGCTAGATTAGACAAATTATAGATAGGCATATTGGTCCCCTCATATAATACTAAAAAAGAATCAATATGTTTATATGTGTAATAAGATAGTCAATATAAAGGCCTCTTCCACCCAATCTTTTAATAGATTATAAAATCTGGTTAGTATAGTCTCTGGATATAATTAATGTGGTTATTATTATAATCCAATTTGCGAAATTGAAGAGTATATAGCATTATCTTACGACTAATACATAGTACTGTGATTATTATTATCATCAATTTGTGGAATCGAAAGAGTATATGGTGTTATTTACGAATAAATATATACACGGTACAACAAAAAGCACGCGGTATTAACTATATTTATATTTATAATCTGTGTAGATCTATTTGTATAGAAAAAGGGGAGGAAAACCTTGCAAATTCTCTATATAAATATCAAAATGAATAAAATCAAAGAGCAAATCAAGAACATCCCGAATCTTATTCAAGAGACTTACAAGCAATGATTTCGATAAATGAAAATACAATTGAAAGAAAAGAATTGGTTCTATACGATTGAGTCTACACTGTAGGAGTATATTAAGATTGAAGGAATTGAAATGGAAATTAATAATATCGAAGTTTTTTTGATTCTTATAAAAAGCAAAATCGTAAACATAAAGCTCAATCTCAACAAAAAGATTAAATACTTGAAAAATAAAGCTAGTATACTCTCGTATATATATAGATCATTTAATGATAACAATGAAGTATTTGTTAATGAGTACGATATAGTACGAATATTATAGAACTATTTGAAAACAAAGTATTTAAAAACTAGTGATATCACAGCAAATTCGTATTTAACAATAATCCAAATATTTACCTTTAAGTCTACTAGCTATTCAAAGATAACTATTATTGAAGCCTGGAATAAATTGAAAGAATACCGATATAAGCTTGATGCTGCCAACTCTGTATTCAAGGATTTATACAAAGACGAAGCCCTATTTTTAATTCTAACTAAAAGTCTACCAAGCGAATACTAAACGATAATCAATGCTATAAGCATTCAAAGTACACTAGGAGTGAAAGACAAGATCAAGTATCTCACTACTAAAAAGCTCAGTATCCAAGAGATAAAACAAGCCCATACTATTAACGGAAAGTATATAATCCTAAACCAACGAAGAGATAGCAGAGAATCAAGCCCAACAATACAGCAAAACCGAGAGGAAACAGTTAATACTTATACTTGCTACCTCTATAAATACGAAGGGTACTTTCTATATAATTGCAAAGACCTCACATTTGTACAAACTCTGATCCACAAACACCACAAAGCCTAGCGACGAAAAGCAATACTTAAAAAGACAACCAAAATGTCATTTTCTAAGAAAAGAAATAATCAGACTCATCTTACAAATGGCAAAGATCTTTTAGTTAATTTCGATTTATTAGAAAGCGAAGAAGAGTCTAACAACAAAGAGTGTCATATCTCTAAAGAACTCATTTATAAGACCACCCCTTTTCGCTAGTATGCAGATACCAGTGCTTCCTCACACATATCTAACCAACTTTTACTTTTTAAAGATATCAAGAAAATAAAGAGAAAGATGATAAAAGTTGGTGGGGGAGTTATATACTGTAATCGAATAGATACAACTACAATGAAGCTAGGAAACAATAACATGGTTTTATTCTCAAAGATATTGTATATACCAGGATTAAGAGTCAACCTTCTTTCTGACAAAAAGATCTATAAAGCTAAGCTCAAAGACAAATTCAATTCAGATTGTATATATTTTCGAAAGAATGGAATAAATATTATCAAAGCAAAAATGGATAGAGGAATTTATATAATCTCGAAAATCGCGAAAGGATATAAAAATATTGTTCTCCAGAGTACAAAGATCATTAATAACACTAAATCAAACAAGATCACTCTAGACACCTCCTCAAATAAAACCAAAAGGGATTTAGAGACTTATTTATTATAATACAAACAATTTAATCATCTTAGCCCAAAAAAAATACAAAATCTTTACAAAGTCATTACACTAGGAAAGCCAATCAAAGTCCCATCTAAGATCCCTGTATACAAAGTATATACACTTACCAAAATAAAGAATCTAATTCTAAAACAGTTTAGTCCTTATAAAACAAAAAGATTAGAACTCATTTATTTTGATATCACTAATCCATTCCCAAAATCCCTATAAGGAAACCACTACTTTCTATTGATTATAGATAGCTGAATGAAAGTAAATTGAATCTTGATTTTGAAAACAAAAGATAAAACTATACTAAAACTAAAGAAGTAGAAAACCGAATTAGAATTTGGTATTGGTGATAAGATAGTAGCAACTCGAACTGATAATATATTAGAGTTAATCTAAATTGTAAGAGAGTGGAATTCTGGGATTCGATTAGAATTGATTATTGTAGCATTATCCCATCAAAATAGAGCTATCGAGAGAAATATTGGTATTACTGAAGCCGATATGAAAGCTATATTAAAAAAAGCTGGATTGCTATTAGAATTCTGGGATGAAGTTGTTGAATATGATGTATATTGTAGGAATAGAACGAATACTAGATTGATTATTGATGATAGTGTTGTAAGCCTAATCAAAGCGTTTATAGGATCAATTTTAGATATTAGTTATTGTAGAATATAGGAAAACAAGTATTATGTATATATTAATCCAAAGACAATCCTAAAGGATTAATAACACAACAAATTACAAGATATAGTTCGAATAGGTATCTTTATGGGATACTCATATACAATCAACAAATATATCAAAATATATTCACCAGAGTTAGGCTATATTATACGAACAAGCTGAGTGATTATAGATAAATCCAAAAAAGGAGGAGATTTAGATTTAAGAATAAGAAACTCTGTATCAGGTTTTCAAGGCACAAAAAACATTGTCCCTAATAGGAAATCTAGAGGCAGATCTTAGAAGATATAAGAAATACAAAAATCCCTATCTGAATCTCTACAAAATGTTACTACCCCTAATCACCCGAAAGTTGTAATCCCTAGTATACCCAAAATCGACAATATTTGGTAATTCAATAAAGACAGCGAAGGGAATATTGTAGAGATCAATTCATTTACGGAATCAATTCTATTTTTAGAAATGAAAGAGATAGAAATACTAAATGCAACACCTAAAATCAATAAACTTTTAATAGAAACCCTAATTACATTTATAAATATAGATCCTCTTGAAAAATACTCTTTTCGAAAATACAAGCGAAACGATAATGAGTTAAATAAATATATTCAAAAACTGATAAAAATAATGATAACAATACTTTTAATAAATCTAAATAGAAATGCTATCGAATATACCATAATCTTTATATCCCTCACGCCAAGGATCGATTCGAATATTAAAACGAAAATGTTTGAAAGTTTTCAAGTAATCTTAAAGAGTTCTACAAATAAAGATATAGTCTTTTTTGTAGAACAGATTCTAGGAATCCCTATCCCTATTATATATAACCAGGCAGTCTCAAACCCTGAATATAATAAAAAATGGAAACAAGTTGTTCAAAAGGAAATCAGCTTATTGATTGAAAATGGTACTTGGGAAGAATATATTCTATCGAAAGAAGGAAATCTTATTTCAACAAAATAAGTATTCACAATAAAGACGAAGGATAATAAGATTGAAAGATTCAAAGTACAATTAGTAATAAGAGATTTTAGTCAAGTTTTTGGAAAAAACTACAATGAAACCTTCACCCCTACAATACAACTCGATACACTTCGCTTATTCTTAGCAATCATTGCAAAGAAAAACTTGAAGTACTAGCATTTTGATATAAAAAATACTTTTACAAAATCCCATTTTAAGGAAAAGATATACCTCGCACTACCTCAGGGAGTCAATATATCAGATGAATATGTCTTACACGTACTACAAAGTTTGTATAACCTCAAACAAGCTGGACAAAATTGGAATCAACTTTTAAAATCCGAATTGATCAATTGGAACTTTATTTAAAGTCTCGCCGATCTGTGTTTGTATATATACATTACTTGACAACTCAATCTACTAGTTTATATTGATAATATAATCGCTTCCTCGATCTCAAAAGATTAATTCAATTAATTCTCTATAATACTCTCCTTATACTTCAATACCAAAAACCTAAAGGAAATTAGCAAGATTCTAGGTATTAGGATTATAAGAGATTAAGCAAACAGATCACTCACATTGGATCAGGAAGAATATCTGAAAACTATACTCATAAAATTCGGAATCTCACACACTCAGCATTATGCTAAGAAGATACCAGCTACTGATTACTCATATCTACAACCAGCTATAGAAAACAATGAACTAATCGATGTTACTGAATATCAATAAGCTATAGATAGTCTCATTTATCCAATAGTATACACAAGATCAGATATCTCCTTTGTACTAGGTCGACTATCACAGTACATAGCAAAGCCAACGAAATGCTATGAAATAGGAGTGTTCAGTTGTTGTTGAAAAATATGATTTTTAGAAGATAGTTGCGAGATTACCATTGGCAATCTTTCATATCCCTAGGTATCTGATCCTATTCTCCGTTTCATATCTTTAGGAATCAAGGGGAAAGATTACCATTGACAGTTTTCAACATCTTTAGGCAGCTGATATTCTTCTCCATTTGAATTCTTTTAGAAGTAGGGAAAGGAATTCAAAACAACCATCTCCTTATCTTTCCATCAGTAGAGTACTCCAACAAAGTAGTGAAGTGAAACTATCTTCTTCATTTATTCCGTTCACATTTCATATCACTTCAGAATATTTTTCTAATCTCCGTAGTTAATCTTTCCAATATACAATCTATCTTATCCTCACAATTCGGCATTTCTAATATGAAATATTCCAATACTAGGGTTTTCCCTTTGCCAGAAGACAAGATTTCATTGATATGTATTTAGTAAAACTGGAGGATAACGAATAATCTTCACATTCGATAATTCAAAGAAGATATTCAAAGTTCCCCAACATATTTAATTTCGGAAGAGCTCGTATATGTTTGGACGTGATTTGTATTGCTAGATTTCTGATATTATTCCTGGTTTTGCGGTATATCATAATAACATGTGCTGCACTAGCAGGTTACCACCTAACCATAGCGGTATCTTTCGCCTCATTTTAGGATATTCTTTACTTGTTATCAAAAATTCTAGCCCATTGTCACCTTTCCTCACCAATCATATAAGTTTTACTCTTTTCATTACGAAAATAACATCTCAGAAATCCAGCATCATGATGTATGCGAATTTCACAAATCTACAATTCCGAAATCCTCATCACCCATCCACACCCACAAGCATATCCAGCACTCAATCAGACAACTCTCTACGTTTGCCTCAAATTCCTTCAGAAATCCCACTGATATCCACATCCACTCGTGGCAGCATACCTCTGAAAGCTCAACTCCGCATCCACTATTGCCTTATCCCTCTCAGAACAATTGCTATAGAACTCCTTATGCTGTACGCACACACAGTCCCTATAATCGAAGATCTTGGTAGTATAAGGCAACGTCGTCTGACAATACCCAGTAAGATGAACCCGATCAAAAGTTCTCTCCAATCTCTCCCTCTCCTTATCCTTATCCACCACCCTACCGCTCTCCCCCACGGTATCACCCTCACCACACCATCCCGCGACCTCTCCACTCAATCCCCCATACCCTCCAAATCCACCCAACACAACATCTTTAATACCATCCCAGAAACTAAAGATCCCCATCTCAAAGAACGGCGCCAGATATGCTCCCCCCAAAAGCCGCACATCCTCTCCTGCATATCCCTTCGCCAACTCCCTATTCATATATCTCCACCACCTCGCACCCCTCTCCCACTTTTCACTCGCGATTTCTTCTTTCGTCTTCTCAATGATCGGCAATATCGGCGTATGAAAATGTTCCATCTCATAGAGACCCGTGACCGCGCTCTTGACTTCCATGTCGTAGTCTTCGCATCGAAAGGCATCGTCGCCTTTGCCTATCGCTTTGAATACCGTGTCCCATGACTTCCAGCTCTGGGCGGAGAACATGACGGAATGTTCTTGTTGGAGAGCGAGAGTGAAGAGATGGTATTGAGTGGTGAGTTTTATGTCGGCGTAGGGTTTGTCGACATAGCATGCAGTGGTGCAATTGGAGGGGTCGTAGACACCGATTCTGCAGGCGTTTTCGGGGAGGGAGAGAAAATTGCGGATTTGGAGGAGGGCGATCTGGATGTGTTGGGGGATGGAGATGGGATCTTTGGAGGAGGCTAGGAGAGCGAGAATGAGATGTGTGTGAGCGATGACTGATTGGTGGTCAGTAGGCTGAAAAGTGAGAGGATGGGTGGTGGAAGAACGAAGAATGAAATATTATGGGATAGTAATGGAGAGATAGAATGATAAATCAAAGTCTTCGATAATTTAATAAACTTCCCAACTCACTAAGATATCCATGTTCCTTAATTTGAAAAAGTAAATCATTACACTTCTGATAGCAAATCGCTGCTTGTTGTGTATCACATGAGAGCTTATATGCAGCGTTGATCTAATGCATCAGTTAGTAATAATTTCAGAGATTCATTCCAATTGCTAATCTCAGATTGACAAACAGTACATAAATCGAAAAAGTCAAGATGAAAGAATGGACATGAATAGCGAGCGGATGGAAACTTACTTCTTCAACCATACCGATATAGTCGATCACAGGCCATTGCGTCTGCATCCTGAGTATTGCAAGCAAATAAATGCGCTTTGGTTTAATGCTAGATTGTACTTGTATTATTATCTAGAAGTCTTGTTATTGGGGCTTTGTATACTGATGTGGAAGAAAAATGGATGATCTATTTCTCAAAGACAAGTAAATGAGTGAGTAGGAGATTTCCCAGTAATAAATAAACTTGGTGGCCTTATATGTACGGAAGCATTATTATGAAGACTTGAGTGAATCGACCGTATGTACTATTGAAGAGGGATGGTTAATCAGTATGTAGACTGTGAAAGTGAATATTGACGAAGCGGAAATTAATGTCCCGAAGACTGAAAAATATCAGACGAGAGCCCCTTTATAACTGAGAATAATATTTTCTTCATGCCTATGCTGGTCGAATGATATAGTCCCTTCTTGAATGCCAGAAGCGGTAGCTCTGCTATCTTCCCATGAAATTACAATACCTTAATATCAACCTCCTCGCTCCCTATCTTCGCTTAGTTCTGTAATACAAGTTCTACCCTTTTGCAAGTCTCCTCCACCACTAAGAGACAGACTTTCATTCCACTTTCCTTCCCGGCCTTCATCAAGTGTGGAAAGCAATCACGTTCAAAAAATGGTAGAATGATGATAGGATAGAAAGGAGAAAGTCAACTAGTTGCCAAGCAATTTTTTTTCTAGAGCCTCAAAGGTCCCCGCCATAAGTAAACTAGAAGAGGAAAGGGGGCATAAATGAGGATATGATAGTGAGACAGAATCATATAACAGCGGTTATGAACTGGCACTGAAGATTGTAATGAGATTCATTGTATTTTTCATTTCTGTAGTAAACTCTCATATCTAAAACAAATTGTACCAAGGATATGTCCATACGTATATGAGACATTGATTTACTTATGTGTAATTCCTTCCACAGGGATTCTGTCAGCACCTGCTTCCTCCACAACAGTATGGACATTTACTTCCTCCTTCATGAATGGGAAGGTCAAAACCTCCTTAATACTGTAGTTATCGGTTAAGAACATGACCAAACGATCAATTCCCATACCCCAACCAGCCGTTGGTGGTAAACCAAACTCTAGTGCTCTGACGAAGTTCTCATCAATCAATTGAGCTTCATCGTCACCTTGATCCTTTTGTCTAGCTTGCTCTTCAAATCTGAGACGTTGCTCGAATGGATCATTCAACTCAGTATACGCGTTAACAATCTCCTTCTTGCAAACAAATGCCTCGAAACGTTCACACAGACCAGGCTTGCTACGGTGGTGCTTAGCGAGTGGTGACATCATCTTGGGGTGCTCAGTGATGAAAGTTGGGTTAATGCAGGTTTCTTCGATAAATTCACCAACAAGCTTATCAAGCATACGGGCGTTTGTGAGGGGAGGTGAGCATTCAACCTTCATCTTCTTGAGAACTCTCTTGAAGAATTCATTGGATTCGTCAGTGTGCAACTCATCCGCAGGTGGAAACTTCTCTCCGGTTGCTTCTTCGAGAGCTGGAATCATCTCAATACGCTTCCAAGGGGCTGCCCAGTTAACTTCATATTCTTCCCCGTGTTGAGTGTGGAATTTAGTCGTTGTGCCTCCAGTAATGTGCTTGACAAGACCAGAAACCAACTCTTCGGTCATATCCATGGTATCATAAACATCGGCATATGCCATATAGAACTCACAAGTTGTGAATTCAGGGTTGTGTGTAAGATCGATACCTTCGTTACGGAATTGACGTCCCATCTCGTAAACACGGTTCATACCACCAACGACAAGCATCTTAAGGTAGAGTTCTGGAGCAATACGCATGAACATGTCCATGTTAAGGTCATTGTGATGGGTCTTGAATGGCTTGGCTGTAGCACCTCCAGCAATTGAATTCATCATAGGAGTCTCCACTTCCTTGAAATCCCTCGAGTTGAAGTAATTGCGAATATATGCAGTTATGTCGGAACGAGTCATGAGAACCTTTCGGCTAGTGTCATTCATGATCAAATCAAGATATCTCTGGCGATGTCTCTTTTCGTGATCTTTGAATCCGTAGTACTCATCTGGAAGTTGTTGTACACAAGGGGTGAGTAAAATAATCTCTGTCGCAAAGATCGAAAGTTCTCCCTCTTCTCCCTTCTCAATCTTGTTCTTTGGTGCAGTTCGTCCTGGGTATCCAACTATACCAATAACATCTCCACGACGTAAAGGTTCATGTTGACTCTCAAACGCTGGGGCTCCTTCTCTAGACTCCTGGAGTTGGCACATAACTTGAATCTTGGTATCCTCGGACTTGACATCGTAGAAGACAAGCTTGTTTCCCGAAGCACGCTTGTTGTAGATTCTGGCTCCTAGGCGGATCTCGACGTCTTTCTTGTGTTCTCCTGACTTCAAATGACCGAAATCCTTGGCGAAGTTCTGCAAGTTATAGTTCTGCTGAAATTTGTGTACATATGGGTCGGGGGAGTTGGCTTCTTGCTTGTTGTATGCTGCTTGCATCTTCTTGATTTGTCGCGAACGGATCTCGAAGTATTGCTATGAATCAATTGTTAGTCAAGATTCAAAGACGCAATCCCGAGAGATAAGTACTCTTGGATCCAAATCCTTCTCCTCAGCTTCAGCATTACTCTTCTTGACCGCGGCTGGTCTTGCTGGAAGAGCGGCAGCTTTCTTTGCTTTCTCTTCTTCCTTTTGTCTCTGCTTTTGTCTCTTCTTCAATTCGGTCTTGGAGACCATCTCCCCAGTGACCTCATCGAGTAGCTTAGCTACGCTTTCCGTTGGTGCCGACATGATTGCGGTTTATACAATTGTGTTGTGGATAAACAAAACAATGGTAAAAAGATGAGAGGAGGTCGTCGATTTATTTACAAAAATTATGGTGGGATGAATTTGGCGGGGTTGAGTCACTTGTTAGTGTGACTCGCTAGCGTGCGGACGTGAATCCAATTTATAGCGGCGGGGCGAACCTCGGGCTAAAGTGGCATTAGATAACAATAGATTGATCTATTTATCGGGTCAATCTAGCTAATTTAAGTTACAGGATGGATGAGCGTTATAGCAGCATTGTGGCTGATGGCTAATGGCTACAGCGGCTCTAGATAACATCTACAGTTTGAAATAAAATCGTAGATCAAATTATTTACTCATGTCTCGATTTATGGGTAAATGCAAACAAACATATCAATGATATTACCTAAAATATATTTAGAGTAAAAGCTAGCCATTCGCCTGATTCCATGGGTATCACGCGCCGAATGAATGAACCATATTCCCAAACCAAAAACGTACCCATTCGTAAAACAAACAACCCCCGTTCTTACCCTTCGCATTACATACCACGCCTCTGTGTCATATGTCCTACCCTCCGGATCATAATGGTCGTTATATCCTTTTCCACTCCCTGACATTTACCCAACACCACTCATTGATCAATCTCTCTAAGATTCCTCAAGAACTTAATCCTCGCATGAATTCTCTCATCACCATGTTTCTCCCTAACTCTCTCATATTCTCTGCCTTTTCTCTTCTCTAACGCATCATCATCTCTCTGAGTCCAGACTCCTGCTAAATCGTCCGGTATCCCGTGTCCCATTTGCAATTGGTTCATAACCGGACTTGCAATATCAAAGTCATAAGTCGATGCCATTAGAGCTTTGTAGATGATATCTCCGGAATAGCCAAGATCAATATATTTAGCAATCTCAATATCAACGATGTCCTGTGATTCTACTTCTGCTTCCGCTTCCGACTCTTCAGATGAATCTCGAGATAAGTCAATGACGGGGGCTGGGGTACCTTTCCTCCGGACTAGAGTTGGAGATACTGTCGGGGCTTGATTATCAATGTCTGGGTAATAGAAGTCTTGCGTCTCTGGCTCAATCGTGAGGTTTCTTGCTGTAGCTTTTCGAACTAATTCTCGTGGTTTCTTTTGCTGAATCCGAAGAATTCTCTCTCGAGCTTCACGATCGCTATCATTTTCACTGCTACTGCCATTATCATTCTCCCTGACTTGGTATTTGAGTGGCGATATATGACGAGGTGGTTGTGTAGCATTAAAAACATGTTCTGGGGTTGATGGAATCTCTGCCTCTTTACCTTTACCCTTATCGGTCCTAACACGCTTAGCTTTGCGCTTAGGGTTGATTGATGAAGATTCGCTATGGTTGGATAATCCATCAGATTCAATCGCGCGCTTCTTTGTTGACATGGTTGAAAATTGCTTAGAATTTTTCAACGGTGGTAATTCAATAACTTCATCGTCATCTTCATCCTCTGAACCACTTCCGTGACTAGGAGATCTTTGAATACTGCGTATAGTTGTATCAGCAAACTGAGAAGCTATCAAAGTCTCATCTTGCGAACCCGCGAACATAAGGATACTCCGCGGATCATTTTCTTCTTCGGTTACGACTTGTTCAAATTCGGATAGAATTTCGTCATAACAGCTCTTCAAATCTTGCGCAGCCTCAGAACGGTTGGCAATGGGGAAGCTTAATTTATCAGCTACCTCTTGCCATCGACTTTCGGCGCTTATCTTCTCAAAGCCGCCAAGTATCATAACGATTTGCCAAAGTCTGAAGAGGGAAATTTGTTTTCCACAAATTATGGGATTAAAAATTGGTTCTTCTTCATCTTCTTCACAGAATTGTCTTAAGGTTAGCGTGAAGTAATCCTCTTCGGTCGTCAGTGAATTCATGAAAGGTCTTTCTTCCAAATCAAGTTCCCGCGGTGCTGCCTCTGCTGTCTTTGTTTCTTGATCAACTTTTGTTTTAGCATTGCGAGAAGGTGTAACAGAACTTCGATCAGTGGCTTTTACCAAGGCTTCTTCGGATTGGGGTGTAGAATGCTTCGTTCTTGCGGTGACTTCTGGTGTACTTAATTTTGAACCGCCTCTTGATTTAGCATTGCCAGAGAACGTAACCGAGCTTTCAATAGCAGTTTCTCGTGGAGTTTCCTTCTGCTTGTAGGTAGAATGCTTTGGTCGTGTTGGGACTTCAGGTGTCTTTGGTTTTGGACCAACTCTTGATTCTGTATTGTGAGACGTAGCGGAGCTTCCGGCAGCAGTTTTTCCTGAGGTTCTCTCCGGCTTTTTGGTAAAATCATTCGTTTGCGTGAAATCTTTGGTACTCCTACCACTTGGGGGATCAGAAACTTGCCGAATCAGTGGAGATGATATAGTCTTAATAGCTGTCTTCCTCTTCTTTTCCCTATTTTTCATCTCTCGAGGACGAAAGTCTTCATGGAAATAATTTCGCCATTCTTGAGCAGGGTGACGCCCATACTGCATTTCATCATATGAGCGGAGGTTCGCATAGATCAACAGGTGTTAAACTTACCCTTTCAGTCCACGACTCCCAAGCCTCAATTTCTCTAGATGAATCTATGTTGCAAATATATTTAAACTCCTCTCGTAAAAGATCATCATCCTCTTTTGTAAAAAGTCTTCCAATCACAGGCTTTTCGATCTCCGCCTCGGGGGATGAGGCCCTTGAGACTATTGGTCGAGGTGGTTGAGGCGGCAGTCGAGAGCTCGTGGATTTTGGCGGAGCTGACGAGGCAGGAACCGGGGCTGTTCCACTAGACGCCGCATATTGTGCCCGTTCATGAGAAACTCTCGTTACAAGAGGCTTAGCTAGCCCCTTTCCAGCACGTTTCGGTTCCCTGCTGGGAATCGGTAAATTATCATCGCGCTCATAACGTAGATTCCCTGCCATATAACTGGGCAAAATATGCCTCTTCCAACGATCTAGCCAGGATTGATATGTATGATGAGGATACTGCAATAAGGTTGAAGATCAGCTCAAGTCCAACATAATTATCCGAATATTCAGGAGGTATCCATACTCGTTCTGCCAATTCAATGTATAATTCGTTGCCCTTGGTAGATCGTCCCAAATGCTCCCCCTCCAAAACCCATTGGGTCAATATTCGATTATCCTCAGCTGTAAAAGGCGTGCGCGTAGATTTCGCAGGTTGTGCAAATGCTCGTTCTGGTGCACCACCACATCGATATTCTTCCACACCTACCAATTTCCCGGCCTTCGCAGAATCTTCAATAAACTTCCATGAAATAGATCCCGGCGGCGCATCTTTTCGCTTATGGTCTGCGATTATAATCTCGGCATTCTTTTCGAGTTTTTCGACCTCGCCCCCGTTTGACTGTCGCAATAATTAACATGCTTCTTTCTCTTCCATTCGGAGGACGCCCTTACTCGAATTATCTCAACCCATCTTGAGCGCATAGGAACTCGCTGGAGGACAAAAAACTTCATTCCTTGGAAAAGGACTCCTCCACCTCCAACACCGTCATATACAATGGAAGCCATGGTTAAGGCCTTTGCGACAAGAGAGGGGTTCTCGGTCGCAAGTCGTTTGAGGAGAATAAACGTAACTAGAAGGGAAAATCTATGAGCGAAGATGTTTGAAAGAAGTGAATACTTTCAAAATATGCATGGATTTTCGTTGATTGTCAATGATTGGCTCCATACAAGTAAAATCTGGCGTAAAGGATTGTTGCTTGTCGCACATTATGTGATGTTACCCTTTAACATTAACCTTTGACGCGCTCAGAAAGCCAACACTCCGCGCGCGATCAGCTGATAACCCCTACAAATGACATCGGGCTTGGCAAAGACTACGCACCGAAGCAAAGGCTAACTAACTTATAACAATCTTGAAACTCTCGATGCTCACGTAAACTTCAAAATCATGATTTTCTAGAACTGTATTGATTAATTTGTTTTCTTACTTTTTCACTCTTCCTTTAGGAGACAGAAAACAATTGGTTTGACTCAAAAATGGGTACCGTTCGGAGTATTGCAATCGCTGTTCTTATTCTTTCTTTTTTCACATTCGTTGCTTTCTTCGGCAGGCTTCCAGCATTAAGGTATCACACCTGACAATTCCCCTTATATTTCACGCACTCACAATTTGACAGGAACACACCAATAGGTCTTTTACATCGAGTAATATGGGTGCACATTCCTCGTGGTTTTAGAGCTGCAGATGCGAGGTTGACCAATGGTCGTCTCAGTGCTTTGGTGGGAAGACTGGCTCACACATTATGGAATGATCGACATCCCGTTGTTATGGTAAGATCGGCTTTCTTTCAACTCGAGAGAGCCTGAAGTCAAGTGACTCGTGTATCATTCATCGAGAAGTGTATACCTTCACTTCAAGTGGTGTGGTTCGAATATATGCAATCTATAACGAAGGATTGGCGATACATGACTTTCTTGCAGTACATGGTACGCTGTTTGTCACCGATTTGCGGAAGTGAAGAGTCCTTAACCATACTAACTGAGGTTAAGATATTCTTCATTCTTCTACTTTCCGTATCCGAGATTATGTTCTTGCCTTCCGCGTGGTCATTCATGAGCACATCCCGCAAGATAAAGGCAATCATCGCTTTGACATTACCATATGTATTCCTCTATCTAGCCGCTTCATGTGATCCAGGCTATATTACACCTTCGAATCACGTCCATCAAATGAGCATTTATCCTTATGATTATACCATTTTCCATCCTGGAACTCCCTGTCGAACATGTCGGCTACTCAAACCTGCCAGATCCAAGCATTGTAATGTTTGTAAACACTGCATCGCGAAATGCGATCACCATTGTGTCTTTATCAACAATTGCGTGGGTTACAACAACCACCATTGGTTTCTCCTCCTTCTTTTCACAACTGGAAATCTCACCACTTATGCCGTTTACATTGGAAACTCTATTCTTTCCACTTTCATCGTCGCCGTATATCCCGACTGGTCCTTTCTAGGATTCGGGTTTACCTGGTCTCGTTACTTCTCAATTTGGGGATGGGCACTACAAGAGCATACCCGAATCGGTTCCATAACTCTCTTATGTTTCCTCATCACACCCTTAGTCTATGGCCTTTTTTTTTTCCACATCTATTTAATCTGGTGCGGCACCACCACCAACGAAAGTCAGAAATGGTCCGACTGGGATATCGAGATGGGCGAGGGATATGTTTTCAAACGCGCCCTCTCCGAGAACCGAGAGAAAAATTTACGGATAGAACCACCATGGACACAATGGCCAGCAGAAAGTCAACAGATAGTTTTGCGTACAGTTGATGGACAGGATCCTGTCGGCGCAATCGGAGATGGACCATGGCAACGCGTATGGGGTTTGAGGGATGTTGAGAATTTATATGATATTGGGTTTGTAGATAATCTAAAAGATGTGTTTTTTGGACAACGGGGTGTGCATCATGTGCCAGATAGAGAGGCCGATGTGCCGTTGGAAACACCGAGAGGTAGAAGTCCTGAGCAGGCGAGTGCATCATAGAATTTATGTAGATTGAGATGTACAATGATGACTTTTGATAATCCATAATGCATGGTTGTGTTTCTTACATTCATCTTTCTAATCGTTCTAATCTACAAACTTCACGCCTTTCGTCCTTCTTGCGCTAGCTCAATTCAACCACTCTACCTTATTTCAAAGTAGTCAGCACTTACCGGCAGCCTATTTAAGCCTTTTTAACAAGCCCATTATTACGACGTCCATTCAATGGACACCAAATCCCGCCTCAAATGCCCAGGTAGATAAAACAAGTCAAGTCCTTCCAATCTCAAATTACAAACATATCCCACCAAATCCTACTCAAGAACAAACATCCCCCCCTCCCAACCATACGACCTACCCAAACGTCTCCCTATTCTCCTCGCCGTTCGAAAGGCGATTTTCCCCGAAGGATGCGGTTCATGAAATTGAATACTGCGCTCGACATCTAATTTCGTAGGCGTAAACTGCCACACCGAACCGTATTGTTTTTCGGCCGCGAAGCCAGTAGATGTCATTGCGTAGAGGAAATCCGCCCAGGGAATTTCACCAGGGAGATCATTGAGAGATGGTTGCCAGAAGAGAACTTTGAAGACTTTGATTGCCCGGGCTTTGAGTTTGAATATTGGTTGAGAATCCGGAGTTGGAGTTGCTGCTGGAGCTGCTGCTGCTAATGTATTTGGAGTTTCTGTAGTCATTGCTGGACCGCGAGTTTTGGGCTTGGATTTTTGTTGTGGGGCAATGAATTTAGTAGTATCGACGGAGTCAAACTGTGGTATTGGAGATGCTTCATTGCGACTAGTTCTTTCCTGAGGTTTAGTTTTTGGGACCTTAATTGGCTCGACCCATTCAGGTGTCCGCTCGAGCGGACGCACGGCGGTACAGATATGCTTGACAGCCTGAGTTAATGTTTGACCAGTGTTTCTTTGGTAAACTCCGTCCATTTTCTGCCAAAACTCGTCCAGATTATACTCAGCTTTCCTCATGCTCTCCGTATTTTGTTTGTTTCTTCGTTTATCAGATGGGTAATGGAAGCGTCCCTCGGCTGGAGATCCGAAATTGGCTAAGCCGGTAGCTTTGAGATGGATGGTCACGCTGGCAAGTAAACCGAGCTGCTTAGGATAGTCTTCCTCGATTTGACTTTCGTACTCTACTAGCGCATAATCATAGCCAGCAGCCCATGGCAGATATATGTCCAGTTCATGACAAATCCGCGAGATGAGACCAAGATCAGAAAAGATTCGTGTGACTAAAGCCGAAAACTTTACTTTCTCATTTGGATCACGTTCAATTCTACTCTCAATTTCATCTACTAAAGGAGGTAGGGTCATGAGCTGAAGCTGCTGATCATCCCAAAGATTGTTGAGCAGCCACATCATTTCGTCTAGTCCTCCTTTACTCCGGACTTGGATCATTGTAGAACCTGGCACTTGTGGATCGCGAACGAATTTTGAACGATATGATGGTGATGCTGGGACTACCATCTTCAATTTTCTTATTGGGCCTTTCGCCATCTGCTGCAGCGTATATCTCAACGTCAACAATGCCTTCATGTATTCTGATGGTAATTGCTTTTTTGGAGTAATTTGAGACGCGTACTTCTTCTGCAGAAAGGCTAAATGCTTGAGTTGTTGGCCGGCGTTCTCCCATACGATTAAACCACCATACGCGTCGCAGACGACGCTTCCAATAATATATTCCCAAAAAAGTGGTCTGTCAAGCGTAGGATGTCGATTTCCAAAGGTGTCGAGCAATTTTTCCTGTCTATGTTCGCTCCAGTCTCCCAAAACTTCGGCAAAATAGCCAGGATCTTCTCTCAGGTCTCGGATATAGTCCTCAGCACCCATGCGTCTAGCCTCAACGATGACCTGGAGACGATGGAAATCGAGTTTCGAAGGTAGGCGATAAGGCGCTTCTGCAGCTACGGCTGCAATGGTCGACCAGTCCGAACCATCTGTGAGTAGAGGCGGTTCTGGCTTGATCGATGTCTCGCTGATCAAGGAATCAGCATCAATGTCGTGGAGCAGTGCCTCGCAGCACTTTACCAGCAGATGCAGTAGTCTTTGTTGTATTTCCAAGATCATAAGTCCCGATCCTGGCAGGTGTGCAAGGCCAGCGAATGTGTCCATCATAGCATCTTCATCTTCATCCCAAGAAACAAGACGACCGTAAGTTTTGACTGTTTCTCCCTCAAGCAACATAGTATGAAGATTGAGAAAAGCAGGCATAGTAGCACCACTTACATGGCCGAGATGCGTGGCTTGAAAATCCGTGTGTGCGAAGACATGAGGTGGATGTCGGCCTCTGGAGTTAATTAAAAGGAGAAAGGCTTTCCCTCTAACCAAATCTTCCACGTTGAGATATGGCCATAGATACGCTTCCACTGTACTGTGTGCCCTTTGTTTTCAGCTGACTCCCATCTTTAATCAATGCCTTAAAGTCCGGACGATGAGTTGCAGACATTCCTGGCCATGCTTGCAAAATAATTTTAGATCGATGAACTTTTGATTTCTTCATCCATCGTTTCCGTATGACATCCTCATGTCTCTCCAATATCTGTCTTAGTCTATTCCAATGAGACAACACTTCGGTGGATCGTTCTTTGGCTTCCTGTCGAACCTCCTCCGGAGTAGGCAGAGATGACGGTGCAGGTAGACCCAAAGCACCATAGTCTCCGGATGTGAATTGCTTTATTAGGTCATCGTCAAGGTGTGGAAGTGATCCTGAAGGTCCTGAAAGCCCAAGAGCTCCAAAATCTCCACTCAAAAATCTGTTAAAAATATCATCGTTTGGAAAAGCCATTTTGTTTGCGTTTCAGGCACGCAGTACGAAGGAAGTAAGCCCAATCAAGTAGATGTACTCAATTATTGAATGACTAGAAACACTGGTTGTCTTTTTCTGTTTATGATGTGAAATAATGAGAAGTACGACTGGAGTGCAACCAACTTTATCAGAAATTTGAAGTTTGATTGCCTAACAGAAAGTTTGATTACGAAATAGAATGACCGCTTGAGAAAGAGCCTACCTACCTACCACGTGCCTACCATAAATTTACAATTGAAGCTCGAGAAGCATGCTTTGTAAGGTTACTAGGAGAAACGTATATCCCACTTCAGATTCGATGTTAAGCAGTATGTAGGTACCCTACTTTTGGCCCTTCCGATTGGGAGCAAGCTTACCCTTTATCCTTCGTGAAAATTAGTTATGTCTATCAGCAACTCACTTAAATGGGACACTGTTTGAGGTCCGAAGTAGCATGATGAACCCTCCATTTTCTGTTCATTTGTCCTTCACTTTGTTGTTTTCTCAATATATTTTATGATTCCGGCCCACCCTTAACAAATAACCACATCCGAATTAGTGTAGGGGTTAACATAACTCGCTTTCATATCGCCTAATAATGAACCGAGTAGCCCCGGGTTCGATTCCCGGATTCGGAATTACTGTTTTGCCCTTTTCGTATTTATTCACATTTTTTTCTTATCTATCCTACACAGACAGTCAGCCAGCACCATCTCCTTTGATGGACTCCTTTGCAAATCAATCTCCCTCTTTTTTTTGGGCTGCATTTCAAGAATGTGGGGTTGGGAGGGGTAGAGTCACATGGGATGAATACACATATAGTGGAGACAGAAAGAAGAAAGGAAATCGAAATCTGATGCGCAGGCAGCACAGTAGTAACCACAACCGAGACTATCATTTCCTATACGACGTATAGATGATGATGATGACGATGGTGATTGATCAGTTCAAGCGGAGACTAACTACCACAGAGTAGGTAGGTACTTAAGGAATCGATTCCTTGTACCTCCTACGTATGTACCCTAATATGTATACTTTGCCATCCATCTATCCACCCATCCATAATCTCGCAATCTAATGCAAAAAGGGACCAAAAGCCCCCAAAGCGATCCACATGCCTACCTGCCAATCGGCAGATAGCAAGCCACGATAGAGAATGATTTTTAAGGCTAGGAGGCGAGAGAGATGCTAGATACATTAGATCGACACTAGAAGAATGTAAAACTGGCTACTGCGAATAGATTCCTTGGCATTGCTCTTTGATGTACCGGTAGCTTCTTTTTCTTATCTATCCCTTGAGGCAGGTCTTCACCGACCGAGGCACGCGAGCAATTCCGAGATGATAATGGTTTCGATGCTAAACAACTTGTATTTCGCAAGCTATGCTATCTATGTACAATCTTATTATACTATGTATGTCATGCTAAAGTTCACCCAACTCCAATGATAAACAAAATGTATCTGGTATCCCTCTAATGACCAAGACCATGCCTAAACTTTGCAATCATATCATGTCAATTCCAAATAAATTTCAAATCCCAGTGCGAGTTCCAGAATCCAAACTCCTTCCCTTTCGCCACCTCAGACATTACTGTCTCCCCAATGCGTCCCCAAGCATCTCGGTAATAGCAATAACCTTTTCTTCTTGAAACCTTCTCCCCACAATCTGTACGCTCACATGCGCACCATCATAAACTTCCGGATCATCTGATGTTCGTTAGCATTTCTCTTTCAAACCTGCCAAGATCTTGGTACAAAGACCCAGATAATAAGCTAAGATAGTGAGTCAAACATACAGCATTTCCAAACCTTTTCATCCTCTGCATTTAGTGGTTTGTACTCTGGATCGAAAACATCCACATTCTTATCCACCGTCGTAACCGGTAATATAGCAGCGCTATAATCGAGAAGATTGACAAATGTCGAATATGCTATTGGGTATCAGTTAGCTCCAGCTATTCATTGCATCGTGTTTCATTCTGTAGAATAGAATAATATGAAAAAAAGCATACCTATATAATCAAACGTCATCGTTAGATTTGCAGGCATAGGAGCCAACGGAGTAATAACCGCATCGATAGCTCTACCAGTACCAGTAAGGGAGGCAGTGCTGTTCCAGTAGTCCATGTATTCTTTTTGGTATTCGCGTTTCTCGACATTCACGGCGGCGATGTCGAAACCGGTCATTTGAGGTTTGAGAGTGCTGTAGTGACCTTGGATTTGAGGGATCATGGGTTCGCCAGAGAGTGCTAGGGCTTCGTGAACTGGAGATTGTGAGTTTAGAGGTTTGAAAGATTGGAATGTTGGAGGGACAAACCATCTTTTCCTCCGTCAAAAGACCATGCTTTACTCTAGTTGGTTGTTAGAAAGTTTTTTTTTGTAGATGGGAGAGAAACTTACTCCGATCGCACATCCTCTTTGATGAGAAGGTGGTTTCCACTAAAGTTTCGTGATTAGCAATTATGTATACAAGGGAGAAAAACGAGCTTCTCATGATTAATAATATTTGGATGTGTTTCCAACTCACTTCGATGGTCTTGTGTCCAAGTCTCTGGACAGTATTAACCACGATATCAATAGCTCTAGCAACAGGAGGTTGAGGAGCAACCCCTCTATCGCACTTAAAAACTCCGAAAGCCAATTGACCACCACCATTAGATTTGATAGCATCAAGAACCATTTGTTCTTGTTCATCACGCCATGGTATTTCACATACTAATGGATCATGTAGCCATGGTTGAGCACTAAGAATGCTCTTCATGACCAATTTCAAAGATCGAGCTGTTGTGGCAATTGGGCCCACAACCGATAAAATAGTATTTTGTCCAGCCAAACTGTTGGCCATACCTTCATAAGGCATTCTACCTGCCGAAGGACGAATGCCATAAAGCCCATTGAAAGCTGCTGGAATCCGAATGCTCCCTCCAATATCAGTACCAAACCCAACCGGACTACCTCTCAATCCTATCAATGCTCCTTCACCTCCTGAACTTCCGCCTGGTCCTAAGAGTCTGTTCTTTGGGTTTTCCGTTGTACCCATAATATTGTTGACAGTTTCGCCCGCCATGAGTGTTTGAGGAACGGTTGTTTTACAAAACATTATCACACCGAGACTTCGTAATTCTCTGACCATCTCGCTCTCAAACACTCGCTCTTTTCCTGTACCTTTCTTTCCTTCAAAAGTTCCAATCCAGCCTACATAGCCCATGGTGGTTTCCACACCTCTGACATGAAATCTAAAGACTTGTGAGAAACTTACGTCTATCATAGAGAGCGGACTTACTGGTCTTTCAAGCTGACTGGTAATCCATGTAGCGGACCAATTGGCTTTCTGTGTTCAGCAAAATAATCGTCCAGTTTTTGCGCTTCTGAAATAGCGTCATCGAAAAATATTTCATGCAAACAATTAACCTAAATCAATATATTAAAATCGTTGTTCAAATCGGAGGTTAAACTGCTGACCAATTGATGCGCCAAAGCTGCTCGGTGACAGAAAGCTTCACAAACTTCTCGTGACTTCCATTCGCCACTACTAGTCTTCTGTACGATTCCCACAGCATCTGTTTTAGTAATCTCGATCTCTCGAGCAGAAAGAAATTGCTGAATGTAATCGCCCGTTACATCTCTCTGTTCCTCGACCGAGGGTATCGAGTCCAAGCGCCATTTCTCAGGGATCAAACCGTTGACCGATTCACGCTTGTTCTTTGCGACAATTTGCCATTCCGAAATGATTGGATTTGGATGAAGTTCCTGGCTTCTCTCGAAGAATTTCCCGTACCAATACGTCTTGATCTGCGATGCGGTAATAACGAGAGAATGTAGAATGTGTTTGTTCTGAATGTGCCACAATATGTCTGATTTCGCTGGTTGGGTCGCCGCCCAAGGGCCCATGATAGGCAAGGACGACTGGCTATCTGCGTCGCCGCCCATAACAATTTCTCCGATTGTTGCGTGGTCCATGGAAGAAAGAAAATTGAATATTATGTGACGGTACAAAGGGGTGTCGAGTTTTTATATAAAAAATTTGCTCCAACTGATAAGGAAATGTAGTGTGTGTGGGCTGTTATCAATGCACCGGGTAGACCGTAAATTAGTCGGAAACTATCGCGTGGTGGTGGTTTAAGCATAAAGGGGCTAAATTGAGATTGGCGAATCAACGGTCCGATTTTCGCTCTTGCACTTGTCGCACATTCAAATTGATTCTTTTATCCGTCATCAAATGTGAGAACTCTTTTATGTCCAATTCGAGGTCTGCGAGATAGTCTGGGCACGTGCCAGGAATTATCTTTGGAACTCCATGCCAAGCAAATCGAGAATCCTTCTGCATATAAAGTACATCGCCAGACCTGAGGCGGAGAACCAAATGGTCGTTTTCGGATTTGGGGTTGTCCAAGGCGACCATGAAGATACAATCACAACCAAGACTGATGCTAACAAGACCGCGATCAACACTCTCGGCGCCATCGCGATGTAATTGTAAAGTATCTTTTGGAGAATAAAAATTGACAATGGCTGCTTGTGGTTCCATATCAGGGAAAAGTCCTTCGACAAGATTCGCAATATCACTTGGAAATTTTGGTGGCTCCTCTTCCGGATATACTTTGTTTGTCCAGTCATATTGCCCCCCAAGAGTGATCCAGCGCAACTTTTTCGTCATGACTTCCAAGTAATTTAATGCTTTGGGGTGTACTGTTGGATCCTTCGGCTTGGCAACAATTGATTCCCCAGAAGCAATTTCACGAGGTGGAAATTTGACATCGTAATGGGCATGTAGATTGGTCATGTGCTTTGGATCTAGAAGATCACGGTGTACTATACGCCGGATCAACTCTTTCTGAACCTCTGGGGGGATGAGAGATGGAAAGACCATGAGACCTAGATCATGATTAGAAATTGTTTTGCCGAAGGCTATTGGGCCGTTTAGGAGAAAGAATGTAGAAAGAAATACGGGTTGGTCTTTTAGATACCACAATCTTTGGGGCGCAAAAGAAATGTGAGCATTTTAGTCTTTCAACCAATTTGAATCTTTTGAATAGGCTGGTATTTTTGGTCATTTGTATCTGTGGTAGAAGAAAGAGATGTTATGATTCCTACCAGGTATAACTTCAGAGCCATACGATGAGCCTTCTAATGGCGATCTAGACAAATACAACTCATGATCAAGTGGTCCCGTCGAACACCTCTTTTGAGAGGTGTTTGGAGGAGCAGCACTCAGAAACTCTTGAAAAGCTATGTTGCGCGCCTCTCTGGGTAGAGATTCTAAATCAATCATTCCAGTGATAGAAGGAGAATCTTCTGTTGCAGTATAAGTAGTCTGTTTGCAAAGCTTGAATGCTTCTTTCAAATGTCGGGGAGCACTTTGATGAAGCTCCTTTTGCTCCATCTTGGCCGTCGGCGTTGTGGTTTGATCTGGAAGGGTATTTTCCATCTTTGCGGTTGTTCGTAGTATGTCGACGATGGAGAGTGTTTCTCCTATTGATCAAATTTATACGATGAGTTGCTTGAAAACTTTCTCCCATGTGAGGTATTTGACTAGTACAAGGATTGTGAAGTTGTCTTGTGAAGTGATCCAATCAACAGTTATGATCTGACTCAAGCTTCCAATGGACGAGGGGAAGCCGCTATGCTATGTATTGGGTAGTAACCTTCTTATGTCGGTACTTGATCGAATCGTGCCTTACCTACAGAAGAAAGGCAGAGTACGAAGTAGAGGTAGAGCTTGTACCGACAAGGATCATGTATACAATTTTACAAATTTACACGTTTTTTGACTTTTCGGCATTACTTATTAGAACCTAGTACAATGTATCCGACCTCGCGTCAAAAACGCGCCCGCTTATTCCGCCTGGCCCTGGGTTACGATTTGTTTAATGTTTTGTTTGGTTGTTTGGTTGTTTGGTTGTTTGCTTATTCTCTTGTTTACTCCTGAGCTTGAGCACGAATAATAACAGAACGACAATACGAACAATACTATAAACGACACCGTACGAATTCTTCTTTCTCTTTCTCTTCATCTCTCTCCAATTCGAGTACAAGTTCGAGTATCACGAGTATTACGACACGAAAGACTCTACGGCAACTTAATACAACAACAATCCTTCATCACAACCATCTTCTTATAGCTAATTCGTTACTCTTCCTCTCCTTACGAATCCTTCAAATCTTTGCACAGGCCCATCTTCTTTCCAAATAGATGCTGTTGTTGCCATAAACCCAGGATCAATTACCATTCCAAACTGCCCCTCCTTCACCGCCCCACTTCAACGGACAAAAGCAGATTTATTTCAACTTGACCTCGACGTTTTTGAAACCTTTCGACATCAAGTATATTCGACAATGGAGAACTATCAGAAGTTGGAAAAGATTGGAGAGGGTACGTTTATGCGCGCAAGCCCCTGGCCAAAAGAATCATTTCACAGAGTCTTTTGTCCACTGAATAATGAGGAATTTTAAACTAACATTATTCACGCGCAGGTACTTACGGTGTTGTTTACAAAGCCAAGGATCTTTCCCATCCAGGACGTATCGTTGCCCTAAAGAAGATTCGACTTGAAGCAGAAGATGAAGGAGTTCCTAGTACCGCCATTAGAGAAATTTCTCTCCTCAAGGAGATGAATGATCCAAATATCGTTAGACTCCTCAACATTGTTCACGCAGATGGTCATAAATTATACCTCGTCATGGAGTTTCTCGACCTTGATCTTAAGAAATATATGGAATCACTTCCAGTTGCCGACGGTGGTAGAGGTAGAGCATTACCGGAAGGATCTGGTCCAGATTTGGGTAGAATGGGTATGGGTGATGCTATGATTAAGAAGTTCATGAGTCAATTGTGCGAAGGTATCCGATATTGTCACGCCCATCGAGTTCTTCACCGAGATTTGAAGCCGCAGAACTTGCTCATTGATCGGGAAGGTAACCTCAAGCTTGCAGATTTTGGTCTTGCTCGTGCTTTTGGTGTTCCACTTCGAACATATACCCACGAGGTTGTTACCTTGTGGTACCGTGCTCCTGAAATTCTTCTCGGAGGTCGTCAATACTCAACTGGTGTTGATATGTGGTCGGTTGGATGTATTTTCGCGGAGATGTGTACCAGAAAACCATTATTTCCAGGTGATTCTGAAATTGACGAGATCTTCAAGATCTTCAAGTAAGTCGCAATCTTTCCGATTTTCCCAATCTACCTCAATGGAATTCATGAATATACCTTGGAATTTGGCTGACACATCAATAGACTTCTAGGTACACCTAACGATCAAGAATGGCCCGGTGTCAGTGACAAGACCTGTTTCCCCGACTTTAAACCATCTTTCCCCAAATGGCAACGCGACATGAGCCAACCCCTTTGCACGAATCTTGACGATAACGGCCTGGATCTTCTCGAATTGATGCTTGTCTATGATCCAGCTGGACGTATTTCTGCCAAGCAAGCATGTTCACACCCATATTTTGAGGAAGGAAGCGCAGCATACTCCGGACGAGGCGCAAGCACTACAACATATAAAACTACAAACGGATACCACTGAGGACTGAAACATACCAATAATTGCATACATTGGATGGTTATGAGTTTGCGACAAGACGAGCTGAGATGATTTATGATATTAAAAACCACGGGAGTGAAGGACACTAAACGGAAGGAAAGAATGGTTGGGGCGGACGAGGAAAATGAATGAATAGAGCTTATAGCTATACATCAACTAGCCATGAGCTTCAGGATAAGAATTGCATGCATGGAGGGGGGTTTATTATGAATGGAGTGGATGGGATACACTGTTATGGCTGACAAGCTACATTTCATTTTCTTTTCCCTTTAATTGATTCCATGTTACTACCCTATGTTTTCTGCGCCCTTTTGTCTTTTTTTTTTATACCTACACTTTTGCAAGTCTTGATAGACAGACAATGAATGAATGGCATCTTTCTAGCATGCCTATAGTCAGTCCATTTTTATGCTTGTAGTTGTATTCAAAGAACAAAAATGTACACCTTCAGATTTGGGTTTGAGGATATGTGACTTGAGATGTGATTGATATTTTTTATGTTTATGAGTGTGCATACCTTTTCTAGTCTTAAATGAGAACCATCTATTTATTCGACCATCTAGAGTTCCCAAACGCCTCCGCTTATTTCACTACTTCCTCTCATCTTCACTTCTATTTCACTATATCTTTGCATCTCATCTTTTCTCCCTTTCTCTTCTTTCCTTTTCTTTCCTTTCCTTTCCTTTCCATCCCAGCTCATCTATTTCTCAACCTTTCTCCAACCTCTAACTTCCATCTATCTCCCCTCTATTCACTCTTCCCCGGCTCTCCCTCACCCTCTCCCCCCAACAACCACGCATCCCTCTTCTCCACCGCCCAATTCTCCCTCGCCAAACTCCTCCTCGCAACCTCAATATCCGTCTCGATATCCCTGACCAAAGACTCCTTATCCACATAATCCAGCTCCGGACGAATATACCCCAGGATCTCCACCCGCATGTTGCAGCCGTAGAAATCCTGTGCGAACTTGTGCAGCAGGTGCACTTCGGCTGAGCGCACCGTGTTGCGGTAGAAGGGGTTGTAGCCGATGGACATTACCATGGGGTAGAGGCGGGTTGTTTGGGTGGGGGAGGGGGAGGGGGAGGGGGTTTGCAGCGAGGGGTGAGACGGGGGGAGGGACAGCGCCGCGTACCCGAAGTAGACGCCCGAGGGGGCGGTGTCGATCCAGGGGACGTTGGTTACGGGGATGTTGGCGGTGGGGATGCCGAGCTGAGGAGGGGAGGGTTGTTAGGTTAGGTTTGGTTTGGTTTGTGGGTTGGGAGGTTGCGGATAGGATGAGAGGGGGGATGGGGGTAGAGGGAAGTGGAGAAGGAACAGGAAGAGAAACCAAAAAAAAAACATAAATACTCACTTCCTTAGACCCGCGACCAAATCCAGAAACCACTTCCCCTTCCATTCGCAACGGATAAGGCGATTCGGGACCGCTTTCCGAACCGACGATGAGGGGGCGGGGTTCTTTGGTCGGCATTGTAGAAATTGAGGTGTGTGTGGAGATGTGGATGGAGATTTGAGGAGATTTGAGGAATGAAATCAAATGAAATGAGATGCGCTTTGGATTGAATTGGTGTATTGGTGGATTGGTGGATGGGAGATTCGGGGTAAGGTAAGGAAGGTTACTTGTAGAGAAAGTGTGTACGATATTATGAATGGAGAAAGATTGACTGAACGAATGAATAATTGATTATAATTCCATACGATAGCTAGCTAGCTACGAGACTCGTAGTCGATGGCGAATGGATGGTGGGGTGGGGGGTGCAACTTGTAAGAACTTGTTACTTGTACGTAGAAAGAAAGAATGATATGATATGATATAATATAATATACTAAGCAAGGCTATCTATCCACGACTATCTACCTCTCACCTATTGTATCTATACGATAAAAACCATCTTATCTCATCTCATCTCATCTCATCTCATCTCCTCTCATTGCGAAGTGGGGGTTCTTCGTTCGGCTGATGACTACTAGAATAATAAAGTAAAAAAAAGGCAAAGTAGAATAAAGTAAACCCATCAAAACCCCATCTGTTATTACTATCAAATATCACCTACCCATCTACCTACCTACATAACTATAGCAATTCAATTCACAAAATTCGCAAATATAAAAATCTAGATCAATGAAGGAATGACGCTCCGCGGGCCACTCCGTGGAGGCTTTTTCGCTTCGCTCCACTTGTGTGATGGGTTGTAAATTATTACTTATAGTAAGGCAGGTACCAGCCGAGTGTTAATCGTTCTGTTTTGTTGGAACTCTAGATGTGTGTATATGTATAGAACTTGTGAATCGATTTACAATTCAAATATATATTGTTTGAGTATTTACTATTTAGATGATTGTATTGTAGGATCTAAAAGCTTGATTGGAAGAAGAAAAGCTTTTTTGAATACGTTTTCTTATATTTATTGATTCGATTGTATATTGATTATAAGATAGATATAAAGGAGAGAGGTAGGTATATTAAAGTTTGATTAACTAAGTAAATGTAAGTAAGTATAGATAAGTTACAAAAAGCAGTAAATACAAATATCAATACAAAAAACAAACCAATAAAAACAGTCCTACAAAAACAGTCCTACAAAAAACAAACAAGCTCCTCATCCTCATCCTCAACGTCCTACATACAAAAACCCGAAAGTCTCCTTCCTTCCTCCCTTCCTTCCTTTCCACGTGGCAACCAACGGATATCGACCGTACCTTTGTACCTTACCTTGTGCAAACTTTTTGTAAGATACATACATACATACATACATACATACATATCGGTACCCAGACCAGATACTTGATCACATCTCTTTGAAGTTTGTATCCACAGGGTACATCCCCACTCCATCTAGATGGATCTTTGTATCTCTGTCTCTTTACAAAGGACAGTGTATCCTATCCGATTTTTCCATGCACAAGACACACACCAAGTTCTAGAGCTGAAATGGCGAGTAGATCTAGCGAGCTACACTTTACATACTACTGTACAAGACAATACAATACATACATACCTATTAGTTGAACTACTCACTGATTAGTACCGTGCCTTATTATTTATAATACAATACAATAATAAAGTAATAAAGTACCATAAAGTACAGCATCATACTCTACCCATTTTCAAACCCAACCACAACCCAAAAGATCCATTTCATTTCACGCATGAAACAAAATGAAACAAACCTGCAGACGCCAAAAAGGTACCATACTAGGTGGATACGTGATTGCGCGACACACACATCCCAAAATACATACATCTTGGAAATTTACTAATCAAGTGGCTGGGAAACCAACGCGGTGACGTGAAGTGCGTGTAACCGGTGATGGGTTGTCAAACGTCAATGCTTAGTTAGGTACCTGCTACTAGCTAGGTACACCAGTGCTCATAGCCAGGGATCTTTATTTCGGAGAGCGATGGAAAAGTGGAAAAGCGTAAAAGCGTAAAAGTGGAAAAGTGGAAAAGTGTAAGTATTGTAGCGATAGGAAGTAAGTAGACGACGAGTATTGATGAATAGGTAATTAGGATAAGCTATACAATTGGGAGATGACCTTGACCTAGATACATCTTCATTCTCTTATTACCATACAGATATATAGATATACAAACACTCGTACTTGTTTCTACACATACACACACACATACACGCTCAAAACGAAACAAAAACATTCCCAACCCCCCTCCTATGTAACCCACGAGCTAGCTAGCTACCTACCACCTACCCTCAAGCTACCCAATATCCATCCAGATTCCACACGCGCTTATCGTACCCATCCCATCCCATCCCATCCCAATGATCCCATGCCATCCCAAACCCCATCCATCCATCCCTCCATTCATCCCTCCACCCCCGCCTCTCAATTTTCCATCCCAACCCAACCCCAAGCAAAAAGCAAAAAGCAAAAAGCAAAGCAAGAAGCGACAAAAAAAATGTAGATGGCAGGACAACCAAGATGGATGTGATACAAGAACCTCTGCATTCACCTCTCATTCCCTTTTTCCTTTTCTCTTTTTGATTCTTTTCTTCCATTCCTCGTTTCGCTATCTATCCATCTACTCAAGAAAAGAAAAGATAAACCAAATTCATTATTCCAAACAGAAGCATTCATTCCTCGGGATTGTAATTCATCTCATCATATCATATCACTATCTGTTCTATCCATCTATTTCTGACACGAATTCCGATTCTCTTATCAAAACCATCGCATTATTTACTCAGATACTCATTACTACCTACGAACTCGCATCTACACCGATATCATCATCTATCATCTCTCATCTGATCGCAATATCCCCAGCCCACTTCAATTCAAATCACTGACCGAGTAGAATTGAGAAATAAAGGTATGTGAAAACCCCATATATATTCCGAATCAATACTCTTCTCGGAGTGGTTTTTGGCATTGTGAGAATTGAGAATGAGAGAAGACAATTTAACATCTCATCCTAGATTTCCATATCTGAATTGACATTTGCGATTGCGATTGCTTTTCCCTCACAGCACAGCACAGCTCATCTCATTTTATCTCATCTCATCTCACTGCACCAATCTATCTATCTATTCACCACCCTCAACCACCACTTCCTCACTCACTCACCGCTCACCACAAACCCCAAACTCCCCCCAACCCAAACCCAACCCCACCGCCAAAATGCAAGAAAACACCGTCATCGCCATAATCATCATCATCCTCTTCCTAATCCTCGCCCTCATCGCCTACGGCATCTACAGACTCGTGCAGCAAGCCCGCGGCGGCTCCTCGACCATCTCTGGTAGTTCCGGGAGTTCGGGAAGTTTGGCTGATGATTAAATTTAATTTTCTTTCTAGAAAAAAATTCCCCTTTCCCTTTTTCCCCAGTTCCGAGTTTACGGATTGGGAGAGGAGTGGATGGGAAAGGAAGGAGTTGTTGCATATGGAGAGAGAGAAAGTGCGAGGGGAAGAGGAAAGAGAAAGGAGAGAAAAAAGGAAAGGAGAGAAGAGTGGATTGAATTGGATTGGATTGGAGAAGTTCCACTTTCATGTCGTGACTCTATCCTTGGATTTTCGTGCGTGGGATGTCATGTCGGAGATATACCTACCTATGCATACATACATGCATATGGAAATGAATGAATGAGCAGACAAATGGGTTGAGTTGAGTTGAGCGCACGGAGCGAATCATGAGATGATTGGTTTCATTCATTCATACGTACAAACATTCATACGTACGCACCCGCCATCCATCTACAAGTCCATTCAATGAAAAGATGGACGGATGAATGAACAGGCCATAAAAATTCATCACTCGTCACTCATCACTCAATAATCATCACCTAATAATCACCAACGATGAAAGAAAGAGATGGAATAAATAAGGAATCAGGAACTAAGAATTTCCTCGAAACGAAACGATACGGTGGGTGCGGTAGCAACAAACCTACCTACCCTACCTCCAAACCCAGAACAAAGGCGGAAAAAGAATAGAGTGGCAGGACGGTAGGGCAGCAGAAGAAGGGAGGGAGGGAGGGAGGGATGAACGATATAATATGATATGATATAATATGGATATGAATCACGATACGCCACGCTACGCTACGATACGAAACGAAACGCGCGAGCTGGGATTGGATGGGATGGGATGTATATGAATGGATAAACGAAAACAGAAAGGAATTTTCTCTTTTTTTTTTCCTTTTCTTTTTTAGATTATGAGGGGAGAGACGGGATGGGATCGGATTGATCGCACGCATGTGTACGTGTGTATATATGTATGTATATATGTATGTATGTATGTATATATTAGCAGCATGGCATTGGAGTTTTTGGATTTGAGGTTTAAGGTCCGGATTTGAGGTTCGGATCTGGATTTGGACTGAATTGGATTGGATTTGGATTTGGATATACCACCACCAGCAGCATCATCATCATCATCATCATCATCATCATGATAAGTATAATTAAAAACACAATGAACAAGTTAAAAATACAAAATCAAAATCAAAGATGAGAATAAAAATAAATCAAAGATCAATTACCATACATACATACATACATACATACAATATATAGAATACTCCCTCTGTCCCTACATCACATCACATCACATCACATTACATTACCTACCTACCTACTTACTTACTTACTTACTTACTTACTTACATGCTCCGACTTTTCTCTTCTCTTCTCTTCTTTCCTTATCATTTTGAGTGAAATTTTCAAAACAAGCATATCATCAAGATTCATCATAATCATCAAAATCTATTCAGATCAAATAGCATGAGCATGAGTATAAGTATGATTATGAGTATGATTATGAGTATGATTATGAGCATGAGCATGAGCATGTATGTATGTGCAATAACAATAAAATAATGGTATCATTCTCGTTTGCGTTCTCGTCCACATCTACGTCTCCAATCAATCAATCAATCAATCTCATATACCTTCTTCCCTCACCCCCTTTGCACTATCATCATCATCATCATCGCAATCTTCTGCTTCATATCAAATATTCCCCATTCTAAATACAAATGTATCCCCGTCCGCACCCCACCACACCCCATCCCATCCCATCCCCAAGATTATCCTTCCCCAGTCTCAAACCCACATACCCAACCCACCAGTACCTCTCTCCCCTCATCCTTTATTTTATCATCATCTGCCTTACCCCACCCCTACCACCACATCCTCTTCCTTCACTCTGATACCCATATCATATACCACATCATATCATGCATTGCATGCAGCCATCCCAAACCCCAATTGAATTCCAACCCATAAAAGTCCATTTATCCATCCGTCCATTCCTTCCCAGAACCCCTTCAAAAAAATCCCAAAATCCATGCCCAAAACATATGCAATGCAATACAATGCTCATTCCATTTACCCATTGAAAAATGAATATGATAGGAAGACTAATATGAATATGTGAATATACTAAGAATTCGAAATGAAACCCCTCTTATGATACCTTCACAAGCGAAGCACTGCTCCACTTTATGAACCCTCTTCTCATCTCATCAATCAATCCATCTTCCCGAAAAGGGGTATATAAAATCCAGTGCAAATGCATATTTCAGATTCCCAATCCCATTCGTAATCCAATTAAAGTCCCCATTATATCCAAGACCTTTCGTCTCAAAACCGAATCCAAAAAGAGTAGCGCCGATTTTTGCCTTGACCCCTTATGCATGAATGCAAACAAACCAAGCAATGAAAAGAAGCCGTGAAGAAGGAAGGGAGGTATTAAGTTGGTGATATGTATGGAGACGGGAAGGTATCATATGTATCGTGTCGACTGAGAGTGGCGTCATCGTGATGAGAAGAAGGACAAGGTGGAGTAGAATAATATATAAATAGAATCTAGATGCAAGGAAGGAACTATAAATCATTAGCTTTCATCTCATCGTAAGTTTTCCCCAATTCCGTCCAATTCATCCCCCTTTCAAAAAGCAAAATACTCACATTCATAACAATTAACATGGGAATGTCAAAGACATCCCTCTTAATTGTCCAACAAGAACTACAATCCACCTTTCCATCCTGTTGCAACGTCTCGATTCCATTATTCGCATCAATCTCCTTGATTCTATTGCCCATTCCTCCAATTCCAGCCCCATTAAATCCAACAATATCCTTTCGCTTTCCCTTATCACCTTCAGGAGATTGAGAGGTATCTTTTGCGGTTTGATATCTAAGAAGCTTATAACGAGTCGTGACACTTCCTCTACTGTCTCCAAATGCCAATCGTGCAAAATCTTCATAGAATTCAATGACGCTATCATCGTCTAACAGTTCCGCGAGGAAGATGGGTTGAGTTTTGCCACTCGGGTTCGAGTCTGCAAGGTTGACGGGTCGCATTCTAGGAGTTGTGAAACTTCCCCGACCCGAACTTCCTGAGGATGGAGGAACACTACTTCCTGTATTGGTATTGAGGTTTGCTTCATTACCTAAAAGGACTTCTTTCCTCCATCCGGTCAAAAGTGTGAATTCTTTATTAGCAGCGGCAATTTCTCCAGTCCTACGACAGACCACTGTTGGCGTGCAGCAGTTCAGCATGAAGTCTTCGTACTCAAATAAAGTCCTTTGAAAACATTTCTCCATGAATATTAAATCTTGTCGATTGAGGGTTTTTGTACAAGAGATAAAGGACGGCCTAATGGAAGCGAGTGATTTGGCTATCCGAAGTGTCTTGTTTGGCGAGAATCGTTTTTGAATGAAAGCAGTCAAGCTATGAAAACCGGTAGTATACGAATAAGGTTCATGGACTGTATCGTATATGGATGAAGGGTCTCGATTCCTCTTTCCAAGTATACCCGATGGCCCAAGCTTGCCAGATGGGCCTGATTTCGTATCTTGTCGTTTTGCTGGCCTATGAGTTGCCGGTGCTGGATAATTAGTAGTGGTTGGTGAGCTCTCAAATCCCATTGTACTTGCCGCAGGACTCGCATCGGTGCTAGGACTGTGTTGACTACCACCGGTGGCAATTGCGTACGCATGAGGTAAACCATGGTATAGGTTGTTATTGCCAAAGACATTTCCTCCATTCGTTCTGTCCAAACCTACAGCAAAATCCGGTAATGTATCGTGAGGGTAGATTTGATTAAAGGGCGGAGTATTAGTGAAAGCCGAATTGCTATTGAAGCCGAGATCGCCAACATTCTGTGGCATTCCTGCATTTGAGTCTTGTGGTGGTGTTTCTGCTGAGCCTGATGCCATATGCCCTAGCATTCCAAATTCCAAAGCTCCGTAATGATTTCCGAAATTTAACCCCTCTAAATCAAAGTTGAATAGTGCTGGATTACTGGGATCGAAAAATGCGCCACCCCCAAATGCGGAATGAGAATCGTTTGAAACTTGCGGTAGGGAAATTCCTTGCAGTCCCGCTGGTCGATTACCTGCTGTATGAAAAGTTGGAGATATCGGTGATGGCTGATTGCTTCCAAAAGATAGTCGATTCTGCAATGGCGGTGGCATTTGACCTTGTTGATTGGCTCCAAAAAGTGGATAAGATGGTGAAGTATCAGGCTGAGAGAAAAAGTTCCCCATACCAGGAGAAGGCTCCGTTGGTGTTGATGCGGCAGTGGCTCGATTGTTGCTCACTTGTTGATTGTAAGTTGGTCCCAAAACAGGTCTAAGAGCTTCTGGGGGTGCATCATGAAGATACTTTGCTTTCTTTCTGACACCATCCTGGCAAGCATCCGCTAATCCCCGTTTTATACAACGTTGACATGGACGCTCGTCCCCTATTGAATTCATTCTCAGCACATGTAGCAAATTTCATTGAATATTTAGAAAACTTAGATAAAAATAACGAACAAAACAACGAATTGTAAGGCTCTTGGCACGAAAAAGAGCCCAAAAATGAATCCTTGATAAAAACAAACATACCACAAGTTAAATGGGCTCGTTGACAAGCAAAACAAGCTCTTCTTGCCTTCTTTCTTCTAGGTCTCAAGGGATCTTTAGGATCGAATTTTGGTTTTGTAACTGTAGCCGTTGCTCCTACAGTATTTCCATTCTCCTCGCCGTCCGGTCTTACTTTTTGTTCCGCCATTTCTTGATTATCGTCCTCTTTTCCTACAACATCAAGCTCTTGCTCATGATCACTATAATCGTTCTCCGAAGCGCCATCCGAAACCTCAGGATCATCTATTTCAGTTTCTCCCGACATCCTGTCTTAAATACCTCACTTGGTACTTGTGCAGAAGCTAGTTCGTTTCTGCGACACCACACTCCAATCAATAGAAGCCCCAGTCAACCTCCCTCGCCAATCCTTGAACAGGAGCCCTGCTGCAGCAGCCTCGTCACACAACCAAGGCAACACAGGATGGTGCCGTGAACCGCCCGTCCAGCAACAATGCACAATGACCTTGTTTCCTCACTCCCACACTTCCAGCGCACACTTCTACCACCTTCTTGCGTCTGGGAGCAATCTTAATGCTACAAAGGGTAACCCTAGCGATGCTCCGAAATAAATTCTTGCCGCAAAGTAAGTACCCGCGTCTTTTCAATCCCTTACCACGTTTCGCCGCGTGCCTATCCGAACACCAACACGCGTTCGCATGCACCGCTATTTGACCGGCCTTAAATCCTCTCTTTCCGTAATTCCTTTCCAGAAACCAGGTAGGTTTGCCCGACTCGGCCGCTCCGTATTCTCTCGTAATTTGCTTGGGATCCAAAATCTCACCCTTTTGTCTCTTCTCTTTTCGACAATCTTGCTTTCGATTCTTCTCGGTTCTTGTTTTATTCTCGCAGCCAATCCAAATCCTAGTCTCTTCGTAAAGCACTACATCCACACATGTATAGTCACGCGGAGAACCTACTCCTTCGACCAAGCCTCCTCTCTCGTGCTGGAGAGAATGTGCAAATGTAATAATCGAATGCTGTGTTACTGTATGGTGCTGCAAGTATCCGCGAGCTAGTCCCACCGCAATCGCATTGATGCCCAAATAAAATGCCTTCCACTACTGATGCAATTGAAATATCCTTTCCCTTTTTGCGTATCACTTCAGAATCGATATATTGGAAATGGATATATTCGCCGTCCTTTGTTTTCTCTCGGGCGGTCAGGGTATTTGGGGTTTCTTTCCTTTTCAATTGGCACCTATATAACTTTTTCCTTTCTCTCCTTTGGATTTTTCGCCTCGTATGGAAAAGATTTCAAATCGTTGCAGATCAGGACGGCGGGGGTTCGATGAATTGCGAATTGAAATTGCACTTATCTTCTGTGCAATGGCGGATGAAAGGATTTGGGAAGAAGAGGTGGTGGGTAAATGGGTGTGAGTGGGTGAGTTTGGGTGGGTAGAAACGGGTAAGCTGAGAGAGTAGGATATCAATTGGTTTTTTCCCAGAGTTGGATTTTTGAAATGTGAAACTTGATTTTTTGAATTTTTTGAATTTTTTGATTGATTGATTGATTGATTGATTGATTGATTGATTGATTGATTGATTGATTGATTGATTGATTGATTGATTGATTGATTGATTGATTGATTGACTGATTGACTGATTGAATGATTGATTGAACAAACAAATTACCTTTCCAAATGGTAAATCAATAGAAGATCTTTGTACTCAATTGAATGATGTAGAGTATCACCAAAACTCATTTCTTTCAAGCTTAAACGCCGCGTGGCAGGAACGAGGTTTGTTGTTGCGACCGTCTTGTATTGTAATAATTGCGCGGGGAAAATTTTGGTGATGTTCAGCCGATTAAGCAAAAGAAGAAAGAAGCGTTTCCCAAAGAGATCGAAGCGTAGAGTGGAGTGAAGTGTGGATTATAAACGGTAAAATGATACTGAAATGAGTGAATTATGACTTATGATGAATTATGATAAATTATGATGAATTTGATTATAAAGCCACACACGTGCCACAGTTATCAGCACAGCCACATTTTGAATATTCAAAATATCCGCATATCCGTACCTAGGTAGGATCGATAGACTTTTTTGGTAATATATCGATAACTTAGATATAATTGTTCAATATCATCATTGTTAGATATTAATGTTGATTTATAATTTATGAGAAAAAGCTTGTTTACAATATAACATCAATCTATCGTTAAACTCGAATATTATGGGTATCATACATATAACAAGGTCTTTATTAATAAATCCTTTTGTTTGGCTTGCTCCTAGTTACCTAAATACTTCACTTGTTTATATCAATCCATTACCTAACACAATAGATCACATACCACACATGTACCTACCTACGTTCAATACCACGTGAATACCTCTTCTAATCAAATCCCCATCAAATACTTGACAATTCTTTCGCCCTCACCGATCAGACATCTCATCTCTACCTCGAGCGCAGCGAGCTAAGGGGGTTTGGGGCTTGCCCCCATCATCAATAGCTTCATCAAAAATCATACAATTTGTTCAAGTAGCAGAAGTCTATTTATTATATTGAATGACGCTTCGCTGACCCTCCGGGGGCCACTGCCGTGGAGGCAGACTAGATGTTATTACATTACTCCCTCTCCTTCAAACCACCTCGAGTTTATTACTATCAGCCGGTAACAAGATCCACCTACTATTAACTACATTGCATATGCATTCATACATAGTACATAATACATACACAAAATACTAAATAACACATTAACCAACAGCAAACCAAAGTAACTCGTCCGACTCTACCAACCAATCCCAAGCATCCCACACAAGCAAACTCACCACCCATCCATCCATCCATCCATCACAAAACGTTCAATGAAAACATGCCGACTCGCTTGCCTCCATACCTGGGTATATCGCGTTGTACCAAACTGTATGTACGGTACAGTATTGTATTCCACTCACCAACTGACTGACTGACTGACTGACTACTAACAGAATGACAGACTGACCCTTTCATCTCGATTCTCCATCCATCTATCTATCTATCTATCCTATCGTATCTCACCCCCTTCATCTACCAGCTCCCACGTATTCCACATCTTGGCTCTAATAGTCCATTCACTAACCACCCACCCATCCACTCGCTCCTCCTTACACACAATCTGTATTCATTCCATCCATACATGCATCACCACCCATCCACCCATACAACCATCCATTCATTTCCACCAAACAGAACCCGTTCCATCCCAATGGTTTCTGAAGTTTACGGGAATACACATCCCATCCATCCATCCATCAATCACCTACCCTCCAAAACCCACCCCAGTATCAAAACACAAACACAAACCTCAATTCCCCATCCCAATACCTTCTAATTCCTTTTTCTTTTTCCCTTTTTCCCTTCATTCCAATTTCGTTTCATACCTACCTACCTACCTACCTACCTACCTACCTACCCAGTAGGCTCTAGCTGCAAATAGATAGATAGATAGACTACGGAAATACCACAAGGAAAGAAAAGGGAATAACACTTGCTATATCTCCATTGATAACCATCCATCAATCTCTGCACTTCAATTTGAATCAGAATCTAAATACCATCTATCCATTCATCCATCTATCCATTCATCCATCTATCCATTCATCCATCTATCCATACAGCACATGTTCTCTCCTTCCTCCCTTTCCCCCTCTCCCCCTCTCTCTCCTCATCACATCCACATACACATCCACATCACATATACCAATACAATACATACAAATACAATAAATCACATATAAAATAACATATCCCCATCCCCGCTTCCCGCTTCCCACAGTACAGATATATGCACTCCCTCTCTCCCTCTCCCTCATATATCCATACACCAAACCCTCACCTCACCTCACCACACCAAACCTCAAGACTCAACTCAATACGTTGTAACACACACACACACATACACAAACAAACATAAATACCCATCAGCTACCCAAGGTACATACATATACACATACACACATATCCATGATGTATTAACTCCTCAAACCAGGGATTCACCATCTGGTACCTAGTATCTATCTAGTATCTCCTTATCCCATATCCCGTATCTTATTCGCTTATTCATCCACCCATCCACCCATCTATCCATCTATCCATCTATCCATCTATCCATCTATCCATCTATCCACCAATCCATTCCTTGATTTGTTGTTTGAGAAACGAGAAGGAAAGAAGAGGAACGGAGAGGAAATAAAACAGAAGAACTACTTGGAAGTTGGATGTTGGAAGTTGGAATTTGGAGCGAATAAATCCATCCATCCATCCATCTATCCACCAATCCATTCCTTGATTTGTTGTTTGAGAAACGAGAAGGAAAGAAGAGGAACGGAGAGGAAATAAAACAGAAGAACTACTTGGAAGTTGGAAGTTGGAAGTTGGAATTTGGAATTTGGATCTTGGAGCGAATAAATCCATCCATCCATCCATCAAAACAGAATAGAATAGAATAGAATAGAACAGAAGTGATTAAAATGGCGGAATAAAGATATCAAGCCGTGTTACCATTCATTCATTACCTATGCCATATATCCCAACACACCTGTCTACCTACCTCTCTATCTACCTATCTACCTCCCTACCTAACCTTAACCCTAACCCCTATTAATCTTTTTGAATTTTATTCTCCATTTTCTCCTTCATTTATTCATTTATTCGTTCGCGAGAGAATGGAATTCCTTAAAGTTAAGTTTTTTTTTTTTTCTGTAATTTTGAATTGAAAGAATCAATTGATCGCTTCGGGGGTATATATAAGCTACAGTAAAGTATATAAAATACAATCAAATAGAATAAAATCAAATCCAATTCTATCTATCTGATTTTTCATATAGATGAAATAGATGGATAGATATCTAGATGTATACCTAAATAGGTAGATAGGTAAACATAAACCAAGCAAGCAAGCACCACCATCATGAATATAAATGTAAACATAAACGTCAACTGTCAGTCAGTTAGTCAGTCAACGTTAAGCTAACCAACTCACAAACAAACAAACAAACAAACAACGTCTTTTGTATTAATAAAAAAGATAAAAATCAAATCCCAATTCTTTCCTTTCCTTTCCTTTCCTTTCCTTTCCATTCCATTTTCCCAAAACTCCATTCACCAATGCATGCTTGCTTGCATACATGCAATGCTAATTAACCAACTAACTAACTGATAACTAGTCAATCCAATCGCTAGAAATTTGAGAAAACTTTCTGTACTTCCCTAAAAGCTCCAATGATTCTAAACCCATGTTCATATTTTATATTAACTGTTGTTGCATGTATTGCTGAAAAAGACAAGACAAGACAAGACACATCACGCGGTAGCAAAACGACTATGACCCCTGATTCTCTTCCCGTATTTAAAGAAGAGGTAGGGGAAAGGCGTCATGACCAGCGTCAAAAACGCCAGGAGAGTGGTTGCCCATTGATCGCCGAGCTTGTGATACATTTGGATCCCAAAGAGCGGAAAGATAGCTAGTGGAGTCTGTTCAGCCTTTGTTTTTTTATTTTAATTCTCCTCTCGTATATATAAGACATTTATAGGTACGTAGGGTGATTTTTTTCAGGTCGATGGGGGAGAGGGGGAATAGGACTAACCTCCGAAACTACTTCTCATGAAACTATTCGCTGCTAGAGCGCTGGCTGCATACAATGGATATGCATCGACCAGGAATGTAAAGATGCCAGTAAAGACAAGAATGGTTCTGCATGAATCCCAGCCGGTTAGATACTTTTCCAAGTGTATCGTTTGGTACCACATCAAATGCGTGTCATGTGAGACATGTCGAGTCTTCTTTCTCTCACCAGAGCATGAAATAGAGTGAAGATCCAGCATCACATTTTCCCCAAAAAGGAACAGATGTGCAAAACATGTAATGACAAGATCAACTACATCTCCATGCAGGAACGAAAGCACCATGATGCAAGCGCCACTTCGGCGATGGAACATACATGGTTCGGGGACCTAACTGCAAAGCGAGAGACACACGAGAGGACATCACGAATAGTGAAGAAATTCTATGAGAAGGAAAAAATAAACTTGACGTACCCCATTCCGAAAATACCGGATCCAATGATTGGGAAAACCCAATGAACAGATGAATATGTTGTCCATGCAAAGAGAAACAAACCGATAGGAACGAGACAGGCTCCTAGAATCGCTGGAGGTAGGCGATATTCAGGTTCGGACCCACCAATTTCGCCCGTCATTTCTTCTCTCTGATTGATTAGTCTTACATAGTTCTTATGCCAGAACGGATCAGTAGCCGCTGCGATTAGCATCCCGATGAACAAGCCTAGGAAGGCCAATCCAACTTGATATGGTTGGAATCCGTGGTTACCCTCAAAGACGAGAGGAAAGGCGCCAAAGAATAAGTAGAGGATACCGAGCAAGATGGCCGAAAATATGCAAAGGTTGAGACACATGGGCTCAAAGATTAATAATTGACCGGGTCTGAGTAGGGAATAACCAATGGTCTTCGGGATAGACTTGTTGAGTCTCTCGTTAGGTGCAAACCAACGATCGTCACCAGTCTCCTTTCGGATCTTACGAGCTTTGGCTTTCAAGACAACCGGATGATAAGTTTCTGGGACGAGGGAAAAGATCAATGTTAAGTTGCACGCTGACCAGATGATCAGAACGTAGAATGTCCAACGCCATGACGTGAATTGGTTAATGAATCCAGAGATTAGTGGACCAAACGATGGACCGATGAACGGCGATGCTGTATAGACTAGCATAGGACCTTGAAGTTGTTCTCGGTTGAACAAATCTCCCACGGTGCCTCCCGCGACGGACAGAAAAGCACTTCCGGAGAGACCAGCAAAGAATCTCGCTACGAGCATCGTCTGAATATTTTGCGCCACAGCCGAAGGAATCAGCCATATTAAGAAGAAAGAAAAGGAGCAAAGATATATGGGACGACGACCATAGAATTCACTATTAGTGTCAGTCAGTAAGTAAATTGAAGCAGAGACATCGAATAAAATGCTTACGAAAGAGGTCCGAGCAACATTGGTCCCAGACCAAGTCCAAGGATAAACATAGAAAGTCCAAGGGTAGCGACTTCTCGAGAGCAATTGAATTCTTCCTCTATCTGGGCGTATGTACTGGTATACATTGATGACGCACATGTACTAATACGCGAGTCAGATGAGTATGCTCAATATTTCACATATTTTCTTTGGTCAGACTCCACCATCCATCAGCGTTCATCATGCCGAAAAGGTAGGTGAATTTTGATATCAACCATAATTACCAGACGAACCCCATCTGAAAGTCCCAAGGCGAAAGTATCGATTCAAGCGAGGAAAACACGATAAAAGATGGGATAGACTTACACACAAAAAGAACTTGCGCTAACAATAATAACCACCAACCACTTTCTTCCATGAGCCATGCTTCTCGGACACATGGGATCACTATCGCCGCCATCAAACTTCACCTCGAAAGGATCTCTCTCTTCATCTCCTTCTCCTTCAAAATCCCCCGCAGGATTGTCCGGATCGTCGCAACCATATCCGTTGGAAGAACGCCTTCGCGCCAGTGAAATGGATCGACTTAATTTCTTGTCCCATGTCGGAACGGGTGTGTCTGGAGGTGAAATTACGATGGGTGCGAACTCCTTGTCAAATTCGGTTGGGGCATGTGAGAATTCTGAAGGTGAAACGGGAAGTTTCTCGAAATCGAGTTCTTGGATTGAGGACATGATGAGATGAGTATGAAGTGTTGTCGTTGGTTGTGGTTGAGAGGAGAGGAGTGAATCAATAAATTGTTTGTGAGAAATGGGGAGGGGTTGTGAAGTTGCGATTGTATTGTGGTATCAAGGTATTGATGAGATGATAGCTATATCAATTCATTCTTCGGGCGAAATCATATGGGTGTGTAGGCCTGATGGATATATTGTTGTACACATTCATTCCCTCTGGTTGAAAGATATACTCGGGGTGCAAGATGGCATCGGGTCTTGATATATAAATGGCGATGAGAAAGTCAAAAAGACGTTGTAACCTTAATCCAAAGCTTTTGCAGCTTCCCCTGTCATTTTAAGATGGTAGCTACGCGTAAGCTAGGAAGGGATTAATCAGCAAATCTCAACTCTGTCATAAGATTGTCATGAGATTGGATTCTTTTTGTTGATTGTTGGTTGTTGATTGTTGATTGTTGATTGTTGATTGTTCCTTGAAAGAAGATTCGCCTTCGCAATGGGAATTTGCTAATATTGAGGAGAAAGTGGGGGGTGGATGTTGCGGAATTCGCGGGTAGTAAACTCGGCACCTCAGAATGGCATTTCTTGTCATGTTCTTGCGGTGAAGATTATGATTGAAAGGAGAGGATGAAGAGAAGTTTCTTCATCTCTTCATCTCTTCACCTCTTCACCTCTTCAGTTCAAACTCCATTGTTATTCGGTATCCGATATCAATCAATTCATCCTCTCACGAAGTCCATGGTCAATTCGATACATGTCTGATCCACTGTATCCAAACTTCTCTCGATCCCGGTCATCTCCCGAGCTCCCGAATCTTCCCCAGACAGGACAGGCTCGAGGCAGGTTCCGAATGGCTTCCATACCAGACCGTTTTGCTGCCTTATTTTGTTGAACATATTGTTACGCCATTTCATCATTTCTCCATCTCCCCATCGGGCCCCAGCTTACATGTCGGCTCGGTTGCATAGACGCCGATGATCGCCGTTTATCGTTTGAATGTTTATCCTCCTTGGCGTTAGTGTCAACACTGCATTGCACAGTGAGCATTGTCATGAGGGGTTTCGTATTATCACAACTCAGTGTCGTTATACTTTAACGCCGGTAGCTAAAAATCGATGCTTTCAAGGCCGACCCCTTCTCAGTTGAGTTGGGGAAATTAAGTGTCTCTGGAAAGCGGACGTCCCCGATCAATCAACATCCATATGGACCGTTTGGCTCTGAAGTTATGGTGATAAATCTAACATTTCATGGTATCTTACCCTTGCCGAATTCAATAGTATGATATTTCCTCAAATCACACAGGAATTGGCTGTTATGTAGTGGAAAAAAGCTTTTCTATGTTGATCTGTTATGGTGATACATTTCCTATCAAAAATACTAGTGGAGGCACTTATTTGCTTTCCGGGGAAACTTACTTTCCCCAACTTAAAAATAGGTAGTCGGCGTTTAAAAGGCCGACTATCAGTTGCTCATGGCTCTTTTTGCTATTATGGAGATTGATATTCCTCTTGAGCCTGTGCGCAATGGAAGAACGTCAATGTCTTACATTCAGTAGTTAGTACTGGGTCTATGCGGAGTGCATATATAACATCCAGCGAGACATCACTCTGTGAACTGCTCTATTCGGGAGTCGGCAAAAACAAACGTTCATGCTTAATTTTCAGAACTTCACTTTGGTCATGCCATGAGATATCATTTGTTTACATCCAAGTGCTTTAGTAAACAGAGAAAGTGATGAGTAAGAATCAGAATCAGGCAAATGTAGCCTCAATTGCAAAGCAGTAGTATCTATTGCCGATATCTTGCTATCCCAACCCCAGTCCCAAAACATGTCAGAAGCGTGTTCTCGTTCAGCTATCTCAACTCATCCATCAATTTCCTTACCACAATTACTCAACCTCATCCTTGCCACTTAAATCTACTCTCCCTAAACATTCCCACCATCCCAGTCGGAAGTAATCCCTTCTCTACAACATTTATCCCCCCAAACCTCTCCTCCATATCTGCACCATAAAGCTGTAGAATCCACTTCTGATAATTCGTCATCCCTTTCGTCACCCATTTGCCCCCCTGCACCACTCGTCCCACCATGATATCAACCGCGCACTCCCCTGGCTCATCCATCAGCTGATCGTACGCCCTATGCAGCGCTCTCGATGTGCGTTCTCGATATTGTGTATATTCTTCAAACGAGGGAAAGCCTTCAAGGTCGAGCTCTTTATCACGTCGAGGACGACTTGACCATGCGTCGCCATCATCGTATTGCTTTTTCGCGCGTTCGTAACTATGACGCTCTTCAATGAAGAAATTATCCATGACTTCATCTGGATTATCTTCAACTTGGTCGCGGATCAAATAAAGCGGTACAAAAGGAGATTTAAGATCGAGACCACCCATGGACATGGGAAAATAGAGGTAACCTTCTGGAATGTTTTCTACACCAAAACGAGCATGAAGCATAGATTTAAGAGTTGAGGTAACGGAGCCACCGGTTTTGGAAAAGAGTTGGGTCTGTATGCGGGAGAAGGTTGTGAGAATATCTTCCACGTGGGCGAGTCCGAAACATTGGGCCGGTCGACCGAAGTTTGTGGTGAAGAAACGGGAGCCGTAGATGTTCCAGGCTTGAATCCAATCGAATATAGATTTACATGCTTTTAGTTGAAGACTTAACTCTTTGATGTGGTTATCAACTAGCTTTTGATCTATCAAGAATCGACCAGTGAGAGAATCCAGGTACAAGAAATTCCAACGAACAAGTCCTTTAGGGAGAGATGAAGGAACCTTGGTGATAGTGGTAGGATGGCGACTTATGGTGCAGGAACCTGTCTTATCAGAATTATAGGCAAGTCCCATGAGGGCTGCAAACTCTTCCATGACGTTCCAGCCAGATACGCAAACTGATTCGCTACCCCAGAACCAGATATCGTCGTGTAAGCGGTATAGACGAGCACCATTGGTTTTATTGTTCATGGCGAAATCAAGACAGAAGAGAACACTTTCGCCGAGCATGTCACTTAGTGGACCACTAATTGGAGTCCCACGTTTGCGGATACGAACAGAGGCAGATGGTCCATCGGAAGGAAAGACCATGGGTGCTTCAAGAGCGCGGCGGAAGAAAGATATCCATTTAGAGGAAACACCGAAATGTGATAGAACTGAGAACATACTTGTGTGTGATAGAGAAGGTCCGAACCAAGCGAAATCGGAACGAACAACCGTCACAGGATTGCCAAGACGAGTTTGCATTATTATTTCGGTGGCCAAAGTGTGAAGAACCGATTGTGTAATTTGTTGAGGGGATTTGCGGGTGTCCGTTTCGCACTCAGAGTCATCGTCGGCGTAGCCGCCTCGTTGTTCCTCAGGGGAATGTTGTAGTTGTTCGAGGAAAATTTCAGAGTTGAAATGGCTCTCTCGGATAGCTTCAACGCTGACATTATTGCTACAAGTTTGGTCAAAGAAGTATTCGCGTCTGTGTTTGTCTGCTTTTGGAACTTGTGTAGTGGAGCTGGCCCAGACATTGTGGGAATTCTTGAAATCGGTAAGCTTGCCTTTGAAGAATACGGACCATTTAACGCCGAGGTAACGAAGAAGAATGGACTGTAGAAGATCTTCGTCGTGATAAAATCGGTAGCGACCGTTGACTTGCCGGCGTTGTTCGACAGGCGTACCCTCTGAGCCCCATTTCCACTTGTCGAGTGAAGATATGCGCATATTTAGAACGTCGGCGACTTCAGCGAGGACGACCTTATTGCTTTGAAAGTCTTTAAGAATGGCGCGCTTTTCATCGGTAAGGAGATCGCTGCGTAGGAGGCCATTGATCACCCATTTCAAGGAGTTTTCGTCAAAATGCACTCGGTTTTCCATCTCCCTTTCAAAATTAGCGGTCTGGAGTCGTAGTTTCTCCCAAGCACTCTTGATGTCCGACGTTGAGGTGAAAAGCTTGGTGAGATATGATTCGATGGCAGCAGAATCAGTTTCTAGGGGATTAAAAACATAGTCTTCCCATTTCTGCCGCTGCTCATGCATCTCCTTTCGACCAATGCTCTCAAACTCGTCATCGGACCCCGTCTTTTCTTCCGATGCCGAGAGCCACTCGTTGACAAGCCGACCATATAAAGAGGCATATTCGTATTTCAATGAATGAACGTCAAGCTCCTTCTCAAGTTTTTCTTGCCAATCTTTGAGGAGGCCTTCTGAAACCGATGGGTCATGTTGAGCTTGTTGAAGGAAGAGTCGGATGTTGTACAATGAGATGGATTTGTTATCCTTGAGCTTTCCCATGGAAGCAAGATCCTCAACACGATCTAGTAAGATGCGGAGTTTCTCGCTTTGCTTGGGCTGATCTGAGACGGTTTTGAGGAGTTCCGACTTGCCTTGCTCGAATGCAGATCTCTGGCTTGAAATCTCTTCGAGTTTTATGGATGTTATGGAGGAGAGGGTATGGGAAAGAATATCGGTGGATGCCATGATTAGGCTCTTTGTAATGTAAATTATGAAATTTGAAAATTTTTGCTGGTAAAAGATGTGCTTTGGCAGCGGGTGATTGTAGATGAGAGAGGAATATGAGTGTAGGTGTAAATGATGAGCTTTCTTGAAGGGGATGGAGTGATAAGGGAGGTGAAGAGGGCGGATCAGTGCCATATTTATATTTTGAGAATATAAGGGAGCTTTAATACAAGATAAAGACAAAATTACACACAGCTATGATGATATCATGACCAAAGGGTACGATGGGCCATTCCTGGCACAAAAGATATCTTCCCTGGCTTATGAAAGTGGCTTGGTATGATTGAGAAAGGAAGAGCAACTGTGGAATTCAACTTTGCTAATCCAGTTTCCTCCTAGTCGTTTTGACAAAACATAAAAATGTGTATGTTGAGATGCACTGCTTGACCAATAAACTCATCAAAGAAAAAACTATCCATGTATCAACTGAGTCTAACCATCGAAGATCAACAACGGCACAGAATTACTTTCTCCACTTGAATCATACATGAGTCAACGGCAAACAGTTTTCGGAACTGTGGGTAAACAGTGGAATTCCTGGGGGCCTCCAGGGAGGAGGCCTCCCGGCAAAATTTCCCGCCATTGATGAGGAACAGAATTGTCCCACAACTATACCTTTGACGTACGTACTGTACAAAAAAGATACTAACCTTTATCCAGAAGCTCCAGATTTGCAAGTGGCAGCATTGGTGGTAAAGGAAAATGAACCAGGTGAGGTTGAATTTAGAGAGTACCAGAACCTATATCAGCTATTCTTAAAAGGGCTAGCGCATCATGCTCCTGTGGCTGTGCCGCTCTTACTTGAGCCACAATCTTCTCATTTGCTGCCGTGTCTGCTACAACTCCAACCTTTTTACCATCATGATTGAATTTTGTAAGATGGCACCAAATTCTGTATGCGTTGAAACTTAGGTGATTTAATGACCAATCACTCTACTTGAGTGCCGCTAAATCTCGCCATCTTCTGCTGTTATACCTATTAACAGACATACCAACTGCAAATGGCCAGTGCTATTTATAGGCCATTGAATAACACAAGTCAAGAGATTCGAGTGATCAAGATCCTCCCTGCGAAGTCAGGACGGCTTGATGAGGCACTAGCTTGTATTTTGAATATATTTCTTTAGTGGATGACCGTGATACCGGTTTCACTGCGCTATCTTACACATGGGGCGACGTTGTTCAGGATGGGGACCACCCCAATGGCAAGCAAATAGCTAGAGAGCTTAGTGACCCTTCCAAAGCATTTTCATCTGAGCCCAATACCGTTGATGAAGTACCTGTAAATATTGGCAAAAATCTCCTGGATGCTCTCAAGTACTTTCGATCAGAAGCGGCAGTAAAAACAACTCAGCGGACATCGTCGCAAAAGCCTCGCTTTACACCAGAGACTCGTCTTTGGGCAGATGCCTTATGTATCAACCAAGAGGATCTGATAGAAAGAAATCAGCAGGTATCCATGATGCATCAAATCTATAAGCATGCTTCTCGCATATTAGTTTGGCCAAGCATACCTCATTATGAAGGTCAAAGGGAACTCGCTGCCCTTATCGACAACTTTGGAAATGATCATTGGAACACTACTCAATCGCTTCTAAGACCACATAATAACAAGCTTATTACCATTCTCCAAAATCCCCAGTTCGATAAATGCTGGGAAGCACTCGAGAATATCCACAAATCACCTTACTGGAACCGACTTTGGATTGTCCAAGAAGTCCTGAGCAATCATGAAACCTGGGTATACGTTGGCAAACAGCTCATTCCCCTCCTCCCTCTTCTCGCCATAAGTCTAGCACTTCAATATCTAGACAATAGCGAAATTGAAATTCTTCCGCCATACACAGCCTATGTCATCGAATCTGTTCGAAATCCTGCCAATCTACCGCTCCTAGATGGCAAGCTACATTTTTCAGACCCATCAGCCGAGCCTATGGAACTTCTTGATATCCTTCAAACATTTTGCAAATTCAAATGCAGCGATCCGCGCGATAAAGTTTACGGATTAGCCGGACTGTCCAATCCATATCGCCAGAAATTGACAGTTGATTACTCCAAGAGCGTGTCTGAAATATACAAAGATGTCGCTCGCCTAATCATTGAAACAACACATCGACTGGAAATAATTTGCGCAGATGAAAAAACAAAATGTCATTGTCCTTCGGGCTCGCACCAGGATTCATCTTCACTGCCAACATGGGTACCCAACTGGTCTTGTATTCGCGATGGTACTGGTCTTCGTCCTGGACTCCTCAGAGGTCGAACTGCGGATCATTTGCTTCAGTGGAATGCCTCTGGGAATATGCTTATCGATGCACATATTTCCGAGGATGGCAATGTATTAAACTGTAGAGGCGTACAACTTGCTACTATTACTGATGTTGTGCACCCAGTCGATGATAATGGACCTCTAGATTTTCACTCTATACTCAAATCATTCTATGCGGCACATAATATCAATAGCTCTAACCAAGTGGCGTTACTTACGGCGCTAAGAAAAACGCTTTTAAAAACGGGGTATATAGATGAACTTGTGTCGCAGCACCTACCAGTCCCGACCTTTATCAAAACATGTCATATGTTTCTCGCTCAAACTTCACCACTACGAGAGATCGATGCAGAGCTAGTGGAAAATTGGTTTGTTGCCTATCAATGGCAATGGAGGATCGATGTTTCTACACGGGTATGACGAGCGAGGGCGGGAGAGGGAAGAGCGTAATGGGTGTTACGTTTCCATTTTCGAGAGAGGGGGATGTAGTTGCTGTATTGTATGGATGTAGATGGCCTGTTTTGTTGAGGAGACGAGCGATGGAGGAAGGGCGCGGGTTTACGGTTTTGGGAGAAGTGTATGTAAATGGGTACATGAATGGAGAAGGGCTGGGATTGGGTATGAGTGAGAAATTATTTGAGATTTATTGAGGTGAATGGTGTGCCAGGCCAGGATTGGTCGTAGCCTTTCAACCGAAGGGGAAGGTGTTTGTTAATTAAGCGAACCATCAGTCACTGAGGTACAACTCAACATTATGAACGCAAATTAACTTCTGACTGCTTGTATCTTATTGAAGTCAATAAAATTTTGAATTATCGCTAATGTTGAAGACTGTCTTCGTCCTTTAGGATAGCCAACAGCCTATATGAGCCAATGCGGTTACTTTGATGGTCATGCTTGTTCACCATGAAATGATTTTTAATAGTCTCATATCCCAAACACAATCGACATTCTTTACGCCACACCGCAGCTTCAAGCCTTCTCCTCACCATTTTCCTTTTCTTCCTCATCACTCAAAGGACTCAAAATCTCATCCAAAATCGCACCCGCATCACCCAAAAACAACCAATCATCCTTGCCCAATCCAACTGCACTACCCAAGCCCTCCGCATCCATATTGATCACTGCAACTCTTGCGCCAGCATTTCTGGCAACATCTACATATCCTGCTGCCGGATATACTTGTGCCGTTGTTCCAACGACCAAGATAAGATCAACGGGTGCTTTGTCAATCCATCGATCTACTTCATCCAGAGTATCTTCTGGGAGAGCTTCCCCGAACCATACGATATCCGGACGTAAGAGAGCGGTGGTGCATTGGGGACAATGAGGAAGCTCTTCTTTCTTGATCGTGGTTGTTTGTTTGTTTGGATCAAGATGGGTGATCATTGCTTTCTAAATGTATATTAGCTATAGGTGATTTTGAGGAAGTTGCATCGTACTTGGACTTCCGGACCAACTCGGGATAACATTGCAGGACTGAGAGTTAGGGGGACATAAGGTCTTACAGTTTCGGTAGCTGCAGGGAGAATTTTGATATCATCTTCGCTGGTGATAGCGATAGATGGATGGAAAGGATCGTTAAAGTTGTTGCGTTCACGGTAAGAACAGACTGGGTCAGCGCATTTGATATCACAGAGACATCCGTGAAGAAGCTTGAGGGAGCCTTCTGGATGACCCGCACGTTGAGCCAGACCTGATTTGAATTAGTAAAAGGCCTCTATCTAATGCCTCTAACAGTAGAATGGATAGCTCTGAACACTGAGGTTGAATTTGAGGTTCATGTTGAAAGATTGCCACTTAACGACTCTCAATCACCCCCAGGGCGGGTCCTTTTGGCCTCAAAACATGACAACAAACAGACAACATAAGATGCATCTCTCTCAAACTCACCATCAACATTCTGTGTTAAACACACAAATCCCTCTTCTCCATCTTTCTTCATTCTCTTCGCCAACTCCGCCAGCGCAAAATGTCCCTTATTCGGTTCCGCAGCAAAAGCCTTATGTCGTCTATACGAATAAAACAACCAAACCAAGCCCGGATCTCTGGTGAAAGCATCTAGGGTAGCAAGGTTTTGCGAGCGATAATTTCTCCACATGCCACCTGGACCTCTAAAAGTGTCAAGACCAGATGAAGCGCCAAGACCCGCACCGCAAAGAGCGAGAACTCGAGTGGAGGACGCAAGTACTTTCTTGAATGAGGCAACATCGTTGCTAGGTCCGTGATCGGGGTCGGAGCTAGAAGTGCGTTGCAAAGGCATCGGATTTGCAGACGCCATTTTGAATGTACGATGGGGGTTGATGACTCTTTTGATTACAAAGAGTTGATGTGATCTGGGAATAGTTGGCAGTATACTTGGGGAATGCAGGTGCATTATATGTAGAGTTTTGTGTGCAAGGCTGAGTGGCGCAGTTTGCATAACCCCGCGCCATAGTTGCCTAGACACCAATTATTATGTATTGGCATATTCACTGGTAAAACTTCAATAGAAGGCAGCGTAACATTGTGGATGAATTGTGAGATAATAATCATTCATTTAGGTGGCACGGAGGTTCTTATCGACGATCACGTGGCAATAAGATCTGACACAAATCTGACAATCAAACAAGAACCGACATGTAGAGCATCGTGAGATCTACAAACACTGTACATGAATTATCTATTCTATGCAGCTCCGATCAGTGAGCGTTACCCAGGGAAAAGGCACAACCCTATGCGTTGCGTGACACCCTGAATTTATGGATAGATAAGTAATGTTAAACCAAGCCTTTCCTCGCCTACAACAAGTCGGATGTTACGATCAGCAGTCTAATTAAATCACAGCGAAGCATAAAATAAGGACCGGAGGTTGCTAGGCCTTCATAATCATAATTGGAGGCCAAGAGCGTAGTATGTTTGAGTGCTGGCTTTCATTTAGCTACATGACGAAGAATGAACCTTTGATTACCCCTATTCCCAAACGAATGTCCATTGATATTGTCTCAAGAGTTTTGCGCCTAGACCCGGAGCGAAGAAAATATTGAGTATGGTGTCATGCCATTTCTCGAGGCTTGAAAATCCAACTCATGCACTTTATGTCGGAGGTCGGAGACTTGAGAGTGCTGAAGATGCGGCCTCGCGATTAGATTATGAAATTGACATCCTGTTGATCTATAGAAATCGAATAGGCGGAATAAAAGTCTTCTGGAGCAATCCTATTTGGGGAGGAAGACAATGTGAAAGAATTACATTCACTCTTGATGCCATTCCTGTTGCAAAAACAGTTCTTTCTTCGCTAGCAATGAGGGATTCGTAAAGATGAGGCTTTTGCACGACGAATCCGCCTCGTCTGATAAGCTTACTCACTGCCACCGATAAGACTTGGTAAAAAAACACATCGTCATTCAGATATGCAACAAAACTTTTGTTGAAACGGTAATTTCCGTCTTAGTAAATGTACGACAAGGCGGAAAGAACAAAGGGGTGATTGGGTGGGTCATAGGAAAAGTACTACATAACTACCAGCATTTTATTCTTCCAAATTCAGTCGAGTCCGGTAACAAAGTTATGTTTCCAAATTATAGTAAATATTGCATTCGGTGAAAAAGATGTTGATAGTATTGGGTCTCAGTAACAACAATAGGTCACTCACTTGATGACTTTTGGAGTGTTCTGTTCTTAATGAAGGACCGGCATTGGCTCGTGCGCCAAGCGGTTCTGCTGCGAAAGAATTGAGAAAAAGGCTGTGCTAAGGCATCTTGCAGGTCTAGACGAGACCAACTTACTGTTGATGTATAAGCTTCATGCAGGACTCCACCATGTGTTGAGGAGAAAACTGGCTAGGCTGACAGACAAATGTTTGGTAGCCTCATGGACAATGAAAACGCGGTGCCTATCAAGCATTTCAGGCCTACTAGGAATATTCTCTTCATTCTCCGTACTTTCCATTGTCCATAGACATTGTATAACAAATAGCAAAAGGGTATCGAGAAAAATTCCATGACCACAACGCCAGAACTCCACCTAGATGCCTTCTATATTAATCATTCATCGGAATCATAATCGACCAAACCAGCTACCTTTGGTATAGACGGAGCGTCTTCAAGAACAGGGGTGGATCTCTTCCTCTTAACACCAGCTAGCAAAGTTTTGGTTGTGCTTTTGGCGCCGTTCGATTGCTTGTTGACAAGGAACGGATCCATTGCAGCTCTTGTATTACCTCTGATCTCAGCCACGGCATCGTTACGTTGTTTTGCAGCCAATGCTTCAGCTTGCTTTCTTCGCGAGAGTTTTGAGACCTTCTTGTCTGGTGTAGACGGCTGGCTGTCGACTTCAAAGAGAGGCTTCGAAATTGTCTTATTGATATTGATTTGAGAGTCTTTGCCTCCAAATTCAATGAAACCCGCCCTTCTTACATCTTCCTCGTGCTCTGGCAATAAGTCAAGGCCTAAACTCATTTTATCTTGTAGGGCAGATGCTACGCCGGCTTCTTTTTCTCGCGCCTTTCTCCCTTCTCGAAAAACTCTCCTTAATTTTCTATTCGCTTCATGTGGATCTTCCCATTGTTCAGAAAGATCTTGCAACTCTTCCAGTCGTTTCTTACTACCTACTAGCCTTTCTTTCTCCTCGACCTTTCCCTCTAAAGATGCAAATGCATTGTTTCTTAGATCCTCCCTTTCCTCTTCGGACAATATTTTGGTATACCCGTCCAAGACTTTATCTTCGCCTGTATCTCGTTTCCTCGCGCCATCAGTGATCACATAGGCTGTATTCTTTGGATCCGTACGTATCTCAATCCAACCGCCACAAGTAATATGCTTCATGCGAAAACTGTAGATCGGCGTCGAGAAATAGTTGCCTACTTTCTTTTTCTCCGCATTGAATCGTACCCCTTGTCCTATTATGGTGGGCTTCGGGCAACGCGTGCACCAGATAGGATATGGCATCTCGAATCGTACCGTTAGAATACCCTGAGAAATCTTATTTGCTCGAGCTCCCAAAGCGTGCTTTCCATGTAGCTGGTTTCCACTCATCAATCCCTCCTGATCAGGAGGGACATAACGTCCCATATTGAAGCCTTGCATTATTTGCTTGGTTGGAAATGAACTCCGTGATGATCGAGTCTGTGTGAGTAACGTAAAGATGTAATTGCTTGTCGGTTGGCATGTACTTTCGTTGACGCGAGAATAATTCCTGCTGGTCCTTTATTAAACTTGGGTGTTTAACGTACGTTGAATTTTTGTGACGTAGATTGGTAAACTTGAGATGTGGTTGTGATAAGATCGAGACGAGAAACTCCCAAGTTGGTAATTAGCATCGGCTCTTAGTAATGCCGTGTCACGTGTAAATGTAAGATTAAGGTTATCGCCTCTCGAGATTTGAGCATCTTACGAAGTACTGTTTCCCGTCGCCAACACACGTCCTTCCTGATATCATATTGCGACATCTTTAAATATTTAAGACCGACGTCAAAAAGGAACGCTTGATATCTCTACTATTTTGTTCACGTATCAACGAAAAGATTGATCAAACCTTTTATTTTATATACACAAGTAAAGACTCAAATCTACCATGTCGGACATTGCAGGATTAGAGAATGATATCAAGGAGTATAAGCTGCAGGTAGGCTCGCAAGTTACTGTTCTGTTATTATTGTATGTTTGCAATGCTAATATTCTTATAGCTAGAGACTGTCCAGTTGGGGTTACAAGCAGATCCTGATAATGTAGAGCTTCAGACACTACAGGCTGAACTCGAAGAAGTCATTTCCCTCACCGAATCCACAATCGCAGAACTAAAGCCAGCTCCAGCACCTGTAGCCCAAGCAAAGAAACCCTCAGAGCCGCCAATAAAAGAAAAATGGTCACGAGAGAACCACCCCGCTTTCAAGAAAGCAGTGCCTCCTCCACCCGAAGAGCCCGAAGTTGTAACGTCTTTCTCGGTCAACGATATGGTATTGGCGAAATGGCATTCTGGCGACAAAGGATTTTATCCAGCTCGAATCACATCTATAACTGGCTCATCTACATCTCCTGTTTACATTGTCAAGTTCAAGAACTATGACACCACAGAGACTCTGCGAGCCAAGGATATTAAACCCATAGTCAACCCAAATAAGCGTAAAGCTGATGGTACACCAGTCGTAGCTTCGGTCCCTACCCCTCCATCGACATCGAACGTTATTTCGGCAGCTGCCGATATTGATCCAGAACTCGCGCAGCAATCTAAGCGCGAACCAAGCAAAGTCAGTGATGGACCCACGAGACCAGCCAAAGTCCCAAAGAAGATCAAGGCAAAGAAAGAATTAGATGACGGTAAGAAGAAATGGCAGGACTTTGCTGCGAAAGGAAAGTTCGGAAAGGCAGGCAAGAAGGACAGTATGTTCCGTACCCCTGACGGGGTAAATGGTAGAGGTAAGAAGGACTCCTTAATTTCGTTTATTCTCTCGATATCTAATACATCATGCAGTCGGATTTACCGGATCTGGACAAAGTATGCGAAAGGATCCGACGAGAAGTCGTCATATATACCAAACCAATGGTGACGAGGAGGGGTTTGCGTAAGGGGAAGTAGGGGTGGGGAGGGGAGGGGTTACTCTCTGCAAGTATAGGTGTTCAGGCTGGAATTTCCCTTTTTATTCTTCATTTTCCTTTTCTTCAGCATCATCATAGGCAATTTGATGTAGGCCGAGATAGGCTTTGCGTGTGAGAAGTAGAATTCTGGATGATTGTTCTTCGAATGAACCTAATTTTCTACCAGTATTGTTACCGAATAACAATGAAACATGCTAAAGATCGCTTTTGAATAGGAAACCTGAGAATCACGAGCCTTTTGAGGGCTTTCTGTTTTCACCTGACCTTGAATCAACAGTCCAGGTACGAAAATTTCTGCACCGCAGTTAATAACACGATTTCTATGGCTCTCCTTTGATTTTGTTGCCTCTACAAGTTTCTTAGCTTTACAATATCTATATTGTTTGTTGCTCGTCACTTGACTGTTGTTATTTTGGCCTTAATAGATACTTTCAGAACAAGCCAATCTTCTTTCCTACAGTTTCCGTGATTGACATGAATGCTTTTGCTCTTTCGCTCTCGGGCTCCGCTACGACGGTTGGTTTTCCCCTATCCGCGTCATCGCAAATACTCGCATGTAATGGTATATCTCCCAGAAAATCAATTCCGTGCTTTTCACAAGCTTTAGTAACCCCCGAATGCGAGCCAAAAATATGGGTACTATTCTGACAATGTGGACATGTGAATAGCGACATATTCTGTACCATTCCCAGAATTGGAATGTCGATCTTCTTGAACATGTTAATACCTTTCACTGCATCTTTAAGAGCTATGTCTTGAGGTGTCGACACAATCACCGCTCCTGATAATGGTTAGCATCTACAACTATCAACAAGAATGCCCATACCATCAAGTACGATTTGCTGTGTTATAGTCAATTGAGTATCTCCGGTTCCTGGTGGCAAATCGAGAACCAGAACATCCAATCCACCCCAGTCCACCTCGTGTAGAAGTTGTTGTAGTGCTTTCATGACCATCAATCCACGCCATACAACTGGTGCAGCATCACCCACTAGGTAACCCATTGACATGGATTTGACGCCATAATTCGAGAGTGGTATAAGTTGGTTGTCTGCCGCCCAAATATCAGACGTGTCCCATATATCTCATTCAGACCAAAGACGCACTTGAGGATAATCTAGGCTCTCCCGATAGATTCAATAGTGTTGGTATCGAGGGACCAAAAATATCTGTATCTAGAATACCACTTCTTAGACCACGGCGAGCAAAGGCGAGTGCAAGATTGACTATCTCTCAATCAGTAGTTGTTTTCATGTATATATCACACTGAATTCGAACCAGAGAGCGTCGACTTTCCAACTCCTCCTTTTGCAGATGAAACTGCAATCACTTTCTTTACATCTTTTATCTTTCTTCGTTCGGGCAACCCACGCTGCATGCGCGGAATACTACCCGTCCGTGGTAATCCCTTGGTATACGTCAATGAACGATCTCTCATCTAGTCTCCTTTGAATAGTATTCTTTTACATACCAATGGATTTTCATGCTGTAGGCTCCGTAGGGTAGAGAACAATCGTTGTTTCATTTTATTCCGATGCTTAATTGAAGCTTCAATGACAATGCGACGAGAGCTTAACTTTTGAGCGGATATGCACCCGCTAGCGCGCCAAGATTCGTGGGGCGGAAGCTCCAAAATAATTTTTTGGATTGAAGTTCTGCGGAAAAACAAAACTTCTCAAAATTGGAGGTTGAAACAAACAATATGGCGAAATCAAAGAATTTGGCGAAACAAATCAAGGAATTGGAGGATCCTGTTCCTAAGGGTAAGTTTGTATTCTTGGGTAATCACCACAGAGACAATTTTATTGACTTGGGCTTCTTTTCGCAGATTTCGATCCAGAAGATGATAAGCCGGCGCAAGAGAGCGATTCGGAAAGCGGTGATGAGAGCGATGATGGATTGGCGGGGACAGAACATTATGTTCAAGTTGGGTAAGGAATTTCTGTTTTATCTTCTTACAATGAAGCTTTACTAATCAAACATCACAGAAAGAGTAAGCTTCGAAAACCAGAAGAAGTCGCACTTGGCCCTCAGTATGCCGGATCTCGAGTCACTCGCGAACAATTGATGAATGGGGATGATGAAGATGAACCCAACTCCGTATATGAAAGCGCTGATGAAGAAGCAAATTTTGAGGGAATGGAGTTTAACGGGGAATTTGACGATATGGAGGTCGATAGTGATGAAGCTCTAGCAGAGAGCGATGAGGAAAGGTTCAAGGATTTCGTCTTCCGTGGAAGCGGAAAGCCGAAGAAGCCTGTTGATGCGAAGAAACCATCAGATGTCAATGGCGTGAAGAAGAGACCTACTGCTGCCGATTTCATGTCAGACAGTGGTGAGGAGGAGGGCCTGAGATCATCTGAAGAGGATGATGACGAGGATGATCTTGAGAATGAAGAGGAAGATGAAACCGATGAAGATGTCTTGGATGTCGATGCACAACATGCCGAGGCCATGGAAGAAGATTCCGACGAAGAAGATGATTTAGAAAATTCTGACCAGAGTGGTGAGGAGGAAGTTGGTAGCGATGAAGAGAGCGAAGAAGAAGCATCCGGCGACGACGAAAACGATGAAGATGAGCAAGCAAGACGTGCCGAACTGCGAAAGATTATGGGAGAAGAACAAAAAACAGTCGTCGCAACAATCTCTCAAGCAGCAAAAGCAGATGCAGAGAAGGGTAATGCTGTGAAGCAGCAACGCAAAGCATTCGATTCTCTTCTCAATGTTCGCATTCGTCTTCAAAAGGCTTTAGTAGCTACCAACTCGCTAGCTGCAGCCGAAGATAAGGATCAGGAGGACAGCGACGAGAATCCTTTCCAAGCCGCAGAGGAAGCTGCTATTAAGTTATGGAACACAATCGATGGGCTTCGACACGATCTTTCAAAGGCGGCCAGTACATCCAAAACAGGACAAAAACGGAAGCGTGGCATTGATTCTGCCATCTCCTCTTCTGCCATTTGGGAGCGAATGCAAGCTTCCGAGATTGCAAATATCGACAATCGACAGACTGTCCTTGAAAAATGGTCTAGCAAAGTCCGCGCTACAACAGCCCTCCCTATCTCCCGCAAGCTCAACCCTAATGCGCCCCAACAATCCATCACTTCTCTTCTGCAAGATACGCTCTCTAGTTCTGAACATCTCATTTCCCGCACCAAGGTCCCTCGCTCTTGCGCTCCTGTACAGAAGCAAATGAAGCTTACCACCGATCCAAACATTTACGACGATGCCGATTTCTACCAGCTGCTGCTCAAAGAGTTGCTCGATCAACGAATGGTTGATTCTTCTTCTGCAGCTACTGGCGAAGCCGGTAAACCAATGCAATGGACTGCAGTGAAAGAAGCAAAGACAAGAAAGAACGTTGATACCAAGGCTAGCAAGGGCAGAAAAATGAAATTCACAGTTCACGAGAAATTGCAAAATTTCATGGCGCCGGAGGATAGAAACACGTGGGAAGAGAGCGCGAGGGATAGATTTTTCGCAACGTTGTTGGGTAGAAAATTGGATTTGGGTGAGGATGGTGATGACGACGTTAGCGATGATGAAGTGAACAACGAGGAGGCGGGTTTGATGTTGTTTAGATCTTGAGTTTGAGTTCGTTAGGCAAGAATGGTGTAAGACATACAGGTATAATAAAAGTTTGGTGATAGATGTATGGACACATAGCATAGCATAGCATAGCATAGAAACTTACTTGGAAATCATATAATACCAAAAAGAATGAGTATTTGGACAAACATTCTTCTACCTATATAGCTTCACTTTCACATGCCATGGTGATGAAGAGAAGTATCTACTATTTAGTTCCTCAACTCCAAGCTACCCTCCAAACACCAAAGATCAAGTATAATCTCACATCATCATCCCAACTCCACATTTTCAGAGATACTGGATGTACCATATGGCATGACTCTCTATTTATCAACCCACTCCACTAGATAATCCAGATCCCGTTCCACGGAAGCCAGGAATCTCTCTCCCTATCCTCCACGCGGCAAGATATGAAATTCATCCCCGGCAATCCTCAATGCATCTTGGAGGTAAAACTAAATGTCACCTGAAGACTGAAGACTGGAACACAGAAATCCTCACGAGGAACTCCCTCTCTATTCCCCTCTTTTATTGCCAAAATTAAAATCATTCAGCGTACAGAGCCTGATAATATCAAGCAAGCACTTAATCTCTCCTTCTCTCCTCTCCTCTTCTCAACTCAACTCAACTCAACTCTCCCCCTTCCGGTGAGCCCTTACGTATTTATCATATCATATCATATCATACCACACCATAATCACATCACATCATATCACAATCTCTACATATAAAACCAAACGCTGGGTAAATCTTCCCTTTCCCTCTCTCTGAATTATTAAAGGATCACTCTCACTCTAGATACTCCACAACTACTTGCTCTTCGCGAAGCAATTTCTTCCCCCCCCTCCCCCTCGAATTTCCCACGTGTGGTTTTTCCTTTACATTCACATTCACATTCACATGTTACCATCCCAGAATATTTACATGTAGATTTGAGACCTCACTATATGGTAGTTGATATTGATCATAGACCTAGAGAGTGAGGATTCCACTTTCACAGTTCTTCCAACCCACTCATTCAGATATCACGCAGTGAACTTTGGCATATGTGTATACATCCTCGCAGGTAAATCCATTATGTTAATCAAACACTCATTCTGAAAGTCCACCAGCCCACCAGGCAGCCAGGAAGCAATTTCAAAATATCAGTGACTATATTCGAGGGACTCCCCTCGCCTAACCCATGCACAGCCTTGCAAATTTCAAAACTCCATTCCTTTATTTGTATCAAGACCCTATTCCATCCTGCCCATTACTTACCACCCCCAATTCACAAATACAAAGCTCAGAAGTCGAAATGAGTTTTCATAACTCCCGCACTAATCCGCACTTCCACTCCCCTCGAAACTCTTCTCCCATAAGCTCCTCAAGAGCGCCGCAACATTTTCCTCGTCCAATCCACTACCTCCATCTCGATCCGTATCACTACCCCTCTCCTCTCCGTCATAACTCTGTCTTGCCCCCTTCCTCGCATTTCCATTCCTTTCCCTCAAACTACCCGCTCGGCTCACACTCGCACTCTTACTATGTCCATGACCATTTCCAGATCCTGGGATATTCTTACCCCCATGACCAAGCTCTCCCATCTTCTCTAACCTCTTGATACCTCGTCCAACAGGATCTTGATGGCGTCTTACTACCAAATATTCCAGACCAGTTCTCTCGAGCTGCACTTTGATCCTCGGATCTCCTTTTCCATCTCCGCCCATTAAGTATCCTCCATTACCCATTCCCATCCCTATACCCATTCCAGGTCCAAATCCCATACTGCTTGCGCCACCATGATTACCCATTCCCATACCGCCATTCAATAATGACAATGCACCCAAACCCTCTCTCTGGGGTTCAATATTTGACGATGCTCTTTGAAGCCAAAGTTTCTGTTGCGTGCGTGAATTATACGCATTAGGCGGTCCTGCAACACCACTTGTAGAACTCTTTCGACTTCGAGGCAATAGAGCCGATTCCTCTTCCTCCTCAACATTATGTTTTGTCAAATTACCCATCGACTTCGCTCTTGCCATTTCCCCAATTCCACCATGCGTCTTTTCAAATCCACTGCCATTGATAGCGCCCGTCCTAGATTCTCCCCCATGATCCGGTGGAGGAAACTTCGGACTGTATTCCCCCGGTGTCCCAGCATCTCCCACGAATCTTGATATCAACTCCTGATTTCCACTCGCGGTACTAGCACCCATACTCTTTACCATCCCAGTCGATCGTTCCATGCTACCAGAATGTGCATGCGCCATTTTTGGCGTTGGTTTCGCAGTCGCCATGCTCATTTTTGTCTCCGAAGCCAAATGAGACGGTGTTCTCTGAAGTAATTTCTCCGTTATCAATTTTGCGTCTGCGGTTGAATAACTATTTCTATTCGCCTTCGTGTTTGTATCTGTCTTTGCACTACCATTCATATCAAAGTGATCAATTGAGCCCTTCGCAAAATCCCTCGCAGAATCCGGACCATTAGTCCGTCTGGCTTTCGGCGACGAAAGAGGAGATTGATGTCGAGAATTAGCTGCGGAATTGGCGGCGGATGGTTTGGCAGATGTATTTGCACTGCGACTCAAAGCCGGACTTGCGGTCGAACTTGTTTCTTCCCAGCCTTCTTCGTTGTCGTCTTCGACTTCCGCTTTTACCGGCGTATCTATACCCAATTCAAAATGTACACTATTCGGTCTCTTTTTACCCTGCTGCTCATCCGAGTTCTTGGATTTTCTCGATTGCCCCGTAGTATTCTGTACATCTGCCGAACTACGATTACGTTTCAGGGCCGTCTGGGAAATATTTTTCTGCCGATTGAGATTCGTGCTCGAATTGTGTGGTTTGTCCCACGGCGCTTGAAATTCCTTCAAACTATCGTTACTAGTAGTATGGCTGTGATGATTGTTATGGTTATTCGTGCTCGATGTGCGAGATAATTTATGCAGCGCCTTATTACTGCTCACACGCCCGTATTTGCCGTGACCAACTACGTGTTTGCGCTCGCCTTTGGCTTTGGGTTCTTTATGCTGTGTAGCAGTTGTACCTGAAGCTGGAGGTGTACCCGCCGGACTATCGCTTTGGTGGCTGGTGACCGAGGACGTAGATCGGTGATGGGTCGCCAGATTGGGCCGTAATTGCGATTGGGATTGCGATTGGGGGGTGTCTTCTGAAGGAGCATGAGGGGGCATTTTAATTGTCGTTTGCTTTAGTGTAGATGTAATGTATGTGATTGATGCAGGGCTCAAAATCGTGAGAGGTGATTGTGTACTTTTTTATGGATTGAGGTGCAGGACGTCTGGAGGTTGATGTGTTGGTGCGAGCCGATTGCTAGACTGGTGGACTACTCCATAGAAAGCCAAACTTACATAGTTCTAGATCATGTTCTGTGGGGTGCAGTTCTTTATTCACTTCTACGTGAGATTGTATGTGTAAATGCATTTTTGTAATTTGGTGAATGGAAAATGATTGGGCGTATCAATTATTCAAGGTAAAGTAAGGTCGTATTCAAATATCCATGAAGCAATTAATCTGACATTGATGTTAGCTACTACATACACTACTTTATTAGGTAGCCTTGTTCAAGAGGCTGAATCAAGGAAGGAAGGTAAAAGGGGTAAATGATATCGCATTGCTGCTCTATGTAAGATCTTACATCTTCAATTATCAGAGTACGTATTTAGCCAAACTCCAGATACTACTCCAAAAATTTGATGATATCTACTAGGTAGGTATACATCATTATCATCATTTTCCAATGAGGATTCGCACATTAGAAATCATGACAATAGGAAACTCTCAGATAGGTTCTGACTTAAATTGGGCCTGAAACATTTCAACAGCCACTCACATACATTTTATTGCTCATCAAATAGAATTGTAAATTTTGTTCATTCAGGTACTTAATCTTGACGCTTGATGATCCATCCGATAGATCCCATTAATACAAAACGCCAGCATATGTTTGCTTAAATCAAAAATCAAAACCCGTTATTATATACCGTCCTTAGAACTTGACAGCTGGTCCTGCTGCAATGACATCCTCAGTAGCTTCCGACTGGTATTTCTTAAAGTTCTCAACGAAGAGACCACCAAGTTTGGTGACCTCGGCTTTGAAACTATCATCTCCTTGGCTCCATGCATTTCTTGGGTTCAACAATTCCGATGGAACATTGGTGCAAGTTTTTGGTACTTGGAGGTTGAAGGTATCGTAATTTTCATACTCAACCTTTGCAAGCTCTCCAGAGTGAATTGCGTCAAGAATAGCACGAGTGTATTTCAATCTAGTTCACATTAGCATATATTATTCCGGAAGATTTCAATTGTACTTACGGGCAACGCTTGCCACCAGTGGTAGCACCAGCACCAACCCATCCAGTGTTCAACAACCAAGCATTAGCTTGGTGGTGCTCAATCTTCTCGGCCAACATCTTAGCATAACGCATTGGGTGTAAAGCCAAGAAAGGTTGAGCGAAGCAAGATGAAAAGGTAGCCTGTGGCTCTGTGACACCATCTTCGGTACCGGCCATCTTTGAGGTGTAACCGGAGATGAAGTGGAACATGGTTTGGGCCGAGTTAAGCTTAGAAATGGGTGGAAGGACACCACGAGCATCACATGTAAGAAGAATGATGTTGGTTGGGTGGTTTGTCGATAGACAAGGAATCTTGGCGTTAGAAATGTACTCAATCGGGTATGCGCAACGGGTGTTTTCAGTCAAGGTTGAATCGTCATAATCAACAAGACGAGTATCTGGGTCAAAGACAACGTTCTCAAGAACAGAGCCGAATTGGATGGCACCGAAGATATCAGGTTCCTTCTCTGCAGAAAGACCGATGCACTTGGCGTAGCACTGCAGATTGTTAGCTTAGTCTAATGTAACACAGAGGCTGAAACACTTACACCACCCTCAATGTTGAAAATACCACGGTCACTCCAGCAGTGCTCATCGTCACCAATCAAGGCACGGTTGGGGTCTGCTGAAAGTGTTGTTTTACCGGTACCCGAAAGACCAAAGAAGACAGTGACGTCTCCGTCTTTACCTTCGTTAGCTGACGAGTGAAGAGTGAGAACGTTGTGCTTAACAGGCATCTCATAGAAGAGAACTGTGAAAACACCTTTCTTCATCTCTCCGGCATACTCAGTACCCAAGATAACCATCTCCTTCGCTGCGAAGTTGATAGCAACTGAAGTACCTGAAGTCATACCCTCGGTATATCTGTTAGCAGGGAAAGATCCTGCGTTGTAAATCGTATAATCTGGGTGGAAATGTTCGAGATCTTTGCGATCAGGTCTAATGAGCATATTACGCATAAAAAGAGCGTGATAGGCACGAGCGCATACAACTCGAACCTTGATTCTATATTTCTCATCCCATCCTGCGAAACCATCGACGACATAAATACGATTTCTCGTGTTCAAGTAATCAATTGCACGTTCACGGTTGATTCTCCATACCTGTTATTGACGTTAGTTTATTAATTTTTAAATATTTAAATATTTAAAGGTAAAGGTCGCACGCGACATGAAAAGGGGGAACATGATAGCTGAAAACTAATAGCAGCAAGATCGGGATAATATCGGTTTATATGCACCCCGCATTTTCGCTTGGGGATGGAAGGAAAAAGATAAAGCCGAGGATACCCAAAAGCTTATGACGTAGAAATGTGCGGGGAAATCTCTTTGGAAAGATTGTTTGTGTTTGTTATGAAGGGAAGGGGAATTGATTAGTTGTAAATGTGAGAATGTGCTCGAAATTATTGATGAAATTGCTGTTTTCGCAATTCGTAGTGTTGTAGACTCAATGTAAATTTCCACGACTGAAAACGTATTGTGTGGATTTCCCGAGAGAAAAACAAAGAGGAAAAGACACAGGAAACAAATGTAAAGAGAGAAGGAAGCTTCTTACATCAGGTGTCATTGGTTTGTTGACTGGTCCCCACCAAATCTCATTTTCAGATGATGGTTCTTTGACAATTCTCTTGTCTAAAGGCGAGCGACCTGTCTTAGCTCCAGAGTATGCAGTAAGAGCACCGGTAGATGTGATGGCAGAACCAGTTTCGTAAACAAGGGCATCTTCGTAAAGGGCAGCGACACTTGGATTAGGAACCTAGAAAAGAATAGAAATTAGCAACTGGCAGATTCAAAGAGGGGTAGAATACATACAATAGCTACACGATCATAATCGATATGTGCGTTCTCGTGAAGTTCCTCCTCAAGCTCGGTGTGCTCAACTTGTGGTTGTACACCGCTTGGGTGAAGTGCTATAAAGAATCATGTTAGCAAATTGAATCTGCATGAAAGCTATAGCATAGCGTAATCATAGAGTAGAGTGTTGAAAGACTGTCAATGGAATTGCTCAAGTCGAAGGCACGTCGACATCCATTTTGACCTGAACATCAGATGCCAGGTCGAATGCGGCAGGTCTGAAGCAGTCTTGAAGCAGTGGGAGTATGAAGAAAAGTATACTGACATGTGCGATTAACACTTGGATTCTTAGAAACCATTTTGAGAGTGGAGAGGGATGAAGAATGATAGTTGTTTGTAGGTTGGTGTTGTGCAAGAAGATGAGAAGGGCCAACACTGTTTTTATCAGGATATGGAGATGCAGTTCTTTGAATGGGATCGAAAGCCTTCTTATTCAAATTTGAGGTCGACATCGTTCGGGTAGTGTATCTTTGATTATGCCGAGTTTGGATGAAGCTGTCGTAGTAGTGGAGTGGTGAAGACGGTGTATAACGAATTACGCTAATTTTATTGGCCGGAATGGGTGATGCCGGAAAGAAACAATTATTATTTCGGGCGCACCGGAAAACTACGGAATGTAAGGGTTTCAGTGTTGAACACGATAAAGTACGATGCGTAGAACTAGTTGGGACAATATATAATTGAGGATTGACCCGCATGTCCGAGGTAGAATGATATCAGATCCAAGCGGTGGCTATCAATTTAACGATAATCTGCAGTAGCTAGATACAAGAACAACGCAGATAGGGCAGGACAAGACAGGGGGATGAAGTAAACAAAACACAGATATGGGAGACGTTGATTAAAAATGGGTGAATATCGTGCTTTCCATCCAAAAAGGAGATCTACACCTGCAGTTGCAATACAATCATAGCATTCATCATAGCATTCATCCGAAGTGGTAACAACATTGTACGACAAAACGGTTTTGTCTCGAAGTCTCGAAACTGGATCGACCATTAGGTAGCATTGAAGTTGCATTGCATTTATCAAATTAAATAAGCTTTCTGGGGAGGGGAGGGGAAATGCGAGTAAGTTACCTTCTGTAGTAATCAAGCCTTCTTTATTGAGTGGATGACTAGATGCTTGGGGATCCTCAAGTAGCTATTTGCTCACACGATCATCAGTAAGATTTGTTACGATGCAAATGTTGAAATGCATCTATTCATAATGAATGCCAGTAGAAATGAACAATGTGTTCTTGCCAATTGTCGCGTAAACAGTGAAGTCTGTCTTCTTCAATGGATGGCTCACCAACCATAAACAAGATGATTGTTATTTCTCATCTGCTACCCCAGTGTCCCCTCTTCAGGCCTCGTGGTGTGGAGATATAACACGACGGTACCGTACTGGTGGCTAATCTCCCGTCGTGTGGAAAAGCGTGGGATATCGATAACGTACTCCCTGTCGTCAAATTCCCATTCATAGGGGTAATCCCCACAACTTGGCATTCACATGTTCCGAAGTTCCCCGCAAACTGATTCGGGTAGTCTAACTTTTACGTCTTCTCAGCCCTCTAAGCCCTCAAAGCCCTCAAAGCCCTCAAAGCCCCCCTTAAACTTCGGACCAACCCTTACACGTGCCTTGGTCGAGAACCAATGTTTGGCTTCGGGTAGCAAATCGGTACCTAATCGTATCTATTTTGAGGGTCCCATTGGTCCGTTGACTAATTGGAGGCTTGTTATGATTCTATTTAGTCTAAGAGTCTATGCGCCCAAAAGATTCGTGATATTTAGCGGGGCGTTGAAGTCATTAATAGACGCTTAATTACTTAATTTGGATCAAACGAAAACAGAAATCTGGAGAAAGAACAGGACGAGGATGAGGACGAAAACAATTGCTGTTCTAAGACAATCATTTCTATGGGTCTTGTCTTACCGTGTTTGATGGAAAAATTCTTACCCGAGGCTTTTCACGTGGCTTTTCCGGTAGCGTCCAGGTATTTTTCTCCAAAAAGCAAACCCTTGCCCTTCTCTAACAACATAGACAGCAATGCCATGTCATTGATACGAGAAAGCGGCGGAGCAAATTGCCTTATCATCATCACAAGGCCCCAGATATTTTCCATCACGAAACCTCCACAACACCTATCTCTTGCACCAACTGTTGCAATATCTAAAATCACTCAAGCAAGCAGCCGCTTGTAAAAAGAAATGGCTCATACTGCAACACCATTACTATCTAGTATCTAGACTGGACTTTGTAGTATGAGGGAATTAGTCGGATTTCTATGCTTCAAGCGATAAAATGCTTATGAGGATTATCGCGAAATCTAGAAGCAAGTGCTTCATGGTTTCAATATGCCGTACAAGTGCGGTTCGGACCTTGGCAGGGTCACAACGTGTGTTCTGGTGTACAGTCTCTTATCAACGACTGATGTTATAGTTGGAGCTGAGGACAAGTTCGTTGATCAATTGTTTTCTACCTTCTCTATAATGACAGTTTCATTTCAAAAATGGGATAAACCGGCGTCACATGCTAAAGATCAAGCCATTGTGCTATCGCCTTCTTGTTTTGGTTGCCTTCTAGATTGAAGCTTGAGGCTATGGATAAATTGTACATCATATTCTCCGGTGCCAAGATTACCTTGATGATTAATTACCAATAAGCAATGTCGACATAGAGAACAGTCAAATGGATGTCTCGCAATTTCGAAAGATACCAAAACCCCGAAGAATTTTTGCGTTTGACCCGACGTACATCGACAAGTTGGGCGATCTGCATAATTTTACGAAAATAAGCCGGAAGAAATACCAATTTATTATCCTTTTCGAGTATGTCGTTTTACTCGACATCTGGGACAAAAAGAGCGATCTAGAAGAACCTGAAGATTGGTAACGACTGCTGGGGAATGCTTCTATATCTTAGCAGGGCTGACAACTTGGCGGTCCCGGCGAAAGACGTGTGATCAAAGATTGTGGGTCTGCCCCTGGACAAGAAAGCCAAGACAAATTCGTGGGGTGGCTAGTCTCGCTAGTCTACTATTCACATCTCCAGACCGCATACATATCATGTCGTTATGACTTAGAGATTAGTCAAGCCATCGTTCTCGACTATCCTCTTCACCATCTTGGGTTACTGTTTCAGCTCAAGGCAATTTTTTCCCTTGAGTCCTGCTCCTGTGACTTGATTCAAGAAGAATTGAAAGAATTGCAAGCGACAATGTCAACACGAACTTGAGGTACAATTCTCAATTTACAACTCAAACTTGAGTCACCGGACCTCAACTTTCCAGCGCCCAGATTTATCGAATCCTCGTCAGCTTACGAATTGTCATTTGACTTTCATAATTTCAGATGCAATGGGTGTGAAACGCTCTGCATCGATGACGAGGTGGTTGCCTCTTGGCATTACTAAATTCATCCAGCATTGCATTTCGAATTCACCTTGTCTGAATACGAGCTCCAATTTCATACCCTCATTATCAAGATTAACTTCTATCCCCGCCTTTCTTCTGCAAGTCACTGATAATCAGCCTACCGTCAATCTTCTGATCGATAAACCGACTTCGACATAAGGTACGTGACCTACCTTTTTCGAGTACCAAACCTTCGAGGACATGCATTGCCACCCGTTGCGCTATAGCGAGCGGTAGTTTGCAGAAAATATTACTACCATCTCACCGCCCCCGCCGCCTTACAGACATATGCAAAATAATGCGACAACTTTCAATCCTGGCATGTTGCTGCATCCAGTTGCCTCAATGGTAAAGCGTTGAGCTGCAGCAGAAGACCCTCATGTTGGAAGAAAGGCCTCGCCTTTTAAATTCTCTAATGTTAAAGCTTTCACCTTGCGATTGAATTTTTGTACTTTTTAATATTCCTCGGTCTATCAATATAGAGTCTTTCTGTGAGTTTTTGGCGGCTCGGGAGGGTCTCAGCTAAGGTTTGAGAGAGAGTGGATGCGCAGTGAATTGTCCCGTGGAACGGGTGTAAGTAATTGGTAGATGATGTGCGGCCGCAGCTTTTTCTTGAAAGTGAATTTGAAACGTCGCCGTTCTGAGAGACAGTGGAAGAATCAACGCGATGACACTGGGGAATCATTGATGAATAGGCACGCACCCATTTCAAGGGAACTTTATTATCCATGATGAATACAGCGTCAATGGCAATTTATTCCTCGACATTCATCTAGGAACTCTCCAGGTGAGAGAGCCCAAGAAATGACACATTACAAGGACAGCAACGATTGATGGGTACAGCTATACGACGAGTGCTTGAAGCTCAAAGGGCGCATTTTTACCGCCGGAGAGGGGAAAATACATTAATCTTCACAAAGACAAGAAAAAATAATAGGTGTTAAGATGAGTGTCTACCTAAGAGTAACTACCAACCTATCAAATTTCCCTTCATTCCTTTTCTACATTTCACACGAACATCCAGAAGATACTTTATGAAATAAATACATACTATGCTACAGCCTCAAATATACATGTTTATCATCATGCCATGTATAAGAATGAATACCTTCGAATCAAAAGACTGATGAATTATGCCATGCGTACTTTGTTGAAATACCAACCCGTTCCATGATTCATTACGTTCTGCTACATCCCTATCTTAACTGCCAATTTCCATCTCCTCTCCTTGATTCATACGTTCATTTATACATGTACACACAAAATCGCCATCATATACTTTTCTCCCCAGAGCTAGGCTCCCTCGCTCATCCTACATTCGGATACTTGTTGACTTTATCTCAATATTCGTATAGATTAGATTGTCCAGCTCGTAGAATATAATATAGCAATATGATGAGAAAGATATGATGAGAAAGATATGATGAGAAAGATATGATGAGAAAGATATGATGAGAAAGATATGATGAGAAAGATATGATGAGAAAGATATGATGAGAAAGATATGATGAGAAAGATATGATGAGAAAGATATGATGAGAAAGATATGATGAGAAAGATATGATGAGAAAGATACGATGAGATGCGATGCGATGAGATAGATATATACATGGTAAATAATAAATGTGAATGATGAAATGAAAATAAAAAGTTCATATAATGCATAGTAACATACATCATGTTTAACAGAGCAGTCAGTGAATTCACACTCTGAAGAGTCCACTGCTTTACTCACCCTCACCTCCTCAATTACGGATTCGCTTACTCGCCTACTCAACCCCTCATTCATTTCCTCCCTCCCCCTTTCCCTCTCCCTCTCTTCTCTCGTTCTCTTTACTTTTTGTCTTTTTTAAAATATCGCTTTACCTTTCTTTTTCTTCTTCTTCTTCTTCTTCTTCTTCTTCTTCTTCTTCTACTATGCAAGATTTATCTATCTATTTATTTATTTCCCACACACACATACATTTCCACATCCCTACGGAATATATCCAGTATCCACTATCCAGTATCCTATCAACCTCAATACCTCAATCATATTTATATTTCTTATTCTCATCTTCTCCATTACATCCCCATCGCTATTACTATCAACTCCCTTTTATTAACTATATCTCTCTCTTTATCCCTATTACTTAAAGGTGTTCTTATTTATGTTTATATTTAAATTTATAATTATCTTCCTCCCTTTTGTTTTATTGTCTACCCTCAACATCCCATTTCCCCTCTCTGTCCCCCATTTCCCCCCTCTTTCTCCCCCCCCTCTTTCCTCCCTCTTCCCCTCTCACCACCACCCTTCGTCTACTATCTACCATTCATCACCCATAATCCATACCCCCTTTCCATTTCATTTTCCCTTTTCCTTCCCCTTCCCCTTCCCCTTCCCCTTCCCCTTCCACTTCCCTTTCCCTCCCCAGTCCCCTCCCCAGCGCCCTCATTTCCACCTCCTCGCTACCCTTTCGTCTCTTACAAAATATACCTATACCTGAAGAAGCGAAATCTTTCTCCCTTTCCAACCCCATTTCCGAGATTTAATTTAATGAGACATCCCCCCCCCTCCGAATTTATTCGCCCCAAGAGAAACCATTACCCCTTTTTTCCTCTTTTTTTGAAACTTTTACTTTACTCGGAGTCAAGTCACGAACGAAATGCATTGATTTATTCACGATGCGATCTCTCATGTGTATTGTACTGTGCATAGCTAGTACAAACGAGCCATCGATTATACTTAACCAGTTATAGATTCTAACAATACATACATACATGACATCCCGCTCTCGCAGTTTTTCTCCTCCGACGACGACAAAGTGTTATAGAGAGGGAGGGGTAGAGCACTTATAAGTTCTATACGATATGATATATACATACGTATATATATATAAATGAAGATATAAGTTATTCCATTCACTCTTGAGGTAACCTTACTCATTATAACCATATACTTCGCTTAAGCATATCCTTCATACATTCATATATATAATATTATACTTAATATATATCAACATACTAACTTATACTACACAATATCATACTGAAATTTTACATGGAGTAATATCAAATAAATAACTATCTAATCTAATCTAACTCAAATTCAAAATACTCAAAATATTTAAACATCTCAAACATCTCATTTGATATATATAGAAGACCAATAATATATTCCCAGAATTACACAAATACTAATAAGTACCGAGACACTACTACTTAGTATCTGAGTATACCTCCATCTGAGAAATCAAATCATCTTACCGTACTACTTACTCATTCATCCCCATAGAAAAACATCTACATCGCTTTCCTAATCATCCATCCATCCATCCATCTACAATCTCCCAACTCAAATCTCTATCAATTCTGCATATACAAGCTCCTCCACCGAAGAATCACAATATGCCAGATACAGCTTCCTTCGAACCAAACCAAACAGAAGCAGATCTGCACCATGTGCATCACTTGATTATTGCTTCTGAGAATATTTCAGGATGAAGTCGTTCGTTCTGTCTATTGTCCATCGTATTAGTAGGATTGATATGAGGAGCTCCAGCAATAGGTTCACCAGCGACTTTATTGATTCCACCACATTTTCCATGAGTAACACCGGCAATACCAGCAGCATCAACTCCATCATCAGCATCATCAATCTCAGCAACCACATCACATCACATCACATCACATCACAAACACCACACTCCGTCCCATCCCATCCCATTCCCATCCCATCCCATTCCCATCCCATCCCATCCCCATCCCCATCCAACTTTTCCCCAAAAAGAATATACATACATACACTCAACAAAACACTACACTACACTATATAAATTATCTATCCTCCCCAGAATCCAATGTCTAAGTTTTCTCCCGCTATGCGTCGTTGAAATAATCTAACTTATACATACAAAGTCATGTTATGTGATAAATAATCTAGATTTAATCAAGAAGAAGATGACAAACAAACAAACAAACGGCGAGAAAGGAAAAGCAATAGAGGATTTTTTTTATAGAGAAATATAGAAATAGAAAGGAATAGCAAGATACTAGTAATGATAAGCTGTTGTCAAATGTCCCATTGAAATATGAAGTCAAAGATTTATATCTAGTCCCATCAAATATTCAAGATGACAGAAAGTTTACAAGGGAATGGCTGCTGGTATTATGAGATTGAAAGGCTGGATCTCTTGATATTTCAATCTTTCGACATTTCAGATACTCAAGCACAGTACAGCACAACCCCAAGAATTAAAAAAGCACTTAACAATCGCTAAATTCTCTCTCTCAACTACCTACTCGCTGTCGGACCGCCTGTCTACTAGCTAGGTAACCAGTCCAGTGAACACGCTAACACCATCCATCACCACCACGTCCACATTCACCTTCACACCCTAATCAACGATGCCTTACTCTACGCATCTCGAAGACCTCGAAAATATCACGAGAGAAAGAAAAGTGAGTAGAGAAGCCCATGTATACCCCGTCCAATCAAAATATTTGCACTTCAATCAAACTCCTAAGCCCTTCATCAATATCCATTGAAAATAAGTATCCATAACCAGACCATATGAACACCCGTGAAAATATGCGTGAAATGCGTATGCCTTTATAAAATATCCATCCGTCCATCCATTATCTAGGACCAACCAAACTGTTCGCGAACGACTGAGTTGTACTTTAGATTTCCTCCATTGTACCTGCTGCTTCTTGATTATCGTCGTCATCGTCGAAACTAGCTACCGAGGACATGGTATCGTCATCTGATTCGTCGGCGCCCGCATCGTCTGCTGCGTCTTTACTTGCGTATTTCGTTACATATTCTACATTTCATCAGTTCCCATCCCATCCGCTTGCAAAATCCTTCCTTGTAATCCCCAGAAATACACACCTTTAACCTTCAAGTCATACGCTTTCGAATCCCTCATGAGTAGTGCGGCGGCCTCTCCATTCAGCGGATCCGTCGGATTTGGATATCGAAGTAATTGCGGGAGGAATACTTCGAAGATATTGATCATATCGAACATTGGCGACCAAGTTTGATTTATAACGTCGAGACATACGGAACCGGATCTATGAAGAGGGTCTCAGTAAGTAATCTGTTCCACCATGTAGGTGGTGGGGCCCACAACTCATCGATATTAGGGTGAAAGATGCGGTTTACGAAACCGATGCTGGGGGATTTGTAAGGATATTGCTCTGGGAGTTCGACGTGGATTTTCCAGAGTCCGCCTTCGAATGGTGCTGTGGGAGTCGAGATTAGTTTATGTGTTTGAGAGGAGGGAGTGTCGGAGGAGAGGGGAGGTGAGGGGAAGTAAACTCACTCTCTGCTGGTCCCTTGAAGCGGACATAGAACTCTTGCCTATTATTGTCATTTTATGAGCGGTCGATTCCAAAGCTCTCCTTAACACATTACATACACTGAACCAACGGTTAGAGTTTCTGCAGACTGTGTGGGTATGTTTCCAACTCAATGTTGTCATTTACAAGAGTCACCTCATAATCCGACATCAACCTATACTCCTGGTAAGCACTGAAGCATAAATCCATCGGACCAGCTGTGAAAAGGTGTCGCATACATCCTATCATAAGACTGTTAGCTAGAGATTCTCAAGAAGAAAATACGTTCCCAAATCATAAATACTGACTTCATGACCTATATACCAAAACCAGACGTTAGTCTTTCAACTCATCTACATAATGACTATGGGATACTACTTACATCAGTCTCAATCCTCCGTCTAGGACTAGACATTTTGACGCTTGAGTTTATGAGATTGAATTCTGGGGTATGCAAGTATTCGATGTAAGGATTTGGGAAATTGTAGATCTAGAAAAATGGTAAGATGGTAAGATGGTAAAATGGTAAAATGGTGAAATAAAGAGTTTATGTGAGGAGAGAATTGATCTTGGAGTTTGTTGTAGTCGCAGCTAGACAGTGGGCCGTACAGTTCCTTATCTGAGCGATAAAGCGGTAATAATCGGTAGTTGCCGATTCACGCGCCCGCTTTGGTCTCGTGAGAGGGTTTTGATGGGAGCTATGCTATGTAATCCGTGTGATGATCATAACCACAACCATAATAATACTTGCTCGCTGGGTTCTGGGTTCTGGGTTTGTCTTTGTCCGGATCTGGATCGTGTATCAAGAAATAGGTATGAAGGCGAGGAGGGGTAAACACATCATCATATGCTTTTCCATTCAGAGAAATGACACCTCGACCCACCTCATCCTGTATGATTCACAAGAACGCCTCCATCTATGATTGAACGATGGAAGATAATGCTCAGGTACACGACAGTACATTGCATGATCTGAATGCTGCTTTAGATGTCTTAGAGTAGGACCACATCGAACAGTATTACACTGGAAAGGAGGGGAAAGAAAACGCTTTTTACACCAGGGATGTGTTTACACAGAAGTGAATGGGTCTATCCTCATGGTTGTACCATCTCCGTGCCATACCTACCTACTTATGTATGAAATTACTATTTACTATGAATCATAACTCAGGTCCCAAAAGAATCAATAGCATCTCATCTTATCTCATCTCCTGCCATCCATCACCATTTTCTTCCGCCCAAACTACCGCCTCGGTTCCCCTTACATAATCTCGCCCCATCCCTCGGCCCCAAGAACCCCCCAAGCGACAAATTGAACCCCAAATAATGAAATAGTCTCACTTTGCGCTCCAGTATAGAAACCACAGCGCAATAATCATCACGACCTTGAACAAAAAGTCTGTTATGGGCCTCCGCAATTCTAACAATGGCTCTTCATCATCCATCTTTAAAGTTTTCTAATCATCAATTTTGATCCGTGAGAATTTCTTTCCATCAATTCCAGCCATGTCTTCATCATTTCCCATCGTGAAGATGAGCACGCGCACACTATTGAAGCAGTATTCACGACCAGCAACTTTTGCTGTGAGGCCATTTCTTGCACAATGTCAATCTAGAAAAAGTTCGCATAGCCCTATGGGCTCACCGAGTGCGAGGAAGAAGGTCACCATGACTACATTGAGGTCCATGTATAAGAAAGGGGAACCTATCGCTGTAATGACGGCTCATGATTTCCCAAGTGGTCATGTCGCGGATGTCGCGGGTATGGATATAGTTTTAGTGGGAGATAGTTTGGCTATGGTCGCCTTGGGAATGGAGGATACTAGTGAGGTTATCATGGAAGAGATGTTGATGCATTGTCGTTCTGTTTCGCGTGCTGCAAAAGCTGCTTTTACTGTATGTACATTCCCGTATTCCCGCAGTTCATGCACCACCTCCTTTACTAACGAACCAAATCATCAGGTTGGAGATCTTCCCATGGGTTCATATGAAATATCTCCCGAACAAGCTCTCGAATCCGCTTTTCGTTTTGTAAAGGAAGGTCGAATGCAAGGCATTAAATTAGAAGGAGGTGCAGAAATGGCTCCCACCATCAAGAAACTCACAACTGCAGGTATCCCAGTTCTAGCTCATATAGGCCTCACACCCCAACGACAAAATTCCCTCGGTGGCTTCCGCGTGCAAGGTAAAACTTGTGCCGCTGCACTGAAAGTTCTCGAGGATGCGCTCGCCGTCCAAGAAGCCGGTGCTTTCGCGATGGTCGTTGAAGCTGTTCCTCAAGAAGTCGCAACACTTATAACTGAAAAGTTATCTATCCCTACAATAGGCATTGGCGCAGGAAATGGTTGCTCGGGACAAGTTTTGGTGCAAGTTGACATGACTGGCAATTTCCCACCCGGTCGCTTTCTCCCAAAATTTGTAAAGAAATATGGTGATGTCTGGAGCGAAAGCTTAAAAGCCATTACGGAATACCGCGAAGAAACGAAGTCTCGAGCCTACCCGGCCCCAGAGCATACATATCCGATTCCAGAGAAGGAGCTCGAGGAATTTCGAAGTGCGATTAGTAAAATGGATTGAGGTGTTGTGGATAGAATATCGATGTTGTTAGATCGCAGGCGCACTTGACCAGCTTTTAGATTCCCAATATTTGCTTAGCTTTTAGATGCCCGATAGCAATATAATTTTTTTGTATACCAACCCAAATCTAGTTTGAAAAGCAATTGAATACCCCATGTTAACTGTTTCGTTTGTATGTTTGAATGAATAACTGACTACCGTGTATCGCATGGTTCGTTCGATCATCCAAATGCCGGCGTCATCGAGTAGGTAACAATAAGCTGGTCCTTCGAATCTTTAAAACACTATTCCAAAAATTAACATTGATGCATCCCAAACCCTCACCCTCCATCCACCACAACCAACTCCCTAAACCACTCACCCTATGCAAATTCCCCACCACCTCATCCAACGCCGGCGCAAAACAACTATTAACATACAAAAACACACTTTCCCTCTCTCCGGCTCCCCCTCCCCCCGCATTCCGATCCAACTTCAACACCCTCCTCAAATACGCCACCACCGTCTCAAACCTCTGCGTCGAGCTAATCTTCGACACGGGTCTCTGCAACGCGGGCGCCGACCCGATGGGTTGGAACCGCACTGTGATTTTAGCAGTAGGAAAGACAAATGCAGAGTCGAGCGCGGTGCTGGAGTCGCGCGGGAGATTGGTGAGGAGGAGGGAGGAGGTCATGGTTAGGGGGAGAGTGGGCGAGGAGGGGGGGAGATCGGGGATTCCTGAGGAGTGGGCGCGCGGGTGGGTAGGGAGGGAGGTGGTGGGGGTTGTGGGGGTGGGGGTGCGGGAGGGGAGGGGAGAGGTGTCGGGGTTGGGAGAGCTCATTGTTTCGTGGTGTGGGTTGGGTTGGGTTTGTGTGTGAGAGAGTTGGCTGTGTTTTGTTTTGTCTTGTGGCTGGGAATCTGATTTCAAATGGCTGCAGAAAAGGTTGATTTGATTCCGATGTAACAAATTAATGTTGTGCAATGTGAGAGTGAGTTTGGTGGACGAGATTGTACGATGATGGAAATGAATGAGACGAGGCTGAGGCCGATGATATGATGCGGACTTTCGATGCGGAGTTGCGGCCGACTGAGTGGAGAGTGGAACAAGGTTTTGATGTGAACCCTTATTTTAGGTTTCGGCCGATTACTTTTAAGCTCACCGGGAACTCACTAGGAGTTCACTGGGGATACTCGATCTACCAGGAATAATAATCTTTCCCTCGTGCTACTAATAGTTTTTATGAATTAAATTGGGCTCATTGAAAAGAAAGGCATGGCAAAGCTCCATGGGTAAAGTACTCAGCATCTATTCGGACGTTATCAATCTCGATTGTTTTGTGGGTATATACAATTATACTTTTTTGCTCGGAGTGGTATACATCATTATCATACAGTTCATTTTTCCCCCTTCATTCAATCGCGTAAAGCTTCGATATCTACAACCTCCTTAACGGCCTCGGTAGTTAAGACTAGAGGTGAATCCTCCTGTATACAAACGCTGTCCTCAATTCTGATGCCCATGCCCCTAAAATGAGCTGGCCAGCGCTCATCATTTGGTACATAAAGTCCCGGCTCGATCGTAATACAATGTCCCTCCTTGAGAAGATTACTTCGAGAGTATCCTGGAGTATCGTGAACATCAAGTCCAATATAATGACCGACGTGATGTGGAAACAAGGTATCGATAGCATTTCCAGACATATCGAATCCCAATTGTTTCAATTGATCTGTGAGACCATTTCTGGTAACTGCATGGATTTTATCCAAAGTCATGTTTGAACTCTCCCTGCATAGCGCAACACTACTTCGTTGTACCTTTAGGAGTGCTTCATATAGATTCTTCTGGGCATCTGTGAATTTGCCATTGATGGGCCATGTCCGAGTAATATCCGTAATATATCCACCATATTGTCCACCGGCGTCTACCAGGACAAGCTCGCCATCTCGTAGTACATCGTTGTTGGAAACGTAATGTATGCTCTGGGCATTTCTTCCACCTCCAATGACTGGCACATAAGCACTCTTCTCACAACCTCCGATTTTGAAATCAAACTCAAGAAATGCGCCAAGGTGTTTTTCTTCAGTCCATCGTTTCCGCATAGCATTTGTAAATGATCTGCCAGAGATTTTACCTGCCTTCCGCATATTTTCGATTTCGGCGTCACTTTTGATGGCCCTTAATTCGTTTATCAGCGGCCCAATTGGTTTCGATTTTTTTGCTTTAGCATCGCGGAATAGTTGCATGAGATCCTTTTGTTTCATTACACCTTGGATGGAGTCTAGAGTACCCCCAAGGAAAGATTCTTTGACATCCATGTATATTTCACTAGCTCCTTCAATCAGTGGCCTTAGATGTGAAGCTGCCTGGTTGACATCTCCAGACTATGTCAATATTAGCATTGTAATTGTTCGTGAAGTATTGTACAAACTGGTGTCTTACTTCATCTGCATTGAAAACATCCAAGGCTGCTTGTTCTCCAGATCTAGCACCATCCCAAAGTTCTGCCTGCGGGTCTTTAGGTCTAACAAATAGATGAAATATAAATTCTGAAGACTCCAATCTCTGTATTACTGCAATTGCCTCTGGTTCATTAAATCCAGTAAGATAGAAGAAATTTGATTGCTGGTGAAATTCATGAAATACGGCCCCAGACCTATATTTGATATCTGCCCCTCTTAAGATGGCGATTGAATTTGGAGGAAGTTTTGCAGCGAAATCTGCTCGTCGATCCGCATATTCTTGCGCCGAGATACCTGGAGTAACTGACCACTTCTATTTAGTTTCATCGTAATTATACCATTGAATTCATCTTCATACCTTCTCCAGCATTTAGTAAATGAGGATGGGTTTCATGAACCGGTTGACCAAATTGAAGTTCTGAGGCTGATATGGAAGCATATGTTCTTCTTGATTGATATGTTGTGTGACATTTTGTTGCTGCAGACGATACTTGAGGCTGACATCGAGGTCTTGAAGATATTATTGATGAAGATGATACTCCTCTACTCCTACTGGTCCCTTCCAATTGCTGGAACAGTGTTCTTGTTCTTCTACTACACTTCATGATATAGATTGGTGATTAACCGTTGATGGGATGGAGGTTCTCGAGTCTTTCCCTGTGACATGTAAGTATATTAGAGGAAGATTATCTATGTATTATTGAATTCATTAAAAAAGATATCCTGCGAGCTAACCTTAATATTTCGTTATGTCATGTTCTACCATCAAGCACTAATGAAGATTAAAGCTACCTCTTACCAAGGTAGGTAGTGTATACCTAGCAGTCATAGACTCATGGCACCGTCCTATATAACGGGTATTATCAAGCATAAATTAGAAAGGCTTGATTGGTTGAGATGGTTCGAGATTACTTCTCGATTACACGAATATTGACCTAGACCGGTAGTAAATTGATTGGCATCTTATGGATATCTAATTTGCATTTACCAGGTATCATCTAACATGACAAACTGGGGAAGGTAATTTAAAATGGTTGCTGTGTTGCTGAGTGAATATAATCCATGAATCCACTTCGCGCTTTTTTAAGCCTTTTGTTGTCTACCATAACATCCAACCCTAGCAGTATTCCCGTAGTCATCATCACATCCAAAAAAAAAGAACCTTACCCTACCCATAACCCATAACCCATAACCTCTGCCATACAAAGATTGACACTTCACTTCACACCACCACCCAAAACATAACATCCACTCCAGCATTATCCCAACCCACATTCATCGCATTGTGTGGTATTCACGACTCTTTGGTGTTAATTCATTTCAATGCTGCTCGCTTCCCCAGACTCTTGAATTATATTTACTCAATGTCTACATAAGAATAAGAGCTTCAAGGAAGTGGTGACAAACCGTGTCAAAAGTCGCGTGCTAACACCACCCCACTCCACTCCTTCACAGGAATTTCTCGGTCCTACACAGAGAGTATTGATCTATTTTCATATGGCAACAGTATCACTATCTCCATTACCGGTCACATTAACAACCAACATGTCGACCAGGAGGCAGCCTCTCTCCACTATCTCCAATGTCGCCAATTCCCCATATCGAGCGGTAGCTTCCACCACAACTAAACAAAAACGCTCGTACGCCAACATACAACGCGAAGATGCATACGGACAACCACCCCCGGCGAAAAAGCAGATGCTAGATGCACATCATCAAACTTTACGAACACCTCCGCGTCAAAGTATTAGCCAAGCATCGGGTGAAGGAAGGATTTTTACTCGGAGATCAACTCAGCCATCCAATTTTGAACGAAAGTGTGTGGCAGCTAGGGGAGATAGAGGTACTCAACAACAGCAGATTACAAAGGCAGATAAGGTACCAGAGGAGAATTTGGAATCGATACGCCAATGGCAAAAGCATTACAGGAAGAGTTTTCCAAAATTCGTCTTCTACTTTGAGAGTATACCAGAGGATGTCCGACTGAAATACACTAAGCAAGTTCTCGCCCTAGGTGCAGTAAGTAATGTCTCTGTGTAAGTAATTGGTATCGCGGATTGTATTGACATCTCCTCAGCGCGACGAAAAATTCTTCTCGAATGAGGTCACTCATGTCGTCACTACTCGATCAATTCCACCGGAGACGCCATTCACTTCTTCAACTACCGCCGAGTTGCATTCGCAACATGGCACTATTAACCCCTCTTTGCTAGACAGATCATCCGAGACGGCAGATGCAAGGGAATCTCGATCGAAGTTTACATTTGAAGCTCCAGGTGGTAGAAGACTTAATACACAAGGACATGATGGAGACACAAGACGACAACAAGTCCGTACCTCGGATGTACTATACAAGGCACGAGAATTGGGGATGAAGATATGGGCATTGGAAAAGTTGCAACGAATGATGACAACAATGTTTGACACGGATACTGATTACCAAACAGCACATACTCACAACACAAGGAGTCATTCCGTTCAGGGTGGGACGATAAGCAGAGGAGGCCGAGAAGCTGACCTATCCCAATTATTGAGGAATGAACGAATCTATGGGCCATCCGATCGAGACCTTAGCGTCGCTACGAAAGAAATGACTATATTCAGAGGGCCTTATATTTACATTCATGATATCGACGAGAAGCAAAAGCCAATTATGGTTCGAGAATATAACAAAGTTGCCCGCAAAGAAGAGGGAGATTGGCCTCAGTTCCGTAGTGTTGCAAATGGCAAGTGTCCATTTGTGGAGGAAGTAGAGTACAGTCGCCGTGAGGTGGAAAAAGAAAAGGAACTGATCCGTATCCAAAGGCAAAAGGAAAAGGAGAGGGCTGCAGTTCCAAGGACAAGAGCTACTGCTGCTGTAGAAGCAGCTAAAATGCAACCACCAAAGGCAATCAGCAAACGAGCACTATCCCAACTTGATGATGGAGCAAATAGAAGTGTTACTGTCTCGACAAATCAAGCTAATCCATTTGATACTGATAGAAGTAATCGTGCAGAACTTGAGTCATCTTCTCGAGGGCAAAACGCGTTCGTCAGTCGTGCTGGCGTTGGTAGATTGTTTGGAGGTGAGCCTGTTGCATCGGGAGTTCAACCATCGAACATTACTTCTGCTATTCGCTCTCAGATGATTTCTTCAACTGCAGCTCAACCTGGACTCAAAGCTGGAACGAGTAAAGAGATACATGGGTTGCAGAGAAAGGTTCTTGAGAAGACGAATGGTGGAACTGGATCCCATCGTTTGACTGATATCACTGCTGCTGTAAGAGAAGATACAGCCACTCGCCCTGCGAAGCGTGAGGCACAAAAGAAACTTGGCGTAATTGAAGAGGATGATGTTCCTACAGAAAGAGAAGAAGCGGCAAGAAAGATGGAAGCTTCTCGCAAAGCAAAAGCTGTTCAGCAAAGAAAGCTTGAGAAGCGTGATCCAAAGCCTGGATACTGTGAAAATTGTGCCGATAAATTTGAAGACTTTGATGAGGTAAGTTTCTCTTCATCTGGTGATTTGTATTATTCTAATTATTATGTAGCATGTTGTCTCACGCAAACATCGTAAATTCGCGGAAAAGCTTGAGAATTGGAAAGAACTTGACGCCTTATTAAATCAACTAGTTCGGCCTCTTATATGATCCAAGATTCATTTGCTTCGCAAAGGTACTTTCAGCCAGTCATATGAATTCATATTCGAAATTCTACAACAGCTTGCCCAATACAAACTAATAATATAACGGCGTTCATTCATCGGGGCATGCATATAAAAAACCAAAACGGGGTTGTCACAACAGAAACATTACAATCACAGCTTTTGTTCCAAACTTTGTCCTTTGTTCCTTACATACCACAATACTCAATCATTCACAGTTACATTTTTCCCAAGAGGGCTGGATGAAGGGATGGGTAATGTCGTTTGCTTTTGGGGCCATGTCACTTGTCATTGTTTGGTTTGAGTTTAGATTCAGCATTTACATAGGGGTTGGCGTTTTTCTTTTTACAATTGTGTTGATTCTTTTTCTTCTTCTTTGGGGATGGGGCGTTGTGGGTTTTAAGGCGTGCTGTCGCTTTCGCTAAAGTTGAGGCTTGTTGATGGGCATGGCATAGCTAGCGAGCATCTTGTTCATGCACTTCATAGCGGAATGTCGTTTGTTTGTGTCTTATGGTGTATATGATGAAGAGCAAGAGAATGGAGATGGGTAAGTAGGAGAGGAAGAATGCCAGAAGAGGAGTTGATAAGTACAAGTAGATAGCATAAGATGGAATCTGATGCGTTCAGAAATCACTTTACGTTGGGGAAAGGAGGAAGGGGAGGGAGTGATCTTTCAATGTACATATATGTATGTGTGTGTGTCGGTCAATAAATGACCACATCAATGAATCAAGAATGAAAGATGATGAGAATCAAAATCAAAATCAAAATGAGAGTTCAATCATCATAAGATAATCTTCGTAAAGGGGTTACGTAGTTAGTTGCTCGCTTAATCTTAATCTCCATCTTCATCTTCATCTTCATCCTCATCCTCAAAGTTGAGATGAGATGATCTGAAAACAATGTAAATAGATGCATGCATGCATGCATGTAAGTAAATATACCTTACCTTGGTAAATCAAATTCGCACAGCCAACCGACAAATAAATGATGGATCATTAGTTGTTAGTTGTTAGTTGTTAGTTGGTTACTTAGTCTACAAGGGTAATTTAATTGTATTGTATTGGAAAGTTTTATTTTGGTCTGTTTGGAGAGGGAGGGAGGGATTGAAGGGGGGGTGGGGGTGGGTAGATGGGCAGGTAGGTAGGTTGGTAGGTTTGTACTTGGATAAGTTGGGTATTTGTAATTTAGTTGAGATAGATAGATTGAATTGAATTGAATTGAAATGAAGTGAAATGAAATGAATTGAAGTGAAATGAATTGAAATGAAGTGAAATGAATTGAAGTGAAATGAATTGAAGTGAAATGAATTGAAGTGAAATGAATTGAATAGAGTAAAGTAAAGTAAAGTAGAGAAGAATTGAAATGAGTTGGATAGAAAGAATAGAGGTTAGAATTGGATTGGATTGAATTGGATTAGATTGAGTTAGCCCTCTCTTCTTGTTCAATAACATTATATCACATTATTTATATATACAATTCTGTAGATAACTATACTACCTAATCCTCGGTATTCCTCTCCTCCCTCCCTTCCTCCTTCATAAATACAATATATACATACAATAATTTCACATCACATCACATCACCTCACTTCACCTCATGAAGCAAAAGAAAAGAGAAGCATTATCTTTTTATCCGACTCCATATAAACATCTATATATGAGATCATATAGATTTCGTTAATCATTTAATATCAACACAGCAAGCACTTTATCCCATGCATGCATGTATATCTTTTTACTTCATCCATCCAATTCCCCCCAATCCACCCCAATCCACCCCACCCCATTCCATTCCCCTTTTCTTTGCCCTCTACCCTCTCAAAAAAACTCATAGATTCACAATCTCATTACATGATTCTAATGTAAATGTATTTAAGCAGTAGCAGCAGCAACAACTTCTTCTTGAGTAATCAACTTTGTGATTTTACCAATGGCGATAGTTTGACCCTATTTGATATACATGTTAGTTTTCAATTTCCACTTCTCCCTTTCATATCGCCAAAACTAATGCCCCGAATAGGGATACAAAACATACCTGATCTCTAAGAGTAAATCTACCCAATTGAGGATAATCTTCAAACTTCTCCACACAAACACTTCCGGCTCCACCAATAACTTCCATTCTGGCAATAATGGAATCACCCTTCTTTGCATGGGTTGGAGGAACTTTACTCTTTCTATTAGTACCCTTTTGCAATTTGTGCAGTAAAGTTGCGAAAGTAACCTCTTCAATAGCTGAATGAACATGCATAACGCAATTGAAGCCAGCAGATAGAATACTCTTCAACTCCAAAACTCTGATTTGAGCTTCGAAAGTAGTAACGCAATGAACGAGACGTTTTGGCGAGCAAAGAACGAAACCAGGTAAAATATCTTCTTCTTCAATACCACGTAGACGAAGACGGACTTGGTCACCACATTGACCTGCGGGAATTTCTTCTTCAGTTTCTCCGTATGTTACCATAACTTCGACCTTTTCTTTGTTAGGCATCATGACAAGGTTCATTCCCTTCTTTACGACTCCAGATTCGATCTTACCCTCGACGAGGGTACCCATATCTCTGTATTTTCCATTGATGGGCATCATGAATGGTGCGTTGACTTTACGTTCGAGTTGAGTCATGTTGTCGAGGAATTCGAGGAGAGATGGTCCATCGTACCATGGGGCAACACCCTTAGGAATTCTGTCCTTAATACCCATAGTTACCTGTGCTGCGATTGGCATGAAGAATACGTCGGTCTTAAGGTTGTAACCAGTTCCTTTCAAGAATTGAGAAAGTTTGGTTGTGCACTCCTTATATCTATCGTGAGACCATTCGACAGTTGGGTCATCCATCTTGTTAATGACCACAATAAGTTTGTTGACACCTTGAGTTTTTGCCAACATGGCGTGCTCACGAGTCTGTCCTCCCTTTTCGAATCCAGTTTCGTATTCTCCCTTACGAGCAGAGATAACTAAAATTCCAACATCTGCTTGGGAAGCACCACCAATCATACTTGGTACGTAGGTTTTATGTCCAGGGGCATCCAAAATACTGTATCTTCGTTTTTCGGTCTCAAAATGTGCGCGTCCAACTTCGACAGTCTTTCCTTTGGATCTCTCCTCTTTGGTCAAATCGAGAGCCCACGACAAATACCATGTCTCACGACCCATTTCTTTAGCCTCTTTCTTGTTCTTTTCCATGGTCCTCTCATCAACCATTCCGGTAGCGTAAAGAATAGAACCACCAAGTGTCGATTTTCCAGCATCAACGTGTCCAATAAAAATGATGTTAACATGCTCCTTGCCATAAATTTCCTTGAGGGTTTCCTCATCGACATCAGCTGCTTGCTCTTGCTCTACAGCATCTGCGGCACGAGCAGCTGCCTTGATAGCGCCAGAGGTTCGGGAAGGTGATGAACGACCGGATGATGGTGTAGGAGAGGTCTTCCCACTGGATGCTGCAGGAGTCTTTTCAACTTTCTCGATTGCTTTTGCTGCGGTAACCTTAGCACCGGCTTCTGCGGATGCGGATGCTGTTTCCTTCTTTGGCTCTTCCTTCTTCGCAGGGGCTGGAGTGCCGATAGAGAGGACCTTTGGCTTTGGCTTTGGCGCATCACCTCCAATGCTCAAAACTTTTGGTGCTCCATCCTTTACCGCTACAGGTTTGTTTAGATCTGCCGAACCATCAGCCGGTCTCTTTGCAATAGTTGGTGTTTGCCGAGGAGGTTGTGATGATTGAGTTGCTGCTTGTGGTTGTTGAGCATATCCAGGATATTGTTGTCCTGTAAATGATTGGAGTCAGTAATTTGGACACTACCAATGTTCGCAGACTGTAAAAACATCGGAGGGTCCTCGAGTCCATTCCGTGTTTCTACAATCTTCATAACAGTTCTGAGAATAGCCAGTAATTCCAAAATCCGTAGATAACTCACCATATCCTGCATTGTATCCAGCTTGTTGATATCCTCCAGCATTGTAGCCTCCTTGTTGATATTGATTGTTGTACCCTTGTTGACCATATTGAGGATATCCACCATAACCTTGGTTTTGATATTGAGCGAAATTCTGTTGTTGTCCATATTGATCATAAGCTCCTCCATATTGTTGATATTGTTGACCGGGTTGAAATGATTGTGCACCAGGCTGAAAGGAATTTGCGCCCGGTTGAAATGATCGAGCTTGTGGATTTGCATTCAAATTCATTCGTTGAGTTTGTTGTGAAAGATTATTATCTTCTTGAGCGGCTGGATCATCTTCCCATGAGTTAAGGTCCGACATATTTAGTGAAATTCGCGGATTTGTCTTGAGGTGTAGGAAGGATGTGTGAGTTGTGAAAGAGGAATTTAAAAGGGCCAAAAAATCTAGAGGAATGGGGAAGAGAAGTGGCAGGTATTGGTGGGGCTATAATAGTAATGATGAATCGTTAATCGTTTATCGTTTATCGTTTATCGTTTATGGAGGGGCTTTGGATTATTTTTGATTGCATTGAGTACTTGTGAGAAGAGTATACTTTCTGTGCTTTTAATATTTTAATAACAAAATAGATATGAGGGTATGTGAGGGTATATGGCTATATGGCTATATGACGGTATGCGACTGCATTCGACTGTATACATGAATATCACCGACTCACAAATGCGCAGTAGACTCCATATGTGCCTGATAAATGCCCAAAGTGACTCGAGTTTTACGTATACACTGGCTACCCTCTACGGTTTCATTGGCATTTCTCTATATATCACACGCAATGTATTATATATTTTGCTGTACATCCTAATCAATCATTTCAACCCTCTTTTCTCTTTGGTGCCATCTTTTTATCAAGTGCCGCTCTTGATCTATTCAATCCCCGGTTAGTGACGTGTTGGCCAATCAATTTCAAGGCAAGTCCGATACTGTTTGAGCCTTACGCCTTGGTTTGCTTTAGATCGTCAATTCGACATAAAAATAAATTCGACATCAACTCTAACATCAACAACGAACGAGAAATTCTACACAACTTCTCATAACGATTATGTCTCTTATCTTGACAGTCTCCTACTTCTTATAGTATTTGATCTAAACTAAACCCTGAATACATACATCATGGATTTCTTCTTGGGCAAGGTAAAATAACTGCTCCCTCCCATGTTTCAGAATCACGTGCTGACCATTGCTTCTTCCTTAGGTCACCCAACATGCTGTAAACTATGCTATCAGGTATGTTTCATTCTACGAAGATCTTGGGAGCACCTTCTGACACTGCGATAGGTCGGGAATTGGTGTGACTGCTTCCTTTGCCATAAGACAAATTCCCAGAATTTTGAAGGTGGGATTTCTTTTTGGGACACGGAACTTGTGAAAGGCATATGACTTACAAGATTCTAGACCGTGGATAACAATGCCGATTATCGTGAGCTTCATGAATTACAAGAGAGACTCAATAGTAAAATCAAAGTACGTCTACTTTTCATGTCAATTAAATCAATGGTGTGGATATCCTCAACTACTAACTTACTACCTTCCAGATCGTATCACCAGCTATTGATATGATAGAGCTTATGTGAGTTCATTTCCTGTTACAAAAATATACCTACTTATAATCTATAGTGCCGCAAGGGGAAACACAACCTTAGAGTCAGCTGTATCTTTAACCAAATCACTTCGATGGGATATTCAATCTCTTGGTATGAGATTAGCAAAAGCTGCAAGTGCTGCAGAAGTTTCACTTCGGAATAAAAACAAAGCAAAAACACAAGCTGCTCATGAAACCGAGATTCGAGAGATTCTCAAAGATATCAAGAAGCTCTTGATGAAAATCGAGGATGCTGTTCCACTGATCAATTTAGCCATCACCACTTCCGGAGCGAACCTCTCGACAACACTTCCAGCTACTGTATCACCGTCGAGATTGTTACAAGCAAGTAATCTTCTTACTGCTGCAGATCATCAATATTCCAGGAATCCAAATAGATCAGTACAAGTTGGAACAACACTTACTCTCTCTTTATACATGTTATTTGCCGGACATGCTTATCGAGCTCATGATGAAGAGGGCATGAGAGAAACTACTTGGAAAGAAGTTATACATAAGGCCAAAGTCAGACTTTTACGTGTACCTCTCGGATCTACATATGGACCATCTGGACAATTACATCATTCTAAAGAGGCCCGAGATTATTTGACTGCGAAAGATTCTTCCTTGATTAGTGGCGAAGGTAAAGCAACAGAATACGCATATCAACTTGAAATAATTGAAGATTTTGATGATGATCGGGTTCACACTTTTGAGGAAGGAGAACCACAACCTGGACCATATGGAGATGTCAAATTGGCAGGTATTCGAGAATACTTACCAATTCATCAAATATCCAAGATATTTTATGCAGATACTGGCAAAATATTAAATATTGGTAACCAGGATGAAACAAATAGTCCCGTCTTACTATTGAAGCGAGACATTAATGCAATGCCTCCAAGACGAATGATGGAGGGACAGGAGACACAAAACGAATGGTACGATGATGGTGATGACATACCTCCAGAGAAATTTTCGGAACCGAACGGAGAAAGGCTAGAGCGAGAGGATGAAGAAGATGATGAATTTGATATCGATGAACAACTTCGACGAGAAAGTATGGCGCCAGAATCACCATCGAAGGAAAACATAGAAATGCCACAAGAGACAAACACAACATGGCGACTTCCTCATAATCTCGATCCAGAATGGCTTGCCTTGGAAGTATATACGGAAGCTGAAGATTCAGAATCTGAAGAAGAGTTCGAGTCTGAATCAAATGGAGATTCCTCGTATAGTCGACCAAATACCTCAGCCGAACATACCTCTACTAACGATCTAAGCACGGATCTGTCGAATCTCAAAATATCATCTCCAGCTCCAACCACCCCTTCCAAAGATACTCATCTTCTGCCACGTCCTATATCCCCCATGCCTCTCACTTTTAACCGTCCCGAAACTCCTCAACCACTGCATATCGATATTAATCTCCGCTCTTCTCTTTCCCTTCTCGAAATGCTCATCCGTCTTACTGCACTTCAACAATTTCAACAATCCACTCATCTATCCGTCCCAGATGAATTTCTAACTTTCTTCCTTCATGAATCATCTACTACTGGCGCTGGTGGTAATGACTCGGAACGTAAACGAACAAGAGCAATGGCGAGAAAGAAAGTAGGATTTGATCCCTATGATGAGAGTCCTGTCAAGAGACATGGTGAAGCTTATCAACCTGGGTATGAAGAAGATGGAAATGATAGATATTCAAGGGGAGGAACACCTTGGGATGAAAATCTACCATTGACTCCAAAATGGACAAGGGAAAGAAGTTCTACGCCACAGAGGGTCATGGAATCACCTATTAGATCTGGGTATGAAAGTGATACAAGACAAAGTCGAGAAATCTTTTCTTCTCCACCACCTTCATCACCAATATCACCTTATAGATCGAATTCTCAACCGCCATTTCGACAAAGACGAGAACAGGGAAATAGATATAGAGGAAATGGAGTAGGTGGAAAAAGCAATGGAGGACCTTTGGAAAGAATTTACAAGGAAAGGGGAGGTGGTACTTTGAGTGCCAGAGCGAGTCCACTTGGGAAGGGAGGAAGTTTAGAGACGAGTCCAACTCCTGAAAGTTCTAAATTGGTAGCTAGTATCGAGGGGGGTGGGGAAGATGGAGCATAAGAAATGGTGGTGAAGCTGGAATAAAGAATAAGGAATGGCTGAAGGATAAGTTTGTGAATGGAGATAGGATGAATGAGCGGTGGAATGAAATTGAGGAGATTGCATTGCATTACATATATCAAATTCACAAAGAATCTTTTAACGTAGTATCATGTAGCATAGCATAGCATAGCGAAGGATGAAACGAAAATAACGAGGATACGAGGAAATGAAATAGATCAATACCCTTCTATATCGAAGAGTCTGTGTAATTCTCAACATGATAATCATGTTCTTCAAATCATCTCAATCTCAATCTCAATCGATACTATCGATCGTCCTTATTTTGAGATTTTGTAAAAAATCAGATCTACTTACTCTCTCTCTGTATTCTTCAATCTGACTTGAGGTCTGAGGGTTGGGGTTAGGAGGGGTGTTCCTGAGTAGATAGTTTGGATATTAGGGGTTTTTGAATATTATACATACATTGTACTTAACAGTGCATATATATATATGAGTATATGATGAACAAATCATAAATATCATACATATACATCTCATAATCCAACAGTCGACATTCAACATTACCGAGTAGATGGTACTCTAACGCAAAATCCCAAATCCCAAATTTTAGATTGGGAAAAAGGTAAAGAAAGGTAAACAAAGTTTGAATGTTGAATGACTTAATGAATTTATGCGTCTTGAATTATGTAGCAAATTGCACTTGGTTAGATGGAAATTTATTTTATAGGTGCTGTTGAATAAATAAATTCATCATTTAATCCTTCATATTCGAATTCGAAGTAGAATTGAACAGCGAAACCCCAATCCCAGTATTCCCCTCCCCCTGCTGCTCCCTCCTCGCTCGCTCGCTCGCTTCCTCGAAACGAGAAAAAGATAGGGAGAAAGAAAAAATTGTCTTCATCGGTATACTACTACATATATATATACATACGTACATATTCGCATGACTGACTCGCGATCACGATCACGAATCGCATCTCAAATAGGATGCATGAGAGAAGATAAGTGTAACCTAACCCAACCCTACCCCGGATTTCTCCTCATTTATTTCCTCGTGGGCTTTGAGGTTACTGTGAGGGAAGGGGTTGGGTGGATGGTTTGGTGGGTGGGTAGTTAGGGAGTCAAGCAGTCAATTCGTTGGTCGGTTCGTTAATCAGTCACTCAATCAATCGGTCAATCACTAACTCAATTGCTCAATTACTGTAAACTTATGTGTGGAATAAAAGATGATGATTCTGAATGGTGCCAAGGACCAAGATATTGGTCCTTGCTTAGCTAATCTAATCTAAGCTAATTTAGTAAATCTTAGTAGATACACGTGACTAAAGTATAACAATTACTCACCCAATCATATCACTCACTCACTTAATCACTCACTCACTCAATCACTCACTCACTTAATCACTCACTCACTCACCCAATAACCAAACAACCAAACAACCAAAAGGTTCTAAATCTCCCCCGCCATCAACCGTCAACCATCAACCATAACCCATCCACAAACTAACCATCTCAACTCAACTTAACTAGTCCAGCGCATACCTCCATCTATCCATTCACCATCGGCGCGTCCCTGGAAACTTTAAATTCGGAGGATCTATCTATTATCTAAGGTTGTTAAGCGAGTTGGGGAGCTACAGTAGTTAGCGGGCTAGTAGCTAGTAGCTGGTTCATGACTCGCTCGCTCAAGCGACTTGGATTGAATTGGATTGGGTAGGGTTATTTTTTCCGATAGTACAGATGTCTATCATACCAGAATATTAGTATGGTACCAACTCACTCAATGAGATTTTAGATTCACCTTTTAATGCTTCCGTTGTGTTGAATATTAACCTGTCAGGACCATACCGAACATAATCACCTATACGCATCTGATCAATTGATTTTGTTTCTGAATCAGAAGCGGGAAAGAAGATCCTGAGCGTAGCGTATTTCTCGTGACACCTCCACATGTCAATGTGCAGATCTCCCTTTCATGAATGGTAGGCAGCATGGAGATTGGTGACTTTTGCCCAGAAAGGACCATGGAACCAGATCCTCTTTATACAGACGGCAACGAACAAAAATGCTGCTATTGTAAGCACCAGGAGAGCGATCCATGGTACTGAAATGCACAAGAATGGTACATCCATATTTGAGAATGCTTTGATGGCTTTTGTCTGAAGTACAAATTGGTTTGACAAAGAAGGGTCGGGAATCCGTGATGTATCTATACTGTGTGATGTTGTCTATCATTCCCAATGGCTAATGGTACGAGCATCCACTATGGTAAGTAGTACTAAATGCAAATTTCGGGGCAAGGGCTTCTCTTGCTCTGGTTATCACACCAAAAACTTTTTCGTAGCACCGCGCAGCAAGGCTAATGTATGGTTAATGCATGGTAATATAATACGGTTATCAAATCTAACCACAATCTATAATAAATGCAAAATAAACTAATACTGTTGGTATCACCTCGGTGGTGATTATGACGTCTTCATAATAGGTATAATGCATTGATTGATATTGTGTCTAATCTATTCTAGGTTCTAGAGCTACGAGAGATATATGCAATACGTGCGTACGCTAGTAGAACTAGCGTGCTCACGTGCATATATTCACTCGTATCGCAACAAATACTCTATCTAGGCTCTAGGTTATGGGAGCTGTTTTGAGAGGGGGGACAAATCTCGGATTGACTAAACTATCTCAAATTGATAAGCGCTCTTTCCGTAGCCGAAAAATAGGTGGAATTTGAGTTTACTAAATATCTTCAATATTATTTCTTGATTATATTATAAAATCGGATTGGAATAATAAAAATTTAGCCTTTTAATTTAGTTTATGGAAAGCTCCCTATCTATGTATGTTTGGAAAAGCATTTCAAGAATTATTGTGATAAGAAAAGTACCTGGGTAGTAAACGATGCTCCTCTAATAGTCCAGTTGGTTTTTCCGCCGGCATTGAGTTTAACACAGCTTCCATGCTAAATCCAATCTTAGCCAAATAAAGTTGTCAAAAATCCTCAAGAAATGAAATCGTGACAATATTCTAAATGGCCAATAGAACCAAGCAAAACCTCGAACTTTCACCCTTATCTAGACCAATTATCTGGATTGTAAAAGGGTTTCACTAAAACACCCTGAATTGAGATTAGATTCCCGCCTATTTATCCGGCTCCGGAAAGAGCGCTTCGATGCAAGAAATCTCAGTTTATCAAGTTCCCAATTACTCAGAACAGAGAGATTCCCGAAATCGAGTGTAAAATGTGTTATGCATTCAGATACTCTGAAAATTGAAATAGAGCAGTTGATCTGGGACTATTTAATTGTTTACAATGCAATAATATCCTCATTCATACAGGGCATCCAGCTCCAGCCGAAATTCCACAAGTGTAAATTTTCGCTGGACGGATCCTTTTCCAGCTCTCAGCATCGGCTTGTCTTTCGAAGTGAAGATTATATTATCTTTGGAAACCTTGCCTTCCGTACGATAAGTGGCATCATTTGCTTTCTCGACAGTAGGCCAGAGTTCTTCTACCAAGGAAGTAGTCTCTTCTTCATTCTGTGGCGGATGAACAACCTCTATTAGCCAGTCTGCTTTTACCTTTCCTGTTCCTGTGAGAAGAGCTGCTACGACTTTAGGATGTGTCATGAGGATTCCTTCCATTAATAGTGGATTAATATTTACACCGTTTAGTAACACGATGATGTCGTCTGTACGGCCACGGTATTTCCACTAGAAGAAGGGTACATCATTAGCGAGTTTTTACTGATGCTTTTGTGAAGAAGTTGAATACAGAAGATTCAATTTACTCACCATGCCTTCGCAGTACATACTGATTGGCGGTATTGCCGCTTCTGGTTCCATATCGCGGTTAGGCATAGCTCGGTATGCTCCGATGATCTTCCGAAGGCATGCTGCTTGCGCTCGCTCGAGCTTTCGTACGACTGCACCTCTCTTCCCGGACTCGTGCCATGCTTCCGCTCCGTAGGTTAGTGCGGTACGTACGCATGCTGTGTAAAGGACCCGTGCTCGACGTAGTGTCGGGCCCCAAGTCATCTGAATGAGCCTGCTGGGCGCGGTTAGTGCTATAGCACCTTTCTCTTGGATTACCTTTGAATGCGCTTTCCAGTTGAGCTTCGTATCGAGACAAACGCCTAATCCTCGTACGCTCGGCGACGAAGTACACTCTGTTTCTTGTCCGAGCTGGATCGTGGCTGCTAGGTTGAACCTGTTCCGTGCTCTTGTAAAATGAACGAGTTCGTACTTCGCCGGAGCGAAGCATATACCGTAACGCTGCGCACATCTTAGGATCCTCCGGTGCATATCAGCGAGCTTGTCACAGTTGGTTTCCGTACTTGGGCTTATTGCGATCAGGTGCATATCATCACCGAATCCTCCTACGTGGATTCCCTGCTTGGGGAGTGAGCATGTCTGAATGAGCTCTGTGTTGTAAAGCAGGAAGAGTATCGGTGAGAGCGGTGATCCTTGGGGCACCCGCGCTTGTGGTGAGAACTCCTCTGATATCTCGCCCGCAATTGAGAAGCGTGTAGTCCTGTCGCTTAGGAAGCTCGTTGCCCACTTACTGACCCATTGGGGGAAGCCAAGCTTCTGGATGACTGCCACCAAGCGTAGGTGGACGACAGTATCGAAAGATCCTGCTATATCCAGTGAGAGCAGTGTCGCCACCTATCCCCTGCTCGTCCAAGCTGATTTGATCACCGAGGTGAGTAGGTCCAATGCTGTTGCAGTGCTCCTCTGTGCTCTAGCTCCCATTCGCTCGTCTGGTAGCAGGTTGTGCTGCTCGGCTGTGTTGCGGATCTTCTGGGCAGTAGCCTTCTCGATCAGCTTTCCCAAAGTGCTTAGGAGAGCAATTGGTCGCCAGGCTTTCGCATGCTCGTAGCTCGATTTCCAGGTTCCCGTAGTACCACTTTCAGCGCGCTTTTCAGGCTTCTCGGCACATACCCACGCTTCCAACTGACTTGAGCTAAGCTCGCGATTGCTTCTGCAAACGGCTGGCCTAGTTTCTTGAGGAAGTGGTACGGGATTTGGTCATCCCCTGGTGCAGAGCGATCTGAGCAACCTCTAAGCAGATTGGTGAACTCTTCGGCGGTAAACTCTGTTGATCTCGAGTTCCGTCGAGCACTTCTGGTTTGCGATATTGCTTAGCTCAGCGCGTTCTCCGGGTTGCTTGGTAGCTGCTGCCGTACACTTGGGGGGTACTGCCCGCCTCCATAGAAGTGCCAGGCGAGGACACGCGCTTTTTCCTAAAATGAGCTTGCGCTTCTACCTTCTCCGAGCTTAAAGCGTCAGGGTTGTGCTCTGCTCCGCTGTCACTCCCTTGCTCCACCTTGCAAGCCTCCACAGCTCCTCTGCCTCGCAACACTCGTGTACTGCTTGCCTCCAGGTCTCTTGCTTTGCTCGGTGGATCGTACGCTTCTTTGCCTTCTGGAGTTGCTCAACCTGTAGTTTCAGCTGCTCGTTTTCCCTTTCGGCAAGCCAGTGCCAACGCGCCATACGTGCTACTCTCATCGCTACATCTACTTCAGGTGTTCACCAGCGTTCGGTTCTCTCTGAGCTCCGCTTCCAGGAGGTCGTCGTATCGATGATCTCCTGGAGTACTAAGTATTAACCTTTATTTCCCCGGCTACGAAGTAAGTGATAAGTTATGACCGAAACTTAGTAATAACTAGGACTCGAGCATATACTTTGGTAATTGGCAGAATATAGGTTAAATTTCTTCTGGTACATTCTATAAATAGGGATATATCCATCAAATCAGATTCTAGGATCTTGTGATACTGTGGGTTGGGTGGGGAGCAGATTCGATACAAGAAGATCGAGACTGACATATCCCAGTTGCGTCAGATACTATACGAAGCCGTGCATCGTATTAGGGCATTATTGGCGATGCAGGTATTAGCGGTAACACGAGAGGATGTGAAAATCATCCATCGATATTTGCCTCGGCCGTGGGCGAGTTGGTGGTGTACTATTTGTTGTTGGTGGTTTCCATTGCAGTAACGGTTGCAGGGGGCCATGCAGCAGATCCAGTAGCCGTCGCATTATTTATGGAGAAGAGACCAAGCAGTAGAGTTCCAGTCGGGTGAGCACAGTGTTGCGGCACGAGAGTGAGACGTTGTGCACGGGTGGGGTTGGCGGCACGGCGGGAGTTGGCTATCGCGATCAGCCGGAAATGATTGCAAAAAGAAACCATATTTTGCGTGATGATGAGGAGGAAAATGCAGGGGCTGATGATGCGATTGGGTATTTGCAGGGTCAAGTGGATCATGGCCGGAGGGCAAGACGTACCCCAGCCATTTGCAAGAAGTACCATCACCCCGAAGAAACGAGGGTGGAGGAGGATGGCCGTGACCGAGGCCGATGCTACTAACCTCAAGACCGATACTTGCAATACAGTAAAAACGTCGGAAATGGCAAAGATCTGTTACCTATTAATAGAGTTTGAGTAAAATAGACCGACAATGAATAGTTTTGATTTAAGCTTAGAGTAGTAGACTAATTTTTTTCTAGATGTCGGTGCGCACTCGGCTTACTAGAAGAAACTGTGAATGCAGGAAACAAACGAACTTGGTGACTTCACTAGTGCTGTATATATAGAGAGAGAGAGAAAGAGATCGAAATACATAGAATACTCAATTGATATCAAAACACATTTGCAATACTGTCAAATAATGATTCTGCATACACGAAAAACAAGACGATTTACAGGTAAACTGCGAGCACAAGCAGAGCTGATGCATGGAAACACGAAGCATCATAGTCGCCGAAAAAGCTGGGAAAGCTCGGAAAGTGGCTACTTTACGTTAAACACCGAGCACGCACTGCATAAAGGCGTGGTACCGTACACAGATAGGACTAAGCCTCCCCCGCTTCATCGCAAGGACAGAGATGAGGTGGTCAGCGTACGAGACAGCGTCCAAAGTCCAAAGTACAGCGACTGGCGACCCTTCTGCCTAGACTAGCCGCTATATTTAGCACCATCGACCTTGCGATTCTAAAGAAGGTGAGTTCAAGCACGTGCGTTTGGTCTCCTAGGGAGCCTATGAAGCCTATGTTGCTGTCTCTAGCAAGTGTTATACTCATATTCCACCTGTGAATAACCTTCATTTTCGACGATCGATTTAACATTGATAGAGTGTGCGAGATGCTCGATTGACGTTTGAACTTTATGGCTCGACTGCGCAATCTGCACAAGATCTGCGTAATCAGTCTCGCTGCTCGAATTCACCGGTACGTCGAGGTTGTTCGATAATCGAAAGAGGGATATGCGTCGGTGCTGTCAGATTCTGGCAAGTGTGGAATTTTATGAGTTACAAAAGTGTTCATTATTCGATAAGGCTAGCACATGCCTGATAGGCGCCTAGAGGACTTCTTCCCCAAGAATGCACCTTGGACCACCATAAGTTGTTTTACTGCGGATATTTCGAGGCTGTGTTCTCATATACTTCCATGGGAAAGCAGCCAGCCTAGGTGTCAGGGCGTATCTTTTGCTTTGCGATAACTTCAATCTGGTGGTGGGGCTTATCTCAGTAAATCAGACGTTGTTTTCGCTTCGCTCCAAAATTCTGTAACCAAGCGATTCTATTGGTGCAATTGTTCAGAGCCCACAAATTCCACCATCTTCTTTGCGTCTAAGAAAAGTGGGAATCTGCTTGGTAGAACTGGGGCGTTTTCTTAAGAATATTCCCATTTTCGAATCAATATTACTCTGTCAATTTTATCACTTTTATCCATCGGCGATCAACGACCTCGTACTGCCCAGCCGCGTCTCACTCCAATCGGCAATTCTATTCCGAAATATCATCCTGGGAAGAAGCTCTTCCTTTCCCTTCCGTCTCAAGATAAAACCGCCGCAACTGTTCGCTTGCTCAAAGGTAGAGCCTCGGGAGCTGCCTACATCACCATAAGGAGGTATGTTTGGTATAACTTGGTTGGCCACACCAAAAATAACAATATCCAGTGTGTCGTGCTCGAGAGATTGTGTGACTCAACTTTCTAGAAAATGAAAGAATCCTGATTCAGAAATCACGAAAACCAAAAGATAACATCGACCATGTCTCCAAATCTTGTAGTCTGTAGTGCAATCAACACTCTTCTATCATATGTGGAGCTGCTACCCCTCCTCCAGAAGCCATTCGGTCAAGCGTACGCTAGCGGGAAAATAGCTAAGCTCTTTTGGATTAAGGATCTAAGGATCTACAATGTAAGGATCTAGTCCCCATGTAAAGATGGCAGGGATGGCGGGGGTGGCAATGGCGGCTATGCGGGCAAAGTTTTATCACTGATTGATTTGTGTTGAAGTACTTTTAACATTGGTGCATTCGTGCATGTTAGATGTCCCTCAATTGAGATACTCAACTTATCTGCGATTATTATTGGGTTACACTGCAACTTGTATCGCAACTAAAACAACCACGCCGCACACCATGCTGCTGTTGCTGGAAGAGTTCCTAGAGAAAAGATGGGAAGTGCTTCACCCGATTCATGTCGCTGTTTGTGCTCTCTTCAAAGCTGTATAGCCTGATTTTCTTTCAAGAAAGCATCATATGTCGAAAACTAAAATGAAAATGAAAATAAAAGACCGAGTGCGGCCTACAAAGATTTGATTTGATTTATGATTTCCTGTAAGTCGCGTAGATGCGAATTAATTCTAACATTTAGTTGATGGAAAGCTGAAGACAATTATAATACATTTGTTAGCCAAACAGGGGCTGGAGGATTATACAACTGTTGGTTGCCGAAAATGTCAAAGATTGAACACCAATCATTCCCATTTGTATAAAGATTGGGATTAAAGCCAGTGAAATATATCCTGTTGCTTCCTACTATCCACATTTTCTGTATTTCATTTCTATCTCATCTTCTATTGATTCCAACTTTGCTATCACTGTTCACAGTTCCGCAAAATTCCTCATAGTTTCTCACAGTACTTCTCGATACAGGTCTAGCAACCATGGAATTGCTTGAGTCAATCTTCAACCATCTAGTTCTGCCACCAAAACTCCCAGCGCGGCAGGATACAGACATCGAGGCCATTCAGCAGAGCATTATGACTCGCCTTGTGGATGCCTGCGTTACATTGGAGAGTTTCACAGGCTTATTCTCTTCTGTTTGTCATTCTCTTCATCTTAGTCTCGATGTCAATATAGGCCACCTTGAGAAGAAATCAATTCTGCAAGCGTTCTGCAATCTACAGCCACACGACATCCTCATCTTACATGTGGTGGAACAGAATGCAGCACTCCTTGTTCGGCTTCATGTCAAGTAAGTATCGCACTGCAAGGAAAGCACCGTTCAAATTCTGATTGAAGCAAATATTACAGTGATGGCAAAGATACTGTTATCTTTGAAGCATTCGAAGCGTCACCTTCTTCTAAAAACGTACTCGCCGCCGAGAATGCGCTCCAATGGGACTTTCCTGGCCGCGCAGCCGAGATACCTATGGAGGAATTCCTCAAAGAATCATTCCGTGAGAGTCTCGCTACCTTTCTTGAGCAGGCTAGCATGGAATCCCTGAGCCGCTTCCAGGCGCATTCTTTCAAGGCTGAAGAATCCGTAATCGAGTCTCGAGATACCGCCGATCCAGCTGTGATCACGCAGATGCTCATGCCTTTACTTGAGGCAGTTGGATCCTCTGTTGATGTGCCCAGACTGAGAAAGCGAGTGCGCGACGATGTTAGTTTACAAAACGCAGAGTTTCCGTGGAGAAGACTGCCATTTTGGCTTATCCTTCGTGTTGCTGTTCAGCGTCAACTCTGCCTTGCTCTTGGAAACGACGTTGGACGAGCTTGCTACAAGTTCCTCATTTGTACTGTTCTTGCCAAGCTTCTCGAGGACTGTGCTGGTCACCTTGCCCCAGAGATGACAATGGCACTTAAAGCTAAATTGTGTCGCCGACTTGCGAAGCTGGAAATGGACAAGTATCGGGCAGACTCTGCCACTGCTCTTTATGAGCAGCTCTTTAGCTTAGTCGGACCAATGTTGAAGAGAATTATTCAAAAGGCCACAGACCAGATCGAGTCAGCCTGGGCTACCTTCAAGGTAGCAATCACAAGACCTATCCCTACGCTCCCGCTTCACGCCAATGAGCAGGATTTCCACTTATCCCTTCCGAACAGCGAGAAATACATTCTTAATGTTCTCAAGTTATCTCGTGCGCAAAGAAAACGCTCCACAACAATGCATATTCACCCCTCGATTGATGGTATCATGGAACAAGTTACAAAATTCGCTGACCGCTACATGAAGTTGGCAAGATTAGAGACTGAGATTGAGAGAGATCAAAGATTAGCACCGGAGCTAGTAGTGGATTGCCAGGCTCGTTGTATTGAGCTAGCCGGATCAATTATCAATTTATTCACCGAGACTAGGGACGCTTATGATTTCAATCCTGAGCAAATGAGCATGTTCATCTTGAATATTTTTGATCTCTGGGTCAAATTGGATAAGTGTGCTGTAAAAGCCTGCCCTCTCCTCTGCGACTACGCCCCTGTCTTTAAGCCCGAGCTGCTGGACGTCTTACAGCTACCTACTTTATCAAGCATGCGGCGCCTTCAGAATATTCAGCGACATCTCTCGACCAGATGCAATGATTGTAGATTTCCTCACAAGACTATTTTCAGCGAACCCGATGAGAACTGCTTCGCTGTGCGATATATGGAGCAATCTTCTAAACTACGCAATGTGCAGCAAGAGATTGAGAAAGTTTCAGATAAATCACGTGAAAACAAGGAATCACAATGGAACAAAGCTTGCCAGAAATATGATATGCATAGCCTGAAAATATCTGAGGGTACCTGTGTTTGCTCCACCAATGATGATGGATCTCGAAATGTTAAAGGATGCACAAAGTGTTGGCACCGGCGCTGCCGGAAACGAATGAATATAGCTATTCATGAAGATTTCCTCCCGAAAAATGATGCTCAGAAGGCAGCAGTGGTATTCGAGCTCCAAATTCCAAGCTTTCTAGCTGTGTATCGAGATGTCACATTTAGAATGCTTAGCGATTTGGGATACCCAAGCAAGCCCATTGCTTCCTCGCCACCAGTTATGCTGCTGAAAGACTACTCTCAGCTCCAACCATACATTAGATCAACTCCGGATGGTATCTCTCTTGCATCAGGAAAAAAGTCCTTTTTACAGACACATTACAAAAAGCTCAAAATGAAGGTCGATCTATCCAAAATCATCTTCCCGCAGGCGCTAGAATTTGCATACTACGATACCAAGTCCGGAGTATGGCTGAAAGATCTAGACAGACCATTGACATTTCAACATCTCTGTGGAATTCATGTACCGCGTAGCCTACAAGGCTCAGTTATACAAGCGTCAGAACATCCTCCTCCTAACATCAACGGCCCATCATCTTACGAGATCATGGCAAGTCAAACGGAGTGTCCGTCAGATGTTTCCATTCACGAGTTCATGAGCTACCAAAGATTGCTGTCGGGAAAGACTCGTCGCTGGCTGACTATGCTAGTAGAACTTGGTGCCTCAAACCTAAACTTTAGCGTCGAAGATACTATGCAAATATTCACCCAACTTGCTATACAAGCAGGACCAGCACAAGATAAAACGGAAACTTTGCGAGATGTTCACTTCGCCTTTCAGGATAACTCTTTTTGCCAACGCTTGGTAGAACAGATTGATAACCGTCTTCGCAATATATCCACGAACTGGCGCGAGACCTATTGCATGGAAATGCTCATCACCCTAAGTCTTCGACTATTCAGCTTAACTACTGGTCGACATCGCCAATCCGCGGAAAGATTGATTCAGAATGCACGTCAATCAACATTGCGATGGATCTCCCGGCTTCAGGACGAAGTTAAGAATTCACCCGAAGCTGATACAGCAGCTACAGCAGAAAGATACGGATTCTGGGCTGCTCTGCTTTGTCGAAGGACCTTCTATGTTCTTCTTGAATCAGGCTCCAAGATAAATGCAGAGGATCTATGTTCCTTTATTCAGGCCTCGGTAGCTTTGCAGAGAAATCTCGTTATAGATCTTGCGAAGCTACCTTTGAATCTGAAAAACATGCTGGCCAGAGATATGAAAATGGCATATCGGATACGATCACTCATTAAGCAGTCTATTGAATGTAACCCTGATAGCTTGGGAGCTGCGATTAATGCAACTTGGTCCGATGCTGAAAATTCCATTGGCAGGACTTACTCTCAATGGCAATTTCTTTCGTCCCCAAATGAGAATTGGGTTACGTCGACTATAACTACTGCGGCCAACAAGTACACAGAGTTTCAGTTAGTCCATTACAATTTTGTTGAGGGACATCTGATGGTGGACGGGAAGCCATTGGGGAGGCTACCCTTGGAGATCAGGGAATCGGAGGACGTCAAGGAGCTTTTTGAAAACCAGCACCTTCGTACTTTTCCTTCGTCACTTAGTGGTATGAGTCACTTCTTACCAACTCGTATACGCGGCAATGAAGTTCACTTTGGCCTTCGTGGGAATAGCGTAGTTATTCAAGCTCTCACGAGAGACGGTCTTCTAGAGTATATTCCTCGCAGGATATTCATATGCAATGACAATTTCGATTTGCCCTCGAGTCTTATCGACAATTGCGTACACTGGCTTAATATAGATAAAAAGCGTATTGAAATCCGACGAAAACCAGTCATATGGAAGACTAGGCTAAGTGACTGGATTCTAGATGTCTTTCATCGCCGGGCGCAGCGGAAGAGGGTATTCTTGATTGATCCCTATTCCAACCTCTGCAAGAAAATAGCTAGGATCTTCCAGCACTTCGAGTATTCCCAACGTTTGACTGTCTTCCAGCCTGCGGTTGGTAAATTGTCTGTTGAGATGCCGTATCTTGAGCTTTCTTTCTTTGTCAACAAGAGAAACCTCCTTGAATGTCGAGAATTGCACGCAGAAATCGATCCTAACCAAGATGCCGGGACGCTTTACGGATTTCAGAGTAAGATTGTGCTCCGTGAGGTGGCTAATATTAAGCGGAGGAGCATAATTACTGCTCTGGGACCCCTGGTCTATAAGCGTAATGGCATACATGTCGCTGTTCGGGTGAGTAGCACCAATGGATATGGGAAGTTCGTTATTGACGATGTTCTGGGACGATTATCATGCCCGCCTGAGCCACGGCTATTGTATTCCAAGGCCCAGTTTCACGCATTCACCTCATTTGTTTTGCCCGATCCTCTTACCGGTCGCACTGGTGCAGAAGAAGCTCTGCACACACTTCGGTCAGGCAATTGTCAGCCCTGGATGCCAATAGGAGAAGCTCCTGCTCATATTCTCAGGGTCATTCAGATGTTAAGTCCCAGTAGAGAGTATTATCCCAAGGATAAAAGACGCCTACAAACGGTTATTTGGGATAAACAACTTACTGAGAATATTCAACACGAGAGTTATGAGACTCTCATTCAAGAGATACTAGCTAAGTCAGACCGGCTTCGAGCCTTCACCGCACACAACAATGAAGCGGTAGATTTAGACATCCCGGCTCCTTCCCACCTCCGAAAGCGCAGTGGGGCTCGTCGTCGACTCTACGAGCGGATTATCACCGATGTAGACGAGTTAACAACCAAGGAAGACATGGTTTACAAGCCCAGAGACCAACAAACCAATCTGCCCCAGGCCACCAATGTTTACCAAATCGTGGAGCTAATTTGCAAACATCCATTTAAGATTCATATGATAAGAGAGCTGCCAGATGTGCTTCAAGACTGGAACTTCATCGGCGGATTCCATGAAAACTCGGACCAAGAAAGAAACGCGATTTCCCTTAGCGATTTAATCCTGAACAACAACATCGGCGAGCAATGGGGGAGTCTCGTAAACTTTTGCCGACATTCTGACACACAAGATCCATATAGATTGATATTTCGACTGGCTCTTTTGTCATTTGACACAAAACCTGACATGGATAAGATCCGGATACTGGCCGCATTCGGTTGTCTAGATGAGTTGAAAGTGTTACAGCCACCATCCAGTCATTCATTTACTGAGTTTAAGCTCCACGAATTTCCTACACATAACTTAATTTACGATTGCATCGTGGCAGGATATCCTGTTTTCATACCAAATCGTGAAGAACCCAAAGATCAACAAGGTTCTTCTGAAGAGATGTATCGGGTCCTTTGCGAAACGGAAGGGAGAAGTCTAGCCGACTTCCTCTTATTGCAGTGGCCAAGCTCAGAACTATCAGTAAAGGAATTCAAACCACTCCTGATCGACGCCGAGCTAGCCTTGCAAAAATTTATCCCTGAGTGGCAACGGCTGCATCGGAATATGGACCTCTCAAACTATGTTACTAAGACTCAGAGAGTCTTAGATCTCTACAGGGGTGCAAATACCATGTCGGTACCACGCGCTTGGAACAAAAATCATACGGCCTTTTATGCGCCGAACCGTGGTTCTGTTATTCCATCTCTTTCTGGCGATCTTTTACTGAAATCCAGTCCTCTTCCTTGGAGCCATTCGTCTCCAAACCATCACGTTCTTCTGAGTGAGAATATATCCCGAGGTATACATTCCGCAAACGGGCTGAAAAATACGTCTCACAAACTTCATTCGCAAAATTCGGTCATTGAGCTAGGTGGAATCCTGGATTCATTTGTTAGATCTCCAGACGTACTTCGCCAAAATTATGGAAATGACTTGAAGAACAGTCTGATTTCCCTAAAGAACACCAGAAATCAACTCAGTGTCCAGCAGGTAGCGCCAAGTGTCAATGTTATTAGCGAAAGCATCAATAAAACTTGGGCAACTATACATCATCAGTTTGAACATATTATTAATGCCCTCGCCGCTGGAGACGACCGCTTTCAGTGGCTTCAACTAGGTAGTTTATGGCCATGCACCACTCCGACATCAATTCTTGCACAGCTGCGTTCAAGCTCTAATCATCGGTTTGGAGAGAACATGAAAGAAAACCTGATTTCTTATGGCGTTCTACTTACAACTCTGCAGAGGTTTCTACGAATCAGACATGCCCAATTAAATGAAAACCACAATCAGGTGCTCGAGGAATGGCGAAATAATGGCCATGAAAATTGGGATCCACTGAATTTCCCAGATTGGTTACTTTTCGAGATTGACAGCGATCTCCTCATTCGCTCTGAGCAGATAGATGTTGCCTATGCAATCATATCACCGAAATCTGGACTAAACTCGGTAATGCAACTGAATATGGGTAAGGGTAAGTATGTTATCTCCTACTCTTTCATACATGGAGCAGTATAGCTCTTGCGAAAATCTTCTTTCCGTGATGAAAACTTAAACTGGCATAGTAACAAGTTCTAGGCAAAACCTCCTGCATTGTTCCTATGTCAGTGGCAATATTGGCAGACAAGAAGCAACTCTCACGTCTGATTGTGCCGAAGGCTCTACTACTACAGACGGCCCAGACAATTCAGTCTAGATTGGGAGGGTTAGTAGGTCGGGAGATTAGGCATATTCCATTCTCCCGACGAACGTCGACTGTGCCTAATATGCTCCGACTATACTCTCAGCATCATCACGAACTTCTTCGCTGGTGTGGTGTTATTCTTACCACTCCTGAGCACATCTTATCTTACAAGCTCAGCGGCCTTCAACACCTTGCAGACTCAAGGCTTGAGGAGGCGCAGGAGATGGTCAAATTCCAGTCATGGTTAACCAATACATGTCGTGATGTCCTTGACGAATCTGACTTCAGTTTAGCGGTCAAGACACAACTAATTTACCCAAGTGGCCCGCTGGTATCTGTCGACGGTCATCCATACCGCTGGAAGATTCCACAGATACTGTTATCAATTATTAAGGATCATCTGCCAGATCTAGAACGCGATTTCTCACGAAGTATTGAGGTAATCAAACGACCTCGAGGGTTTCCTATGATCTATTTTCTTAAAACGGATGTTGAAGACGCACTGCGATACCGAATCATAAACGACGTCTGTGATGGTCGAATTTCCTTCCTTCGTTTGGTTAATCCGACATTTCCTGCAAATAAGCATGAGATTAGGCGCGTTCTGGTGGAAGAGAATATCGATCATAATCTCATCGAGTCTGTTTCGGCATATTTCATAGATAAATACTCGGCGTATAATAACATTCTCCTCCTCCGTGGGCTACTTCTGCATAGGACTCTTTTCCTTTGCCTTAAAAAGAGATGGAACGTGCAATACGGACTGAACCCAAATAGGAATCCTATTGCAGTTCCTTTCGAAGCGAAAGGTGTTCCATCCGAACAGGCAGAGTTTGGTCATCCCGACGTATCTATCATCTTTACTTGTTTGGCTTTCTATTATTCGGGCTTGAACCAATCTCAGTTTCGCCAAGGTCTACAGCATGTGTTGAAGTCTGACAATCCAGCAGCTGAGTATGATAGGTGGACTCAGCACTCTGATACTCTTCCAGAAGCTTTGAACCACTGGAATGTTATCAACGTAGATGACCAAGGGCAAGTCGAAGAACTCTGGAATCATCTTCGACTCAATACAAACGTCCTTGATCATTATATGAACACGTTTGTCTTCCCTGCCCATGCTAAGCAATTTGGTATCAAGCTACAGGCTTCTGGGTGGGATATCCCCTTGTTCCCAAAACCGCGACCAGGCAAGCAGGCTTCTTGTGCCAAAACAACCGGATTCAGCGGCACAAATGACAACAAGATGATGCTTCCGCTAAATATCAAGCAAGATGATCTGCCTAGCCTACGTCAGACAAATGCAGAAGTACTCACCTACTTTCTGCAGAGCCGAAATCGGGCGGGATATGAAGTTGCGGCTTGGCTCGGAAAGCGCCTGACAGAGGTAGAGCTACTACGAAGGATCTGGGAGGTGAATATCAGGATCTTGATAGACGCAGGCGCCTATATCCTCGAGATGGATAACAAAAATCTCGTCAAGGAATGGCTTGCTATAGATACCAAAGCCAAAGGGGCTGTCTATTTTGGTGCTGACAACAGAGCCTGGGTCCAGTATCGAGGAGGAAAGGAGGCGATCCCACTGCTCGCTACCCCATTTGCCGAGAACCTTGATGGCTTCCTCGTGTACATTGACGAAGCCCATACGCGTGGAGTAGACTTGAAGTTTCCCCATAATGCTCGTGGAGCATTGACCCTGGCTCTCGGTCAGACCAAGGATCATACAGTGCAAGGTAAGCCTACTGCAATCAATCATCTCGGATGACAAATGTACTTAGAAGATTTAGCTGCTATGAGACTTCGACAACTGGGAACTACTCAGTCTGTTTGCTTCTTTGCGCCACCAGAGGTCCATCGGAGCATTCTTGACGTTTGCAAGAAAACACCGGGGGATTCAGTTGGTTCTTCGAACATAAACTCCTCTCACGTCGTCAACTGGCTACTAGAACAGACCTGCCGGGCGAATGAGCAATTGCAGAATCTGTATCTTGCACAAGGAACAGACTTCTGCCACCGGACGGATGCAGAATGGAAAAACGTGAAGCTCCTTACCGACAGAAATCAACTAGAGACTTATCTCAAAGTTATCCAACAGCCAGAGTGTCAGACTCTTGAGCAGCTTTACGGAGCGGTGACGCACACCCAACCAATATCATCTGCTGACATGTCCGTAGCATTGAAGGGGTTCATGGAGGAGCTAAGTAAGCTGAGACAAGCAGCAAAGGGAAATGGAAACGTCGTAAACAGCTCTGTCCTGGAGGAAGTAGAGCAAGAACGAGAAGTAGAGTCCCAGATTGAAGAGATACGCCAGGTACAAAGGCGAACCCACTACCAGCCCCTCACATTTCCGGGTCTGCATAATGTTGTACTTCGCTTTGCTCAAACTGGCAAGCTCCCTGAAGGACTCTGGTACGAGCATGCATTCGAAGCTATGGCGCACACGAGCATCGGTCAGAAACACAATGTTTGCAGCACAGCATCCCGACTGTTCGTCTCCGGTGAGTTTATGAACACTGTCATGCTTGGAGAAGGTGTTCGGAACGATAATTTCGTCGTAAGTTTATATCTACCACCATCCTTTATTCTAATGGTGCTAAAAACCGCCTTCTATAGCGGCCGGTTGAATGGATCCTGTGGAACCCGTCAACTCAGACGGCCCTCATAATTATTTCCGAAGAAGCGGAGCTTTTGATTCCCATCATTCGCGCAGCGCGCAAGCCAAAGGTCCATTTGATCGCCTATGCTGCCCCAATTACGAAAAACATGCTGCTGTTCGACGAGCTTTCGTACTATACTCTCCCTAGCATGCCTGTTGGTTACAAGGTACCTAATTGGTTATCTATCGAACTTGGAATTTTCGCTGGCCGGCTCTACTTCAGCTTTCCAGAGTATACTCATTTGATGAGATACCTGCAACTTGCAGATAAGACTAACTTGGAGGCCTCCTATACCAACACCGGTATCTTTACCACAAACCCTGTCAATTTTCTTCTAGACTGGCTCACTCTTCGCCGTAAGGGACAAGACATCATCCACACACCAATGGGGTATATCTGCCAGGGACGGCTGTTACACAACGACCATCCTTTCTTTTTAAATAGAGGTACAGTTGCTAAGATGGGTACATCATCGTCACCAGAAAGTAGAAGCAGTGGCGCTGTAATAAAAGTAGATGATGAATATTCGGATCTCGAAGATGAATGGAATTATGATCTAGAAGGCGAGCTGGATTCGGATATCGAACACAGGTAAAATCCAATAGATTATCTTCGCTACAGCTCAAGTACTCGTACAACTACTCTCTCTATCGACCATTATCATTCCCCTTTACCGCTATTATCCCTCCCTATTATTATTATTCTTTTTCATTACTATCACTTGTCCAAACTCTACCATTATTCTATGATTATCACCACCACCATATGATATTAAGATTTACTCTCTTGTCAGCAGCAGTACAGTATAATATCTACTACCTACAGATTGCAACAGTCACTATAAGAACTTTCCTCCTTTATGTGAAGCTAAGTAATGCAATGTTTGTTGTAAAGAAGAGTTCATTCCAAAAGCCAGAAAATTTGACTTTATACCCTTTCTTGGACCCAGCTAGGACTAGCTCAAAGAAAGCCATCTCTTCTATTGTACAACTGTATTCATCTAGCATCTCTAGATAATTCAACTAGGATCCATCTACCCTCGTATGAATCTAATCCTTACCCTCTTTGAATAGATTCATTTATTTCTCGTTAAATCCATTTATTTCCGGCCAAAACAATATTACTGATTCGCTTTCTAGAGATTATAAATCCCGGAATCTCCTCCCTCTTCTTTTTTTATCAGGAAGTAATAAAAATCAATCTTATATTTACATAAATTAAAGGAAAAAAAGCTTTTTTTCTAAGAAAGAAATCTTACAATCATCGTATTAAGGAAAGAACTTTCTTTTCGTTTTTTATCAATAATATTATATACAATAATAATTACTATTAAACAATAATAATTCTTATTAAAAGGACAATAAACAACAGTGAGAATTGTAACAAACTCAACGATTGTTTAGAAATCAATTTTAGAATTAAAAGCTATAGAGTTAAAAAGAGTATACTATAGAATTATATATATTATCACGGGCAGGCAGGCAATAATAGGGTTCTAGTAACTTTGCCCTAATTCGGCAAAGTTGTATTGATTCAGATAATAGGTTCTGATTGAAGATTAAGACGTAGCTCGAAGAGCTACAATACAGGATCCTCCAAATTAAAGATATACAGAAATTTCGCAAGCGCTCATTTCGGTCCTATCCGATAGGACCAGTATGCCACGTGATTTCACACCGTGACAGATAACCAATTACAATATAAGCTATAAAGAATTCAAGCTTGTATTCAGCAATTATCAATTACTTATATATAAGATTCAGTTTAAAACCTATTTAGTTCAAAGTCAGTCATTATTATTACTCTGCCTCTTATTACGAATTGGTTATAACTCTACATAATAGGTTTAATATTGATTAAACTACTTATATCCTTTTAGAGTTATATAGTTTAATAATAGAATACTTAACTTCATGACAATTAATTTGATCTTACCCGAAGGCTTTTCGTGATTGAATCCAATTAATCAGGGAAAAGTGGTCCCGCCCACTTTTAGGTACATAATCAATTAGAATCCTTGTAATATCATTCCGGAATAAAAAATAAAGTAGTATTACGGATTGATTACAACTCTATGTAATAAATTTGATATTAATCAAACTATTTATACTCTTTTGGGGTTATGTGGCTTAGTGGTAGAGTACTTGGCTCCGTGATACCTCTTTCCTTTGTTCTTTCTTTATTATAAGTAATTGTTTCCTTTGCTTATAAATTAACAAAATCGGAAAAGCATTTTTCAAGATTCTACTTTTGAGATTTTCCCTTAAGTCCAATTGTTAAAACAAACCAGCTATATAAGTTAATTATACAAATTATAACTTATCTCTATTATAATATTCTATTTATTTATTATTATGTAATATTATAAAAAGAAATAATAAGTTTCCTTAAAAAATGAGTACTTATATTTATATTTATTATTTAAACAAAATAAATAATAAAAAGTATTAATATTATAATTAAGAATTTAATAGTAAAAGCTATCATTCATATTAGTCATATAATCATAAATATAATTCATATAGATTCAATTATTCTTTTATCACGCTAAAAGTGATACCACCAACAGCGTAAAGCTAATTGGGTTTTATATAGGCTTATTTCCTGCGTGACACACCCCCGAGTTTTTGCTGACTAGCTGGTTATAGGCAGTAAACTCTGTACTAGCCTCAAATGAGTCATATATGTGCAAATCTCTCTCTATATCCTTGTGTTGCCGAATCTAGATTCTCTTATTGAATACAACTAGATTTTTAGGTTCTCTATGAATATATCTAATAGGCTGTATGGATATAGCGGGGCAATAGAGCAGAGCCTTTACATTAAGCTCTAATAGGCTAAGATTAGATGATTTAATGTGGGTCTGTTGAAATACTCTCTTATAAATGGGTCCACCAAACCCCTATAAGAGAGCACAATACGATCGCAAATCAGAAATGATACCATTGCGCTATAAACGCATACCGGGCTCATAACTATCACGCTAAAAGTGATACCACCAATAGCGTAAAGCTAATTGGGTTTATATAGGCTTATTTCCTGCGTGACATCTTTTAAATATATTCTTCTTTCTGAAATATAATCTTTTTGAGTAATTTCTTATTAGAAGATTTTTGATTATTATTATTATTAAAATAAATCTTTTATTGAGATTTTATATCGAAATTATAATAAGCTTAGTTATATTATCAATTCATTATAATATTCTCCTCCATTATAATCATATCAAATTTATTAAAATTATTAAATTTATTTATTACTACAATCAACTTATTAATAAACTTCCTTTTATAATCGCTATCCCTAGTAATCAATAAATCGTATTCCTTTTCCAAATTCTATCTAAACAAATAATAATATGAATATATTTATCTAATATATCGAAAATTGATATCATTATCAACTATATTATTAAGATTTATAAATCATATTTATCAAATAAGCCGATTATATTTTAATAATTTAAAAAAGAAAATTCTACTCATTACTATTAAACTAATCAAACTCTTTATCATTTTTATAATTAGAAATATCACTATTCCAATCCTCCTCGAACTTCTTCTTATCGATTGTTGTGATTTGTTTATTACATATTATAACTAATTGAGAATAATTCTTTACAACTCTTTATTGAAATATATTTGTCGGGACTGGGATTACATAACCACACTAGAGTACACGCTAGTGTATGTTAGTGCCTCGGCACACTACAATAGATAGATTTCAAAATCTTAGCTTTTAGATCCTTAAGTAATATAATAATAGTATAAATCATTAATACTAAATATTGACTTTATCATCCTTATGGTAATTGTGACACTTTGCCGTAGAAGAACTGCGAAAGCAGGGTACAAGATGCCTTTAGAATCTACAACTAAGGAACTATAAGCTGAGCACTCGTAGAACAGCTATAAATACTAATTATATATATGTAGGCGTATATATACTTTTGAATACATATGATCGATCGCGATACAATTAAGTGCAATCCATGATATTACCTTTCTCTCTAAGTAAGTTTACTCTCAAGCTTTATAATTTATATTATTTGATATTTTATATTACCGATTGCAATTAATCGCTATTTATTATTGATAAGAAATAGTATAACGTGGTTTATCAGTACGTGCACCACTTTTACCTCAATTCTTATCATTCAATTACAACACACAATATATCAACCAATTAATATATAATCAATTCATAAAAAAACTCGAATACTTTTAGTTATCGAGGTTATTTGATAAGACAAAAAGTTATCCTTTAGAAAGGTTGTTAAACTATATAATATCATTTATACAACATTTATTCAAAAAATGAATGAAATATTTTCTGTAGCTGAGATTCGATTAATATAGTAGAAACTTACTAAATTAAAAGAGGATGTTATTATTCGATATATAATTGGTATGAATAATAAAGAATTTAGCCCTAAAGTTAAAGGGGTAAAAGATATAGCGAATTATATTCTAGATTCTTGAAATACAAAACAAATCAAAAAGCTTTGGGCTTATCGATTTATAAAACATCGTATAAAGCTAAGAATATATTTTAAATGTATTTATAACTTTCAAAAAGCTCTTTACAAAGATTCTATATTTATTTAAAACTAATTTCAATTTATATTGAATATGCAAGCGAAATTTGACATTCTCGATTATAATTTATAGAATTTTGATGAAATAGACTTTATAATGAAAATGATAAGTACTAGTATAATTATTATTAATATTGAGAAATATAACAGAAATAAAGCTATATAGTTAGGTAATCGAAAATAAACTATAACAATTATATACAGCAATAATAAAGAGAATATTATATCTTTATTTCTAATAATTTAAAAACAAATATATCTTTCCAATTAATATACAGAAACCGATCTTCCTACAGATTGGGCTATTAAATCTACAAGTAATAGGTGAACAAATAATAAGATAGGCTTAAAATAATTAAAATATTTCAATAAATATATAAGAAATCAAACCAAAGGCAAATATAGAATACTAATATTGAATAAATATAAAAATCATGAATCAATACTATTCCAAAACTATTATAAAAAGAATGATATTAAATATATATGTTTATTATTATATTCAAGTTATTTAATCTAGCCTCTTAATATTAAATGTTTTAGTATCTTAAAATAAAAGTATGATATACAAATTGGGGGATTTATAAAAACATATATCAATTATATCTCAAAAATCGAATTTTTTATAGCTTTCAAAACTGTATATCAATAATCAATTACAAATCAGAATATAAACCCAAAATTTCAAAAAATAAAATTAGTTCTATTTGATTCTGAAGTAATACTTTCTAAACTAAATATTCAAATTTATATACCTACTTCTCCTTTTTCCAATTCAAATCCTTAGGTTTTTCAAATATCTTATAATCCTATAAAAACATTTTCTTAATTAATATTAATTAAATCTCGAATAATTTATTATCAATCAAGCTTTTTTACACCTTTATTTGAGATTATATTAGCTTTAATTAAAGGTACAAAGAAATTAATATATAAGAATACACTTTTGAATATAAAGATTTGTATACTTCGAAAAGCAAATGAAATATTAAACAAATGTTGACACACAAAAAAAACCTAATTATATCAAGGGGAAGTACTTACTAAATAGGAAGCTGTAGATATATTATTTCAATAAAAGGTTGATATTTAAATTCGATGTGATAGACATTAAAATGAAAAGAATTCTAATAAGGAAACATCCTCTAATCGATATTATAATAAATATGGAAAAACAGGTCATAATATAAGAACCTATCAAATTGATATAATAAATCCTAGATTATTAGATTCTTAATAGCTTTAATTAATTGAATCAATGGTTATTGAATAATATGAATTCGAAAGTATCAATTGAGGTAAAAGTGGTGCATGTACTGATATGGTGCACGTACTGATAAACCACGTTATTCAATTTGATATAAACTTTAGCATAGTATAAAGCATTGAGGGTTTCTTTGATTAATAAAAGTGGATAACAATTTTTAATAATAATATTGTTTAGTCTACAATAGTCCTAGCAGATTCGAATACCCCTCCCAAGCTTTGCAGCTAAAAGAAGTGGGGCAGTCAATCGGAAGCGGGATTCGCGGATGAATCCTTTATTTAGATTATTATCGAGTTATTTATAAACGACTTGAAGCTCAACTAGGGATATTAGACAACCTTTGTTATACAGAAGCTTTTGGCCTAATATAATCTCGATCTTATAATTCCAAAAGTATTATAATAGGAGCTCATTAATAAAAGAGGATAAGAAATCAACAAATAAATTGCAAAACCAAAATAATAATTTGTTCTAAATCTCTATTATAAATAATACAAATCAATCAGTCTTTTTCATAAACTTTTTGATATTACTTTTTATAATATCACAATATAATTAAATAGAATTGTTTATTATTATACAATATAATTTGCTAATTCTATCTAGTTTATTCTAGATTACTCTTATAATATAAGCTTCCTAATCTCTACAAAATTAAATAAAGTTATTAGCTATAAAAAACTTTATATTAATCATTTTCTATTAAATATTTTATAAAATATCAATTGATTTCTCTAAGAGATTCGATAACAATAAAAGATTCAATAAAGATAAAACGTTTTGGTTCTATAATAATCTTTTGTATACCCTAGAGTTTGCAATAATCCATATTGAGGCTGGTTTCAGAATCGATTGGTTTAATATCATCTTAATATAGATCTCTGCTTTCTTATTGATTTGATAAGTATAGCAATAATTTGGATTAGATAGTATTAAATCAATAAGATTTATATTGTTAAGGTTTTTATTAATACTTGTTTTTATAACTAGAATTGGAAAAGCATATTCCAAAAGTATTGACTAATCCTAGAACAAGGAGGAAAGAGTTTGAAGACTTTTGTTGATAACTTTTTTAATAAAAATTTAATATAAGATTGAAATAGATTTCTTTAAAATAAACTTCAAAATAGACTTTCTAATAGATATATATAATATTGGATTGAGTGTAGTATTTATTGAGATTAATATATTATTATAATCGGGGACGATAGTTGTAACAAAGTTAATTGGATAGCAATATCTAGAGTAGTATGTAGACATAAACTTGAGAATTATTGTCATCCAATCAATGATAGGGTTGTAGTATTGGAGCTATAGAAGACCAAGGATCATAAGATCCGTATTGGAAAGATTAATGATATAGAATAAGTCAATTTCTTTATAATTATTAATCCGTATATCTAATAGTGCATATTGAGATAGAATATTAGAAGTCCTTCCGTCTATACAAATAATAGGTTGCGAATTATTAAAAGGGGGTGTATAGATATACCAAACTTGAATATAAGGGTTTTATTTATAAATCTATATTCTATAGCTCTACTATTTATCAAGCCGATGAGTAGGATGATTATATTAGATGTAAGGAAAATTTTTATTGAGATTTTAAGAGATTTGCTATTCATTATTCTAAGGTATAAAGGGTTTCTAAATATAACTAATCTTTTAATTTATAAAAATAAGTTTTCTATAAAGGATCTCGATTTGTAATTGTAAATCGAGATTAATCTTTTAATATGTTTAACTAAGGAATATAATTTCTGCTATCATTTGAATATATAGAGTTTTCAACAAATCCATTTAGATTTATATTATTGATAGGGATTAGAAAGGTGTATTAAAACAATATTATAATAGTTGGAAAACAATTAGTAAATGGGAATGTTTTTTAGTAAGTAGGGTTGTAAGCCTTACAATAGGATCTAGGGTTGTAATAATGATTAATAATAGGAAAACAATGAATGCTTAAAGTGTATTGATTTGTAATAAAGGGATGGTTGGGGTATTGTATAGTTTTTGAATTGGTATTATATTTTGTATTGTTGTATTGCTTTTTTTCGTAATTGAATTTGATATGATTAGGCTTTTTGTAATAAAGATAGAGGCTAAGATTTAGGTATTGTTTTTTATTGTAATGTAATAAGATTTACTGGTCTTAATGAGCAACATTTAGTTATATAGAATCTTTGAAGGGATTAGGTGTAGATGTTACAGTAATAATAGTAGGTTTCTTTTTGTTAGGTTTTTTCTGATTGTTAGAATTAGTGTTTTGATTCTTGCATTGATTATTAAAATAAATCTTTTCCTCTAAACCATTGTAAATGTTTTATTATTAAATTATTTATATATCGATATTAATAATAAAAGATTTATTTGATTGATTAATTGGAATATCAATTAGATTTTTAGGAAACCTTGAATTTAAAATCAATAATTTGTTATTCGATAGTCTTTTTGCACTTGATAGTAAACTACTTAAACTCAGTAATAAAATTATTAAATAAAATCTTTTTCATTTTATATTTGTTATAATCTATGGAAGCTTTGTGTAAAAGATTTAGAATCTAATATTGCTTGTTTAATTCATACTAAATACCTACTATAGTATATTATCTAAAAGACTAAAGGTTAGAATCATATAGGTTGTTAATAATTATATCAAAATGTATCTAATTGTTCGTATAAGCAAGACCAGAAAGTAGATTAGTAAAAAATATGATTTTCTGAAATTTTGATTCATTTTTGTAATCCGTAGTTAAATAACAATTGCACACAACACAACTACAAGCTTAGATTGCATTAAGCCGCACCCTCCGATTATGTAAGCTCTAGCATTAGATATATCTATAGTTATCGCTAACAGTGTAAACATTATAGCGACTATTCCTACGAGGGCGCCGATCGCGATCGATCCTCAATTCACCCATGATTGATTATTATCCTTACCCTTACCATTCAATTTTAGTAGTACAAGCATTTATAACACAAAAACTGCAAGAACTACTGTATCAAGTCTATTGGCAATGAAAGGATTTTCTATTATAAATCAACTTAATGCTTTCGATAAGTAAGCGCGATTCAAACACAAAGTCTACAAAGTATTCGAAACAATACTTTATTAATTTGAAATTGATAATATATTAAAGAAAGCAATTTATAGTAAAAAAGTTTGCAATATAGTAATAAACAATATCAAAACCAGATTATCACAAAATGTAATATATTCTATAATTGAAAATAAGAATAGTAACAATCCAAATTGCATCTATACAAATATTACAAAGATTCCGAAAAACTCGAACACATCTACAAACGCAATTGCATATATATAAGAACAGACCAACAAATAGAGATCAATCAAACCCCGGAAAATCAAAATAAATATTCATCTACTAACAACAGGAATTGCTACATCAACAATAAATCATCCAAGCATCTACATATTAAGAAAGGCAATTGATAAAATTATCCCCAATCTGAAAGACACTAATATTGCATCCATTATCTTTATAGCTATTAAATAAACGATATAAACTACTAGCAGTGCTATATATAATAAACTACTCGAAGTCGAGAATACAGAAAAAATCAAAAAGATCCTGAATTGTAATAGTCTGGAACGATTTATAATCTGGTATTATTATATATTAGAAGGAATCCCAACCTCTCTCCATAATCTGAATAAAAATAGAATACTAATCATTAAGAAAATAATAACTAAGGAAATATCAATACAAATAGACACTCTCCCAATCGACTGTCAAATTACTATTCGGACAACCGACTCCTATAAGCAGACCTGGATTGTCAGCCTATTGATAAAAGTTTTTCCCTTTAGATTCTTAAATAGCTTTAAACAAGCCTGATATATTAAGCCAAAATAGTGTATCACTTATTATAATCTAGAATATTAGGGTTTCTGCAATTTAGTAATATACAAAAACACCTCAAGATATAATAATTATAGTATTCTACAAACAAACCACAATAGCCTGTTTGAGCCCGAATATAAAACCAAGATTGAATACACAAACTGCACAGAACTATTCCTGGCTGGGTACAACAATTACTTTGCAATATCACATCAAATCAATAGGAAAATCGTGCATCTTATAAAATCTGAAGCTTATAAAATCTGAAGCTTATAAAATCAAAAAACAGAGTTGAAAGATTTATCTAGTTATTGAAGTATTAGTTAACAGGATAGCTATTTGGGCTGTAGTAATACCCCAAAGTATTACAATTGAGATACCCCCCTTTTCTCATAAAGAACATATCATTGTATACAAAAACCTGAGTAGCTCCTAATATACCCTTCAAAATATTTCCCTGGCTGACAGCCCGTCTAATGATTTTTATTACTTTAAAAGGAAATATCCAAATAAGGGTAGCCTAAATAAGAAGGCACTCTTCAATATTACACTATTGCAGTATATCGATATGGATATCGATATTGATCTAAATAAGTAACTACTTCTTTTAGCATTACGGCACTAATCATTAAACAGCTATAGCCAGGTCTATACGGATCAATTGGGCGAATGTATAGAAAAAGACAGAAGTGTATATTGCAATATTATAAATAGTATATGAATAAGAATTGAAGGTCTTTTATATATAAAAACTTTTTATATATCCTAAATCTCAAATCCAAAACCACCCGGGGTATAATCTCTTTGTATTAATAGATAACTGGGATAACCCAAACAACCCCGAAAGAGAGACAAAAAAACCAAGAACAATAATATACATACACAAAAACAAATAAATCCATATCTAACAAAAACATATTTAATCATATTAAAACCTTTTTTGAATAAAAATAAATAGTATATAGATTGTTAATATATATTAATAATTAGACATCAGGGAAATGGTAGATTTAATAGTTTCTACAATATTCCCCAACTATATAATAATAGACAGCAACTTCAATACCAAGCACAACTTATTCAAACCCAACATAACTTCAGTCAACCAAGGAGCGCTCCTCGCAGAATGATCCCTTTTGAATAAAATAGACTTTATCAAAACCCTAGGAATCCCTACTTATGAAGCAGATCATACAATTGATTTAACCTTTTCTAATATCCCCTTCGCTAACACTATTATTAATTGTAATCTGAAAAGTAGCTTCGATTACGAAATACAGATAACTATAATCCCAAACCTTACCTCACCCATTGCCAAGTCCATTGATCACATAATCAGCAAGAAAAACCTTTTAATATTCCAGAGAATCATAAAGAATGGGATTCCCCATTTTCTAAGTTTAGAGAATATGTCTATCAGGTAGATCAATAAATTAATAGAAATACTGGATTCTTTATTTGAATCAACAATTCACCTAGCAAAAAAGAAAAAAGACACTTCCAATCGCTCTACTTCTTGATGGATAAATGAATACAGAATGACATACCAAAACTATAGAACAATTAAAGCTAAAGGCATCAACCAGGCAGAATACTAGCAGTGGGGATTGATGATTACAATCAGAAAAGCAAAACGCTAGTATTGGTACGGGATTATTGATAAAATAAACTATAACAAAGATCTATACAAAATGATCAACTGGTACAAGCTTGTTATCAATCTCAGAGCGTCACCCCTGGTTATCGATAGTGTAACGATTGAAAACACTATTGAAAAAACCCGGGTCCTATAGAAGAAAGTTCTTGAGCATTTCGATAGTAGTGATGATCTTAAGACAGATTTATTCCGGTTAGGCTGTATATTTAACGAATTCCTATAATATATGGAAATAATCTTCAAAAAAATGGAAAAAAATGTTATAAAAATTTCGAACATTTTATCAAAGTCTGACCAAATCATTGTTCATCTTTTAAAAACTTGTTGGGATATTATTGGACTGATGATTGCTGGGATCTTCAATTAATACTTGTAATTAAGTTATTTCCTAGTTAAATGGAGATGTGTAGAAGTGGTAATAATTTTTAAGATTAAAAAGAAAGATAAATCGTTAATGCGATTCTAACAATTAATAGCTTTATTTTTATATATCTCGAAGGGCCTGGAATGTATAATTGCTAAATGTATCTTATAGATTATAATGATAGTAGGTATATTCAATCTCCAATACGAAGGAGCGTTCCTTAAGCGAGTAATAATGAATCTAATTACTTTATTTGTATATGATATCAAAAAAACCTTTGCCCACAAGTAAGAAGTTATAATGGTTATATTGGACGTACAAAGCGCATTCGATGTATTTCTACCGAATAAACTATTGGAATGTATACGCCAGTAAGAGTAACCCCGTTCCCTTTTGTAACTAGTTCAAGCCTTTCTGAGCGACCATTTAGTAAGAATACGACTGGAAAATGCAATTATAGAATATAGTTGTATTAAATATAGTATTCCGCAAGACTCCTTACTCTTATTTGTATTATACATTCTATACCTTACTGAACTACTAAATCAAGATATCAAGCTGTGCTTTGGGTATACTAATAATATTTGTATTTATTATATATTCAAGAATGTATACAAAAATATTGGTTTTTTTAAATGTGATCTTCACCAGATCTTTTAATGGGGTGAACGAAATCACATAGTATTTGTATTAGAAAAGCTAGAGATAATATATTTCTTTTAAAGGAAAGAGGTATACACTTTGTATTTAGAGGTGAATAACAAAATATCGATTCATTTTATTAGTAAGTTAGGCAACAAGATTATCCAATCAGCCCTATACTAACTAAAAGTTTGATTTAATCGAAAACTATTTTTTAAAAGATATATAACAAAACGAAAAGCGAAAATCTATAAGATCGCGAGGTATATTAAAGGGTTTGCACAGATACATTACAGCCTACCAACTGTAATACTGCACAAAACAATGATTATCTGTATTCTACCCTCTATCCTCTATAGATCTAAAATATAATATACAAACCAAACAAAACCAAATCGGGTAGAAGGAACTGCTTGTAATACAATAGTGAATATAAGACTAAGCAATTATATCATCAAGATTGATCGAGCGATTATTCTAATAACAAAAGGAATTCTATCCGCTTAACATACGATTCCAACCATTGCGATTCTAAAAGACTTTAGATTATTGTCTAACAAACTAATATTCGAATAAGTATGAATAAGATTTGCATTCCAATTTTACAAGATAAACAAAAACTATCCACTAACAATTCATTTAATATAAGCATTTCAATACAAAATGAACAATACCAACCTTTACAAATTAACTGAATTGATCCCAAAAGCATCGAAACCAATACTCTTCCCGCCGTACTTCTTTACAGAAAGCCATATCGATCCTACAGGAAATATAAAAAAAGAAGCAATCGCACTTGAATTCACATAATAATGGAATCATCTGCCTAACAGCTATATTATAATTTTCTCGAATAGTATTAAATAATATTATTGAGGGCAAAAGATAATTGACTATAATTATACGATTTATTGGGGATAATTTTCAATAGTATTTGATTATAGGGCGATCAATCCGTTTTTGTATATTTTCGATACCGAGATAGTGGGTACTCTAAAAGGTTTGGAGCACACTATCCGATTGAAACCAGCTAAATAGATTACTATATGTATCAACAGCATCTCAATCATTTAGTATATCAAAAGCAACATTTTTGATTTATTTTAATAAATGTTTTTGTATTATTATAAAATTATAAGGAATAGATAAATAGCAATTCGATAATTGTTTGAATATATCGAAATCCTTAAAAACGAGAAGACTGATCGGCTTACCGATCTAAGTGTTTATAGCAATTATATCAAAAACGATAACTCATCATTCTCTATTATCAATAATATAAGTTTAATAACTAAAACCCTTAAACAAAAAGTAGAACAAAAGTAATAAAAACAAAATGAAATCTCTTTTGTTGGTTGATATTGTTATTGGCATTTCAATTATCAAATCAAAAAATCTAAGGAACTTACCCTCCCCCACTTTATTTTTCAACAATTGATAGTGTTCAGGATTGGATATGGGGATTTTGTATTTTACCACCAACACTTTTAGTATAATAATGTTATTTTAAAATATTTTTGTGGATATAGTAAAGAATCTAAATACCTAATATTCTGCCAATATTTCTATATTCAATTCAACAATTAACCAAACAAATCTAATTCAATTTTATAAAATATAAAAAATATAATCGATTATCTTTCTCTTCTTTTAAAGATTTCAATAAACTTTACAATCTTTCTAGTAATTATTAATTATTTTGAGTAATTATACTTAACTTTTTTGGAAAGTCTTTGATCTCTCACTTTCATATTACTAACCAGAATTGTATTCCCTTTTGAAATTGTTCTTTCTTTTTTATTGCTATATATAAATTGCAATATATAAAAACTAATAATATAGGGCCCTATAATTAATTACAAATCTAAATTATTTAATATAAAGTAGATTAAACAATATCGATATTACAAACAAAAGATAAATAATAGAAATATATATAGCGTTTTTAATTACTTCTCCCCTGGCCTATATTATAGTTATAGAAGAATAGAACATATAACTATACTAGTACCCCCACTAATATAGTCTATCTCTAATACCCTTTAGAAGATTGTGGCAAGCCCCTACAGCTTGCCCCCCGGATATAAATTAAAATAAATAAATAAATAAATAAATAAATAAATAAATAAATAAATAAATAAATAAATAAATAAATAAATAAATAAATAAATAAATAAATAAATAAATAAATAAATAAATAAATAAATAAATAAATAAATAAATAAATAAATAAATAAATAAATAAATAAATAAATAAATAAATAAATAAATAAATAAATAAATAAATAAATAAATAAATAAATAAATAAATAAATAAATAAATAAATAAATAAATAAATAAATAAATAAATAAATAAATAAATAAATAAATAAATAAATAAATAAATAAATAAATAAATAAATAAATAAATAAATAACAATTGATTATATTATAAAAAGTTGTATACTAATTTTAATACTTTGTAATATTTTGTTTATCATTATTGAATTTTTTAAAAATAATGAGATATTTGTGATAGAATAGGGCTTGCGAATTATTACAAATAGTAATCTTTAATATTATGATTATATCTTTTAATTCGATAATCTTTGATTAAGTATTGATAATTTAGATTTGTATAGCAGCAGTTTGGATTTATAATGAATCTATAATTGATTCAATTAAATTGAATATAATTTGGAAGGTAGTAAAATATAAAATATTTGGATTATTGAATAAGTTTGTAAAGAGAAAAATATCGATTTTGACAAAATTGAGGATATAATTTAAAAAAAGGAATTGTAAAGATAAACCAAATATAGATATTTTTAATACAAATGCTTAATTATTTATCTTTAATATTTTGAAGGTATAAAATGTTAGTAACAAAGTATATAATAGATCAACAATAAATGTAATCGATATGATTGGGATAAGACATTAATAAAACTTTGGAAAAATAAAAAATAAGAAATAAAAAATAAAGTTATAATAATTTATTTAACGGCAAATTACTCTCATACCCCTTAAAAGCGATTTAATTACTCTCATACCCTAAAATTCAGAAATAATTTACTCTCATGCCCCTTAGAATCTATCATAGAATCTATTTAGAATCTATATAGATTCTACCCTCTTACTATAGAATCTAGCCTCTTACTATAGAATCTAGCCTCTTATTATAGAATCTAGCCTCTTATTATAGAATCTAGCCTCTTATTATAGAATCTATTTTCTTACTATAGAATCTACTCTCTCTTTCATTATAGAATCTACCCTCTCCCTATAGAATCTAGCCATTTTAGGCTAGAATCTATCCTCTTATTGTAGAATCTATTATAGAATCTATATAGAATCTATCCTTTTATTATAGAATCTATCTTCTTACTATAGAATCTATTTTCTCTTTTATTATAGAATCTAGCCTAAAATCATAGAATCTTGTCATTTTAGGTTAGATTCTACGATAGATTGTGACGATTGGGTTCAAGGCATGATTGATAATTGATAATAAATAATGAATTGAAGTTAACAATCTATACGAAAGAATATCAAGCTATCGAATACAAGAATAAAGGATATCATGTCCTTTTATACCTTCTGCTAGTAGGACCTTAAGGTCCTGCCGATAGAACCTTTTCCCCTGCCCTGGCAGGCATAATCCTTCAATCCGTCACATAGATTCTATGATAGATCCTAAGGGGTATGAGAGTAAATTATTTCTGAATTTTAGGGCATGAGATTAATTAAATAACATTTGAGGGGCATAAGAGTAATTTGCGGTTTATTTAATGATGATACAAATTGTTAAGGTATGAATGAAGATTTATATTGTATTATAAAGATGGAAAAGCTATAGAAGAATAAAGCCCTATTTATAGGAAGTAGGGCGTGCTAGTATGTTGTGCCTGAGGCATGAAGACAACTATAGATCATGTAGTTGGCGCCGTGACAACCAAAATAATAATCTTATTCACAAATATATCATTTTTATGAATAATTGTATATATATCGATATACAAAACGATCTTTTTATTAGAGTATTCCCAACCATGCTTATAAGCGATACACTTGATTTTTACCATACAAACCTAGGTAATCTATCCCCAACAATAAATAGGATTGTTATACTTCTGGAGACAATATTCGAGGACTTAGAGTACAAGTGTAATATTATGTAATAATGGGAAGATATTTCATTTAAGAATGTAAGGGTAGATCCAAAGAATATTAATAAATCTATTAATTAATGTTTATAGATTTTGGTCATTAAATTATATCATTTATATAAAGGTTTTAGTAAAACCATAAAAACTAATGAGATATTTTATTAAAAGATTATTAATGTATGTAATTCAGAATCTATATATTCATTGATATATTTCCGATCTATGAAGAATATTTTAGGCCTTCTCGAAAAACTTTGATCAATTATTTTAATATACAAATAAGCTAACTCATCAGAAACCATAATGTTCTATACTAACCGAAAATATTATTAGAGTGGCTGTGGCGGTGGATATGAATAGAGAAGCTTTAAACAAAATAATGATAGGCGATAGTTTAAACTATACACGAAAAAGAAATGTTTTGTATACAAGAAAGAAAACTATTAGTTAATCTAATATAGCAAAAAAGAATGTGATGAGTTATAATACAAATATAAAAAGCAATTCAAAGATAATAAGAATAGGTTCGATAAAACTTTCGAATAATTTCTTATAGAATATAAAGGTTTTATTTATAAAGAATCTGATAAAAACAATGACAAATCAAATACAAACGGAGAAGTTGAAGCTTACTTCATACGATTCGATTTACAGAATCCACCTTTTAATAAAACCTACACGAGTTTCATTATTTATAGCAAATCTATTGATAGTAAGAAAATTGTAATAAAACTAGTCAATAAAATTATTATATATATACTAATATATTAGATTGGTTTTGCAAGAACGATTTATTTTAGTAAATATAATACAAAAGAATTTCAGAATATTATTATTGATACAACAATATTAGAATAATTTATAATAGGCTATAATCAATATATAGTATACAAATTAATTATTGACGATATTCAATTTGATATAAGTACAGCCAATATCATGAGAGTAATATTTGGTATTGAAAGTACTTAATCAATCGAATTTTTTAAACTTGATTTACTATTAAATAAGGTTGAATTCCATATTATAAATTTAAAGGGAATATTATTTTTATTATCTCTAGAAGATATAAATAGACTTCGAGTATATTATAACAATATAATCGATATACTTATATTATAAACTATAGGAAAATAATAGCTGTGTATTCATCGAAACAAATATGGTGTACTTCTTTGGTGTATCAATATACAATAATTCATATAACAGACTATTAATAATAATGAATACTATTTCATTAAACCTGAACTATAATGATTACATCGTTATTTTGATCATTCCTTAGTATATCGATTACTACAAGTACTATAATGAGTAGGCCATGATAATATATTATTGAAAGAAATCGACAAACTCATTAAGTTTTGTGAATATTGTCAAAAGTATAGTAAATCACTAAAACATTTCAAATTTAATCTACAAAATGATATCGATTTCAATTATATAATAATAATAAATATAATATACATCAATAACAAATCTATCCTTTATATCATTAATAAAGGTACTCGATTTCAAGCGGTATATTGATTAATCAATATTATTATAAAACATACTTTCAATATATTCCGAAAAATATAAATGGATAGTTATTCAGAACTATTAGATTATATTATCTATAATACCAAAAAGAATTTCGTTAGTAAAGAACTCATTCAATATATAATAACTATATCCTCAAAAACAAAAAGCGTACCAGTTGAAGTTCACTAATCAATCAATATAATCGAAAAATACTATACTGTTATCAAACAAACGTATATCATTATCGCCAGCAAACTTAAAGATTTTACAATAAAAAAGATAATATTACAAATGGCAATAAAAACTGTTGGAACACGTGACTGAGAACGTGTCACGTTCTACCCCCACTTACGCTCTTCGTGCGTATGTGGGATAGAATGTGTATTTAGTATAGAAATGCCCCCTTCATACGAAAGGGGCAAACAGAATTACAATACTGTCACGGCGCCAACTACATGATCTGTAATTGCCTTCGTGCCTCAGGCATAGTATATTAGTGCGTCCTATTTCCTATAAGTAGGACTTTATTCTTTTATAACTCTTTTAACGTAGTTTATCATCGAGTGGGCCATATCATCGAGTGGGCCACTTTCATCTCAATTAACACCTTCAATTTCAACACACATTTTATCAACCATTTATAATACAATCCAATAATAACGAGACACATTTATTTCTAACTGTTAAAGCTATTCGAAAAAACAAAAAACTAAGTATTCGAAAGGCTTCTCAGCTGTATAATATATCTCGCACAACACTCAACCATAAAATAAACGGTTTACCTTCTCGTACTAAAACTCGAGTAAATCGATATAATCTTACGAAAATAAAAGAGGAAGTTATTATCGCATATATAATTGATTTAGATACAAAAAGATTTCCATCTAAAACCAAAGGTGTAAAAGATATAACGAATTATATTCTCGAATCAAAAAATGCAAAATATATTGGAAAGCTTTAGGCGTATCGATTTATAAAGCATTATAACAAATTAAGAATACATTTTAATTGTGTTTATGATTTTCAAAAAGCTTTCTACAAGAATTCTAAGCTTATTGAAGACTGGTTCCAATTGATATCGAATATAAAAACAGAATTTGAAATATTAGATTATAATATATAGAATTTCGACAAAACAAACTTTATAATAGGGATTATAAATACTAGTATAATTATTACTGATGCCGAAAGATATAGCAAAAACAAAGCTATACAACCAGGCAATCAAAAATGAACAACAGCAATCATATATAACAATAATAAAGAGAACACTATACCTCCGTTTCTGATAATTTAAGAACAAATGTATCTTTCCAATTAATATACAAAAACCAATCTTCCTACAGATTGGGCTATTAAACCTACAAGCAATAGGTAAACAAATAATAAGACAGGATTAAAATAATTAAAATACTTCGATAAACATACAAGAAATCGAACTAAAGGCAAATATAGAATACTAATACTGGATGAACATGAAAGCCATGAATCAATACCATTTCAAAACTATTGCAAGAAGAATGATATAAAATGTATGTGTTTACCACCACATTCAAGTCATTTAACTTAGCCTCTTGATATTGGATATTTTAGTACTCTAAAACGAGAGTATAGTACTCAAATTGAGGAATTTATAAAAACACATATCAATCATATCTCAAAGATTGAATTCTTTATAGCTTTCAAAACTGCATATCAACAATCAATCACAAATAAAAATATAAAAACAAGATTCCGAAAAACAGGATTAGTTTTATTTAATTCTAAAACAATGCTTTCTAAATTAGATATTCAAATCCATATGCCTACTCCTCCTCCTTTCGATTTAGATCTCTGAATCTCTCAAACTCCTTATAATCCTAAAAAACTCTTTCTCAATCAACACTAATTAAATTTCGAATAAATCGTTATCAATCAAGCTCTCCTACACCTTTATTTGAGATTGTACTAGCTTTAGCTAAAAATACAAAGAGATTAGCATATAAGAATACACTTCTAAATGTAGAAAACTGTACACTTCGAAAAGCTAATAAAACATTAAACCGACGTCGACACACAAAAAAAACATAAATATACTAAGGAGAAATACTTACTAAACAAAAAACTCTTGATATATTATCTCAACAAAAAGTTGATATTTAGATTCAATACAACAAACATCAAAATAAAGGAAATCCTAATAAGGAAACATCTTCTAATAAGTGCTATAATATATATGGAAAATCAGATCATAATTCAAGAACTTATCAAAACAATGTAATAGATTCTAGATTATTAGATTCTTAATAGTTTTAATCAATTGATTTAATAGTTGTTGAATAATATGAAATTGAAGGTGTCAATTGAGATGAAAGTGGCCCACCCGATGATATAGCCCACTCGATGATAAACTACATTATCCTTATAGTATAATATAAGTCTTTACCCATACCTTAACAATTTGTACCATTATTAAATAAGTTATCACAACTTTATTTTTCTTTATTTCTTATTTCTTATTTTTCTAAAATCCTATCAACACCTCATCCCGATTATATTGATCGTATTTACTATTGATTTATTATATACTTTACCACCAATATTTTATACCTTTAAAATATCAAAAATAAATAATCAAGCATTTACATCAAAAACGCTTATATCTAATTTATCTTCACAATTCCTTTTCTTAAATTATATTCTCAACTTCACCGAAATCGATATCTCTTTTTTTACAGATTTATTCAATAATCCAAATACTTCATATTTCGTTGTTATTTAAACCATATTCAATTTAATTAAATCAATTACAAATTTATTACAAACTCAAACCATTATTATACAAACTCAAACCATCAATATTCAATCAAGGATTATCAAATTGAAAAATATAATTGTAATATTAAAGATTGCTATTTATAATAATTCGTAAGTTTTATTTTATTACAAATATTTTGCTACCCTCAAAAAATTCAATAATAATAAGTAAGATATTGTAAAGCATCAAAATCAATGTACAACTTTTTATAGTATAATCAATCACTACTTAACTACAAATTATAAAAATAAATTAGAATTTCAGAAAATCATATTTCTTACTAATCTATTTTCCAGTTCTGTTTATACAAACAATCAAATACATTTTGATATAATTATTAATAATCCATATAATTCCAATCTTTGATTTTCTGAATAATGTATTATAACAAATATCTAATATAAATTAAACAAGCAATACCAAATTCTAAATCTTTTACACAAAACTTCTATAAATTATAACAAATACAAAATGAAAAAGATTTTATTTAATAATTTCATTACCAAATTCAAACAATTTATTATCAAATACAAAAAGACTACCAAACAACAAATTATTAATCTTAAACTCAAGATTTCCTAAGATCTAATTAATACTTCAATTAATCAATTGAATAAACTTTTTGTTATTAATATCGATATATAAATAATTTGATAACAAGGTATCTACAATAACTTAAAAAAAAAATTCATTTTAATAATCAACACAAAAACCAAAACATCAATCCCAACAATCAAAAAAAACTTAACAAAAAGAAATCTACTATTACAATTATAATATCTATATCTAATTCCTCCGGAGATTCTATACAATTAAATGCTATTTACTAAAACCAACAAATCTTATTATATTATAATAAAAAACAATATCTAAATCTTAACCTCTACCTTTACTACAAAAAGCCTAATTATATCAAATTCAATTACAAAGAAAAGTAATATAACAATACAAAATATAATATTAATTCAGAAATTATATAAGATCTCAATTGTTTTGTTACAAATCAATACATTCCAAGTGTTTATCGTTTTCTTATTATCAATTACTATCACAATCTTAAATCCTATTGCAAAGCTTATAACCCTATTTATCAAAAAACACTTCCGTTTACTAATCATTTCCCAATTATTATAGTATCATTTCGATATATCTCCCCAGTCTCTATTAATAATATAAATCTGAATGGATTTGTTAAAGGCTCTATATATTCGGATGATAGTGGAAATTCTATTCCCTAGTCAGATATATTAAAAGATTAATTTCGATTCACAATCACAAATCGAGATCCTTTACAAAAAACTTATCTTTATAAATTAAAAGATTAATTATATTTAGGAACCTTTTATACCTTAAAACAATAAATAACAAATCTCTTAAAATCTCAATAGAAATTTTCCTTACATTTAATATAATCATTTTATTCATTAGCTTAATAAATAATAAAACTACAGGATATGGATTTATAAATAGAATTCTTATATCCAAGTTTAATATATCTACACACCCTTTTCCAATGATTTGCAACCTATTACTTGTAGACAGAAGGACTTTTGATGTTTTATTTCAATATATATTATTAGATATACAAATTAACAATTATAAGGAGATTGGCTTATTCTATATTATTAATTTTTTCGATACAAACTCTATAATCCTTGATCTTTTATAACTCTAATATCACAATTCTATTATTGATTAAATAATAATAACTTTCAAGTTCACATCTATATATTGCTCTAGATATTGCTATTCAATTAATTCTATTACAATCATTATCCCCAATCATAACGATATACCAATCCCAATAGACACTGCACTCAATTCAACATCACGTACACATATTAGAAAGTTTATTTTGAAGTCTATTTTGAAAAATTCTATTTCAACCCTATATCAAGTTTTTGTTGAGAAAGTCATTGATAAAAATCTCCAAATTTTTTTCTTCTTGTTTCAAAATCAATTAATATTTTTGGAATATGTTTCTTTGATTTTAGTTATAGAGATAAATATTGATAAAAATCTTGATAATATAAATCTTATTGATTCAATATTATTTAATCAAAACCATTATTATATTTATTGAATCAATAAGAAAGTAAAGACTTGTATTAAGATGATATTAAATCGACTGATTCTGAAATTGGTCTTAATATGGATTATTGTAAACTTTAGGGTATATAAAAGATTATTATGGAATCAAAACGTTTTATCTTTATTGAATTCTTTATTGTTATCAAACTCCTTAAAAAAACTAATTAACACCTTACAAAATATTCAACAAAAAATGACCGATATAAAGTTTTTTATAGTTAATAGCTTTATTCAATTCTATAAAAATCAGAAAACTTATATTACAAAAATAACCTAAAATAAACCAAATAAAACTAACAAATTACACCATATAATAACAAACGATTTTATTCAATTATATTACAATATTATAAAAAACAATATCAAAAAGTTCATAGAAAAGATCAATCAATCTATACCATTTATAACAAAGATTCAAAGCAAACTATTACTCTAACTTCACAATCTATTCACTAATTTTTTACCCTCCCTCACCTATAAACTCCTATCACAATATTTTTAGAATTACAAAATTAAAATCATACTAGGCCAAGAGCCCCCGTACAACAAAGGTTGCCTAATATCCCTAACCAAGCTTTAAATTGTTCGCAAATAGCTCAATAATAACCTAAATAAAGAATTCATCCATAAATCCTATTCCCAATCAATCACTCTATTTCTTCTAACTGCAAAGCCCAAAAGAAGTATTCAAATCTATCAGAATTATTGTAAACTAAATAATATTACTATTAAGAATTGTTACGGATCGCACTCAATCGCATTGCGATCGGTTATGTGCTCTCGGGAGCGCATGTGTGCCCATGTGTATGTAATTAGTATTTATAGTCGCTCTACGAGCGCTCAGCTTGTAGTTCCTTAGTTGTAGATTCTAAAGGTATCTTGTATTCTGTTTTCGCAGTTCTTCTATGGCAAAGTGTCACAAGAATTACTATTTGCTTTCATTAATCAAAAAAACCCTCAATATCTTATATTATACTAAAGTTTATATCAAATTGAATATCATTACCACATTCAATAAACTATGGATTACAAAAGGTTACAAATAGAAAACCATTTTTATAATTTATTTCGAATTATTCGAATCCTTAATAATATTTTTCAACCTTTATAATGTTTTTACCTCGTTTCAGAATTATATCAATTATATTCTTTTTGATCTCTTAAATAAAAATTGTATAGTATATCTAAACAATATCTTAATCTATTCTAAAAATATTATAGATTATTAAAAGCAAGTTTATAAAATTGTTTAAAAACTTATTGACATTAGATTACAAATTAACATCAACAAATATAAATTCGAAACAAAAAAAACAAAATACCTCGATCTAATTATTACTTCTAATAATATTAAAATAAACCCCAACAAAGTTAAAACTATCCTTGAATAAAAATTATTAATTAAGTTAAAAAACCTTTAATGTTTTTTAATATTCGTTAACTTTTATTGATACTTTATTCACAACTTTTTAAAAATTATGGAATCTTTGAACTACCTATTAAAAAAAAAGAATATTTAAAATTAAACTACTAATCAAAAAAATGCCTTTGAAAACCTGAAGTATACCTTTACCTCCACCCCAATTCTTACAATGTTTGATCATCACCACCACACAATTGTCGAAACAAACACTTCAGACTAAACTACAAACAAAATACTCTCTCAATATAACAATGAGAATCAACTACACCTAATTACATACTTTTTTTTGAAATATAATATTATCAAATATAATTATAAAATCTATAATAAGAAATTACTAACTATTATTAAATCTTTAGAAAAATAAAAACCCGAATTATATAAAACTTAAAAACCATTCGAAATCATTACTAATTATAAGAATTTAAAGTATTTTATATCAACAAAAATACTGAATCAAAAACAAACTAAATAAACTGAATTCTTATTTGGTTTCAATTTTTGTATTATATACTATCCTGACCATAAAACAGTTCACCCCGATATACTAAGCTATAAAGCAAAAGACCACTCTATTCACACCAACCCCAACAACAACCAGATCAAAAATCACCTACAAATAATTTTCTTAAAAAAAATATTCAATATTATTGTATTCAAAAATCTTATCCAACAAATAAATAACAATATCGATTTTATTATAGCCCCTATAAATATAATCATTCCCAATATTGAGAAGTTGATTAACAATCTTATCAATAAAGTATACAAATCATTCGAATTGATTATTATTATATACAAAACCCTTTGGAACTTAGCCACCTGTCATTAGTTACTATTAATCCAAAAAGACCTTTGATTTGCTCTCCAAGATTGTAAATTAATCAATAGCAAAATCTTCTATTGCGACTACCTTTTCGTCCCTTTTTCTACTAAACTTTGCATCCAGATCATATACCAAATATATTCTATTAAACTTGTTAAGTATTTTGATTGAGTTAAGATTATTGACTTTATTTTCTGTATATACTAATAATTCAATATATTGAAAGAAATCGAAACTTATATATAAACCTATCAACTCTATTTTCAAATTAAAGCTTTCTATTTTATTACATTCGGATTTCTAGAATCTTTACCTATATTATTTCATTTCTGATCTGATATTTCTATTAATTATATTACACCACTACCAATCAACAAACACTATAATAAAAAGTATTAATATATTATTACAATTATTTATTGTCTAACAAAAATACATCACTTTATTTTAATTATAGAACTTTTTATAAAGGAATTTGCTAATTGGTTCATCGAGAAAGTTTATTGTTTATATAGCTTATCTGATAACATTATATTCAATAAAGATTTGTAATTTATATTAGAATTCTGAAAACACTTATTCGAGCATTTATTAATCATTTTGAAACAATTCTTTTTGTTTTATTCTAAGTTTAATAGACAAATAAAGAGAATCAATATTATAATAGAATAATATCTTTATACTTTTATAAACTTTTATCAAAACGATTAATACAATTGGCTCCCACTTATAGAGTTTACACTTAATAATACTATCTCAGAGATTATTGAAATATTCCTATTCTTTATTAACTATAGTTTTTATTTATATCTCAATATTAAACTCTTTTTATTAATTCTTTTAAATTTGTTATATCAATGTAAACATAAGTTTCTAAAGATTAATGAGATTATAAATCGATTTGATATTATTCTAACAAAATTGAAAGCTTTAGCTACTTAATCTATTTAGAAATATAAAGGTTACATTAACAAGATTCATATCAATACCTCTCTATACAAAGAAAATGATAAAATATAAATTAGTACTAAAAATATAAAAATCAATCGTCCAATAAAAAAAGATAATGATAAATGAAATAGTTTCTATAAGATTTTAAAAGTTTATAAACGAATCTATCTATTCTAGTTCTCAACTAGTTTTAAAATCTTTTTAATATTCTATAATTCATTATTCCGATTACTTTATTGTTTATTTAGATTAGCTGATCAAAAAGCAATCAATGAAACCAAATCCTATCGAAACTAAGATTATATTCTAGAAAGAAATAACGAAACAAATGAAGAAATCAAGTAATAGAAATTCAATAAACTATTTGATTATCATAATAAGAATGGATTTTACTACCAGATCAAATAAAAACATCATTCAATATTTTAGTAATTCACTGAAAACCTTTGTGATTAGAAAGATACGATTATTGCTTTTTATTTAGTAAATCTAGATAAGCCAGAGCTATCCACTTGAATAGATTTCAAAAGATCTACTACTTCTAATCCCTCGCTAATATTTATATCAAATATATTCCCAAATCGAGGTTGAAATAGATTAAAAAAGCTTTGTCAATTGATTATTATTTTCAAAAAGGTTTATTTTTATTCAATAATAGAAATTAGAGTATTTTAGTATTATTTTGTTTTCTAAAGGATTAATTAGTATTGTAATTAAGGATTGATTGTTTTAAGTAAAGGGTATTATTATAATATTAATTATATGATTTGTAGTTGCCTTTGTACCTTAGATATAGTATATTAATGTGCTCTATTTTCTATAAGTAGGACTTCACTCTTTTATAGTTCTTTCACCTTTATGGTATAATATAAGTCTTCACTTGTGCCTTGACAAATACCTTTAACTCATATGCTTTTGTGTATACACTACCTTACTAGGTCCACCCAACAAAAACAATCAATAATATAACAAAACCAAATGAATTGATTTCAACATTATTAGTTTTTAAAGCATACCCCCAAATAACAGATTCTAATCTATCAACACTTACAGTTTTATAATAATAAAAAGCAATTAAAAAAACAATAAACGAGATCCATAAATTGCGAGCTATACAACAAATATCAGACACTCTAAATTAATATAATGAACTATTTATAATAGCTTTATATAATCTATTTATGAATTTGAAAGTATAGGTATATAAAGAATATAAAAACTAAACAAATCTATATTATCTTTTAGGTATAAAGAATAAAATATATATAATACAATTATCAAATGGATTAATAAAGTTTCGTATTATCTAGATTAAGTTATATTTGTAGAAGGAAGATCAGCCTCAAGATTAACCTCAAGAATAATCTACACAATTAATACAAATAACACTACTTCCATTAACTATAGAACCAGCGCAACCTATAATACAATTAATACAAGATATACAATCTGCACCCCTAATAGCTATAAAGCCAAAACAACAAAGAAAACCGAAAAAGGTAACTTTATTGAAAACCAATAAAGTTATATAGATACCTTCTTGTATTATTATACGAAGCAAAAATACTGAAAAGCCTTTATTAAATATATCTAATATATTAGAGGATTTACTATAATCAATCCCTTAAATTGTAATTCTAAATAGAATATTTATATCTAATGAAAACGAAATATTGGAATCTATAGAACAATTATCCAACCTAGCTTTTTATCTTTCAAATAAAAACGAAATTAATGATATTCAATATACTAAATATTTTATTATTGTCAGAAATAGACAGCAAGTTACACATAAAGAGTGATATATTGAAAGATATGATTAAAGTCTATATATCCGGAAAGTCAGGATAGAGGAGTTTTATAATAGTGTACATGTGTTATATACATATTACACATATAATTTCTAATATCCCCCCTATAATAGGAATCTATTATTCAATTTGTTGGAAATCACATATATAACACGTATATATGGTATGTGCACATCACTATAAAACTCCTTTGTTCTGGCTTTTCGGATATATAGATTTTAACCATATCTTTCAATATATTACTCTTTATGTGTAACTTGCTATCTATTTCCAATAGGTTATAAGCTTTGTGTTATTATAAGCTTCTTTTATATTATATTTCTTAAATATATTCAATATTACGAACCCCTATTTTCGAAATATAATAGGTTAAGCTACTATCGATATAATACAAACAAAATAGGGATCTCTAATTATATTTAAGGGCAATAATTAAATAGAATTTTATAAATCTATTCGAATTGTAATAATATCGATTATTATATTAGAAATATGTATAGAAATAGAAATAGGATCTAAAGCTAATTATACTGAAATTACTAAATAAAGAAAAAAAAGAGGGATTGCATTTTTTATTATCAATTTGTACTTGATTTCTATATATTGTTCTCAATTCATACCTATGATTGATGCAGATAATCTTATAGGTACCTAGACAAAACTTTTGACTTTCAATAATACTGCGAATCTATAATATATTCAAAATCTTTGAAAACACTTTATCCATAAGCAATTCAATCCTAAGACTGAAATTATTCAAGTCTTTTTCAACCGATTTCTTGATTATCAATATAAAACATCTGCGATATAACGATCTATTTCTAATGATAAGGTATACATTCAATTATTAAGTGTATTATCTATTAAAAGATTGGATGGAAGAGGCCTCTATATTGACTATCTTACTACGTGTATAAGCATATTGATCCTTTTTTAGTATTATATAAAGGGACTAATATGCCTATCTATAATTCGTTTAATCTAGCCCGTTTAGATAATTGTATTATTAATCATTACACATACTTAATATCAATAATTTCTATTCCTTTTAACACTTTCTCATAGGAGTTACTATCTTTGATCTTCCCGATTTTTCGTACTTCTATAATCTCAATCCTAGTATATCCTTGAATCTTTCGAATACTATTTTTACTAAAGGTTTAGTTATTCCATTTGCTACCATGTTCGATATATTGATATAACTAATTACTACCTTTTGCTTTTCAATAAGATTCCTAATGAAGTAATAGTATATATCAATATACTTTGATCGTTTATATAGATATGGGTTTTTGGTTAAAATTATTGCTTCTTGATTATCATTTAGTAATTGAACAATATCTTTGTGTACAAATATATATTCTGTTTTTCTAAAATCTTTAAACATTTGAACTAACCATTTCTTTTGTTTGATAAACATTGCTATTAATATATATTCGAATTCAATACTCGATATTACTATTGAATTCTATTTTTTATTAGTTCACAATATCGATCCTTTATAGAATATAATAACTCCCTCAAAAATACTTTTCCGATTATATCGATCATTTGTTCAGTCTGTGTCAATAAAAACTTTTATAATATCTGCTAATAGGTCATACTTCTTTGCGATTTGATATTATACTCCCTCAAACCTGTATTTGAGTTTCTAAATAATTGTAACCCTCAAATATCACATTAAATTCTTTATTCCTATTTTATAGCATTTCACTGGCTTTGCCATATACTATGACAATCGGTCTAACACGAAGAAGATATCTGGTTTTGTATATATTATTAAATAAATAAAACTATCTATAGCTTGTTAATATTCGATAATATTAATTAGTTTATCATTTTCTATAGCTAATCGTAGATATAAGTAATCAACAGTTAATATCTTCTTAATGTAATATTAAATATATAAAATTTCGAATTTTATAAGCATAGTTTTCAAATATTCTTTTTGATCTAATATAAATGATTTATTTACTTGATCTTTTATAATCCTAATGCCTAAAATCTTACTAATTTCCCCCAGATTCTTAGTATTGAAACACAAGGAAAGTGTTATAAAGAACCAATTGAATTAATCTTTTAAGATTGAGAAAGCGATTATATTATTGATATAAATTAATAGATTGAATTGTTGAGCAGTATATATATATAAATACAGATTGGCGAGATTTTGAATAAAACCCCAATTAATCAATTCGGATTTTAAAAATTGACTCCAATCTTGTTCAGTTTGCTTAAGGCTATACAAACTCTGCAATGCATATAAAACATATTTATTTAATATATTAACTCCCTAAGGTGATGTAAAATATATCTTCTTCTTAAGATAGAATTTTGTGAAAACATTTTTTATATCGAAATATTAGTATTTCAAGTTTTCCTTTGCAATAATCACTAAGAATAAACAAAATGTATCGAGTTGTACTATAGGGGCGAAGATTTCATTATAATCTTTTCCAAAAACTTAACTAAAACCTCTTACTACTAATCGTACTTTGAATCTCTCAATCTTATTGTCCTTCGTCTTTATTATAAATACCCATTTTGTTGAAACAAGATTCCCTCCTTTCAATAAAATATACTCTTTTTAAGTATTATTTTCAATTAATAAGCTGATCTCTTTTTAAACAGCTTGTTTTCATTTTTCATTATATTCAAGATCTGAGACTGCCTGGTTATATATGGTAGGGATAGAGATTCCTAGAATCTGTTCTACAGAAAAAACTGTATCTTTGTCTATAAAGTTTCCTAAAATCACTTGAAAACTTTCGGATATTTTCGTCTTAACGTTCAAATCGATCCTTGGCGTGAGAGATATAAAGATCATAACATGTTCGATAGTGTTTCCATTTGGGTTTGTTGAGAGTATCACTATCATCACTTTTATCAGTTTTTGGATATGCTTATCTGGCTTATTATCGTTTCGCTTGCGTTTTCGAAAAGAGTATTTTTCGGGGGAGATCTATATCTATAGGTGTAATTAAAATTTCTATCAAAAGTTTATTAATTTCAAATATTGTATTTAATATCTTTATCTTTTTCGTTTCTAAAGATAGGATTGGTTCTGTAAATGAATTGATCTCTACGATATTCCCTTCGCTATCTTTATTGAATTGCCAAATATTATCGACTTTGGGTATACTAGAGATTATAATTTTCGGGTAATCAGGGGTAGCAGTATTTTGTAGGGATTTAAATAGGGATTCTTGTACTTTTTATATCTTCTGAGATCTGCCTTTAGGTTTCCTATCGAGGATAACGTTTTTTGTATTTTGAGGGCTTGATACAAAGTTTTTTATTTTTAAGTCTAAGTCTTTTCCTTTTTTAGATTTATCTATAATTACTCGACTTGCTTGTATAGTATAGCTTAGCTTTAATGAATACATTTTGATATATTTATTAATTGTATGTGAGTATTCTATAAAGATATCTACTTGGATTGTATCTTGTAATTTGTTGTATCGTTAATCCTTTGGGATTATCTTTAGATTGATATATACATAGCATTTGCTTTTCTATATTTTACAATAACTAATATCTGGGGTTGATTCTATAAACACTTCGATCAGACTTACAATACTATCATCAATAATTGGTTTAGTATTCGTTCTATTTCTATAATATACATTATATTCAATAACTTCATCCCAAAATTCTAATAGCAATCTAGCTTTTTTTAATATAACTCTCATATCAGCTTCAGTAATACCAATATTTCTTTTAGTAGTTTTGTTTTGATAGGATAATATTACAATAATTAGTTCTAATCGAGTTCCAAAGTTCTATTCTCTTACAGCTTAAATTAACTCTAATACATTATTAGTTCGAACTACTATTATTTTATTATTAATATTAAATTCTAATTCGGTTTTCCACTTTTTTAGTCTTGGTATAGCTTCGTTTTTTGTTTTCAAGGTTAAGATCTAATTCACTTTTGTTTAGCTATTTATGATCAATAGAAAGTAGCGATTTCCTCGCAGGGATTTTGGGAATGGGCTAGCGATATCAAAGTGAATAAATTCTAATCTTTTTGTTTTATAAGAACTGAATTGTTTTGGGATTAGATTTTTTATCTTAATGAGTGTATATACTTCGTATATGGAATCTTAAATAAAACTTTGATTAGCTTTTCTAACGTAATGATTTTATAAAGATTTTGTATCTTTTCTAAACCAAGATAGTTAAATCGTTTGTATCATAATAAATAAATCTTTAAATCTCTTTTAGTTTTATCTAAGAAAATATCTAAAATGATTTTATTTGATTTAATATCATTAATAATCTCTATACTCTAAAAAGCAATATCTTCGTATCCTTTTGTAATCTTCGAGATTATATAAATTCCTCTATCCATTTTTGTTTTAATAATATTTATTCCATTCTTCCGAAAATATATACAATCTAAATTGAATCTGCCTTTAAACCCAGTTTCACAAATCTTCTTATCAGAAAAAAGATTGACTCCTAATCCCAGTATATACAATATCTTTAAAAGTAAAACCATATCACTATTTTCTAGCTTTATTGCAGCTATACCTATTCGATTACAATACATAACTTTCCCACCAACTTTTATCGTCTTTCTCTTTATCTTCTTGATATTTTTAAAGAATAAAAGTTGATCAGACATATGTGAGGAAACACCGGTATCTACATACCAACAACGAAAGGGGGTAATCTTACGAATAAGTTCTTTAGAAACATAACATTTTTCGTCATCAAACTCTTCTTCGCTTTCTAATAAATCGAGATTAATTAAAAGACCTTCGCCATCTACAAGATAAGTTTGATTACTTTCTTTCTTAGAAAATAATACTTTGATTATCTTTTTAAATATTGCTTTTCGTTATTGGGCTTTGTGGTGTTTGCAAATCAGAGTTTGTGTGAGTGTAAGATCTTTGTAATCATATAGAAAGTGTTCTTTGTGTTTACAGAGATAGTAAGTATAAGTATTGACTGTTTTCTCTCGATCTTACTACATTATTGGGCTTGATTTTCTGCTATCTCTTTATCAGTTTAGAATTATATACTTTCCGTTAACAGTATGGGTTTATTTTATCTCTTGGATATTGAGTTTTTTAGTAATGAGATATTTGATTTTGTTTTCTATTTCTAATGTACTTTGAATGCTTATAACATCGATTATCATTTGATATTCGTTTGGTAGGCTTTTAATTAGAACTAAAAATAGGGTTTCGTTTTTGTATGAATCCTTAAATATAGGGTTGGCGGTATCAAGTTTGTGTTGATATTTTTTCAATTTATTTTAGGTTTTAATAATAGTTATTTCTAGATGGCTAATAGGTTTGAAGGTAAATGTTTAAATTATTGTTAAGTATGAATTTGTTGTGATATCATTAATTCTTGAGTATTTTGTTTTCAAATAGTTCTATAGTGTTCGTACTATATTGTACTCATCAATAAACACTTCATTATTATTACTAAATGATCTACATATATACAAAAATATATTAACTTTATTTTTCAAATATTTAATCTTTTTATCAAGATTGAACCTCACATTCACAATTTTACTTTCTACAAGGATCAAGAAAACTTTGGTACCATCAACTTCCATTCCAATTCCTTTAATTTTAGTATATTCCTATAATATAAATTCAATTGTATAGAATCAATTCTTTTCTTTCAATTATATTTTTATCTATCGAAACCATTGTTTGTGGGTTTCTTAAATGAAATTCGGAATGTTTTTGGTTTGCTCTTTGATTTCATTCATTTTGATATCTATACAAAGAATTTGCAAGATTTTCCTTTTCTTTTTCTATATAGATAAATCCATACAAATTATAAATATAAATATAATTAGTATTGTATACTTTCTGTTATACCGTGTATATATTTATTTATAAATAACACTACATACTCTTTCAATTCTGTAAATTGATAATAATAATAATTATAGTATTGTGTACTGATTGTAAGGTAATGCTGCGCATTCTTCAATTTTGCGAATTGGATTGTAATAATGATTGTGTTAATTATGTTCAGAGGCCATACTAACCGGGCTTATAATCTATTAAAAGATTAGATGGAAAAAGCCTCTATATTGACTATTGTCACGGCGCCAACTACATGATCTGTAGTTGCCTTCGTGCCTCAGGCACAGCATACTAGCGCGCCCTACTTCCTATAAGTAGGGCCTCACTCTTCCATAGCTCTTCCACCCTTATGGTATAATATAAGTCTTCACCTGTGCCTTGACACGTCTAAATATAAATAAAAACAATCAGAAATGAATTATAGAGTTTTAAGGATAATAATATCTTCGAAGTTATAAATAGAGCTGTACCCACAGGCCGAAAGCTATTAAATAATAAATATGTTTTGAGAAATAAATTAGATTGTTTTAATAAATTGACTAGAAGAAAAGCAAGATTAATAATCAAGAGTTATCTTTAAAGATATAAAATAGATTTCTAAAAAATCTTTATTGTCACAAATCGCATTCAATCACATCGCAATCGGTTATGTGCTTTTGGGAGCGCATGTGTGCCTATGTGTATGTAATTAGTATTTATAGTTGTTTTATGAGTGCTCAGCTTGTAGTTTTTTAGTTGTAGATTTTAAAAACATTTTGTATTTTGTTTTTGTAGTTTTTTTATGGCAAAGTGTTATATTATTTATAATTTATTATATGATTGTATGGTTATTTGGTGGTTGTTTAAATAATATTTTATAATTATAATATCTTTTTGGGTAAATTGAGGATGTTTGTTATTATTTATAAAAAGAGGGCTGATTTCGAGTAAAATCTATTCGATGGAGGATAATAATATTTTATATATATCGAGTTATAAGTATTGTTATTATGTTTGATCTATTTATTAAGAGAGGATTTCAATGTATTTCTTTTTTTGTTGATTCGGTTTTTCAAGTCGATGATGATTGATTTCAATAGAGTGAGGAGTATTTCTTTTATGGTGTTGGTGTTAATATTGGTAGATGTGGAAAGAGTAAACAGTTTGGAAACGATTTTTCGATTGAGGTATTAACTTTCGAGGGTAGTATGTTTATGTGTTTTCTCTTTGTGTACGAAGAGTGAACGCTGATAATAAACGACTTTAGAGAATTGTAGAACGAAAATATAAGATTTAGAGATGAATTGTTATAGTGTAATCTTAGTATTGCTGACTTATTTTAATTTTTTAAATAGCAACTATAATATTATGTAGATTTTTAGTAGAATTGTGGAGTCTGGATTTCTGATGTTTCAATTGCTTTTATTGAGAGGGTATCTTTTATTATTGGAAAAAAGAAGAACAAAAAAAACCTTCGATTGTGTAGTTAATCTTTACAACGATCTCTTCCAAATTACGATAGTAGATTTTTTTCAAATCTAATCGCCCCACCAAACAATCCATTTTTTTTTTGTGGATTCTATTTTCGTTTATTTATTATTGTAGTAGAGTGTTTGTATATTTTGAAGCTTATCAATCTTTTATCAAAACTTAAAGATAATATAGAATCGAAAGCAAGTTTTTGGTAGTTATTGGTTACTGAGTGTCTTGAACTTTACGAAAACTCGCTTATCTTGGAAGTGTAATGTTGATTTTACATAGTAGATCAGATGGAAAGAGAAACTTAAGAATATATATACTCTTTATATATATAAGTCTTTCGTTTGATGGGATAATAATTGATCGATGAGCTGGCAGCCATTTATAGAAACCCCGTTGAAGTCGATTATGTATAAATTGAGTACAAATACTAAACTATGTTTAATGGTGTTCAAAGAGGTAACTTTGTGGTATAATATCGAAGATTCCAATTACTCGCTATGTAAGCAGAAATTATAGATGGTAGAATACTTTTTTGCGATTTGAAAAGAAAGATATTCGATTTCCTCCGGTAAACTATCAGCCTACATATCAAAAATTATGCTAATATCCAAAATCTTGTTAACAAACTTATGGAGATTGATAAATTTGAGATTATTATTCGAGAATGCAATCGGTATAAGCAAACCAAGGAAATACCAATAAAAAAGGTAAACATCAATATTTATATATAAAGTATTTCTCGGAATAATTTCTGAGTTTACAATAGTACCAATCTATCTATCCAATCCCAGACCAACTTTTTCTTTTGTAACATTCCTACTAACTACACTGAAAGTTTCAAATTAAGCCCTACCCCATCTCCAAATAGTAATTTCAATTACAACTCTAACACTTCTACCCCAAAAGTTAATCGTAATACAACACCGCAATCAGTTAACTTTGCTGATATAATTGAAATTCAAAAGGCTAGAAAAGGTGAAGATTTTTATAATACAAAAAACAATACTAAGAATAACCTTAACTCAAAGGTCCAAGTGGAAGTTATCAATATCGCTTAATACATTGAAGATTAATGTTTAAACACTGATGTTTAGGATGAAGTTCCCTCCTAAATGCAATCCGGGATATGAGATTTCTCGATTTAATAAAACTGATAGGAAATAACTCTTTAACCCTTTCATATACAATATCGAAAAATAATTATTCATACCAAACCCAATTTTTTATAGACTCCAAAACGAATAGTTTTGTTTTTATTGATAATATATTTATTTCACAATTATTTCCTATGTTTAAATCTTATTTTATCCCACTCAATTATTTTATCGAAATCAAAGGTTATAATGGTGTCAAAAGCAAAGTTATTATTTATTATATATTTCTTAATTTCATTATTGATGTTTGACAATAATCTTATCTATTATTTCTGATCATCAATTTGGGATTATACAGTGTAATCTTAGATCGATTCTAATTAATAAAAACAAAAATCAAGGTTGATTGTTTCAATTACAGACTCGATTAGTCTACTGAGCATTCTTTTATTATTTCCTTATCAAAAAATATTCTTTTAATTAGAAAAAACTTTCAAGATTTTAGAATAAACCATTTAAGATAGAAAAACACTGATGAGCGGGATGCCTGATTAAATGAAATATATAAACAATTAGAAAGAAAGATTTATTGACTAGTCGAAATAACCCTAGAGATACACCTAACACCTTTTTGAGAAGTCAAAGTGGAATCTTTGGTGTTAATCGAAGTTCAGATTCCAGTCAATCTAGAAAAGATATATATTTTTAGAATTATTTCTATTTAAACAATATACAAATCTTTATTGCTTTGTATTTCAGATATTTTCAATATTTACATTTTTAAACTGTTCTAGTTCAATCTCACCTGTAAAAAAAGTAAGAATTATGAAATCTTCACAGTTATCTATACAAAGATAAATAATATTATCGTTATTTGAAAATCCATTTAAAAAAAAGAATATTGCATTTCAACCACAGTTACTGCTTTGAAAAGTTTCAATCTGTAAACCTTAACTGCTTTCCATTATATCCTAACCAATATTGAAACGGAACCATCGATTTCCGAAGTTTATCAGTAATATTACCAAATGTTTTCCAAGTACGACTCGAACATCTTACCCCTATCCCAATCGTACGATTATAGGATTATATTGAAAGGAGAGGGAGAGAAGGTATTCAAATATAGTTCTTTCTACAAGATATCTTTTAAACAACTTGAAATCATTAAAGAATATATTATAAATAATCTAACGAAAGGATTTATTGAATCCAGCCAAACCCCATTTGCAGTTCCGATTTTCTTTATAAAAAAGTCGAATAAAAGCTTAAGATTCTATATTGACTTCCGACTACTTAATTTTTTAACACACAAAAACAGATACCCATTACCTCTTATTAATAAAACATTTGTACGATTTGTTGATACAAAGATATACATCAAATTAGATATTTGATAAACATTCTATTGTATATGTATAGATCCAGCTTTTAAGAAATATATTATTTTTTATATTTGGTATGGTGTTTACAAATGCAAGATTTTCCCTTTTGGATTGATAAACAACCCAGCAACTTATCAAAAATATATAAATAATGTTTTATTTGATTATTTAAACGATTTTTGTACTATTTACCTTAATGATATACTAATATATTCTGAAAATGAAAACGATTATGAGAAATATATAAAGTACATTCTCAAACAACTTGAATCTGTTGGATTTTAAATAAACCTCAAAAAATACAAATTCAATATCAAATATATCAAATATTTAGGATTTATCATTTCAACCAAAGGTATACAAATCGATCCAGAAAAGATCGAAGTAGTTGTTAGCTGGATATACCTTATCATTGTGAAAAATATCCAATCGTTCCTAAAATTCTATAACTTTTATCGCTGTTTTATAAAAGATTACAATATAATAGCAAAATCTTTAATCGAATTTATCAAAGTGAATATCAAATTCCATTTTGATATAATCTATCAGAACACTTTCGACATACTCAAAGATAAACTCATTTCTGCCCCTCTTTTACAGCATTAAAATTATATACTACCTTATATATTAAAAACCAATGTATCCGATGGCGTTATTGCTAGTATACTCTCTTAGAAGTATAACAACAAATAACTACTAGTTGTCTACTTTTTGAAAACAATAATTGCTGTTGAACTAAATTATGAGATTTACAACAAGGAAATGTTAGTAATCATTTGATCGTTAGGTCACTGGAAAACCGAATTTATCGGTTCATCTTATCAGATCAAAGTTTACACTGATTATAAAGTGTTCGAGTATTTTATGTCAATTAAACAGTTGAATGTTTGATAAGTGTGATGGGCTGAGTTGCTCGCTGATTATAACTTTATTATTATGTATTATGCTGAAAAGAATAATCTATTTGTAGATGTGTTTATTCAGTGTATTGATGAGTTGGATTAGTAGAATAGTACAAAAAAGAAGAATCACCTCCAACAGTTTATAAAAAATAATCAGATAAACTCAAAGATTATGTGGGAAGTCTTGCACAAAGATCCAAATATAATTGCAAACTTTGATATATATACAATTTCCTTCTTTTTCGATATTGTCAATCGCATTATAAAAGCCAATAAGTCTAGTCTGAGTTTGAAAACGTTGTGCACTCAAGTTATAAAACTGTATAAGTATTTTGTCCTCGAAAAAGACCTTTTGCTTTATAATAAACACCTATTTGTATCAGATATTAATAATTTGTGGACTTATCTGATTCAAGAAGCTTACGATTCAATCTCTATTATACACCCTAATGTAAAAAAAACCAATGTATTTTTGTTCAAACAATATTATTGGAAAGGAATGGAAAAGACTATCGATCAATATATTCGGAATTGTTACAAATGTAAGTGTAGCTTTGTACCTAGGGATAAGACCCTAGGTCTCCTGTATCCTTTTCCTGTTTCAGAAAGAGTATGGCAGTATATCACCATGGATTATTGTAGTTTCAATAAGGACAAGTATGGTTATAACAATATATTAGTTATTATTAATTGATTAATTAAATAAGTTATTACTATATCTTATTATAAATTGATTGATACCAAAGATCAAATTCGTTTGTATTTATATTATGTATATTGTTATTATGGAGCCCTTGAGTTTATAATTTTTGATTATGGTTTTCAATTTATTTCAAAATTTTGAAAAGAATTCAGTCAAATCTTAGGAATGTAAGTAAAACTTTTCACCGTTCATTATCTACAAACGGATGGTCAAACTGAGATTTATAATTAGTATTTTCAACAACGTTTAAAACTTTTTATTAGCTATTATTAAGATAATTAGTCCAAATTCTTATCAATGATGGACTACACCCAGTTTACACTTCTTTATGAGTTATTAGGTGGTCAAATCTTATATGAAATACTATATGGCTATCTACCCCGAAATTCCTGGGATTGAAAATCCAATCCAATTGTGTTTGTTGATGATCTAAATATCAATGATGTTAGAGAATATGCTAAATGTAACAAACTAGTATTCAATCGAGTTAAAAAGAATATTTTGTGTGTACAAAAAAAAATGGTTCGATTGGTAAATTCGTATTGTTGAGTGGTCGATTTCGATATTGGAGATTATGTATGGTTAAGTATGAAAGATTTCTTTATTCAACAATCTTTCAAGAAACTTGATTATTTTATTCAGGGCAGGTTTAAGATTATTGGTCGGGTTGGAGATTTTTTCCGTTTAGATTTGTTTTCAATTATGAAAATCCATTCTGTATTTCCATCCAACAAATTCTGTAAAGTGGTAGATGATCTATTTTCTGGTCAAATTCTCGAACTATTGCTTTCTATAAATATCATTGGTGATATCAAATGGGAAGTGGAGAAAATTTTGGCTGTCAAAAAAATACGAAATTGGTTGAAATATTGAGTTTTGTGGTTAAGTGTTGATGATGATTTTGATTGGTATTTTGTATTTAATCTAAAAATTATTCCGTACCAATTTTGCAACTTTTATAAAGCTAATCTGAACTTATCGGGCCCGTCTACAAGCCTATTCGATTAAATACGCCTTTATGAAAGTGGATATGATGATTATAATTTTATAGATAATAATTAAGATATGAATATTAGAGATCGAAAAGCTTTCTTTAATTTATTAATTTAATAAAGAAATTACAATTGTATAAAACACTAATTATGATTGGATAAATATGTTTATTTCGATAAATATATAAATAAAGAACAATATTATTTTAGTTAGGTAGGTTTATAAATGTTTATGTGGGTATCAACCATCATCGTCAAACAAGGAATAATAGCAAAAACTGAATGGTTTAAATCAAAGAATCAGTTTATACTCTAGGAAAGAAAGACGATAAAGAAAGAAACAATTATTATTAGATGCTATAGACGGCAATGATTAATTGCAATACAAACTGTAAGAAGTTCGAGCTTGTGCTCAGCAATTATCAATTGCTTATGCACAAGGTTTGTTTCAAAATCTATCTGGTTCAAAGTTAATTAATATTACTGTTTTATTTCTTTCCTCCACTCTTTTTTTGTTGTAAGTAATTGTTTCTTTTGTTTATAAACCAATAAAATCGGAAAACTATCTTTCGAAACTTTACCTTTAAAGATTTCCCTTAAATCCAACTATCAAAACAAATCAGCTATACACAAATCATTTGCACAGATTATAACTTATCTCCACCAAGATACCCCATTCATCTACAACCACTCAATATTACAAAAAAAAACAACAAATCTCCCCAAAGTATAAACACTTGCATTTATATTTGTTATTCAAGTAAAGCAGATAATAAGGAGTATTGATATTATAGCTAGGGATCTGATAGTAGAAGTTATTATTCTTATTTGTTATATAACTACAGATACAGTTTATATAAACCCAGTCTTTTTTCTAAATGCATTTTTCTTTTCGAAATGCTGTCTTTTTGAATAACCTTTTGCTGGGAGATCTTCAATTGTTATTGTTATCGAAGTGAATCTTTTGTTAAAACCCTATATCGAAATAATGATGAGTTTAATTATGTTACAAATCTGTTATAATATTCTTTCTAATTATAACCATATCGGATTCTTTAAGTTTATTAAAATAGTTTATTGCCTTAGTTAATTTGTTAATAAACTTATTTCTATAATCGCTAACCCTATCAATCAATGGATTGTATTTCTCCTTCGAGTTTTGTTTAGGCAAATGGTGGTATGGATACATCCATCTGGTATATCGAAAATCGATATTATTATCAATTATATTATTAAAATCTATAAAATCACATTTATCAGATAAACCGATTACATTTTAATAATCAAAAAATAAAATTCTATTCATTATTATCGGATTGCTTTATATCTCCATTATTATTGTAATCGAAAACCTTAGTATCCTTTTTGTCCCTTTTATCCCCATTATCATTTTCCTTTATTGTTGCGATTTGTTTATTACACGCTATGGCTAACTAGGAACAACTCTTCACAACTTTTTGTTCAAACATATTAGTATCAAAAAGATTAACAAACAAAGTATTCAAATTTACCGCCGCACAAGCCACTTCCAATTACCACATTCGTGCAAACAATAATTTACTCTTTTTTACAGAACTTTTTGTTGGTGTGATAGGTATATTAATGACAATCAAAAAAACGAATAAAAAATTAAATATAGAATTAAAATTGATAATAAATATATTGATAGATTATATACCTTCAAAAAAATAAATTTATTGTTAGGCAATAAAACCAACTAAACGATTTCCTCCACTCCACATATGCCTTGCCGTTGTGAAAAAGAAAAATTTGTGTATGTACTGAAATACTATGTTATTTTTTGTCAACAATAAACGGTAATTGATTGTGATTGGTAATGTAGGGTATCAAATAAGGTAAATTGTAAAGCTCGAGGGCGAGTTTACTTGGAGGGGGGGGGTAGTGTTACGGATTGTATTCAATCGTATCGCGATCGATTATGTGCTCTCGGGAGTGTATATACGCCCACATATACATAATTAGTATTTATAGCCACTCTACAAACACTTAGCTTATAGTTCCTTAGTTATAGATTCTAAAGGTATCTTGTACCCTGCTTTCGCAGTTCTTTTACGGCAAAGTGTTATATTTGTTAATATAGCAAGGTATTTAACATTGTATATTTTACTAATAAAAGCTATAATAAAAGATTTAAAGATTAATAATATAAATATTAATACTACTTTTTTAAATAACAAATTAATGGATATAAAATTCCTTATAAAAGTATCAAGATATTTCAAAGAAATCTTCCCTAAAATTAAACTCAAAGATAAATTATATTTCAAATTTAAAAAGTTATTTTACAGATTTAAACAAGCATTAAAAGTTTGATGGACAATTATACAAAAATTCTTTAAAAAGATTGGATTTGAAGAATCTATAGCAGATTTGAATCTTTTTATAGAAAAAGGAGTATATATCCTATTATATATAAATGATCTATTAATAATAGGAAACTATATTAATATAAATTCAATAAAAAAGATAATAGAATATAAATAAAAATGTAAAGATTTAAATAAAATTAATATATTTCTAGATATTCAAATAAAACGAAATCAATAAAATCGATTATTTAAAATATATTAATTGAATTATATAAAAAAGATCTTATAAAGAATTAAGATTGATTTTATTAATATAAAAGATTTATCCCTATTTTTTGATATAATTGTATAAGATGTAAATGAAAATAACTTACTTTGTAAAGATAATAAGATTCTATATTTTCAAATTATTAATAATATCATTTATTTTTTTAATTATATTCAATTAGATATAATATATATTATAGGTCAGCTTGTTTATATTATATATACACTAAGGGAAAGTCATTTAGTACTTATAAAATATTTACTTCAATATTTTATTGGTATATATTTAATTAGTATAATCTATTCAAATTGATTAAATATATTTGTATATAAATATTGTATATATACAGATTCAATTTGGGGATTTGCTTCTAATAGGAAATCTATTTAAAGAATAGTAATCATTAGATATAATAATATTATAATATAATCGTTAATAAAATAAAAATCAATATCTTTCTATATAATAAAAGCTGAGATTATAATAGTTAATAAAGGAACAAAAGAATTAGTTTGGATTGAAAAACTAGTAAAAGATTTAAGTGAATATTTAAAGGTTGAATCCATTATTTCAATATTATATTGTAATAATATAAATGAAATCGATTGGATATAAGAGAATAAGTTTTATAGTAAAGTGAAACATATCAATATTTGATAGTATTATATTCGAAAAGATATAGTGAACATTAAAAGATTATATATTGTATAAATCCTAGGAACTAAGCAAACAGCTGATATTCTTATGAAATAGTTTATATATCCTAGCTTTATAATTTATAGAAAAGGTTTAGGATTGGATCTGGAATATTAAATGTAAGTGTATTAAAGAAAAATTATTAAATGTTGATCCTGTATTTGGTCAAATTGTTTATTTTAATCAATTTGATTAATTTAATTCTTTAATTAATCAAATTAATCAAATCGACCAAAATTCCGGATAAAACTAAAGAGAAGAAAACAAGGATATATAACTTTATTATTTTTGGATAAAATTATATATAAATCTAGTACACCTCATTTCACCTGCCTCAGACAGAAATATTGATAAAAAAGCACTCTTATACTATAATACGATTAAAAATCGTAGAATAATCGAACTCCATAAAAAACATAAATACTATAGGCAATTTAAAAGAAATTAGCATTATTGTAGAAGTTAATAAAACTTATTCTTCAAATATATATATAAAGCTTATATAATTAAATAATAGATTCCTATTATAAAAGAGATATTGGAAATCATATGTATAACATGTGTGTAGTATGTACACACCATTATAAAACTTCTCCATCCTGGCTTTCCGGATAATATAGACTTTAACCACATCTTTCAATATATCACTCTTTATGCGTAACTTGCTATCTATTTCTGACAATTATAACCAATTAATAAATACTCCAAAAAACTTTAAAGCCTTCAAACACCCTAATTCTAGATATTTCTATTAAAAAACCACCATACATATAATACACTCGAATCAATTTATAGATTCAGTGTATTTATAACACCTAGAATCCATTGAATAATTTCTAACCACCCACTTACACACACTCCCAAAACATTAAATTATCAATTCAATAATCTACATGCATATACACATTAGAAACACAACCACCCAACTTACCCAATACATTTCCTTGTTTTTATATCATTTTTCACTCCTTTGTTTATAAAATTTATATACCCGGCAGGGAAATCATTTATGTATATTATATAAGTGGATATATTGCTGCTTGCAGCGTTTATTGCCTAAAAATTAGAAAATTTTCTTTTGTTATTAGATAGATCGAGATTACCTCAATCTAAGAAATATATTACGTAATATTACGTGCTATACACATGTCCCGATTATCGAGATTGGCCTTTATAATCGATCTCAATTATATTATCACTATATTAGCTACTCCATTTATTACATAGTTTACTAGAATGATAATCTTTCTCAAATAAGTGTCTACATCGCCTTTTTTGAGTATATATAGAGGACACTAATCATTACGATCAATCCTCAAGTTAATCTAATCTATTATTCATTTATTCTATTATCTCTCTATCAAGGTGACCACTGACGTAGCTATCCTCCGTGATATATTGATAATAAAAGAAATGTATTAGAAAAAGAATTCAATAAATCCAATAAATTCAAATCAAAAAATTTATCATTTTCTTTTTACATCACCAATATTACAATCATCACAATACAAACCGACTTTACATTAGAAATAGTTTTTTATCAAAATAATTATCAATTCAATCAAATAATTAGTTAAGATTTTCAAAAAACTTATCTGATCTGGTAAAACTATAAAATTCGGATCCAAAAGTTTAACCAACTTTTTTACTAAAAGTTTTAAAAAGATTGACAATATAGTATAGGTATGTGTAAAATATTTTCAACACCAAAAAAAAGAAGAATCTTTATATTTGAAGCATTTTCTATAATCTTTATAATAATCAAATAAGAGAGATTGAATATATTCAGTATACAGGATTTTATATTGATTACCTCAATCTTTGATATCCCGAACTCTATTTTTGGGATGACCTTTTTGATTCGAAATTTTTGACTTCTTCGATCCGGAAATTTCTAAAACAAAAGAAGAAGAGGAAGGTGATTCATTTAAAGAAAAAGTATTATTATCCAAAATAACAATTCCTTTTTAACTATCAAAAGCTGATATAAGTAGATCTGTTCGTTTAATTGTAATAATAATGATATAATCTTTATAATCAATATGACTACAAAAGAATAATGGATTAGTTTTTTTTAGAATATTATTATATTTAATAAATATATCAAAATTAGATATACTTTTTAAAGGACTTTTGTTATTCTTTCTAGGAAAATGATTTTGAGTAAAAAGGGATATTGATGGAGAATGGAATTTGTAAGGAAAATTTAAAGTATCAATATTAATTTTGGTAAATAAATGAATAGAAAAGGAAAAAATAATATTTTGTTGTAAAAAAAGTGTGGGGTTAATATAATATAGAGATCGAATTGTATTAATTATTTTATATTAATAAGAATAAGTTGAAGAAATTTGTGATTGAGATAGAGATATATATCTAATAATGAAAATATAATCTGTTTAGGAGATTTTCTTTAATAAAAGGGAATATAATAAAAACTTTAATTGAAACTATATAGAATTAGGATTTGAAAAGAGTAGAAATCATTTTATTTTTATTATTACAATTAATCAATGAATATTTCGAAAAACTTTAAAGCCTTCAAATATTCTAATTTTAGATATTTCTATTAAAGAATTATTGTATATATAATATACTCGAATCAATTTATAGATTTAGTGTGTTTGTAATACTTTTAATCTATCGAATCATTTTTAATTGTTTATTTATGTATACTTTTGAAATATCAGATTATCAATTCAATGATTTATATATATATATGCATTAGAAGTGTAACCACCTGGTTTATTCAATATATTTCCTTGTTTTTATATTATTTTTCATTTTTTTATTTGTAAAATTTATATATTTGGTAGGGAAATCATTTATGTATGTTATATAAATGAATATATTGTTGTTTGTAGTATTTTGTTGCCTAAAGATTAGAAAACTTTCTTTTGTTTTTAGGTAAATCGAGATTACCTTAATTTGGGGGGTGTGTTATGTAATATTATGTGCTATACACGTACCCCGATTATCGAGATCAGCCTTTATGATTGATTTCAATTACATTATTATTATATTAGCTACTCTACTTATTATATAATCTATTAGAATAATAATCTTTTTTAAATAAGTGTTTACATCGTTTATTTTGGGTATATATAAAGGATACTGATTATTACGATCAATCTTTAAATTAATCTAGTCTATTATTCATTTGTCCTATTATCTCTCTATCAAAGGTCACCACTGATGTAGCTATCCTCCGTGATAATTTTGCTAATATAATAATTTGTTAAAAGATCATGTAGAAGTTGATGGAAAAGCCTTAATATTATTAAGTTCTACATAGAGATACGATATATATGTATAAACTTGATAGAGTTATATGTAGACTAATCCCGATATAGTATAGTGTGATATGCGGTATAAGCACCTTTTCTAATACTCCTTTATGTTGATATCGTATATTTGAAGTTATGTAGTCTATCGAAAGCTATGGGAAGGTTATGGAAACTATATTGTAAATTGGTGCTATAGTTGATTTCAATTAAGTTAAGCGGTATAATTTATATTGTAAAGATGTGTGTGTAGTATTCGATCGCTTTTATTTGGTGAATTTCGAAAGGTGTTAATAAGTGTTTTGAAGCTAGTGAGTTGATTTTAGAGTATATTGGAAAACATTTTGAGGTGATAGTGTTGATTTTAATAATCTTTAAGGAGCATTTTGGGATTAGTAAGTCAGATTTCAAAAGCTGTTAGGAAGTGTTTTGGGATTAGTAAGTGATTGATAATGAAAACACTAATTGCTGATAATACCTTTTCCAGGAATTAATGTTTTTAATTAATTTTTAAAGAAAATTGTCTTCTTTAGGGTTACCCAATATCTAGTGTAGATATTTCTCTAAGGGTGTAGGGATTGTATTAATAGTATAATACCTATTGATCTATAAAGTATATATCTTTATAGCTTTTTCTTTTAAAAGGAATTGGAATATAATCTCCTATATAATTACCTTGATTATATAGAATCCCTTGATTCTTGCTCTTTTCTATAAGAGTATAGGAGATGTCGTATACCTCTTTTATATGGTGGAATGTTAGAACGCTTTCTTATAGAGTGTATTCTATAACTTTTTCTTTTCCTTTTGAATATATCCAAGAGGGGATACAAGATTGATGGTAATATTTTTGATTATTTTGATCTTGTTGGTTTCTATTATAAGGAGTGTAGGAGATGGTTTTATTATCTTTTATATGGTGGAATACTAGAGTGTTCCCTCAAGTATAGTAGTATACATTCTTTTATTATTGTAGTTATTCATTCCTTTTTTATATATGATTTCAAATCGCTTTTAGTTTTCTTTGGGATCTCCAACTCTTTATATTTAATACCTTCAGGTTTCTATAAATCCTTTGGTTTTTTATATATTCTTTCTTTTCTTCGATTGTTAGTGTAGCCATTATCGATATAGAAGATTTAAGTCGAAATCGTATAAAGATGGTAATCGAAAAGAAAACGAAGATTCCTTCGAAGGGGATTAGAAGAGGACCAAAATGATTGTATATAAGTAGAATACAAGTAAAATTCGATCGCTTATTGGAAGGAGATGAGATTGAGAGTTGAAATGTTGTAAAATGACGGAACTGGTGAGCGAAATAAATTAAACATTATAAAAATCTATTAAATAAAACAATAATTCAATGATCATTATATTTATTAGATTGTAGGTGTGGATGATCGAAAAACTATCAAAGAAATAGGGGGGATGGCAGGGAAATTTTTGAGACAAAGAAAATCTTGTTAAATTAGATGGGTTTTGTAGTTCCCCTATAAACTATATCCAAAGCATTCTCAATTTCAAGGTTTTCTATAAATAACCCTCAATTGTATAAAATTTGATCGATTTGTAAAGTACTGCCGGTTGCTTATATCATATTGTTGTTATTAATGTAAAGCTTATAGGAATCGAAAAAAAAAGAATCGAAAATAAAACGAGGGAATCTTGCTGTAGCTAAGATTCTCGAATTGTTGAAAGAAGATAAAAGTGGGTAGTAATTGTCTATCAAAGCTTTATTGCTCTTTTCAACCTTATAGATTGAATTGTTGTAATATTGTATACCTGAGTATTTGTTACAGTCTCCACTATCTTCAACCCTAAAGATTGAATCGCTATAATACTATACATCTAAATATTCATTACAATCTTTATTGTTTTCAATCTCAAAGATTGAATTGCTATAATATCATATATTTAAATATTTATTATAATCTTTATTATAATAATACTATACACTTTACAATATTATACAAAATACTAGAATCTTATAACAATATTGAAGTTAGATTTATTTGTTGAGTGGAATTGTATTCCCCCAATCGATCAATTGGATTGGGCCAAATGCTATTTAGTTGTCTTTGGGATTTAACCTTGTTTACAAAAACGACAATCTTCGGATTTGACAAAATCGCTATTATCTATCGTAGCATTAATCAAGTAACTCTGAAAAACTAATCCTAGCGCTGTGCAAATCTGGACTTATAATCTATTAAAAGATTATATAAAAGTTGGTGGAAAAGCCTTAATATTATTAAGTTCTACATAGAGATACGATATATATGTATGAACTCGATAGAATCACATATGGGCTAATCCCGATATAGTATAGCGTGATATGCGGTATAAGCACCTTTTCTAACATAATTAAGTCTAAGCCGTATTAAATACTTAGGGATCTAATTAACAATAATATTATTAAAATTAAGATTATAGAGTGAGTTGATAGAGACTAAATATTAGTATAATAGAGAGAAAGTATGTAAAATAGAATGAAACAGAGGTCAAAAGGATAGATGGTTATATAGCACAAAGGACTAATCAGAAGAATATAATTCCAACGATTTTAAAGAGTTGTTAGTGTTGGGACTGAAATTATATAACCGTATTAGAGTATATGCTAATATATATTAGTACCTCGGCACACTACAATAGATAGGTTTCATAGTCTTAGCTTTTAGATCCTTAAGCAATATAACAACAATATGAATCATTAGTACTAAATATTGACTTCACCATCCCCATGGTGATATCAACAATATTAATATTAAAAAGACTTATAAACAATATAATCCAGCTTATAGTCACATATTGTCACGGCGCCAACTATATAATATATAATTGTCTTTGTGTCTCAAGCATAATATACTAGTGCACCCTATTTCCTATAAGTAGAGCTTTATTTTTTTATAGCTTTTCTATTCTTATAATATAATATAAGTCTTTATCTATATCTTAACAATTTATATTATTTTTAAATAAATTATTACAACTTCATTTTCTTTAATTCTATTAATATATTATTTGGATTATATTGATTATACTTACTATTGATTTATTATTGTCAGAAATAGACAGTAAGTTATACATAAAGAGTGATATACTGAATATATAATTAAAGTCTATATCCGGAAAACCTGGATATAGAAGTTTTATAATAATATATATATGCCACACATATAATACACATATAATTTCCAATATCTTCTCTATAATAGAATTTGTGGTAACAGTGAAGAGCGGATTTTTCGATGGATTCGGAGTGGATTTGTATGTCCAAACGACTCCTTAATCTTACCATTTTTATATTTATGATATGCTGACTATCTGACTATCTGACTATCTGTTAAAATTACAGAGTATGCTTTGGATTTTAGATGATGGATTTGCTGGGGAGTTTTGGGGGTTGGGGTTTGGGTGGGGATGGATGGGGGGAGGAGGGGAGGGGAGGAGAGGGATGTTTTGTGAGTATACTTGTGGATGGAGGTGTAGATATATATTTATAATTGTAACGTAATTTATCACCGAGTAGGCCATATCACCGAGTGGGCCACTTTCACTCTAATTCACACTCTTTATATTCAATACACGTTTTATCAATTATTTATCATGCAATTTACAAACAAAGAAGTATGCTTACTTTTAGCTATTGAAGTTTTTCAAAAAGATAAAAAACTAAGTATTCGGAAGGCTGCTCAGCTATATAATATACTTTGTATAACAATTAGCTATAGAATGAATAATTTAATTTCATATTCAGAAATACAAGCGAATTGCTATAAGATTATTTATTTATTTATTTATTTATTTTAATTTACATCCGGGGGGCAAACCGCAGGGGCTCGCCACAACCTCCCAAGGGGTATTAGGGATGGACTATGCTAGCAGAGGTGTCGATATAGCCACACGTTCCGTTCTTCTATAACTGTGATACAGGCCGGGGGAGAAGTGGTCAGAAGTGTTATGTATACTTCTGCTGCTTGTTTCTTGCTTGCAATATTGATACTGTTTAATCCATTTTATATTGGGTAATCCAGATTTGCAGTTGGCTATAGGGCCTTATATTATCAGTTTTTGTATATTGCAATTTGTATACAACAATAAAAAAGAAGGAACAATTCCAAAGGGAGATACAGTTTTGATTAGTAATATGAAAATGGGAGATCAAAGGCTCTTTAAGGAAACTGAACATAATTGCTTAAAGTGATTAATAATCGTTAAAAAGATTGCAAAGTCTATTGGGGTTTTCAAAAGAAAAGAGAGATAGTCGATTATACTTTTTATATCTTGTAGAATTGAATTGGGTTTGTTTAGCCAATTGTTGAATTAGATATAAAAGTATTAATAGAGTATTAGATACTCAAGCTTTTTGTTATATCTACAGAAACATTCTAAAATAACATTGTTATACTAAAAGCATTAGTAATAGAATACAAAATCCTTGTATCCGGTTCTGAATACTATCAATCACTGAAGAATAAAGCAGGGAAAGACAAGTTCCTTAGGTTTCTTGATTTAGTAACTGAAGTGCCAACAACGATATCGGCCAACAAAAGAGACCTCATTTCGCTTCTATTACCTTTGCTCTACCTCTCATCTGAGGGTTCTGGCCGTTGAGCTTATACTACTGATAGTGGGGAGCGATGAGTTGTCGTTTTCAATGCGACCGCTATGGGCGCCCAGCTATAAGATTACAGAATTGAAAGAGAAAGTAATTGTTGAATATATATTTGATATAGATTGAAAAGCTTTTTCATTTAAAATCAAGAATGTAGAAAATATAGCGAATTATATTTTTGAGTTACAAAGAGTAAAGAAGATTAAAAAGCTTTGAGTTTATCGATTTATAAAACGTTATATAGAATTAAAGATATATTTTAGTTATATTTATAACTTTCAAAAAGCTTTTTACAAAGATTCTAAGCTTTTGAAGAAATGGATTTGAATAGTAATAGAAATGCGAGCAAAATATGATATTCTTGATTACAATTTTTATAATTTTAATGAAATAGATTTTATAATAAAGATTATAAATACTACAATAATTGTAATTGATACAAAACAATACAGCAAAAATAAAGCAGTACAACTAGGCAATCGAAAATAAACTACAGCAATTATATATAATAATAAAGAGGGAAAAGCTATACCTTTATTTCTAATAGTTCAAGAATAAATTCACCTTTCCAATTAGTATATCGAAATTAATCTTTCTATAGATTGGATTATTAAATTTATTTCTAATAGGTAAACGAATAATGAGATAGGGCTAGAATGGTTAAAGCATTTCGATAAACATATTATTCATTAAAGAAAGGGCAAATATCGAATACTAGTGCTGAATGAATACAAAAGCTATAAATCAATATCTTTTCAATTATATTATAAAGCAAATGATATAGTATGCATAAATCTATTAATGCATTTTAGTCATTTAACTCAATTATTTGATATTGAATGTTTTAGTGTCCTAAAACACTTATATGATAGTCAAATTGATGGATTTATTAAGGCATATATCAATTACATTTCTAAAATCGAATTTTTTATAGTTTTCAAAACTGTATATCAATAATCAATTATTTCTCAGAATATAAAAATCAGGTTTCGAGGAGTTGGGTTAATATTATTTAATTCCGAAATTGTATTTTCGAAAATAGATATTCGAATTTATATATCTATTTCCTTCTCTTTCAATCCAGATCTTTGAATCTCTTAAATTCTTTATAATTCAACTGAAGCCCTTTCTCAATCAACTTTAGTAAAATCTTGAATAGATCGGTATCAATCAAGCTTTCTTATACTTATATTCGAAATTGTATTAGCTCTAGCTAAAGGTATAGAGAGATTAGTTTATAAGAATATACTTTTGAATGTAGAAAGCTGTTTACTTTGAAAGGCAAATGAAGCATTAAGCAAATGTCGATATATAAAAAAGATTCAATTATATTAAGAAGGAGTATTTATTGGATAGGAAGTGATAGATATATTATTTCAATAAGAGATTGATATTTAGATTCAATATGATAAGTATTAAAATGAGGGAAATTCTAATAGGGAAGTATCTTCTATTAGATATTGTAGTAAGTGTGGAAGATTAGGTTATAATTTAAGAATTTATTAAAACAATGTAATAGATCCTAGATTATTAGATTCCTAATAGTTTCAATCAATTGATTCAATTGTTGTTGAATAATATGTGTTTGAATGTGTAAATTGGGGTGAAAGTGGCCCACTCGGTGATATGGCCCACTCGGTGATAAATTACGTTATATATATATGTGGTTTGCTTGATGGCTTAGTGATTGAGGAAGAGAGAGTGAGGGAAAGAAAAAGAGAGAGGGAGAGATTGATAGATGGATTGTTTGGATTCATTGATTATTTGGATTCATTGGATTAATTGGATTCATTGATTACTTTGATTGCTTTGATTATTGGAGGGTTAATTAAGGTGTTGTTTATGAGTGATAGATGGTTAGTAAGTTAGTTAGTGTGTGGTTATGGAGGTTGAGTATTGTATGAGTATTTAATGAGTGAGTGAATATTATCAATTATTAATGAGTGAGTGAGTATTATTTGTTGTTAATAAATGAGTAAAAGAATGAATGAATAATGGAGTTTATTGTTTTTTGATTGATAATTATAGTGGTTGTGATTTGTTTTATGATATGGTGAGTATACGATGGTTGAAGGCGAAAGTATTGTAAAACACACCAAAAGGCGGCCGTGCTTTTCCCCATATACAAGGGCTTTAGCCAATTAAAATGTCACGCTCTTTGAAAATTTATATAATAAACTCTAGCAGGCCGAAGTATTATAAAGAAATATCTGAGCATACTATTTCTTATTAAAATCTAGTATACATATTATTTACCTTAATCACTATCTAATAACACTTTCTTATAGATTTTATTAATTCCTTTAAATAATTCTTTAGAATTACTTTCCAAGTTTCTTTTATAGCTTTTCGAAGTATATTGTAATTCAATTTATTTGAAGAGTAATAATTCCAAATTCATTCTTTTATTTAATTCTATATATTTTTAATAGGATTAATATTAGGAAAAAAAGAAGGCCAATTAATCTTTTCAATATCTTTTTTAAAAAGATTTTGAATTGTATTTTCAGTATTATAATCTAATACTTCATTTTATATAAATATATAATCTGAATATAACCTCATCTAATTATATACAATAGATATTATATATACTTAATATGATATAATATTAATAATACTTTAATCCTTTTTTTAAAAGATTTTTAATTCTTTATCTGATTTGTTTAAAAAACATTTCTAAAATATCTATTCTGTTTTTCTATATTCTTTTTTCAATATATATATAAAATCAAGAGCTTTATCTTTTCGATATATAATATATATTTTTCAATATGATTCTATAGTAATCGATAATGTAGATTTAGTATTCAAGGAGGTTGATGATGAGATTATCAACCTTCTATTAGCTTTTTTTATTTTAATAAATTTGAATATAGATTTGAATATAAGCTCGATTTATAAAAAAAGAGATTATTATAATAATTCTAAAGATATATTTTAAAACAAATTCAAAATAGGGTTTTGAAAGTAGTATTATAATAATCTAGATTAACCAATGATACCCCTGTATTTAATCATTTCAGCTAAATGTGGGGTCAATTAGTGTTTTACAAGACTTACCCTTTCAACCATTGTATAGGATGGTATAAGGGTTGTGCAGACTTGTGTAGGCTTGTACAGGTTTGAATAGATTTGAATAAGCTTGAATCGGCTTACATACACATAAACCCACTCCCATAAACTTACCACCACAAATGATTCAATCCTCTCAGCCTTTCTCACTCTAGTCACACCACATGATTCAAAGGCGACAATTAAATCATTCCATCTATAAATACCTCCCTGCTAGGTACCGTATTACAAGATCTGTTCCGTTCCATGCACGTTCAGCTAGCGACGAACCGCCTCTTTTCCTTACGGAGTAAGCTTCTAGACTGTGTCGAAGATTCTAGGAGGCGAATAAATCGAGGAGAGGAGAGTACAGAGACAGATGATGAGAGTAAAAGTTGTACGGTACGTGGTTACCTCACGAGTCATCATATCAACGCCAGCGAAAGAAGGAATATCATACCAGACCCGGTATGGGTTACAGTGTTGAAGGCTAGGTAGGTGGGAGGCAGGTACTTAATATATGGCTTAGAAGAGAACTAATCGCTTTCGAGAGAGGTACATAGCGTATGGTCGCGTATGGTCGCGTATGGTGTCGTGTTGTGGGAGAATCAGGTACCCGAGAAGAGGCGCCCGTCCACTGACTGGTGTTTGGTGTTTGGTGTTTGGGTCAAAGTGTCTGATCCTTAGATCCGATTGAGATTGGAATTTGGATTGATGGAATCACATGAGCAGTGTAGTAATAGTAATGGATAGAAACAAGTACCTCCTAGTAAGCCGTGAGATAGTCAGAAGGGTCGATGCAATAAATTCTCATTAATAAAGTCTCAAGTCTCAAGTCTCAAGTCTCAAGTCTCAAGTCTCAAGTCTCAAGTCTCAAGCCTCAACTCCATCCACCATCCAGCGTTTCAAAACGCCTCACCTCGTGCTTACCCGACGATCCAGTCATAATTTCCTTTCCATCCCTTCCATCCCTTCCATCCCTTCCATTGCTTCTATCGTATCCTTCCATCACCCAACCTTAACCAATCCGAACCATTAATCATACACACCACTGCCAAGTTGAACCACTTCCCTCACACGTTCTCACACGTTTGCCATGCGCAGCCATGCAGATGCCATGTGTATTTTGGAGCCTTTCCCGGAACCCCTGCCCACCATTCCCTTGCTCTCCTTTCACCCACCAAACCAGTGACGCTGGATGGAGGGAAGAATAGATTTTTTCGGAAGTCCCTAAACTTTGGAAAGGAGCCCACTAAACCCTTTCAAGTAAATGGATGAGATGGATCTGGATAATCTCATTGCGATAGTCCACACTTACGAAGGCTTACGGAGCTTTCATTACATAGTATGCTTGTCCATGTTGCTTGCTTCATGGGATACGGTATGGATGGGCATGGGTGACATTTTCTGTCGGTTGTAAACACCCTTTTCCATGCGTGAAGTAATCATAGTCATAGTGTGTGGAGGAGTGCTCTGTATGTATTCTATGTATCATGTATCATATCTCATGTAGGTAATGTACTTGCTTGCTTTGCTTGTTGTCCTTACTGGGTACGCTGGATTTAACGCTCTCGAGATCCCTAGGAACAAGCATGGTTTTGCATCTTTAATGCAGATGGATGTAATTTATGACACTGCACAGCTTATTACATGCTTTTGATTTGTAGTAGTGATAACGATACGATACGTACCTAGGTCATGAATTGTATGGAGGAAAAGAGAAGGAATCTAATTCAATTCAATTCAACTCAATCAATCACCTCAATCAATCACCTCAATCAATCAACTCAATCAACTCAATCAATCACCTCAACCCAAATCAAATCATGGATACAGGACATACATATTCATTCCAAATTTGATGGGATAATACAAAATACTACTCGTGGATCCTTCGTAGAAGAACTTCACCCTTCTCACATTGACCCCATCCCAATTCCAGAGACTCCATGGGTCTGCACATCTATATCCATATTCATCTTCATCTTCATCTCCATAGCCATACCCATCCATCTCCATCTCCATCTCCATATATCCACCATCTCAATCATCCTTTGCAAAACAGTATTATTCACGTCAAGTCCTTTCCTCATCATCCATTTATTCATAAATCCCCAATTGTCTTCAAAAGGCGGCGTGTGGTCCGTTCCCGAACAACAAGACAATTATTATCATATTCTTTTTCCCTTTTCCCTAAACATCACCTGGGGGGAAATTCCTTTGATCAATTTCTACTCATTGTCTCTCTCTAGTCTCCCGTCTCTAGTTTCTACTTTCCACTCTCTAGTCTCTAATCTCTAGTCTCGAATCTCTGACACCAAGTTTCATCCTAAACATTCCAAAGGGAACGAAGAAGGAAAAAAAAGAAGATTCTCGACTTTCTGTATCCTATTCTATCCTATCCTATCCTATCCTATCCTATCCTATCCTATCCTATCCTATCCTATCCTATCCTATCCTATCCTATCCTATCCTATCCTATCCTATCCTATCCTATCCTATCCTATCCTATCCTATCTTATTCTATCCTATCCTATCCTATCCCAATCCTATCCTATTCTATCCCAATCCCATCCCATCTTTGTTCTCCCAAATTCTACACCGTCTTGTCGATAGGTAATTATTCAATTTACAAGATAATTCACTTTCAATACTTGCCCAAAATCTCCACACAAAGGAACACTCTTTCACTCCACCAACTTAACTCAACTTAACTCAACTCAACTCAATCCCATCTTGAGTTTCGACTTCGATTCGCTTCATCATACAACAACATCTTGCAATTTCCTCTCAAGAAAATTAATCAGCTTCACTATCGATAAACGATCCGACCCATAAACAACTTCCATCTTTCGGTTGTCTCGAGGTTCATGCGAAATTGTTAGTTTTGCGCCGAATGTCTCCATTTACAAATTCAATCGTGTTTCCTTAGAAATTTATTGGTCAACTCGAGGATAAGGGGAGATAGAGTCTTGATTTCACCCAGACTTTTGCGCCCATGGGAAACAGTTCTGGAAAGCCGGTGAACTTCGAAGATGAAGGTATGAATTGATGGAGAGTTCCGTGGCAAGAGAGACTCCCCAAGAATTCGAGGAATTATTGGGAACGAAAACCCCGTATCACACCACCACCTCGAGTACGTTTGCTGACATATGATTTCTTCACCACAGTGAGCCTCAATCATTTTCGACTTCTGCGAGTGGTGGGAAAGGGTGCCTTTGGAAAAGTAAGGATAGTAGAGAGGAAGGATACCGGATTGACGTTTGCGCTCAAGTACATTCGCAAGGATGAGGGTTGGTGATACTTGATTCCAATCTTGAACGACTACTGATTGCTGGAAAATATAGTTGTTCGACAAGAAAGCGTGCGGAATATAATTCGAGAACGACGAATGTTGGAGCATCTAAATCACCCATTTATTTGTAACTTGCGATATAGTTTTCAAGATATTGAGTACATGTACGTTAATTTGGATCTGGATCTGGATCTAGACCTGGACCACAAGCACTCACTAATCTTTCAACAAACAGGTATCTCGTCGTCGATTTAATGAACGGAGGAGATTTACGATTCCATATTTCGAGAAAGACCTTCACCGAGGAAGCTGTTCAATTTTGGATTGCCGAACTTGGGATTGCATTAAAGTACATACATAAGCAGGGTATCATACATCGGGATGTCAAACCTGACAATGTTTTATTGGATTCCGAGGGACATATTCATTTAGCAGATTTTGTTTGTCCTCCCAAGAACACGTCCCGAGTGTGAACACGACGCTAACATCCTGCAGAATGTTGCATCGGATTACACTTCACACAGATTATTAACGAGCAAATCGGGCACTCTAGCTTATCTCGCACCAGAAGTTTACAAAGGATGTGGATATGGACCTGGCGCAGATTGGTGGTCGCTAGGAGTCCTGTTCTACGAGTGTATCTACAACAAGGTATTATTCGACTCATTTTCCAATATCCTGTCAACCCCACTTTTCCAGTTTTCAGTTCTAACCAATGTATTCAGAGGCCCTTTGAAGGTAGTACACAGACAACTCTAGCAGCACAGATAACTAAAGCTTCACCAAATTTCCCCATCACCGCCCCAGCCGTTTCGATGCCATGTTTACATGCCATTAGCTCAGCTCTCGAAGAGGATCCAGCGAAGCGAATGGGTTCAGCCGGATTCGAAACTTTTACCGATAACCCTTTCTTCAGACCTATAGATTTCGAGGCACTTGAGAGAAAGGAAATAGAGCCAGTTTTCGTTCCATCTAGTGAGAAGACGAATTTCGACGCTACTTATGATCTTGAGGAATTGCTATTGGAGGAAGCACCTTTGGAAGCTCGGGCACGTCGACAAAAACCAAGAGAAGCTCTCAAGGAAGATGCGACCGAGAAGGAAATCAAGGAAGAAGAACTTCACAAGATGATTGAAGCTCAATATACGACATTTGATTACACAAAGGCAGCGTATGACAGGTTAGCACTCTCCTGCAACTCGTTTCCCCTTATGCTAACTCGATATTCTTAGATACAATGAAGGTGGTGATCCAAATTCCCCGCCTCCGGTTACACAAAATGTTAGCCCGTCGACGCCAGCATCACAAACTTCTGATGAATTCCCAAAAGCCACTCTCACGCGCACTTTATCCAAGAATCGGAAAAGAGCTGCTTCGCGGTCTCAACCATCTTCACGTTCTGAATCACCATCGAATAGTGCAAGTATTCCACCAATTCCGAACGCGCAAATTCCTGGCTCTCAACAACCTTCCCAAAATACTAGCCCTGTCTTAGGACCTCCTCGTTCCGTACCTCATTCACACACACCAAGTACCACCAAAACACCCTTATCACCGTATCAACAGTCATATAACCGCCCTCATCGTCCTGGTGGAATACGCAAGGAATCACAAGGTGGAGGCATGCAAGTGGTTTTAGGCGAAACTGGAAGTTGGTCGGAATTGGCCAAACAAGATGCAACCCTGCCCGCAGATGCTAAATTAGTAGAAGCGCATGCCAAGCCAACTGGTATGTTAGGATTCTTATCTAGAAAGAAGGGTAGAGGGCACAGTCCAAAGCCACAGGAGAGGGGTATCTTAGGAAAGGAAGGTGCAAGAGTTATCATAAGCCAAGGTTGAAAATATACTGAATCAGAATGATTCGATGAGACATTTCAATACTATCGGTACCTATTTACGAATTTTCGGTACACCGTTTCCTTTGGTGCGATCAATGTACATTCATTGCATTCGTTGCATTTTCAAGGGGGGGCCAAGCGGGAGTTTTATCACTTTTATTTTACCCGATCATACGTACACAGCTTTCTCACTACTCGAGCATGCTGGACTTTTAATTTCTTTTTCTACATATTTCTTTTGTTCATGACAGATATGCTGGAGGAATCATGAACTCCATGTGGTTCTTTTTTCCTTGCGGAGAAGGAGATGTAAATATCAAAAGAGAAGCGATCAGATAGGCATCTGTCTTGCGAGGAACGATTAACTCGGCACTTGAAGCGAACGAAAGACTCTAACTTGAATCCGGGATACGATTTTCATAGGACTAAATATGGAGGTGCTTATGGAATGGAAATGATCTCTAGGAATGAGTTTCGCTTTACGTTTTACTTTTGAGGGGTGGGGGAGAAGAGGAGTGATGAAATAAGTTGAGAGAGGATGTGATGAGATAGATACCATTTGGCGAGGGAAACCGAGATTGCAATCTTTGGGATATGCAAATGCGGTATAGGGATAGAGGATATTTCGGGGGGATAGAATTGGTGATGGGTATGGTATGATATAGATATGATGGTTGATAGGATGGTTGATAGGATAGAATAGAATAGGATTTGATTGGTTGATTGGTTGATTGAGTTGAATTGGATTGAGATAGAATATGGGATGGGTGGATATGGATGGATGGAATAAGATGAGATGAGTTTTGAGTACTTTTGTAGATATGATACCAAGATGAAATACGAAACATCTTTTTTATTTTTTTTATTTTACTGTTGTTTTTAACTTTTTTTGATTTTGATTTTGAGAGTTTGAGAATTTGAGACTTTGGAGTTGTATGATTGTGTGTTTGTATGATAGGTGTATGATGGATTAGATAGTAAATCATATAACAGGTTGTATGATAAGTTGGTTAGTTATATGATGAATGGATGGGTTGGTTGTATAACGGGTTGATCGATCGTGTGAAAAATAATAATAATAATAATATCACATAACGTGTTTTATCACCGAATGGATCATTTTAAAATACACCAAAATTAGCTATTTTTAAATATTCTTATTTTAATAACTAATAATTATTTCTGAAAATTAAACGGATTTTGAATAATAATAAAATTTTAATTTCTTATAAATTCAGCTTTTATATAAATATTTCTATTATATTCAATAAAAAATTGAAAATGTTACGATTTTCGTTATAAAGAAACTATTTATGTAATAATTCTTACATTAATTTGAATATTCGAAAAAAAAATTAGATTTTTGTAATACCTTTATAATTAGATTTTATATATTAAATTTTTAAAAAGTTCTATTTATAAATAAAGAAAGTGCACGGTTACGCACAGACGAATTTTGTATGTAAATTGAGTGATCCATTCGGTGATACGATCCACTCGGTGATAAAACACGTTATATAAACAAGAACTTCAACCCTCGTTCCTTGGGTCTTATCCTTGAGATAAAACGTTGAATAACTATTAAATTCAATCTTTGTGCCTTTAATTGAATTTACAAATTATTAGGACTTTTAAGATTATGAATTTTAACCTTTGTGCCTTCGGTCAAAGTTCTTTATATAAGATCTATCTATTTTATATAATACCTAAATGTGACATGTATCGCTTAAAAAGTCTATGTATAAAAGTCTGTGCATTAATGTATATGACTGCCGAATAAGCAATGTATTTACCTATATTGTTGATTAATTAATTTAACCTCGAGCGTAGCGAGAATCGGGGATTTGGGGGCTGGCCCCCATATATATAAAAACTAATTTTTTGAATAATAATTATTTTATTATTATTGTTATTATTATTATTAGCTTTTTTCTTTTCAAAAAAATATTTATTTATTATTAAAATATAAATACTAATACAATATAAGGCCCTATAGCCAGCCTCAAACCTGGGCTACCCAGTATAAAGTGGATTGAACAGCATCAACTTTGCAAATGGGAGACAAGCGGTAGGAGTGCGTACAGCACCCTTGGCCGCTTTTCCCCCGGCCTGCATCACAGCTGTAGAAGAACGGAACACGTGGCTATGCTGGCACCCCCGCTAGCATAGTCCATCCCTAGTACCCCCTGGGAGATCGTGGCGAGCCCCTGCGGCTTGCCCCCTGAATGTAAATTAAAATAAATAAATAAATAAATATAAATACTAATAAAACCTTGAGTTTGAGGTGATTTTGAAGTGATTCATTTAAAGATATAATTTACTCATATATAAACCACGTTATATCCTATATATATATAAATATTTTATACACTCAATCAATTAGTTAACCATCTCATATTGAATATCAATATCGATATCCAACATTTAACTCTCCCTTACAAATCGATAAAAAATCCCACTAATAGCTACCAGCAAGCCTCCACATACTAAAAACACTCCCCGGCGATACTCCTCTCCTTCCCTCACGAGCGCGAGACTCACCACGACGAAAATATTCAACGGAACGCGCAAGGCGCCGTAGACGCGCGCGCGCACCCCATCTTCGATCCATTTCCCCTTGAGGGAGCCCACGGCGGGGAAGTACATGCCGACCATGGCTTCGAAGACGCAGAAGGCGTAGAAGGTGGAGTGTGGATTTTGGGTTAGGAGGGGGAAGAGCAGGGCGGTGGAGGAGAGGGCGAAGATGAGGGTGAGGAGGCGGGTTTGGGGGAGGAGGGGGAAGGCGCGGGTTAGGTGGGTGAAGGTTAGAGAGCCGAGCATGACGGAGGACATGAAGGAGGCGAAGATTGTGCCGAGGGGGAGGGGAGAGGTGGGAGAGGAGGTGGAGCTGAGGAAGGGCGTCCAGAAGAAGACGAAGAGGTACATGCTGCCTTCGAAGAAGCAGGATGCGAGTCCGAGGATGAAGATTCGGGGGTTGGTGAAGATGAGAGTGAGGGCTGAGGGTGTGGGAGAGGGGGCTTGGGAAGTGTGTGAGAGATGGTTGGCATTAGGTGAGGTGGGGGTGGTTTCGGGGGTGCTCGAGCTGCTAGAGGTGGACTTGGGGACTTGGGTTGCACTATCGCCGTAGTTTTCGGTCTGGTAAAAATGTGATTAGTTGGGGATGGAGACTTCTGGAGAAATGGGAGATCGTACCCAGTATATCGTAATGATGTATGCAGAAACTCCCAAAAGACATGCAGAAGCCATAAATGGCATTCTCCTATCATCCGTAATCTGGACCAACCATTCGCTAAAAACACCTGACAAAATCGCCATGACGCTATTCAACGTAGACATGACTCCAAACAGACTATTCAGACTCATCCCGGCTTTGTGTATATTCCTCTTGTGATATTCCGTTACCATCCAACTCTCAAAAGCGCTGAACATCAAGCTGGTACTTAGACCTCCGAAGATTCGTCCCACGAATAGGATTGGAGTGCTAGGAAAGATGGTGGAAAAGCACGAAAGGGAATAGGTGAGACAGAAGACGAGACATGCTGATTTGCGACCATATTTATCGGCGAAGGATCCGACAAAGTATCCTGATATGCCACCGGATAGAAAGCCAGTTGTGAAAAGCCATGCTACGATTTTCTCATCCAGTCCAAATTGATCTTTGTAAAGACTGTAGACGTAGGGACCTGTTTGAATGTTAGTATTGTGATGACTGTCTAATTGAGGGATATGTATTACCTTGAAGCCAATCTGATGCCATCACAAGACAATAGACGGTAAGGAATAGTTTGGTGAAGCGGCTTGCTTCTGCTTTTGCTAGAGGGGTAGCATCATCATTGTTTTTCCTATCTTCCGAGATCTCTTCTTTTGCTTGATATTGTCGCCATGTGAGAAGACCACATGCTGATATTAATACTAGGAATGCACCATCATAGAAATTCATATTGAAACGCTGCTCGGAGAGTTGTTTTGACCGGTTGATGGAGGGGTACTGGTGGTACTTTCAACCAGCTTAATATTGAATGGATTTCCCAGAAAAACGACGAAACAAACAGAATGCCAAATGAATCAATTGATAGCTTTGTATGTTCATCTGAAATGGTACTTTGAGATGAATAAAAGGAAATGCCAGATACAAACCTACATTTATTATTAATCCCTTGTGTTTGAACATTGACATTGGGCGCGTCTCAGCTTTGAATGGGCTTTGGCGCTTCACGATTGTATGTTTGCGGAATCCCCGTATCGGGGGGTTTGATGCTGTAGGATTCTAATGGAGCTCCCCTTGGGCGGTAAATACCCTGTAAATCTAACTAAAACCAAATAGGACGAAAGTGGCATGGCAGAATAATGAAAGGACTCCACCCCATCAACATCCTGAACCTTCATCTTTTGGAACTTCAATAATATATTTTATATACACAACCATGGATTGGTAATGGTAATTTTGTCCAAAATGGATGGTGATTGGGAGGAAGTGAGTTATGCTTTCCTTTATCGTCACAAAATGGGTTCTCAAACTTTGATCTTGTTATAACGAGCTATGTTGTTTCTGAGCCTTGTTTGTCCTATGCCCTCAGCTCAGCATTGTTATTCCACGGCAAGGAATGAGCTCTCATGGCTTCTTCTCTCCTAGGTCAAACTGCTCTTGAAGCTCGACTCGCGATTCAGCAGATTGCTAAACATCTTACTCAGGTCACTAGATTTCAGTTGCCGCCTTCGGGTGTGCATCCAGATCTCACACAAGCTCCTGCGCGAGCATTCGATTCGTCTCAAGAGTTATTTTGGATTGGGGATGAGCTGGGACGCGTTAAAAGTTTCTATGGTCTCGAAGGTATAGGGTATACATCTTACAAAGCCGGTCAAGATCCAATTCGTCAATTTCTGTTCCATGATAAAGGAGTTATTTCAGTGGGAGGAAGAAGCGTTCACATGGCATCGAGGAGGGGTCTACATATATGGCACATTACGTACGATACTCCCCCCCCCGGGAAGCTTTGCAGATCAGGGCTGATACCTTTGCGGATATAGCCACGAAGATATGAAGGACTTGCGATGTATGAGTTACACTTCGAAGGGAACATCAGAGATACTGGTTGCGGGGATCCAGGACCAAATGTTTATAATTGACGTGGACAAAGGGGTTGTCACGAAGCAGGTACAGCACCCCGCGAATTTGTAGAATGATTTTCTAAGCTTCTAGGTGCCGACGAATAATCACTATAAGATCATGAAGAGGAGCCGGTCCATTTGCGCGGCCACACCGACGGGGTCCGTTTGTATACTCGATCCTTACGACTATACTGTGATCAAGACGTGGCAGGCTCATACAGCGCTCATCAACGATATGGATGTGCAAAGCGACTATCTACTCACTTGTGGATATTCGTTGCCAAATCAAGGATCATACCGGCTCGATACTTTTGTCATGGTATTTAATCTTAGGACATTATCGACTTTACCTCCAATTCCCTTTCCTCCAGGAGCAGCATTTGTTAGAATGCACCCGCGCATGCTGACCACCTGTTATATTGTTTCGCAACAGGGTCAAATTCACATAGTTGATTTGATCAATCCGAATTCAAGCAATGTCAGACAAGCAAATGTTTTAACCACGTTGCGATCTCTGGAGATTGCAGCTACAGGAAACGCTATTGCGTTATCAGATATGGAAAATAGTGTACATATATGGGGTTCGCGAGGCAATATTCGATTTGCCGAGCTCAGTGGTCCTATTGAGTTTGCGGACACGGAGGAAAAACCCACGAATGGACTATGGAACGACGACGCGTAAGTGTGGAAAACTCACCCATTTTTGATCTCGCCAATTTAACTTTCAATAGTCCATTCAATTCAATTGGTCTCCCATACTATCGAGAGAATCTTTTATCTGCTTGGCCGAGTCATCTCATTTTCGAAGTCGGTGCTCCGCCTGTCAAGGTTGACCCAAATTGGATCATAAATCCTAAAGTTGGAGATGGGATGATTTATGGCAAAAATGCAAGGAAGGATGTGAGAAGAAATCAGATAGAGAGTAGGAGAACAGCCGAGAGGACACAACCAAGTATACAGACGCCGAAATTCTTGAGTGAAAGGGCCAGAGAAGGCGTTAATGATGCAACTCCTGAACGTGGGATTAATGAAATTGCCGAAATCATTAGGGATAAAAAGCTCCCGACTTTACAAGCAGGTAACAGTGCTTTCTACATGAATGTTGAGATTAAGTATAGCAAGTTTGGAGTCGATGATTTTGATTTTGGGTAGGTGCCAACTCCCCTTTCTGAAGAATTGTCTAATGTCGGGTAGATACTACAATAAGACTCCATATTCGGGGCTCGAGACTCATATCTCGAATTCATATGCTAATTCCTTGTTGCAAATAATGAGATTTACGATTCTCATTCGAAATTTTGCTTTGAAACACACTGCGACGGGTTGTGTTAATGATATGTGTTTGTTGTGCGAAATGGGTTTCTTGTTTGATATGCTGGAGAAAGCAGCGGGGACTGTATGTCAAGCGACAAACTTGCTGAAGACGTTTAGCCATATTCCAGAGGGTGAGTAACCTCTTGAGAATGATCTTTACACTGCTGATATTTTAATAGCTAAGAGCATGCATTTATTGGAGGAGGAATCACGTGGAGGTTCAATCTCAACTTTACTTCAGTCATTGAATCAATTTTTTCTTAATAGGATTCCACAAGAATTCAAAAGCGTTCCTAGTGGCTCCAACATATTTGAGCGTGTTAGTACCTGACCTGATACTTTTGTCAAGATTATTGCTGATCATTCAGGTTTTTTCTATGCCCGTTACAATGAATATCAGATGTGTCTTTTGTAAAAGTGAGCATACACGACCAGGAGGATCCTCTTCTATTGACCTCACTTATCCGCAAACACCACCTGTAAGTTCAGTACTTCAACGCAGAATTTGAACCATGCTAAATACATTAGAAACCATATAATCGAAATGGCAAGGCACCATCAATGCCTAAGAAATCATTCTGTGAGATTTTGAAAGCAAGCATTGAACGAGAAACCACAAACCGTGGATGGTGTGGGACTTGTAGAAAATATCAAACTTTACAAACGAAAAAGACCATCCATACCTCACCACCAGTCCTTATGCTCAATGCAAATCTTACGAGTCCTGACTCAAAACAGTTTTGGGAAACACCAGGTTGTTTGCCAGAAGAGATAGGAACTATCATTAACATGGGTCAAATCTACTGTTATCAAGGCGAAGATTTGAGACTTCACATAGCACGTGGTGCTCATAACATTACTGTTTATTCTTTGGTAGGTTTCGCTGCGGAAATTGATGTCGGGCAAAACGAAAAACCTCATTTGGTATCTTTGATAAATGGTGAAACTCACATTCCCCTTTTGCTTTTACATGTACTAATATATCATAGTTGCTCATTCTGCGTCAACTCCACCAGCAGAAAGTCAATGGCATCTCTTTAATGATTTCCTAGTTACTCCGATACCAAAAGAAGATGCACTATCTTTCAACTCGAGTTGGAAACTACCTTCCGTTATCACTTATCAAGTGAAGGAAACGAATAATAGGATTGATAATTCGTGGAAGGACAATTTAGACACATCTCTTTTATTTGCCGATGAAAAGTTGGTTCTCCTCTCTTCTCAACCTCTTACAATTGCTAACTCACCTCAAGTACTCGCGTCATTAATAAAACTCACAAACCTCTCTCCCCAGATCGCGAAATGCCAACCGAAGGAACCCTCATAGCTCTCGATACTGAATTCGTCTCTATTCGTCAACCCGAAATAGAAGTCAACTCCGAAGGCGAAAGACAAACTATCCGACCTATTGCACACGCTCTAGCACGTGTCTCTGTTGTTCGAGGCTCAGGTGATGATGAAGGATATCCATTTATTGATGATTACATCAATTGCAAAGATCCGATTATCGACTATTTGACTTCTTATTCGGGTATTAGTCCTGGTGACCTCGATCCACAGAAAACGAAACACAATCTCGTTTCTCTCAAGATTGCTTACAAGAAACTCTGGATTCTCTTAAACCTTGGATGTAAATTTGTTGGCCATGGGCTCAAAACAGACTTTAGAGTCATTAATATACAGATACCAAAAACACATGTGATTGATACAGCTGATCTTTTCTTTATACAAACTAAACAGAGGAAATTAGGATTGGCGTTCTTGGCATGGTATTTATTCAGAGAAGATATTCAAGTCGAGACGCATGATAGTATTGAAGATGCAAGAACGGCGTTGAGATTGTGGAAGAAATGGGAAGAATGGACTGCGTCAGAAGAAGTTGGGGGGATGTTAGTGGAGGAATTGTTAATTGAAGTTTACAGACAAGGACAAGCCTGCAATTTTAGACCTCCCAGCTTCAATGCTAGGAAAGAAAGAGAAAGGGAGAGAGAAAGAGAGGGGAGGGATATTAGTAGAACCAACACTCCACCAACAAATGGGAACGAAGATGGGGGTATAAGCTTGAAGGGACCAAGTACACCGGTTCGAAAACCACTTGGAGTGTTGCCGTTTGGCTCTGGGGGAAGTGGGAGTGCAAATGGGAGTGGATTTTCTAGCTTTGGAGGAGCAGGTAGTGGGTGGACGCCGGGTAAAGGAAGCCCATTGCGGTGAGGCGATACGAGATGAAGGGGAGGGCGTACCTTGATACTTGAATGACTTGGATTAGATACTATGGAAGAGGGGGGAGGTGGAGAGTAGAAGAGAGATGTAGAGGAAGACTGACTTGTTATATTAAATAGATAGAATGGATGAGTGAATGAATGAAGAAAAAATGGTTTATTTGAAAGAGGAAGGAAAGGGATTTTGTATTTTGATAGTTATCTTTCGTATATCCTTTGTTGATAGAGTATCTAAGTAGATACACTAGAATGATTCTCCTTGTTTACCGGGAGCGGGGCTCTCCTGTTGAATTACTCGAGCACCGTCTGATATCCACCCCGCTCCGCTCCACAACCATTCGTTGTGTACCTTCACTAGCCCCCCCCCCCGCCCCCCTCTTTGTTTTCGTCTAATCTATTCCTTTCTTCTTCACTCTCTTGTGTTGTGCATTCTATCTATCGAACCATTCAAACCCAAGTTACAAAAATTTGTATCACAATCTCAATCTCAATCTCAATAGATGTAGATGTAGATGAAGATGGCACCTTTTGGCTGTCTGCTCCGAGTTCAATTTGTATCATCCGTCGTGGCGAAATCTGATAGGCGATTTTATCATCCCATCCATAGGCTTGTACTTACGGACACGACCGACACTCAGCATTCCACGTATGGAAATACACTTGGTTTCCGGATTAGATCCTCCGCTGCGGGATTTTTGTTTTGAGCTTGAGTATTTCATTGCGTACCATATCATGTCGATTCTCATTCTAATTCTGAGAAGTGTGTTGGGAAATTGGAAGGGCGGGCTTGTGCTGTCTGTATTAGAGTGGATGGATGGATGGGGGGATTATGGATTTTACATGGTGATTACGGTATTTGTCATTTCGACTTTTGATTTTTGATAATTGATTTCAATTTTCATTCCTGATATCTCATTTTTGCGATAAGAGTGAATATATGCACGTGAGCACACTTGTTCCACTAGCTTACGCACGTATTGCATATATATCTCGTAGTTCTAGAGCCTAGAATAGATTAGACACAATATCAATCAATGCATTGTACCTATTATGAAGACGTCATAATCACCACCGAGGTGATACCAACACTCATCTTCAGCTTACACAAATGCGATGTTATGACATGACGGCAGAGTATCTTCCTGTACTGGATGATATTTCAAATAGCGATTGCTCGTAATTTCACCAATTGATTTCATTTCTGTCATCTTCAGCTTACACAAATGAGATGCCATGACGATAGAGTATCTTCCGTTTCTCGGCATTGGTATGTTCAGTCACAACCGCTTCGATATAGATGTGAATACCAAAGAAAGTGAAGATCTCATATTGTTCTCCCGCATTCTTTCTGTATATATCTCCCTTTTCTCTTTCTTGTATCATACGATTTATGTAATACTCTGGTCTTGAACAAGATGAAGGCGGGGATTGCTCTTGGTATGACATCAGTTCTGCGTTTGCATGTAATTACATGGTACTTGGTCGGTTATGTAATCATACCAGACTTTGAACGACCCCCTCGCTTGTGTAACTTCTATTGCTGTAGCAATCATTTTGGGGTAGAGCGGTCGTTAGATTAGATATTATTGGCATTTGGATTGCGAGGTGTTTAATTAGAGTTGGTCTCATGTAGATTGATATCTATGCATCGATCTGAAGAGAAAAATGGCATGCGCCACGACATGGAGACTTCTCAGCATTTTTCCCCCAGACGATTGGGCAATCTGGTAGTTTAGAGGTTCCTTCTGTATGTTGATATTGGTAGCGAATAGAATTTATTCTTATGATATAATCTACAGAGCTCTTCCTCGATATCGCGATCAGCACGGTTGCCCTTCCCTTCTCTGATCTTCTTACTTCTCATATTCATGCATGGCCACGTCCCCGGACACGACAGTATCGGAAAGCAAATACAACAAAGAGTGCATATCTAAAATCTTGAATTCCTGTGCTTTTGTACTCAAGATACGCCTCCATACCTTCTCATGCCGGCATTATGTGCATTGCCCCCACCCCCAAGCAACCGCTTCTTTGGCTATCTTGCAAGCAGTGTTTGCCAATGATTTCCCCTCTTCGTGGCTTTAAATGCTGTTCGTGATGGGCGCATATCGAAGGAATACATTTCGAAATTACATTGCACAAAACGACTTGAAATGCAACTGTCCTCGAATTCTGTCAAGATGAGACGAAGCTTTGATTGAATCTATATCTATATAATGAGTCAAGAATTCCATCTCCCGAGCACAAATAGATCCACATTCTCATCAACGTTGAAGTTCACACAAAAGCTCCAAACAAAGCCCTGATAAGGTTTCTTAACACAATCATCATTTGTCCTCGGCCTAGAAAAAAAGCCCAATCAGACCCGCGATTATGGAGATCTTAGGGTCACCCTAACCACTGAATACACATTCGGTTGGGACAATCGACATTTTGGCTCTACTAGAGGGTGCACCTTTTGGCATCCCAATCCACAAGGCAATCTCTTCCCAATGGGTTCGATTTGTCTTAGCGATCGCAACAACCAAGGGGAAACAAATTTTCGAACCGCCGTTTTAGTTGGTCCGAATCCCAATACACCTGGAGGTAGCAGCGCTGTTGCAAGGCCAGTTGACTGGACTGACTTTGGGGCTATGGTGGTGGGGGTGGAAGTGTCGAAGCAATTCTCTGGCATCCGTGAGTTATATCCCTCCCAAAAATGTGTCAATGCCCTCTATTTTCCCTCCCAGAAATTTTCTGTAATGGAATCTAGAACAAGATACACTTTGAGTCATACCTCTTTACTACTTCACTCTCTGTCCGAATCAAGCATACAATGACACTAACTGGTATCCTTATAGCGTTGCCCCACCCGGCTATGTTGCAATGGGTGATGTGATGGTCTACCGTCTCAATAAGCCTAGCACTAACAGTCTAGTGTGGTGCTTACGTGCCGATCTAGTTGCAAACGGCACTTATCGTAATGATCGACTATGGATGGCAGTGGTGCAGGCCATGGGCAAGGTCTCTCCATCTGGGGCATTCTTCCCCGCGATAACGGTGTTGATGGGAGTGAATATATTCCCATCTATACCGACACCTTCCGCGGCATCTTGACACCCAACTACACTCCCACCAAGCCCGACAATGGATTAAGTGTAGTCCCTCAATTGAGAATTCCAAACGCCTATAGAGAGTTCACTCAAGGTGTTCCTGCTGTAACTCCTACCACCATTCCCAATACCGGAAAAAGCTACGAGGTAGTCGAAAATGCCAGCGTCACTCTTCCACTCACATGCTACTACAAGGTTAACGATTCTCGCTGTATCGACGGAGTTGCAAACCCATTCATTGAAATTAGCAAAGGGACATGCTGGTTTGTTGAAGGCGTGTGGGAAAATAACAGCAATGGGGCTTTCAATCGCGAAAAGAAAATCAAATACGGTATGAGTCAGACCAAAACCCAAGAGATGACTCATAGCGTGGGCATCGAGATCAGCGCCACGCATGGATTTAAGCTCGCCGAAGTTAACGTGACGCTGAATTACCAGTTTACTTCTACAACCTCTAGCTCTTTCACCGACTTTACAGAGACGGAGGTGACGGAGAGGTTTGAAGTTCCAGCAAAGAATGTGACGGTACTATTCAGCAAACATCTATTCTTGAAGGGTAAAAGGATGGATGGAAGTACGGTCATTACTCAGGCTGAAATTGTTGCCAATAATGATGTGCACTTTGAGGCTGTGTTCTTCCTTGATTGAATATTCTAAGTTTGAAAGGCGGGAATCGAGGAGAGCTTTGAGCTTTGCAGTTTGGTCTGACCTTTTCCTTTGGTATCGTGTATCTTGCACTTCGTTTACCTCCTCTGCTCTCGCAAAATTTTGAGGAGGTGCTATGCAGTATACTTTGTCCATTCTTTTTTTTTTCTTTTTGAATTCAACATTCATCCACCAGTCAATTCACTTTCGTTTGTTGCTTGGTCTAGTTTTTCGCTAAAAGTTAGTTAATCTTAACACTCGTTTTCGTCGACTCTGAGAAGTCATTTTGAATTTTGATCGCCTTCAGACGTGGATGTGCTCTAGGCTCTCGAGATGGTTTATATCTAAGGGGTCAAGCAGGGCTTCAAGCAACAGGAACAATGATTTCGATTCGTAACTAGTAGTAGGTAGAGTATACTAAATGATTGAAATTGAGCACGAAGCTCTTCAATGGCCAAACGCATGCCAATTATATAGATCTTCATGCTTTGCTGAGTCCCTTGGATTTAGTGGACCTAAGATACAAACTCATAGCTCCTCTAAATCCTTGGGGTCCTTCACGAGTAGTTAACTCATGCGGTGCAGTACTTGTGTAGTCCGACGTAAAAGCTCAATCTTCAAGTGCCTATTCTCTTTAAACCCACATAAAACAGTGGTTCATGAATCTTGTGTAAAGGACTGTTGTAAAAGGATTCAATTCTACCTTGGAATGTAAAACTAAATAGTAAATAGAAGAACAAGAAGTGAGATACAGGAGCTCCAATTATATGTATAGAAATAAAGTCATGTGATATATCCTTTCAATGTATCTTGACAATCAGGCGAAAGCAGGGAATCAGAAGGTGGATCGAATTCTTCAGATGTGACCCACCCTGTTGAATGAAATTCAAAGATTTTTTGACCATCATAACGCTAGTCTTCAGTGAGACTGACTGAACTGTTGGAAATACTCAGACATGTAATACTTTCCATATATATATATTCTGAAGCTAGATAGAACTCTTTTTCTAATATTTTGTTTATGTTATCCTTTTCCCTTTACTTTTTTCTCCCCTTCTTAAATTAAGATTTTGAATTAATATTGAATACTCTTACAACAAGAAATTATAATTTCTTCGATCTAAATCATCAATAAGTCATTTTGTTAAGATATATATCTTTCTTTGTCCTTATAGTATATCAAATCAAACAACAAATCGGGCTTGTGGTTTAGTGGTATAATGTTCCCTTAGCATGGGAGAGGTCCGGCGTTCGATTCGCCGCTAGTCCAATTTTTTTGCATGTTTATTGTATTTGTTTTTGCTATTTAGATTGATTTTGAACGAGGGAGTTGAGGGTTTTGATACCTTTTTTTTTGTGTAAAGAGAAAAGGCTTAGCGAAGGGAAATGGTTTTTCCGCTCCGACTGGCTTGTGTACGGTCTCTTGAGTGTGTAGCAAGCCAGTCATGTGATGATTGGAGCAAGTTGCTTGGCGTACAAAGCAAACCTTTTAAACCTTTGATGAGCATCTTCCATTATGCCAATCGAACACGCCAACCGAAAGCTTTATTTAATTGATGCAATTAGGATTGAACCGTCGAATTCTTTTAGTGTTCCAACTCAGATATGACATTCACATGCTTGAAAAGATTGTATCTTGCTGTGCAATTGATGTCGTTCTTGCGGAGCTAGCTTCGGAATAACTTCAGTATTTCTCACGGCCAGTTCTTTCCTTTTCGAGGTTTTGTGTTCTTTGGCTTTCTTGATGTCTTTTTGAGCCTGCGAGAACATTTCCTAACAAGATTTTGATAAAAAGTTTGCATATAGTATAGGATTACTTTGCTAGGTCAAATCATGTGTTTGAATAACAATATGCAATCGCGGATATTGTATTGATACTATATCTTTAGGTCTTAATGAGGAGGTAATAAGGGCTTTTCCTTTCGTTTCTGCGCTTCTGGACATTTGGGCTTTGAGACTATGTGTGTAGTTCAACACGCATAATATGCTTTATTGGTATCGTGCAATGATAGCGTCTCATGCATTGTGTCGATTCATACAATCACAATAATCCCACGTGTCATATCGATTTTGTCATTTCATTTTGAGACATCTTGAAGAGGTGATAAAGGGAACCACAAGTGGCTTCCCGGTTGTGTCAACAATCCCTTGTAAGAGGGCTCTAGACACGTATGCAGTGCACATAATAATAATTTGGTAAAGCTTCAACGATCCTGGTTTCCTCTGCATCACGTTGTGTGTTTATGCGATGTGAAGGTCGTCTGTCTAATCTCCTATGCACTTATTGGACATACAACTCTTTTGAGCCCCTCCGCCGACATCCGTTCATGTCTCTTTCATTTTTAAAAGTTTGGGCTCGGGATGTCTTACCATTCCTCCAATCTTAAATGATTAAAAATTTTACGTTACAAATCACGTCTGCTTAGGTGCGATTCAAAAGAAAAAATTGCGATTGTATCAAGTTGGTCAAAGCGAATTATAACTCTATTTGTTGTATCCAATATGGAAGAAGTTATTTATGTTCATTGTCAGGTACTTGCCTTGATTTCACGAGAAAACTGTTTGAGGCGGGGTATACTGTTGCGACGGCGCAATTGAGGTTGCACCCAGAAGCCGAAGTGGCCATGGTCAGTCAGCTCATCGTCCGCCATATTTAATGTCCTATGCTTCCCCTTGCGTAAGGTGAGATTGTAGTAATCCACTGGATGATTATCAATGGTTTCAAGAAAATGGCAGATGCTCCCTAGCAAGACTCGACAACTGTTATCCCAGGCCACGCCTGACCTTTCGATATCGATTATTTGTGAGTACATTGGAATCAGAATCGGATCGGACAATTTGGGGTTGTTGATTTGAGGAAATAGCCTTGATACGGTGGTATCAGACCTTGTAAAAATCAAAACAATTGTCCGGATATTTTAGAGAGTTCTGAATTTTTGAAAATCGATCTATCGAGTATGCAGAATTAAACTTCAAGGGCCGGTGACAGTGATCATATACATTGCGGGGTATATCGGGATGTCTACAGATCTGAGCAAATCATAAGCCGAGGAGATAGAGGCGAATAAAGTTTGGAGACAAAGACAAAAACAACGCTGATGCATGGATGAGAGGGGAACGCTTGTGGAAAGTGTCAGAGTTTACTTGAATCTTTCAATTAATTGAATCATAAACCCGAAGAGACTAAAATAATTGCCATCTTTTGGTTGTCATGCATCCTGTCAAAAAGTATGTTTTACATCAAATTTGAAGGAAACAATCGGGTTGTTGGAAGTATTAAGAGGGGGTCAGACAATGGTCGCCTTGTTTTCTTACGTAGAGGAAGTGAATAAAGCAACATAAGCGAATGTATCATGAAAAGGGGAGAATTTCAACTGGTGCGATAACGACCTCACCCATCACATTTCGAACGCCCAAAAAAGCCGAAAAGATTGGCTTTACAGTATTTAGTCTATTAAATGCACTCAACATACAGCCAAACTTAATGTTTCAACGCAAGACAATACTCTATTCCCCGCATCTGCTTTGAAGATGTCGTACTTGATACACGCTCGTTGCAAAATAACCTTTTTTATGTTTCGGCCTCGGGATTTTCCTTCAAAACATGCTTTTGTACCGCACCTGTCAATGCAACGGCGTCGTCACCTTATCTTATCTATGATGGTTGGCTACAGGCTTGGCAAAAATATCGCGAATACCCCGCGCGCAGATTCATCATTAGCCAAACCTTCTTTGTATTGCGCCATTTTATGATAGGGCATTTCGCCACGTCTTACTTGCGTGAATTAAGTTTTCAAATACAACGAAATAGAGATACGGTTGCCATCTCACATTTTGAATATCGGTGAGAAGGTCCGTCTCAAATTCAGTTGGACGAACGGAAGTAGGAAGACCCGAATGGCACTAAGTTGGTAGTTAGTTAAGAGGGCTGGTGCTATCTGGTGGATAAAGTGGGCACAAAAACGAGTCCGTGGGAAACAGAGTTTGCGGGGGGTCCGTGGGGCTGCTTCACCATGTTTTAATTAGTATGTTGTGCGAATACGCACGTTTAGTTTTTTACGTGCTACAGCTAGTATTTGCTGGCACATATTCAAATTCATGTGCATTTGTGGTGTGATAGTAGAGAAAAGATAACGGCATGGAAGTTTCAGCCACGCCAAGGAAGTATAATCTTTGATGTCTTTTCCCTTCCAGATAGTAAGATAGACAAATTTAGGTTACGCCAGACTTGTCAAATAACAAGGCAGTTGTGATTTAGGAGTTTCGAATTTCAAGATTCAGATGAACAAGTTATTTTTGGAATGTATACAAGGATGTTCATCTTGTTACTTTCCATGTTAGACTGAATGAATGTATAGACACAGTTCAAATGGAAAAGAAAGGGACGATCATTTATTGCACCCAGATCATCTCAATGATTCACTCCAGTATCGAAAATAATTTTGAAGGAGAAACCAAATATGTTTGATTCATAATACAGTCCATATGTTTCGGTATCCCATCCCTAGTTCCACAAAGGTGAATCCCAATATACAGTACAAGTTCTCTATATAATACAAAATATGAGCCAAGTAAACTCGTAAATCATCGTCGTCAAAAAGCGGGCTCTACCCAGGTATCAAATCTATCGCCATATACAACAGTCCAAACAGAAGCATATTATCCACTGTCAAAGTTGATATATCTTAGCGACCCTCGGAATTAATGATATCCTTTCCTTGTTCATCCTTCTTGCGATAGAATAAACTCAGCACACTTCCTCTTCGTCCTTCCCTCTCAGACCCCTCGGACTTTCTACTCGATACTCTCACTAGGAGATCATCAGGTTCTTCATCATTTGAGTCTGACCACATGCTTAAAACAGATCCTTTTCGTGGTTGTGATGAACTACCGCTACGACCATGTTTGGCTTCGTGATGAGAGCCCATGAAAGCAGAATTGCTGATGTTTCCGAACGCAGTAGAACGTCGTCTCTCACGTGTCGCCCAACTGTCTCGTTCGTGGGTTGTGGTCTTCCAGTCTTGTGCAAAATCATCGAAAGGAGAGTCTAGGTGAGAGGAGGAACTTGTGCTTGTATTGACTTTCTCTAGATGGTGGGTTAGCTTTTGAATTTACAATAGCCGCGAAAGACTAAGCAAGGTAATAACATACTGAGTGATGACCCAATGGCCTGTTCTGCGAATGGATCTGTGAAAAGAGCATTTTGCTCGCCGACGGTTTGAAGTCTGGGATCCATGATGACTAGTTGTGTATAGTTGGTTGATTGTTGTATGATACGCGTTTGTGTGCGTAATGAGTTTGTTTGAGTATAAAAGTTGTGTGTGATTTTGTATTGTTTGATAGTATGAATGATATTCTAAATCTGTGAATTGAGGGTGCAGGCTTCCTTATATACTTGCTTGTGAGATACACACTGACTCCCGACGGGACTGAGTTCATGTCATTAGATCTGATTATCATGTCTTAACAGAAGACCTTGTCCCAACAAGGTCTAGACGTCATACTGCCTAAGTTCTCGAGTCGACGCAGACGCCCGGACTTGATGATCGACAGAACAATCAATGTGTGAACCTATCAAGATGACTGCTGTGCTCTTCGCCTCTAGGTAACGACTCCTGTTGGTCAAACATGTGCTCGAGGTTGTACAATCACGAAGCGAGACGAATAGATAACGACCAACATTCACTTGGCTCTACATCATGCTGCATTGAGTAAGCATAATTTCCCCAGAATGTGATGCTTGGCAAATCCCCTCACAAATGACCCAAGAGTTATGATTGGCATCTAGAGTGACGAGCCGAAATCTTTATCAGCAGTAAGCCCTAAGAAGGCAAGTTCGCTGCTAATCAGTTTGTGATAAGCAATGTAATCGACACAACCCCCGCATTTTGTGAATTTGCCTCCTCTTGGCACGCTTGCTCTCAAATCGATAAAATTTCCCATCATCGATATTGGTATTTCAATTGACGTCTAGCATCCCATGTTGTCAATTAAGCAAGGCATATTAGTATTAGGTAAAGCCGCACTGGTATAGATACTTAACTTTAATCACTCGAGTCATAATAGAATAGATATCTCCGAAAGTCACGGTACCTATATCAGAGATCTTTCACATTGCGGTGAGTATGGCAAATACGATTGGCTTGCAAGCATCCGAGCCACTTTAATGACCAAATATACCGTTAATTTGCGAGAACTACATCAAAGCTTTTTGAGTCAGTGCCTGTAATTAATAAAAGGGTCGTGGGAAAAGTTGTTATTATGCATTAGTTGGATTTGCCACCAAGAACAGATCAGCCTAAGAGGCTCGAGTGGCCAAATTGATCCGCGCATCAGTCTCCACATGGGCATCATGACTACCGAACCTCCAAGCACCCCAAGCACAGACCCCTAAAATGTATAAAAAATGGAACACAGCGTTGACCTCAATGTATCCCCTCATGTGCCAACGAATCCGGTTGACCAACCAAATCGTTAGGATTCCCAAAACTTGATCAGACATTCATGTTTATTCTTGATATAAAATCCAATCATGTTGTCCCTATTTCAAAAATCAGAGTTGTAGTAAAAACATATACTACTTCTCAATCTTCATTCTCCGTTCAATGTCTAAAATCTAGATTCAGAATCAAAATTTCCTTTATAAACAATGTGACATAAAAAGCATTAGAGTAATCTTTCTAACCAAGCAGGCTTTGTTATTCAAGGTATGCTGCACAGAACAGATCGTCGCCATAGTTGGCACTCGAAGGGAGATGATGATTTACACGAGGAGCAAAGCCCCTGAAGTGACCGGATAGGAGGTCATTCGACTCATTCACTTAGATACGCTGAACTTCAGTAGAAGGGGAGCGAGGTTAAACTTACACCAATCCTTTGCTCACAAGCTTTCAGAGTATTCCTTTTCGAACCTCTTTCTAATATGAACCTGCTCAGGAAACAGCAGCTTATTTAAACTAAAAGCAAATGCACGGAATACTACTATGTTGACGCCAAATCATCGCCTCTCAATTCTTATATGTGCTAAGCTCTTGCACTTGCTCGCGGATTCTAATTTCGTCAGTAGTAAATTTAGATTTGCTTTCTGAATAACGTTATACGGTAACAATCAAAGGTCGATGGATACCGATTAACTTGTGTTAGCTGCTCTCTTGGTGCGGGGTAATCTTGGAAACGACGACTCAAGTGATGTTGTGTGGTTTCATACATGAGAAAGCATTAGTAGTCGTGTAGGGTTACCCATCCCGATAAGGCGAGCCACTCTAATAGAAGACCGAATCATCCGAGGTAAGCGAGCGTTAGCCCAAAAAGTTAACCTTTCAACTGAGTTGCTTTGTGTCCCATTGCACATGTTCTGCTTTCTTATCTGAAGTAAGAACTCAAGCTCTATTAGTGAGTGTGTGGAGTGACGGGACACATCTCATCTTTCAAAAGTTGTAAAAATTTTTATCTTTCTATTGTTTAATACCAAAACCAGTGTTTCCATTATTGCATCTGTAATGAATTATTACATCAAATCCCAAAGTATTGAAACTAATACTCCAAGAGATATTGCCAAGTCACTTCTGGATGTGTCCCATCAGTTCGTGCACCCACTAGCGGTCTTCCAGATTCATTCTATTCTGTAGTAGAGAAGCTACTACAGCGCCAGTTATTGTTCAGTAAGAATCTAGAGAATTTTCTTGAAAGTTCAAGTAGTGTAATCTTCTCAGGAAGACCAGTCACAGAAACCTAGAGTCAATTTATGGAGGAGAAACAGCTGATCGAGATCTTCCATTCATTCCCATTAACCGTATTGACAGGTAACGAACGTCCTTGGCGGCGGAAGTCGCAACACGGTGCCAAGCACTACTTTAGTCAGAGTTTAAACATCTTGGAAAATTGTCCTCAACAAAGTATAATCAAGCTTATGCAGACAACCACAAGAGATTTCGTTGTATGATATTCGATCAAGCAATAGGGAGTGGGCCCAGCAGGCAGAAAGCCAATTTCCCTACGTCGTATGATACAAGGTCAACATTAACGTCTAAATGTCGACCCATTTCATAATCTTGTACTCAAGAACGGCCACCCTCATATACTAAGTCAATGCGACGGTTTTTATTGACCATCCATCTTGCGTCTGTACCTCATTGGGTAGGCAATTAGCACAGTGCTATAGTTGAAGAGTATATTGATATTGCTGTGGCTTTACGTAACTATAGAAACTAGATGCAACTACTACTTCAAGCGGGGTAAAGCCACAAGGGCTTTACAAATCCTTTTTTAAGAACGCCTGGGAAATCATGAGCGATAAGCGTCCTGCTACCGACCAGTCAAAGTGTGCTGATTTTGGATGAACTTCAAGAGAAGACAATACTGACACGGACGATGATGACCATGAAACGGCGAGGACATGACATGGCTGTATATTCTGGGTAGAAATTACATGCGAAACCAGAGACGACGGCCCTAAAATTAGATCAAAACTGTAGCTTGGCGTCATCACTTCGGACTTTTCAACGAGTGAGCACAAATTTTGGAAGGAAGGAAAAGGATTGAGGAACGTGTTTCAATAGGAAGACTGGGAATGCTCCATCTAGGAAGTTGATTATTTGTCTAAAAATAAGACTCATTGAAAAGCCAAACAAAATATCGAAATCTTAAACCTGGCATCCTCTATATCATATTCTCTCCGGCTGCGGAATCAACATGACTATTTCGAATCATCATAAATCACTTCAACAGTGTCCGCGTCAAAATACTTGTAACAAGTGAGGATTCTCACAACATCGTAAAGTGTGCCAGAAATGCCCCCCTCCATCCGGGCAAACATTGTTTTGAAGTCCGTTCGAGGCATAATGATATTCAATATCTTTGGGTTCATGCCCAATATTCTCAGCAATGATTGATCGTTTGTGCGTGGGAGAGTGGATTGAAAGCAATGGTATAAGCACTACCTACCTAGGTGGCTATACCCAGGTAGCTACAGAACAGAAAATGCTTTCGCTCAATTTGAGATGAAGGTCGTATTTAGTATCAAGGGTGATTTCTATTCTAACTATGTTGAGACATGATGGGAACATCTCTAGCATAGCTGTAGTGGGTATTCACGACCGCCTAGTATCTTGTGGATTAAGGCGGCCACCAGGGAGAAAGATACCTGGTTCACACGGACATCCACCACAGATGACTCCCGGTGAGCGAATACGATTCGTAAGGACGTATCATCAGGCTTGGGGTTTGATGAATCTCGAACCAATTGACTGGCAAGCCAGACTTGACACTGTACAGCTGAAAGATCCCTTCTTCTTATTTGAGAGATCTCGTTAGAATCAGAGTATTGGACTCGAAGAGGAACTTGGAACGTTATTAGGATGGATCCCAACTAGCAGCACCTGGCTCGTTCTGGGCCGTTTACCCGCGTCTATCGGGGAAGCGCAATGCCCTATCGAAGCTGATCTGTAAGCATCCCAAACAGACTCACAAGCGTTGCCTTCATAACGGAATAGATCATGGTTTCTGGAGCACGTTGTATAAACTAGAGGGTGAATGTATGAGTTTTAAGATCATTCGTGACTATTGGTAAAATAATAAGAGCGGTATGTTGTATACTGGATTCATGCCATATCGGAACGGAATCTCATCCTAAGGTCAACCTGTTCTAAGACAGTAGCTTAGATAGAGAGCTACAAGAGTAATAGCGGCAACGTGGAAATCCGTCCATGGCAGAAATCTTACACTAAATAGTCAAGTTGCAAATTTTTCCGAGTCCTCGCTTAGCCCCCTTTCGTCGGTACCAGTTTTGCACACTGGATTCATCTACTACCCAGAGGCAAAATCATATATGAGCTAGCCAAACCTAGGAAAGGTTTGTCAAAGAAGATCCATCACTACCAATGGTGTTTTTAAAGTAAAGCAATCCGCTTGAGATCACGTCTGGTGGTTGAGCTCCTGCTCCACTAAAACGTGTATCTCCCTGAGCTGGACGACCAGATATAGATCCGTCTAGCATAGTCCACTTGAAATTCTAGATATATCAAAGTTCAAAAACCAACAAAACAGTTGCTTTTGATGTCTCCTGCTTTGCAAAGTGTCGACCTGAGCATATCGAATGCCCACCGCCTGGTTAGGAACTAGCGAGTTAGCTATGTTAATGGATGATTATGTATTCGGCGGATAGAAGAAAGACACGATTCTCATGATCGCACACCCAAAGAAAAAAAGCCACTTCGGGGCGCAGCCATCACGAACTTGCGAGTTCGGGTAGCATTACCAAATTAATTGATTTCATCCTGATACTTGATGTGTCTCTGGGTCCCAAACTCCGTAGCTGGGTGTACTACACTAGACTAAATCACTTCATTATAATGAACTACCACTGAAGGCGCCTGTAGCAATGATTCTGGCCGCAGAATGAGGCCGTTCATGGCGATTAGCTCTTTTGTGGTCCGCGCCAGATCGAAGTTTACACGAGGATGTAGTGTCTTCGTGAATACAGACTGGAAAAGAGGTAGTGCCACTCCTTCTGTACTGATATTATGCGTGAGCCTGTCTTCGGATAGATCAATATTCGAGTCATTTAAGGTCATGTTGAATGCGACACAGAAATTTGAAACATGCATGGTCACATCCATACCAGTATCTATTTCTGACAAACAAGTGCTCAGTTCCAAGAGCAGACACATCATGCATGACTGCAACCAGATTTATCGTCTACGGACCGTCTTAGACACGCGGTACAGATTCGGAGAAGGATTATTCGTACAGAGACTCTCGTTGCCAACTCGATGGGAGCCCATGTATACAAGAATGATTTTCTCAAAGATCAAGCTCGTTAGTCAACTTCTAGGTATGACATAAAGCCAACGCCCGAAGAGCATAACGACAATGAATACCAGATGATTTGGCTCAAGCTTGAAAATGCATTTTGGAAATAGACAAAATAAAGAGCATTGGAGAAAAGGAATCGGGCCCCAAAGATCCTGGGTGCAAAAACCAAAATTACGATGGCAACCAACGAAAGAGAAATTGAAAACAGGAGACCAGGACTGTAATGAGCATATTGAGAACATTGCCCCGCTAAGCGCCCAGAAAATGTTGTTCGATTGTCGATTAGGTCGATGGTTACGATGATTCATTAGAAATTAAACAATGAAAAGATAGATTCTGATAGATTCTGATACTACACAATTAAAGAAAGAATTTGTCAAAAATTTACAAACTTGAGCACGCTCTCCAGCATTCGAAGTTATCAACTTCAAATTCATCATTTCGAAAGTATGCATCAATGATATTAATTGCAACAGGTAGTCTCACGAAGCCCAACATGTATAGGGGAATGCAGAGATGACGCGTAGCATAGCAAAAAGAAAGAAGCCATAGACTGTTCAAGGAAAGTGTACAACTCAATATATAATCATATGAGTGGAGTATAATACAATTGTGTTTCTCCCTTTCGGGATATACCTATAACAAGCCGGCATCAGACACTCGCTAGTGATTAACCCTCCTATCTCTCCGCTGCGTGGTAAATAGGGCCCGTGAAGAGCCCCATGATATATCCACGTACTCTATAAACGCCTCGAGAATAAACAAGAAACCGAAGGCTAATATCCATACATTTCCTTCCAATTCTTTGCCAACTCTGTCTTAATCTACTTCATCCTCTGATTTGTCTTTTCCAAAACAGCTTCGGTCTTAGTTTTGTTTTCCTTCCGCTCCTTAGTCCCTTCCTCGACATCTTCCCCCTCGGTAGCATCGGAATCACTCAAACGCGACAAGTCGTCCGAGATTTCCTCGGACTCTGTCAAGTGACCTTCTAATTCAACGGGTCTGTGATCCGCTGCATCACCTCCGCTCATTTGCCATTCCATCAATTTCGAAAAGGCCGAGTTAGGGTTGTTAGATAAAGAACTGTAGGTTCCGGTTTCAGCAACCTTCCCATCATTGCCCAAAACAATAATGTGATCGGAACGCTTGATAGTCGAAAGACGATGTGCAATTGAAATTGTTGTATTGTGTCCTCTGAGTAACGCCGCAAGAGCAGAGTTTACCAGAGTTTCGGATTCGGCATCTAAAGCCGATGTTGCTTCGTCTAGTATAAGAATATCAGGATTCTTGAGCAAAGCTCTAGCAATTGCAATTCGCTGTTTTTGTCCTCCGGATAGTTGGGCACCACGTGCTCCAACTTGTGTGTCCAGACCTTCAGGGAAATCGCCAATGAATTGACAATTTGCCTTTCGTGCAGCTGCGATAATCTCAGACCTTGAGGCATGGGGTTTTCCATAGGCAATATTTTCGGCAACCGAGCCAGACATAAGAACAGGCTCTTGACCAACCATTCCAATACGACGGCGGAGAGACTTTCCGTTCATTTTTGTTATGTCTTTACCGTTAATTGTAATCTTTCCCTCTGTAGGATTATAAAATCGTAATAAAAGTGAGCCAATGGTAGATTTTCCTCCGCCACTAGGTCCGACGATTGCCACATTAGTACCTGAAGGGATTTCAAAGTCGAGACCGTCGAAAATCGTGACTGCTGGTCGAGTTGGGTAGGCGAAAGAGACATTATGGAATTTGATGACGCCTTGTGCAGACTTAACCTTAGTACCAACAGTTGCAGGAATTGTAGGCTTTCGATCTTGAAGCTCGAAAAGACGACTGGCAGCACCAACTCCCTTCATGAGTTCAGAATAAAAGCTGGACACACCAAACAAACTTGACCCAGCATAAGCTGTATACATCAAGAACGATGTTAATTCACCAATACTTATCATACCGTTCTTAACCATAGAGCCACCAGTGTATAGTAATGCCAAGATAGTCATGTTACCAAAGAATCCACTTGAACTGAAGAATGTTGCACTGATCAATGCTTCTCGCTTTCCTAATGAGAATATCTTCTTGATTTGTTGATTATATCGGCCAACCTCTTGTGTCTCACCAGCGAAAGCTTGACTTGTGCGAACATTTCCGAGTCTCTCTTCGGCGATTTTGGTCAAAGTTCCCAAATTCCTTTGAATCTTTCGACTAAGATTCCTGATCGCTCGACCATAAAAGAATGCACCAATTGCAACAGGTGGGAACATGAGACACAGGATGCTGGTAAGCTTCAAGCTCACCCATGCCATAGCTGTGAATCCGGCACCTCCGCTGACAATGGCTCGTAAACCGTCCGAGAGATTCTGAGTAATACTCTTTCCGACAATAACCGTATCTGAGCTTAATCGAGAAATAAGATCTCCGACTCGATTGGCATCAAAGAATTCCGCATTTTGTACATAAGTTCTCCTGTATAATTGTGATCGAAGTCTGGCTACAATTCGTTCTCCAACTATTCTCAATATAATGATACGCCCATAGTTTGCCGCGGCGCCCATAGTCAGAACGCAGGCAAGAGCAATGAAGAATTGAGAAATATCTAGTCCAAAGAGTTTTTCGCCTTCCGAAGGATCTTTAGTAGCCAAGTCGAGAATTTTTCCAATGGAGAAGGGTATTGACATGGTGATTGATGAGGATATCAGCAGGAATACAAAAGCCAGACCGAGCCATTTCGCCTCCGGTCGGGCAATTTTGAGTAACCTCCAAATTTCACCAAAAGCGGCTGTATTTCCTTGCTTCTTTCCACTACTTTGTAACCTTGCGCTCAAATTAACTTGTGTCGCTTTGGAGGCTTTCTCACTTCGTGCGAAATCTCCTTGTTCATCAATATTATCTTCCTCCTCTTCCTCGCGCCTTTGTCGTTCACGTGTGATATGATCCTGTCTATCTGAGCCTTTTGGGGCATTTTGCAAAGGCGATGCACTGTTGAAAGGTCGTAGTTGAGACACTGCCGGCCGCCATGGAGATGACAACCCAATTCTTGTTTGTTGGAAAAGACGACTTGTAGATGGTTGTGGGGTTGACTTAGACGCGGGGCTCACTGGCGATGGCGAATTGTTGAAGCCGGATGAAAATCGTTTTGCGACCAGAGAAGGTCCGGAGGGAGTCCATCTTGAAGCTGCGGGAGCTGGAATGGGTTTCGAAAATTGCTTCAAAGCTATATCGCAGATCGAGGCTCCTCCCCAACCATTGCCTAATGTCAAGGTGCGCCGCATTGTTAAATTTTGATGCTCGGATTGTGTACTACATCCGCTGAATTCACCGATGAAGCTGTGAAAGATATAATCGCCGAACTGTCATTATTGCGTGGGAGTATAAAGATTATGAATGATCCAAACGCGTTGAAAATAAGTGAAGGATGAAGGTTTCTCTGCTAAGCCGGTAACATCATTTTCTCAGAGCATATTTAGATTTATTACTGTACTAGATTTAGTTTCCGTCATCGCTTCCTTCCCATCATCTTATTTATTCAACCAATCACAATCTTTATGAACAGCTTATGAAAGCTCAACGTGGGGCGAGACTTTGACGCTGTTGGCTTGAGCTCGGCTGGAATGTTTGGGCGCAAAGGATAAGTGTTGTAGAACATTCGATTCAAAGAGTTATAAAGATAGAAAGGAATTCTGAAAACAGCTTCAAAAATATTCAACAACACAACTTCACGAATATTGAAAAAGTACAACCACGAATAGTTTCTGAATCATCGCCAACATGCCGATAAATTATAGCAAATGGGTAAGGCCATTCCAGATACAATGTTGGAACACATACCCCTCATCGTCGTCCATCCCCCACTTCGAAAGGCTGAAGGTTCAAGGCTGACAAAATATCAGGATGCACTCGAGTTGAGCGACGACTCAGATGTTGAGGTTCACCCTAATGTTGATAAGCGCTCTTTCATCCGAGCAAAACAAAACCAAATTCATCAACAGAGATATGAGAGAAAGAATAAGATAGATACCTACAAGTATGAGCGAATCGTCAATGATGGACTCCTCAAGAGGATAAACGCTCTCCTTGTTGCTTTGAAATCTTACAGTCCTCAAACTGATAAGCGTCCGGATGATCTTGCATTTCAAGCATTGATGGAATCCACTGGCGAAGATGACTCTCCACCTCCACCTCCAGAAGGGGTACATACTCATGTCAAGGAGGCACCACCAACATACTCTAAGATGATGGCGGCGCTTATTGATCAAGTCAAAACCAAGGTCGATGAGGACAAACCAGAAAATCGATTCGAGGCGTATCTCGCCGAAATCAAAGTACATCAAGAAAGGGTTGAGGACCTTCAAAAACAGCTTGCGGTCGAACTGGAGACTTTAGAGAAAGAGGAAGGCAAGAAGATCACTAGTGAGAGTATACATACTGGATTTGACAGCTCCTTTGTTACAAAGGCAGACCCAAAGCCAACGGCCACAGAATCGAAGAAGCCTAAAGAGAAGGTCCAAGCTGTAGAAGTCCTGAATCCTCATGCCCTCGCCAATAAGGATGGCTCGAAACCCGGCGAACAATCCTCGGGAGCCGATGCAGACGTTGATGAAGATGAAGAGGAAGAAGATGATGACGTAGAAGCTAGCGAGCTTGGAAAGAAATTTGCAGAAATCAAGATGGGTGACTATCGTACATGTCTTCAGTATATCTCCTCAAATCCGTCAGTGCTTGCAGAAAGAGAGACCGATGGCTTACTTGTTTTGGCATTTAACTCTGCAATCGCAAACAAGGATGACTATGCTAGGCAATGTGTTCACCAAGCTCTATTGCTTCAATACTGCAGAGCCTTAGGAAAGGATGGTGTTGGTTTGTTCTTTAAGCGTATCACTACTAAGGGTCATCAAGCCCAAAAGGTCTTCTTCGATGATGTCAACTCAACATTTGATAGAGTCCGTACTAGAGCTAGGGAAATCCAGAAGCAGAGAGCAGCTGAAGAGGGCACCGAAGGCGGTGTTGAGCAAATCCAGCTTCATGCTGTTGATCCTGGTACCACTATCAACATTACTGTTCCACCTGCAACAAGTGAGGATCCAGAGGTAATTAAATCGAGAGAACTATTCGATGCATTCCCACCTGGACTGCAACGAGCTTTGGAAAGTGGCAGCTTGGATGAAGTCAATAAGGTATTAGGCAAAATGAGCGTCGAACAAGCAGAAGAAGTTGTAGGCCAGCTCAGCGAGGTAAGTCCATATCATAGTACCTGTGTTCATACGACCTGCTAACATATATCTAGGGCGGTATGTTGCAACTTGAGGAACAAATCATTGATGCCACAACCGAGGAAGGACAGGCTGCATTGAAGGAATTTGAGGAACAGGAAAGACAAAGAGCGTTGGATGAGAATTACGGTGATCCGGAATAAGTCTGTGGATCAGGGGAAGGGGTAGATGGTGAAGGAATTAACGAAATGATATGAAAAAGGAGATACGCCGTGCGATTTAAAAGTATAGCTTGAAACCAGCAATGGTGTTATAACTTTCTCAATGAGTAAATAGTAATCACATTTCAAAGTCCAGCGTTTAGGAGTAATGTTAGTATTATAAACAAATCTTTAATAGGTATGCGTGTCTGTGCCATTCATTTTTAACGCCCCTTTGCCCAGAAGATCCGATTAGGCAATTCTTGAACGAAATAAACAACCATCTTGTACGATCTTACAAGTCCATAGAGAGATCACCTAATCCACCCAACCAACACCCTCTAATATCCAGTAGCACCAGGCGCCTTCTCGTCCTTCTTTAAGCTCATCAACAGTTCTCTGAACTTCTCCTTTCCAGTACCATTCGCACCACCTCTGGCACCCTTTCCACTCAAATCAACCAATTTTGCGATACGCTCCCAGCTAGTTCCACCGGCAGACGTATCTTCTCTGCTTGCTAAAAACTCCTCAGCTTCACGACGAGTCTGTGCAATTGTCTTCTCTTTTTTGGTGTTGTAATTCTCGTAGAAGTCATCAATGTTTTGTTGGGCAGTCTTGATAGTTTCTTGCTTCTTTTCTTCGGATCTCTCCTCGCGGGCTTGAAGTTGGAGATCTCGACGCTCGCGCCATTGCTTGATGACTTCTGGCTCTTCTTCATCGGAAACTTGGGGCTGATAGTTGGTGTATGTGCTGGTGATTTGTCCGCCTGGTGAAACATTCTATTTTTATGAGCATTAGCTTCCCTTGCAAACGAAACTAGTGGTGGGAACATGATGTACCTCGTTGCGAGTATCAATGGCAGGGAAAGAACTCTCGAATTCATGAACATCCTCTCCTCCGCCTCCACCCAATAAATCATCATCACCGTCCTCTACAAATGCGGCATTATCATTGCCAGTAGCAAATTGATCCGCATCGTCACCCAAAAGGGCCTTCTCACGACTTAGGAAATCATCGGCACCTCCTTCGAAAGTAGAGTCGCCTTGGGTCGTTTGCGCTGTAAGTCGTGTTAATAAAGCGTACACAATACTTTCCACTTGACCTCTCGAAAGTGAACTTACCACCAGAGTCAAAGTCCTCAAGAGAAGGGAATCTATCAGCCATATTGGAATCTAAAGTATTGGTTATGTGTAACTCTTGATTCGAAATCGCAAGCTGTCTGTTCCTGATACGATGATACCAAATGCCAATTACACATGCGCCTAAAGCCGGGGGGTGCTAGTACGGAAGTTACCGACACTAAGGATTATTTGTAGAGCTTGAGAGGGAACTCCAGAATCCAGATGCAAACAACATAAAAACTCACAATTCAACTGAGTTTTCCTTTTTCACATCAAATCGAGTAGGCACAAAGGATCATCGATATCTGGAGATTATCTCTGGAAATTTTCATCTTTTTATCAATTGTTTTTCGCCATTTAATAAGTGATATCTGGATTGCTGGTGTATAACAAAGCCGGTCTTTTACCTTGTAAATTCAATTGAGCAAGCAAACGCCGACAAGCAAACACTTGAACACAATCAAAAACTTCATTGAATACTCGCCATATTTTTCCATCAATTCCCAAGTAAGAAATATGGCCTACAACGATGATGCCGTTCTGGCAAAACTTTCTGCTTTGAACGAGACACAGGAGAGTATTGTGAGTACTGTTTTTGATCCCAGGTAATGAATGGCCGACTAATCTGATTTTCAGGTCACCGTTGCGCAATGGATTATGTTTCATAGGTAGGCAGATAATATTGACCTCGTCGACTTTTCAATGTGCTTATCCTCTGTCTAGGAGATATGCCGACCGTACTGGACAACTTTGGCTTCAGAAATTGAAGGATTCCGGAAGTAACAAGAGATTGAATCTGGTCTACCTAGCAAACGGTAAGATATCTCCGTTTCAACTCGAATTCATTCTTACTCCCCAAAACGTGCAAACGTATGGTCCAATGATCCAGGTCATGTCTAATGGTTATGTCTTTCATAGAAGTCGCACAACAATCCAAAGCTCGGCGCAAGGATGATTTCCTCATTGCATTTTCTCCCGTAATTGCAGAAGCTACAGCTACAGCTTATAAAGGAGCTACAAGCGATGTACAAAATAAGCTGAAGAGAGTCGTGGAAGTTTGGAGACAGAGACAGATTTTCGAGATTCCTATACAAGAGGCGGTCGAGGCTCGAATCGAGGGTAAGTCGATCTGCGAGTATGAAATAGCTTATACTGATAATCGCAGAACTAGAGAAATCAAGATCTTCAAACAAGAAAGGATTGGGCGGATCCCTTTTCTCTAACAATTCATCGTCGGCGCCAAGCGAACTTCAACCTCTTGTCGGACCCCAGCAAACAATATCCAAATTGGTACTTTCCACAAAGACTTCTACGAATTCTGCGAACAATGATTACGAAAAGCTCACAGATCCAAATATGCCAACTCCGTCTGCGCCAGTCCATGCTGCTCGACTCAATGGCCTCCTCAAGACATTGGCAAACGCCGAAGGAGCTGTGGCTGAAGTCATTAAATCGCGTAACTTGCTGATCGAAGGACTGGAGAAATTGCTAGAGACAAACCGTAATGCTCTGGCAGAAGAAGAGGCTCAGCTCAATCTGCTCTCCTCGCGACGTAATGAAATCGACACTAAAAAGAGGGATGTGGAAGATAGTATTATGCGGGGCTTCGCAAACAGCAGCGAGAGCACACCGGCAGATGGCAGTCCAGGAAACCAAATGGGTACCCCTAAATCTGAACCTGATCGTCCGGAAGTCGAACCTCTATCGCCTCCATTGCGCCCTATGAAGGAAGAAACCACTCAACAAGAGTCACTTCCGGACTTTGACCTCAATTCCTCGGCGGCGGCTACTAATGGTTCGATTTACACATCCCAATCTATGTCCATGTCACCAACTTCCGGTTTGGATTTGTTAAGTAGTGTTTCTACTAGTTATGGACGCAGCAACTCAATGAGTAGCATTAAGAAGAGAAAATTGAATGATGACTTTCCGGACATGGGAGGGGATGCTATGGAGGGGTTGGATGCGGATGTTGCAGAAATGTTGAGACAGGATAGTGCGGGTGCTTGAGGTGGTAAGAAAGGAATGGAGCTTAAGGATTGGAAACAAATGGCTATTTCAGGGTCGGTGATTGCAAATTTGGGGATGTAGGATATGTACTGATATAATGAAGCGGGGAGGAGGTTTTATCACACGAGAGAACGAAAGACGCGAATTTCAAGATTGTCGAATATACCATGCATGGTTTGCGGATACGATGGTCAGGAGGGATAATGGGATAATTTGAATCGAGTTAAATCAAATTGTACCTGTTTAAAAGTTGTGCCAGAGACATGAGGGAGATATTGCATATTGTGATGTAACTTAATATCAGTTTACAAATTTTTACGATTCGATCCTTTAAGAAGACATGATTTTATATGTCTGCTATGATCACCTGAACGAGTTTGAATATATGCATTTTGTTCGGAATGGTTGGTATTGCTGACTCAATGTTCGAGTAAGATATTATACACTGCGATGAGGATGTACTGACCGTCAAGCCCGGTTCTATTGCTAATCTTGTTACGTACGTCGTGTGGAGTTTGGCTGTTAGGATGGTTGCTTCGAGAACTGTGGATTTGTGATAGACTACACGTATGGATGTCTGGAAACCTGGAAACCTGGAGATGCGACTGGAATACTGAAGAGTCTTGAATGACTTGAGTGGATGAAGTGTGAGTGGATCTTATATGGATTTACGTGGGGGTCGTAGGTGAATTTTGGAGGTGGAATGAGAAGAGGGGGGGTGTAGGTGATGGAGTGAGGGATGGTAAAATTGTAGGGGTGAAGGTATTATGACGGTCAATAGAAATGGGTATGGCATGTGCATTGTCGGCGTTTTCGTCGAAATACAGTACTCTCGATGAAGTTGAAGATTTTCTTGATATGTAATGATTAAAGAGCTTTCAGATTGTGTGCACGAGAGGGAGGATAGTAGGGGAACGCAAATGGATGGTGAGGAAGTGAGAGATGGAGAAGTGGGATATTTTCGAAATGAGCAAAAAGAGATACTATGCTGATGGTTTTCTCGCCATTTCTCGAGGATTATTCGAGGAATTTATCATTGATTTTGTTGATAGGGTGGTACTCCCTTACTATATCAAAGCGAAGGACAAACTCGAGGATTTGAGATGTCAGCAAGTGTGGTGAGTATAGAGGACTATTGTGTTGAGTGTGTATGATAATCCTTGGGCTGAGAATGCGATGAGAGTAAAGTAGAAGATAAATGATAATTACCTTGGGTGCCGCAGTAAGGTCATTCGAAGCGATTTCTTGAATGATATCGATGCACGAACACTGATAAAAGCGACTGGATGAAGGGTATAGTGGCGCGAGCATTAAAGGGGAGTGAAAATGAAGGGAAGCGAGTTTTGGGAAAACGAAAAGGAATTTGCTTGGGTCGAAATATTACAAACTTCGAGATGCAACAAAGAGTTCGATTTCAGTTATTCAGTCCGGTTTGAGATCATGAGAAGTTCGTTCACAGTGTAGTTCAATCACCCGAGATGAAGATCGATTGATAGAGGAAGAATCAGATTTGATTTTATCTCAGTATTAATTTTGGTTGGCGTACATCGCTATTTCCTCCTCTACTTGCCCTACCAAGATCCTCCATTCCTGGAATTTGGCATTGACACTAGCTAGCAGTAGACTGAAAGTGATAATCCACGAAAGAAGGTATGAGCCCACGTAACCTTGTGTGGATGATATGGGCATAAAGAGTGTCGGAATGTAGACCATGAAATGTATGTAGCTATAGTATATTTGTTAGCGTTGTACCATAATATGGAATTCATTTGGGCATATACAATTTGCATGCAAATAGCCAGAATATGTGCATGATAATCTGCTGGATAAGGGCAATTGTAGCTAAGGTCCGCCAAAAACAAGGCTTGACAGCCCCTTCGTACATGCCGCTCGAGTCTATCCAAAGGTTCAACGGCTCATCTAAATAGAGGCGCGTCATCAATGCATGGACAGCGGCGACATAGGTGATAACCCGGCGGGTAATTGGTAAACTGGCACGTCGTAGGCTTGGCTCCTCGCGCGCTAGGAGATCATGAATAGTAAGCAGCGGCTCATTCTGTCGATTCATGTTCACGATATAGACAGACTCAAAGTAGTTAATAAGATCTTTGTGATCTAATTTGTGATTGAGGAGGATGAGGATGATCAGAAAGGAGACATATGGTGTGAGACGTCTATGATGTTTTTGTGATTTTTGAAATGTTGCTTAGCTTAGGGTTAGCTTAGCCTAGATTTATGTTCTAGAGCCAGCAAGAATACCATACCATTAATATTTTTGCGAATATTATTCATATCGTCAAAGGGGCGATTTTCTCTCTCTGGCTATAATAAATTATATAACCTGGGGATTCTTAAATTTTCGGGAAGGAGTCTGGAAGTCATGAGGGAGTTCCTTCTTGTATGTATATTTCAAAGGACAAAGTCTCTGAGAATAACCTGTGTAATCTACATCAGATTACTATGTAAAGTGTACAATCTAATGTATCTAGCTTATGGGCTGTTCTGATAGTAGCGTGGAACTGATCAACGGATCATGTGACTCGATAATTGAACTCAGATGGACGTCAAATGTAGCACTGTGTGACCGAACAGCCAGGAAGTATATAACCGCTCGTCATCATCTACCTTCCGACGAGAAGAAACTTTGAATGAATTGGTGACATGATGAAAACATCGAACCGTTTCGACGATACGACATGAGGTCAGGCGCGCTCAGAACCATATGCAGCCAATATTAAACTCAAATATCTGACACACTTGTGATATAGGACTAAGTATTATTGTGTAGAAGCGTCATTTCTCCGCAAAATGAGATAATTAGACGAAAATGGAAGAAAAGGAAGCTTCACGAGAATATTGAAATATAGATTGTCGCTCTGCTCAATGATTGTTCTGGTGTGAGACTGAGGAGATTCATATCTCATTGAGCCCAGTAAAGCGTTGCATTTCCATGGGGGGTTTGTCGTCAAGTATTCGAGGTATAATGAAATTGATCTATCCTTTGACTTCAATGTACATCGCCGCGCTCCTCGAGATCCCAAGCATCCACGTATTCTATCGTTTCACTCACAACCTCTATCCCTTTCCGAACCAAGTCTTGTGTCCCAAAACCATTCTCGACATCATGTACATAGATCCTATTGTTCCAATATTAGTCTAACTGTTCCTGCCTCCTCTGGAAATCTATACATACCGGCGAAACCTCCCCAAAGAGCGACGTAGTATGGGTAGAGCATGATCTTGCTGCGAGGAGTCTGCATAACTTATCAGAATTGTTCTTCATTATCACCATGGGTAACCTCTACCCCCACCCCCATGCCTGAGAATAGAGAGCAATTTACGTACTTGGTTCCATTGACGAATGTGCTTCTTAGCACCTTCTTGGAAGAGCGCCTGGTAGTAAGGAACGCGGTTCTCGCGGAGTTTGTAGCTATTGGGTTGACAGAGTCAGTGAATAGTCTTGCAATAATCTCTCGCAGGTTCGGTGAAGGGTGCAGTCCGGTGTAACCATGATCTCGGCAGCCGCTCGATATATACCACGATCCTTCAAGACTTAGGATTGTTACTTACCCAGCCATTGTGTCTGTATTCGAGGCGTTACTGCGGTTTGTTTGGGGTATTCGAGGAAGTGGTTCGATGTTGAATTCGCAGGAAGCTCGGATTCAAAGCCGTGCTAGTGTTAATGACTAAGCATTTTCAATTTCCAAAGCAGCCCCAAAATATTTTGAAGAATGACAATGCTCGATTAACTTGTAAGCTTTAATGAAAAGCATGCGATACTTTCTATGGCAGTGATGGATCTGTATAAGTATCTGACCGAAATCTCAAGGGACGGCGCATCATAATGCGCCCTGCGTTACAACGACTCATCTCTAGATATTCATCATTGAATCTCCTTCGATATCTAGTACACGCATCGAATACCCCGCCGCCCGCCAACAAATATGATTGTGCTGGTAAGAGATGCAATCGAAACTACGGAAGTGTCAGCATTGGGCTTGAGGTTGCCAATCAGTATGACTCGCAACATGATAGTCTTGTTACCACCCAACCAGCCGTACGGCATGTGGTTTCGAAAAGAGCCTCGAATGGTTCCCGCACAGTCATGCCTCATGCCGATACGAAATCGATGACTACCAAAAACTACAATAGATGGAAAAATTACTTTACACCTGGCGAACTTGAATATGAATCGCGTGTATCCGAAAGGGCTCGGGAAGGCGCACCACGATTAGTCGATAATCCGATTTATGAGAAAGACATTGAACTTTGGGCGGTGCTCTTAGTATATAGGCAACGAATCTATGGTGATGAGGGAGTGAGGATGATTTGGGAAGCAATAATCACTAGGAACATACAATTGCCAGTCGAAGGTCTGGCATCTTGGACGATGTGGAGGGCCTTTTTAGACTTGGGCCTAGAAGATAAAGCTGTGCTCGAAAGCATTATTCGATATGCGGATGGCCTACTGCAACAAACTGGTCAACGTTGGAAGGGACTTTACACGAGACTCATGTATCATCTTTTAATGAGTGACAGAGGCGCCGAAGCATTTCAATGGCATCGAAGATTAATGGTGCATCATTCACCAGAGGCTAAAGCTTTCGAGAAATTATGTTTCAGAGTCATTACTCTTGGGGGGGATGTCCAAGCTCTGCGGAAGATTTATGAAGGAAGTAAATTTCATGTATCATATTCCAGCATCATGGTACCATTGTATCACCGAGAAGAATACTCATCTGCATACAAATGGCACTTCTCGCTTTTTCAGAAAAAAGACTTTCCAAAAACTGCAAGACCTACAGAAGATCTGATTCGACTGTTGACAAAATTCAGAAGCCCGTTGGCTCTTCGGGTCGCCCGCAGCTTGGTACATGCAGGGATATCCATACCTCCTGGTCTAGAACATGAGCTTAAAGACACTCAAAGTATATCTAGAGAGATGATGAATCTTATTCATGGTGAAGTCTTTCATATTAAACCTAAGAAATATGACGATGGATTGGGAGCTCGATGGCTTGCTACAACCTGGGTGCCATTAGATGTATCCATACAATCCATTCACGCACTTGGAGTCAAAGAAATCGGGCCTCTATCATTTCAATCTATCGCTCTGCGGGATCCAGATACCAAAGCTATCATTAAGAGGCTCGATCAGCTCGCAGATCTTGGTATATCTCCTGGCCAATCGAAGTTTGTCAAGGCCGTGGAAGTTTTTGCGAGAGAGGGAAATCAAGAATTCGTAAACGCATTGGTGAACAGTGACCAGCATCCTGCAGCACTTGACGATTGGATACTCCAAGAGAAACTTTTGGCTTCGTATGCAGCCAAAGAACAATTAGCCGAATTCCGACAAGCGATGGCCATACGATTAGTCGGGAGTAGAACTCCTGATTTTGACGTTTACAATATACACCTTAGGATTTGCGTTATCAGGAATCAATGGAACGCTGTGCTGAGGACATTATCCGATATGCGGATAAATAGTATACCCGTGAAACCGACTTCGATTTCCTGTATTCTACGGCAACTCTTGCGACCACGTCGGCGTGGTCGGCGACCAATAATGGACCTCAAGCACAATAATTTCGATGATGTAAATATGGCTGCCAAGATTCTGACAGGTATCATGACATCTGGTTCATCAGTTCCAGTACATCATTGGACCGAGATTATTCGGCGACTAGGGATGCTTGGCTGTGAAAAAGAATTACACAATTTGTGCGTGTTTTTAGCTTCCTGGTATGGCTCCAAAAATCATGATCTTCTACCTGGTGTAAACCATCTACGAATTCGAGATCGAACGCAACTTCCGGATGATCTAGTTCCTAAGTGGCACCATCAACATCCTCTCAAGCGTCTCTTCCCACCCAGTCTGCAAAGAGCCATTGTGGAATGGGGTTTTCAACGAGCATTGGCGAGCCCATCGCCAAAAGTTCCAGGCTTTGTACGTGCGAGTAATAAAGTGACATATAATATCACGAATGGCATTGTACTCCTGCAAGAACTCCACCACATGGGTGTAGAGATCGAACCACACGTGATCAGGAGAGCAGTTGTTAATCGTTTGGTCATTCTCTATGGACCGGGAAGATCTACTGTCAAAGCGAATCGACAAGCTCGAATTCTGAATCCCCTGAGCTTGGAAGAGGCAATAGCTGAGATTGACGATTGTCTACCAGGGACAAAAATGTTCCCTTATCCAGATGCGGCGAAGCATATTCGACACCAAGCCAATATGAGATTTTTAAGGATTAGACGTTGGCATTTGAAGCGAGATGCTAGATGGCGATTGACAGGGAGGTTTTGATTCTACGGTTGAGACATGTATGAATATTGTATAATATTTTGAATTGATGTCAGGTTTTATGTTTATGCAATTTTGATATCCTAGAGGCTTTCAATTTATCAAATCATATCAATTTTACAAGGCAGTTGTGTTTCTCAAGTGATCTCTCAGACAGTGTTCCTTCTTGAAGTACAATTTGTCCGGGGTACAAGAGGTATCGGATGGAAGATATCATGCAACTAATGCGGTATCCCCGGTGTTAGCTAACGGACATATGAAATGTGCCATTACATTCATAATCAGACGACAAGAACGGTCGACAAATGTGATTTGATCAGATGCTAATCTGACTGTATCAATTACTCATGACCAGGAGGAGGAGCGAAGATACCTGTAGTGCGGTAATTCTCTAAATAACACGGGAGCGGTTGCTTAGTTGCAATTCATATGAGTTGAAATTGGGATTTTGGAAAGTGCATGCGGCATAAATTTCCTAAGCAATTTTCTCTTTCTGTGATATTCCACGTGTCTAGAAGCATGCGAGCAAACCTTCCTGATGCAGTGTATGTCTTGACTGCATATTTACACAATAACGAAGAAGTCTATCATCAGTTCATCAGTGTGAGTCTAATTTGAGGATAGTGACTAACTTTTACATGCCAATGTTTGTATTGCTACTGGTGATGAAGGTCCGATGACAGTGTTTTCACAAACGCCAATTTTTTTGAAATCGGTGTTTGGAAATCTGAGTCATGTATACAGACAGATATGTGTTCGTCTATCTTCCTCCCCTATAAGAGTAAAAGTGGTGCTCTCATAATCGTCAAAATTCCTATCCATGTTCCTCTTGAATTTGAAACCAATTCAAATCAAAGGAATTAGACAAAGTTTACGCAACAGAACAATATACCGCATCACCATGAACAGCATACCTCCTCCTTATCTCCCTGGAGATCACGCAGAATGGACTATCAATGGAAATTACCTATACGTCATAGTTCGATCGAACCGAATGCAAGGTGTTGAGGGGTTTGAGTACATGGTTGGGCCTCCTCCATTCTCGACTAGTGAAATGACGATAAGCAAGGCCAGGGAGGAAGATCTGAGGGTTTTTGCTAGGAAATAGTTATCTTTGGGGGATCTGGACATTTGTAATTAAGATGTTTGTGCTAAGTTGGGAGAGTCTCGCGATGCTTTAAAAGGGGCTCTTAAGAGTGGTGTGGGATTATCTGTATGCAGTGGACATTCTGATGGAATTTAATTCCTCGAGATCACCAATGTGCTTCTTTAATCTCAATATGATGCTCCCATGTACTCAGATGCACTTAGTCGTTGCATACCAGAACTGATAATTGATCTTGCTAAATTGAATAAAAAAGTAACAATACATCGTTTTGAGATTGAATCGATTGACAGCTATTGACTTTGGTACTTCAGAATCTACCATTCCAATCTGAACAATTGTGAATCATTATCAAATCTGAGATATCAATTCATGTTGTGGTATATGGGAAAGTGTACCAAAACTCAACGGAGCCTTATCGATCTTTTGCTATCCGACTTAGCTGTCCCTCTTCAACCTTCTTCACTTCCCCATCCTCTAACTTTATCATATAATAACACCTAATGTTGAAATTCCCTTGCCCTTCCTCAGGACAAACTTCCTCTTTTATACGCTCAGATCTCACGGTAACGGTGATGAATTCGGCATTCTCAGTCGAAGCACCAATGCTCGAATGGATTTCCGACATAGAGTCTCGTTTTATATTAACGCTGCTAGTTTCTGGTGCAGTTTGAATGTCAGATGTAGGTGCTGTTGATATTTCTCCTTTTCCGGTCCAATGAACATGAGCGCCTTTCTTGAATATCACTTTTGTGGGATCCTGAAATCCGTTAGTTGAGATTTCGCGAGTGAGTAGGGGGGTAAGCGGACGGATGGGAGAACAGATGTGTCATCAGAGCAACTAGAGCAGGAGTTGCCCATCAGGGGTTTCTGGTTGAAATTTGGAATCATGACGGGAGATGTCGACTGTAATATGTGTGATGTACTTAGAATTGAAATCATCTAGTGGTATTTGAAGATGGGCGAATTTGACCAGTATTTCAATTCAAGTAAGTAGATAATGATCTTCTGTTACGGCACCTTCTTGTCTACACGCAAGCTCTGACTTATATAACTGAATATTGTTTCGCTTTCAGTCGCTTTAGATTCACTGCGTCTGCAACACGTATTATTAGCAACTATCTATAAACTCACAACTCTGAATCACTAGCTGGAAGGGCAAACTTACAAGTATTCACTCCAGAATTGCTCGGAAAGACTCATACCTTATCACAGCAGGACTCTTCGGGAAAGTTAAGCCTATATCTGGGACACCTTGATGGCAATTACAGTCCAATTATGCAGATGAGCTGATGTTGGTGACGTTATCAGGGTGTCTAACAGTCTGAACTGTAGTTTAACAAACAAAAGCCTTGGAACATTCAATCAACAGTAGACATTGAAATTGCTTTTATTATCAACTTAATTCGAAACAATAAATTCACAATACCCATAGTAGCATTTGATGCAGAACTCCTATCACAATATAAACATCACAACTGGCCAAGCAAAAAAAATTCATTTGCACGACATCCAAATCAACGACTTCTATTGTTCCGAACCCGGCCAATATGTCCAGGGCCTACGACTCTTACACAAAATTGGACCAATCCAAAATTGCTATCCCGCATTGGCATGCTCTACTCAACCCCAATTCCGATCTAATCTAATAATCAGGGCCATCTCAACTCCTTCCCATTGACTCTTTGTACGATCGTACCCGCGTCGACTCGTATATCATAAAATACGCTAACTTCTTCGGGTGTGATAGTTCTACTGGTACTGGTAGTCAAAGCTCCGTTGAAATTTGCTCCTCGGTGTGGACGCGGCGCCGCAATAACGGTTTCGTGTTTCTTAATCACAGCGACACGAATTTGAGCATTGTCGTTTGAGTTGTTGGTAGAGGGAGGCGAAGAAGCTGAAGATAATGATGGTTGTGGTGGTGATGGAGGAGGAGTAGTTCCTTTGTGGCCGGTCCACAAGAGTACGTCGCCTGTTTTGAATACTTCCGCGGGTTGTGGAACCTGTAGTATGTTAGCTGGGGTTGATATTTAGACACAGGGTATTCAATAAATTGAGGGTATGACGAACAACCGACGGACCACTTCCTGCTAAATGGGAAAAGAGGGTTTCCATGAATGGAGTTTGGGGTCGGCGCGACATAGTTGCCTTCTCTATCTGGAGTGGGAAAGTATCAGGGTCCTGTGTTTTTAAAGTATCTCGTGAGCTTGAGAGCAATTCGATGAGTTTCTAGTGAATCAAGGATAATGACACTTTTAAGTCTACTCATTTGGTTCCTAATTTCCCTCTTATATGAGTGAATTGCTTGACTATTACAACAGTGAATTGCTTGGAGTTTGGAGATTGACTCCACCGTAACACGAGAGATGTTGTAAGCAAATCACTGTCATTCCCCATTCATGAGCCAAACTTCTGTTGCCATGTTCTTCCAAAGTCATATATTGCATGATGACCACATCTACTCTACGTGTTAATGAACCCTTGTCCAAATCATAGGAAGTCATATTATGGATTTCACGTGCCTATCAGGTGCAAGCGGGTGCCATAGAGCCTGGTCGACTGGCACACTATCTTGATTTTACTTGATCAAACCCCGATTCAATAGGAGCCAGATTTAGGTATTGCTTGTTATATTGATGATTTATGTGGATTCTAAAGTAACTCAGGGAGTTCGAGCATTCTTTTATCTAAAAGAAAATGTCGATTACTCTATTCCACTTGTGAAAGTTTCTCCTCGAACCAGATCGTGTAAGACACACTCATAAAAGCATACACACCATAAGAGCATAGAGCCTTGAGAGCAAGGCTGTTCATATTCGAAAAGAACGGGTTTCGATATTCATGAGAAGACGGATTAGGATGTACATGTTTGATCTCTAAGTATGGGCATCCTCAGGACTCACGTTGAGACGATGAAGCACAGAAGCACAATACCAGTGATTATCATTGTCTTCAAAGCTACCAAACAGTTCAAACCCAAACCAAAAAATCCCCAACTAATGACTATTTTCCGGCCCTTCCGATACTGGACGCCAGCTTAACTCTTTGCCATTGACTCTGTACTTTGTAGCGCCACTAAACAACATGATATCATACCAGTCATCCACGACGCACACTTTTGCCTCGACAATTGCCCATGATTGATCAGAACATGTAGGACGAGATGCAGTAATGACGGGGTTTTCATGCTTCCTCAAAATGGTGGCACGAATCGAGACAGGTACCGAGCGTGTCCAAATTAGGTGTGTAGGATTAGTCCAATACACAAGACTGTTCACTTCAAACACTTTGCCTGCGAATGGATCATAAAGTGGTGATGGAGCTGGAGATTTATTGGCAGGTGTAGTAGCTGGAGGATCACCGGAGTCGTTTGATAGATCGGACATTGCGATAAAACTCTCAGCCTGGCACAAAAGATCTTAAAAGGAACGGTCTTCTTTCGATAATCCTAGATCTAAGCTAAACGAGAGTGTTAGACCAATGCCTGTACGCTGTACGTTATATAGACGAGCATTTCTCTCCTATGGATAGAGAGTTTGATCCGTTGGAAGCTGACTTGATATTCATAGAGCTGCTTGCAATAACACGAGATCAGTAAGCTTTTGCGAATCAAACACAAAAGCTTGCTGATATCACGAATTCCATATGAACAGCGTAGAGAATTATGATCCTAGATGCTTAATGATCGGAGTCACGAAGTCATACAATTGAGCCAGAAAAACTGAGTATGTTTTCGTGGGAAATTCGGCTTTTTGAAATCGAAAAAGGTGGAAAAGTTTTGTAGGGAGCGCTAATGTAACGAGAATGCGCATGGACCCCCGCCCCCCTTTCTCTCCACCAAAAGAACACACATTACATACATTAAATGTTGTTCATGTTATGCAAATTTCCATCATAGATCAATTCTTTGAGCCTTCAATGGTTTAGATTGCAGACAGACAGGAAATCAAAAGATTTGGATTTATGAATCCAATTGATAGATTCTGATGGACTTATATTTTGCATTCACTTTGAGCATTGTATTGCTTCCGAAGATTGAGAGTGAACATTCAGGATGTTGATCCGTACCATCAAATCGATGCTTGTCACCTTTGAGAATTATGACTATGGCTGTGAGTGGCTAAACTGTTGTTGCTATCTCATACATGTGTCGTTTGTGAAATTCCATGTTATACAGACAATCCTTTCGATAAAATTGCCATTCATATCTCGCTGTCATCAAAAACTCGGAACCTATGAAGAAAATTGTGAGAATGGACACCTCTTGGTACCTATATATGCCCCTCTGCGGCCAAAATCGCTTGGAATTCGAGCAGATAAATTCTTTTGCTTAACTTCACTTGGATCATTGATTTTGTGATAGCCATCCACATCACTCGATACTCCTATTTTTCATGTTTTGAGATAGCGGAAACCTATCACCTACACGGTAAACCGGTCCTTGGTACGAGCATCAGAAACTAAACATACTATTTGTTTACTTCAGCAGAACAAATAGATAACCAGGAAGAAAAATGGTGAGCGAATCGGCAGCTCTACGAAATCTGGACAACTACAATAAAAGCAACGCAATAGTAAGATACTTCCATGGCCATCAACCAGCATTAAGAAATACAAATAACACAATCCCAGAATCCAAACCTAGTCTACAACGGACTGCGCGTGACTGATGCGAAATTTCATGTCGGATCTCAAGTATGGTATTACTCATGCGATGATGATAGGGGCATAAAGATTTTTCTCGCGCGCATCACTGAGTCGCCTATTCTTCGCTGTAGAATGATGCGTATTCTTGGACATGATCAGCATATCTGGCACACTTATTGCATCAAATACATGGATGCAACGGATGCAACAAGGCAGCCTCAAGAGATAAACCTTATTGAAGTCCCAGAGATGTGTTTGAGGGCATTAGAATAATGAGACGGATGACTGTAGTACTTAGATAGATACTGGAATGAGATATCGCTGAACTTTCAGAATGAAGTGCTATAAAAGACTGTATGAGCCGCATCATGATTTGGTCATTACGGAGTCAATATCAAATATATAAAAGCCATCTGACCAATATCCATGAGATAAGGTTAGGTAAACTATCCTCGTAGTATGCGTCTTCTTATGAGAATGAAATATCGACCTCCTGTGCCTAAAAACACTTGTGACCTAACTGATCTGTAATTATAGAACTAACGTCAAACAACTTCACAGACTGAGTGGTGATTGGCAAACACTGCTCTGATCCATGTGAAGGGGTCATTGAGCAACGGGTGGGATGCATTCAACACCACTTGATCAATATATATTGCACTCCCACACCCATTCAACTATATGCGTCAACATCATTCTCGCACATCTAGTCTTAAAGCTGCCGACATTTGACTTGCATTGTAATATCACTTGACGCAGAAATTCAGGAGCATAATTTCGAAGTAGAAAAGAGGAAAAAATACTGGAATAGACATGCCACCAGTGAGAAGGACACCCGAGAACAGATTGCGCGCTTACAACAAACGAAATGCAGAGGTAACACACTCAAAGTCATACCAATACACAACGAAACTAACCAACACAGAATCCAAACCTAATATACAAAGGAGAACGCTGTCCGGACGCGCAATTTTGCATCTTAACGCGTGTCTTGTGGCTCCGAGGGGAGAACGACTTTGCAGACGCAGTCATAACGTCTGGTCCTATTCTCACCCGGGAAGACCAACGTGAGAGAATGGTAGTTCCAGAGAACTCGAATAGTCGATACAACTGGCATATGTACAATGTTCGATATGTGAATGATAAGGAGACTCGATCTCGTGTCTCTGAGAGGCCGGTGCCAGAGGCGGACCTGGTGGAGAGGGCTTACCCTAATCGAAATGTAGATTAAACAGGCACCACGAAGACTTAGTAACGTGTGAGATACAATCATGCAATCTGATGACGAAACAATGTATTATCAAGTGGATATCACTTGATGAATAATAGATGGATGTCCCGGTATTGAATTTGTATCTGAAAGTAACATTTGGCGGTGGATACGTGTTAACTTTGAAGAGAATACGGAGGAAGCCATGTGTGGAATACATGAGGATATTGATCCCAGTGACTAGGTAGCAAATTCGAGAAACTTAAGGAGATCCTTAGCAACGGCCACGACTGTCTTGAGATGAATCATGATGGATAATATTGCTTCTTAAAGATATTCTGTAGAGTCCGGGGAAGATTGTATAACCAGTTTTGAAATAACATGTATGCACAACACTATGACCTGTGGCCTGGGAGCGATTTAGAATTTCCCTTTTTATGAGCTTCGATGATGTTGAGAATTGGCCAATCAACTGAGCTACACCAGCGCAGGCACAAAATAGGACAATTTTAGTTCAACACGATTTGACAATGTATAAATCCGTGTGGATGGTAACATGTATTTATTGTCCTCTGATATTATCGAGATGCTATGTACATGGCCTCATCTGTGCGAAGTCAATTTTTGCCCTCAATTCACCACAATCTCATGGGCTCATAGTGACTCATCAACGTTGACTCGTAACCCCCTCAGAAGTCAGCCAGACTTGGCTTAAAGTCTACAAGCTGCCCACAAGAAGTTAAGTTCAAACAACAAATCAAGTCTCGACCCAAAAACAACAATTCGAGTCTCAAAACACCCAATATGAGTACCACACCAACGAGCGAGATCAAAGTGGATATTAAGGAAGAAATTCCTTTCTTCTACGTACATATTGGTCTCGACCCCGACTCATTACTGCCAGTAAGACCCGAAGGTATCACGGACGAACAATTCAGGCAAAACTGTCCGGATGAGGAAACCGAACGCTACCTGCAATATCTACGCGGAATCAAGGATAGGAAGCGGCCAGAAGAATGTATCATCTCCACAAGTAAGTTGAAGGAACCAAGCTCGATGAATGAACACCACACTAATGCAAAACCAGTCGACCTGCATGCTGAGGGCTATCCTCGGCTCGCGGCAGTCATCCACAGTGACGAAAATTTCATGCTTTATCGAAAATTCGGCTTTTTGCAAGCACGACTTCTGCTCTATAAACAAGACGAACTCCGAGAACTGGAATGTCGGCTCAATCATAAAGATAGATACTATGGAAAGCACGAGCCCAGACTGCTCCAATCCCTAGAAAACTACAGGGCTACACATGAGGAGAACAGGATTTTAATGGCTGACCTTGAAAAGAAATACAGTGAATATGGTAAGTGTGATTTGATCATCGTTGGAGAAATTGACTTGATGATTTTTCTACTTTAGTTCAGCTCTTGACGTATGCTCGAACCATAGCAAGCTTTGATAAACCCAGGACAGCAGATCTTCTGCGCCTAAAGAGGTACATCTATTGGAATGGCAATCTCTGTGGCCGGGATCAGGAATGGATCTTGAAAAAGGATGACCTTATCACTGTCAAGCCAACTAGAGATAATACTTGGTTGGACACAGTTATTGAACAGATAAAGCAGTGCTTTCCATGCCGCTTAACGCGCGTGAGCTGAACTATATCGCCGATGTGTTAAATATCGCTAACAACTCAATTTAGTACATATTCTGTACTACAGTTTGTCTCACATCTGCGAGATTGATGCGAAATATAAAGAGACACATGCTAATCACCATTTGATTCAGGAAGTACGACAAAAAACAAACCCTGACGTCTCAAAAGTCTTCCTATCCGACCCTGATCGCGTCAATGCAATAGCATCACTTGTTCTCCTGACCACAGTCCTCGCGCTCTTCGTCATACCGGTCTGCATTATTTGGTACCTGTGCCAAAAGTCAATTTTGAGCTCCGCCAATATTGGTATGATCCTTGCCATTCTCCTGCCTTTTACGGTTGTCTTCTCTGCGGTTATATCACTTTTCACCCGCGCGAAACGTCACGAGGTTTTAGCTGCGGCCACTGCGTATGTTATATCTCCCCTGCTTTGGCAATTAATAGGCTAAAAATGAATGTAGATACTGTGCTGTTCTTGTCTTGTCTTATGTTTTGGGAACGTTGAAGTTGTAGGAGAAATGCTCCTGACAAATTCAGGGTGGTCTTGTAGGATGACAAATGGAAACATGAATCAGCGATGGTATTTTGCTCGTTTTTTGCATGATTTTTAGCTCCCTAGCGTAGACAATGATATGAATGATTCATTGCAAATGGTTTTAGTGAGTCCTCTTACTGAGAGTAACTTGTCAGTGTTTAAGAGCTTGAAAAAAGAAATCAGTATAACAAGGTTGCAGAGGGACTGTTTTTGTACATTACAAGGTATCTAAAATAGTCTGGACTACAATGCAACAATCCAAAACTTTGGAATACCCAATCATAATGAATGTTGGAATGTTTCAGACACTGGAATTATCTCAAATATAAAGATCATTTTAGATAATGAAATCGTATCTAATCTTACAATCATCTCGATTCTTGAACTAGAACTATCTCAAATCTTGGAATCATCTCAAACACTAAATCGACCCCATATAAGAAACCTACGGAATCAACAATACTCAATCAATAAACCCACACATCACAAACCAAAATCTCACATGAAAGCAAAAAAAATGATCATCAAGAGTAATGAATTCTAGATCCTGAAGATATGTTTGATGTTTCCATACATCAGATCGTCAATTAACATCATAGGGGTTTAGCGAGCTTGATAAGCGTGTGACTGGTGATGATTCAAATTAGACATGGTAGCAAACTTCTGACAGTTAAGAAGCGGGTTTGTGAGTTATGATCGAATGAATATATGGGATTGATGAGGACTGAAGGGAGTGGAATGATTCAGTATGTGCGGAGGTGCGAAATCCCATATGAAAGCGGATGTGTTTCGGGGATTAACAGGCAGTCAATGGAAATTGAAAGGGTTGGTTGAATCCATCTCATCTATCAACTCCAAAGTTCTACATCCCCTCCTAGAGTAGATTCTCGCTTTTAAGAGATTGCAAAGGTCTCAGAATCTTTAGAAGTCACTAACTTCCATGTTCATTGTGAATGGATACTTTTTTATTGTGATTCACAACCGTCATATTTATTCACAAGTCGCTGGACATGATACTTTGAGATAGAGTGAAAGTCAAACTCTAGAAAACTGAATGACTCCCCGGAGGTTAATCTTCTCCATTCGCATATAAAAGGAAGGTCAAAATATCCCAGTTGAAAGAACTCATTCACATCCACTCAAGAGATTTCTAGACACTCGTGCATTGCTATCAGAAGTGTAGAGCTTTCTACTGTCTCCATGCGGATTCTTCAACCAGCAATATCTTTCTGGGTCTCATAATACATAGAACTAGATAGACTGTGGCAGTTGAATACGATCTTGATATCCAAGAAAGTAGTCATCCAGCTCATAACTTGAAGCTCAATCTTCCCCTGCCATAGTCTCAAATCGGCAAGGAGTGATTCATACGGTTTATTGCAAAGAAGCATACCGTAACAATGAAGTTTTTCCGTTCCGATTGCTGTAAGCCCTCTCGCAGTGAGGATATCAATTTACCAAACGTAGAAGCTGCCTTAATCCGATTTGGAACAGACACATGACTGAAGATTTTAGCGCCTTGTGGCTCCTTCGTATCGGCCAGGGGATAGAGTTATGCTCAATGAGGAGATGCCATGTAGGGTCGTGGGTAATGGGGTAAAGGATAGCAAACAAATGAATGTTGGTTCCTCCAAGGTTGATATCAAATTCAGATATCAAGTTGTATTTATGGATGGGACAGAGCAGAGAGTTCGCGAGCCGGAATTGCAAATGGCAAATGATAACGATCGGGGTCCGTTCCCGGAAATGCCCTGACCAGGCTAAAATCAGTCTCAATCCTCAGCTCAATAGCAAACAACGATGCTTTGGTTTCTGATTTTCCGTAGTACTTAGATAATCTATGGCCAATAGATTTCGTTGACTTTACCGAACCATGCACAAACCCGTGAACGAGTCGATGTATTGGACAGACATGCTCTAACACTGTATGATACGCCTTAGCGATGAAGATACAAGCCTTGAACATACGAGGTCCACGCATTGTGGCTTCGGGTTATTATTCAAAGATTACACCGTTGAAACACCTATTGCCAAACATTAATATCAACCCCTCTTCGTGCCTCGTCAGAACTCGAAACTTTTTCTCTTCAATACAGATATTTCAACAATGACGACTGATATTAATGATCAAGACTCAATGGAAAAAGGTGAAGCCACTAGTCAAGTCGATGATTTTTGTTTGCCTGCTAGCCTGGACCCGGTAACCTTGCTGCCGATCAAGCCTGATGGTATGACACAAGAGGAATTTGAGCGCACACTGCCTGATCAAAAGACGGAGCGATATTTGGCTTATATTCGTGGCATGAAGAAAAGAAAGTCGCCAGCGGAATTTACGTCGCATATCAGTAAGACTAGTGGAGTATCATAGCTATGACCGACGATTAATCATATGCCTAGTTGATTTACGTCCTGATGGGTACCCTCGACTGGCAGAGGTGATTGCCTGTAAAGAGGAATTCATGATGTACCGAAGGTTCGGCCATTTACAAGCACGGCTTCTCCTCGACAAACAAGACGAGTTGCGAGCGCTCGAATTGCGACTAGCTTATCTAGATGAAAAGTTCGAAACTCAGTATCCTGATCGAAATTACTCTCGCGAGAGAGCTCACGCTGAGAGCGCAGATTATAAGGATCTTCTTGCCATGATTCAGAGGAATATGAAGGAGTACGGTGAGTAAACTCCATCGCTGCACCTCAAACAAATGTAGTCTGATACTGAGCGATTTATTATAGCTGAATTATTAACTTTCGCACAAACGTTCGCGAACTTCGATCGACCAATGACAAGCGATTACCTTCGAGTCAAGAACTACCTTGACTATAGAGTTTGTTTATGTGCGCGAGACAAAGATTATATAGCTAAGCGGGACGACCTTATCACCCTCAAGCCTAGTCGAGAGAACACTTGGTTAGATACAAAGATCGAAGGGATACCACAGCTCCTACCTTGCAAAGCGACAAGAGTGAGTATTATCAGCGGATATATATATGAGTTCTTAGACCACTGACTTGCATTGTAGTATATTTTCTCTACCACGGTTTGATCTGCGGCCAATGCACGGTGACGAACTCTACTGACCTCACAGTCAGGAACTCCAACAAAAAACAGATTCGAAAGATTCAAATATCATACTCTCAAGTCCCGAGCGCGTCAACGTGGTAGTTACATTGATAATACTAGCAGCAGTATTAATTCTGTTGATCGTGCCAGTCTCTCTACTGTGGTTTATAAATAATCTCAACACTTCAAGACCACTCATCGGGGTCCTCATAGCGCTGCTCCTGATTTTCACTCTGATATTTTCGGGTGTATTGTCGGCTTTCACTCGAGCGAAAAGACATGAAATCATTGCTGCTGCCGCTGCGTAAATATTTCCATCGACGTGTCAATGTATACACTAACGTATGATAGCTACTGCGCGGTACTTGTGGTGTTTATCGGAAATGTTGAACAAATCAGTTCCTGAGATATTTAAAAGCCTGCGAAAAAACCATCGTGCCGAAGTTTTGATGAAAAGTTTCGGTATGGCTTGGGGTCTCTTTACCAGACTAAATCGTATGGTTATGTGGTAACATGAAAGTATGAGAGTGATTACACGATGTACATTGGGACAATCATAGTTCAAATGTTGTGATAGAAGCAGAAAATGAACCCCTTTGTATCTGTGCTCCCCTGATACTTGTGTGATAATAGGGTTCAAATGTTGTAATAGAACCAGACAACCAACCCTTTATGTCTGTGCTCCCCTGATGCTTATGTGGTAATATGGCCTAAATGTTGTATTGAAACTGGACAATGACTGCTCTATATTTGTACTCCCATTTTGATTCCCAGGTACACCTCTAATGTTTATATGGTGATATGGTTCGAATGTTAGAATAGAATCAGACAATGAATCCTCTGTATTTGCACTCTCCTAATCCTTATTTAGTCATATAGCTCAAATGTTGTATCGAAACCGAACAATGAATTCTCTGTATTCGTACTCCTCTGATACTTATGTGGTAATATGGTTCGAACGTTGTAATAGAATTAGACAATCAATTCTTTATATCTGTACTCCCCTAATGTTGATATGGTGATATGGTTCGAATGTTGTATTAGAGCCAGACAATGAACTCTCTATGTCTGCACTCCCACTGCCACTTGAACAATGTGTGCAACGCGCAATCTCGATGATAGTTGGAGACCTCCGGGGATTGTACGAAATCAGAAGAACTTGAGAATAGGAGAGCTTTAATTGAAGAAAGGGATCATCTTGACCCTGATCAAATGATGACGATAGATGAATGAATATTTGTTTGTTGCAAGTACGTTGAGATTCGAGAAGGAAGAATTTTCATCGCCATGTGTCATATCATGTGCTGAATGAGTGGAAAACTCTCAGCTTCTTTCAAATTTCCGAGTACGCCGCTTGACTGCATCCAACTTTGCATTTGTGTTCGTGCGCAGACGATTCAAGAGAAGTTGTCGCCAAAGTGTGATGAATCTCAATGGCTTGGACCTTGATCAATAAATGACAGAGGTCGGCAACTTTGGTGCTTTGACAATGAGGCCGAAGATATGACAGCCAATGTGACTTGTGAAGTTATTTTTGGATGTGATTGATATCGGATGAAAATGCAATAACCTCTGAGTGGGCTGAGCTGAGAGAGCACTGCGCACGTCTCCTGCGGAACGAAGAAGGAAGAACCGAGATGCCCAAAATATAAGGTCACAGTGTTTTCAATGTTCGATATCAATTTAGATAATCATTGCCTAATATGGACATGTATGTAAAATCATTGAAAAAACGTGTTTATATCTAGATAGCAAGCTTGTATTTGCTAAATACTTGTAGATGGTATGAGAATTACACTTCAAAATGAATTGATAAAATGTTTTCACCTTGCCCGTCCACATGAAGAGCACTGGGCACGTGTGGATAAGATGAGCTATCCCTAAAAAGACTAACTCGGATCTTCACCAAGGGTTCTCCATCATGATCATCTTTTCGGTTCAAAGAAGGATCCAAGATCAAAGATTAACAAGAACCCCGACAAGCCCACCATCGAAGATACGAACTTACGGATGTACCTAAGGATGTCCTCCTTGGGACTAGGAAGTACATGATGCAAAGGGACAATCCTCGAATAAATTGACCTCATTCAGTGGAAAAGACAAGTCACATGATGAAAAAGCTTGTATTGGAACTGCTAGCTCTATACAGTCAGAACGCCGAAGGATCATAACATTACAGCAAGTCAAGCAAGTCAAACTTGTCACCTTGGGCTTTTTAGAGTGTCGGATGATTCTGCACATTTCTCAATTGTGGCATGAAGTTTCAACGCCATAACGAATGTCAAAGGACAAAAGGACCAAAGTTTGTCGATTTGAAATTCAATCTCAAATCCTTCGGTAGTCATCTCTGGATTCTGAATTCTGGATGCTTCTTGGGCTTTCAAACTATCGAACTGAACCTTCCTCTAGTAAGGTAATCATAGATGCTTTCGATTCTCGATCGAACTAATCGTTGATCAACGAACAATGAATCTCGATGTCAATTCCTGATCGCGAAGAAGTATACACGGTCAACTTGATGGCACAGACCAAAGACTTGGAAGAGAAAAATGAGAAGCACTACATGAAATCATGTGACTTGCCATCACAACCTGCTGAGTTCAGGCTCTCTTTCAAGACTTATTAAAGTTTCTCGGAAGTGCTTACCGACCGCCAAGACCACCCATATCTAAAGTTCAGATTTATGGGTAGGTTTAGAATTATTGATGTTCGGGAGACGCCAGAAGCCGCAAAGAGTATTAGCCTTATTGTACTAGATGTGTTTCTAAAAAAGGGGGACCGATCAAACTATACTGACCCTACATCCATCAAAATTAAGGACATCATTCACACTACAAAATTGTCCGATTGATATGTGCCAAAATAGAGATTACACAGACTACATGCAATCTCCGTTGGCGTGGCTCGAGGTGTGCATACACGAGAGTTGATGCCTTCCAGAGCTCTAGTATCAAAGCAACATCCAAATACGATGGTTGTCATTGTCCAAAACTTTGACTACACACAACAAACACATGGCTTGTTGCGGTGCGCCTTCGAAATTAGGTCCTTACACCAAGCTCCATTGGTCATAATATCTTTATAGGCCTAACACTAATACCCGAAGAGGCGAGAAGAAAGTCCTATTTAAGCTTTTTTATGTGGATTACTCCCATTGTTCATCCCAGAATGAACATTTGTCCGCACGGGAAATATTCTGGTACCTGCATCGAGGGAGTTCAAAGCGGCGGGCACCTTACTGAATGCACCGGGCTTTCCCAAGGATTAACAACACTAAGGTTTTTAGTGTGAGCACTAATTGCTCAAAGCGTCTCATTATTCTCTCATTCCAAAATTTACTCATCACTTACTTGCCATTGAATTACATATTCTTTGAAATTGCGGCAAAATTTGACAAAGTGGCAGCTCGACGTAGTTGAGGAAAATCCAAGCGATTCTAGCATCAGAGAAGTAGGCGATGAAGAATTCAGATGAACGGGCACTATCTAGCTGAACTAAAAATTACTTCTCCGGTTTCTCATTTCCTTCCATGAGCTAGTCGCCTGAGAGCTTGCCTCTCATCCATGATGAAGCCCATTTTGCACTCAATAATTTACATTCTTGGTTGCTCGAGGGCCCTCCCTATACTTCAACAAAATCTTATATCTAGGTTGATCTTTCCCTCTATTTTCTTTTTCTCATCATCCAACATTCACGATCATTCCTTACAAACTCTTCTTTCTTCACATCGCTTCCATCGCTTCTCTTAAAATGCATTCTTCCGCACTCCTTGTCGCAGGTTTTGCAGCTCTTGCTGTAGCCAAACCAGCTCCTCAAGAAATCAATTTTGCATCCGTCAATGCTGTTGCTCTTCCAACAATCACTGGTCCACACCCAACTGCCACCAAAGAAGTTATAGTCATCGACCATGCTGCTGCTTCCTCTTCAGGATCTGCTAAGGCTACCGCTCTTGCTACTGCTTCAGCAACTGCTTCGCAAAATGTCAAACGTACCTACTGGGGCTGGGGTGGAAATGGTGGATGGGGCGGGAATGGTGGATGGAGTAGTGGAGGAGGAAGTGGCGAAGCCGCCAGCACAACCGTCAAGAGCACTCCCACCTCAACTACAACACAAAACAGCGTTCCTACTTCTTCTACCCCTGCTGTACCAGAAACCACCCCAGATGTCAGCAAAGCATGTGCAATTCAACCAGATGGTTACGGACCAAAGGTCCAACCAGATACCGTTGATGCTTTCCTCGCTTATACTCAATTTCATACTGACGCCAAGAATGCCGCTACTCCTTCCGGCTATACTCAATCCTTCGTTGATCTCAACGCTGCAGTAACTGCCGTTACCTATCTCGGACTCACCACCTTCACCACCTACGATGTTGCTAAGTGCGGTTCTCTCTGCGACACCACCTCCCTCTGCACAGGTTTCAACATCTACGTTGAGCGTGATCCTTACATGAATCCATCTGCTGATTGCCCAAACCCAGCCTCCATCACCAACTACAAGTGTACTCTCTGGGGATCTGGTGTCAACACTGAATCCGCCACCAACACCGGTCAAATGCGCACTGATTTCCAAGTCGTCATCACCGGTTCCAACGGATACTCTAAGACTGCCACTCCTGCACCACAACCAGGCTGGCAGCCACCTCAACAATGCGGTGGTGGAAACAAGGGGCACTCTCACCCAACCACCTGCATGGGACAAGCCTTCTTCCCCGGTCCATACAACCCTGCTGTCTGTGCCGGCTATGCTTCCGCCCAGAACTCTAAGAATCTTTCCCTCATCTCCTGGTGGATGCAGATGATCTACAAGTTCTTGAACTACTCTCCATTCCAATGCAAGTTCTTCAACTCCTACATGTTGAAGAAGAACGGAAAGCCAATGGGTACCTACTGCTCCTTGTTCGCTCAATCTTACTCCAGCGGCCAAGCTACCTATAGCCCTGGTCAACAAGGTTCCGATAGCTGGACTTGCGAGAGCTCGTACTCTTACACTCTTAACTAAGGGATTGATAGATGATAATGGGAGAGAAAATGAGAGATGGCCGTGATGGCGAGAGGGAGTAAAAAAAAGGAGGATAGGATAAGATAAGATGGAATATGATGAGATGGAATGGGATTGGATGGAACACAAAGCAAAGAGGCTTTTTTAATTCGCTAATGTCTCACTTGAGACGAAAATTTCTTGTCACTCCTTTATGTATAATTTTTGGCCGAAGAGATGAGAAGGCTTGGTTTTTCGACCATATTTGGTCGAATGCAATTTTAATGGATATTTCTTTATAAGTTTTGCTTCTTCTCTTGTTTTGTGATTGATAGATATGCGATGTGGTGATCTATATCTTAATACCATCTTATCGCATCGCATCTTACCCCTCCATCATACTCATCCCATCCCTCTCCCCTCCGTTGATCAAAACCCCTCTTTAACTTTCTTTCTTTCTTTATTTCTTCCTTCCTTGTAGCAGGTACACATATACATATCCATCCCCATCCCCATCTCCACCCATCCACCCACTCACTAGCAACTACCATCCCCTTTCCCAATACTTCCAAAAAAAGAACCCTAGTCACTTGACTCAACTTAACTTGAATTTTCCAAAATTCAGATAATAATAATAAAAGTAAGTCGGTTCTTTCAACTTTTGGTTTCATCTCATCTCATCTCATCTTATTTTGTGTATAGTAAGTATGCCTCATATACGTATTAGATATTAGATATGTGTATCTATTTGATTTCTCCCTTCCCCAAAAAGGGAGGGGGGGAGAGATATTCTAAATCTCGCGGATAAATCCAAAAATGGATGGATTTTCAGGGTGAGGATTTGAAAACTTTGGATTTGGGGAGATGGAGATTGAGATTGATTGGAGTTGTGGGATGAATGAATTATCTGGAAACTTTCCTATTTGTTTAGTGGGGAACTTAATTGTTTGGATATCTGTTGGTGTGGTAGGGTAGTGTTCAGTTCCAGATGTTTGATTTCTTTGATTTTTGAAAAGAAACAATGATACACTTTGAAGACATATGTATCAATGATGAATCCGCAATATATAATTACCCCAGAACACCGACTCTCAATCCCGACCTCGCTCTATGCATGCACCGCTCTAAAAAATCCACCTCAAAACCCTTTCGACCTTCCCCCTCGCCGTCCTCTCCCTCTCCCTCTCCTTCTCATCCTCTTCCCCAATAACATACACATCTGTCTGCAAATCCATCTCCTCATAACTCACCACCTTCGTGCCCTTCAGCCACTTCCAACCGAGCCACATGACGGCCATAACCGGAAGTTCAATATAAAAACTTACAAAATCCACCGCGCTAAACGTGGGACTGAAGCAGCTCCATCCCTGCACGAGCACAATCACCACATTAAGCACCATGCATATCCACGGTCCCCACGGATACGTCCAATTCTTGAATGGCAAGAGATGCGTTTTTCCCTGCAGCTCCAACGCACCGCGGAATCGGATCGAGGTTACGCCGATAGCGATCCAAGCTAATTGATTACTGACGCCCACGAGATTCTGTAGCCACGTCCATAATTGTCCTGCGCCGATGAAACTCGCTCCGAAACAGAGACCGCTGATGGCGCTAGTAGCTAGGACGGCTACCCAGGGAACTTTATTGCGGTTTAGTTTTCCGAAGAATTGGGGCGCGTGACGATCGACGGAAAGGGTGTAGAGGAGTCTGGTTCCGGCGAAGAGAGCGTGGTTGCCTGCTGAAATGACGGAGGTGAGGATTACAGCGTTCATGAAAGAACCTGCGGCTTTGGCGCCGACCATTTGGAAGACGAGGGTAAATGGAGACGTGGTGGTTGTTTTGCTAGAGAGTTCGGGGTAGTTGTAAGGGATGTTGAGGCCGATGAGGAAGACGGAAAGGATGTAGAAGATTAGGATACGCCAGAAGACGTTTTTCACCACGCGAGGAAGATTTTTGGTGGGGTTTTTGGTTTCGCCGGCGGTTATGGCGATGGATTCGGTGCCGCCGTCTGGAGAGGAATTAGATTGGGGGCTTTGTCTGGGAAAGGGGAATACTTACATGCGAAAGATGCGGTTACGAAGACGGATGCAAATCCGCCGATTCCTCCTACGAATGGTGCGTCGCCAATGTACCAATTGTGGGCTCCGAGATATGTGTGAGAAGTGTTGCCTCCACAGTTGACTACAATTCCTAGAATTATGAAGATCTGGAAAATGTTAGCACTCTGTGATAGAACCAAAGCCCCCGAAACACTCAAAATATTCATTTTCTTGATATCCGACATTGAATCAAACAATTATTGCTTGGGCTTGAATATCAAATACAACATCCAAAAGCTATCGATCTATTGAACTCCTTCAGCTTTGAATAGGGTCTGAAAGATGGATTGATAATATTACTCGAGCATTAATCTTGAGCAAAAATCTCACTGATGTATCGTTTTATTTGAGAGATCTGGGATACCAGCTTTTCATCCAGATAGAGGCACTTGAACCCATAAAGCCACAAAAAACAAAAGGCACCTACCGTAATAGTAACCACCTTCAACAGACTCAACCAATACTCAAGCTACAATTCCCATCAGTCAGCATCTTTCCATCATTTCTATCGGAAAATCCCCAAACTCACCTCTCCATAAGCCTTGACCGTAATAATATTAGCCAAAACTAACAAGACCCAAAAAATCAACGCCAATCCCCACCCAGGCAATCCAGTATCCCCCCAATACGCCCAAACCAACTGCAGCGCGACCAAATCCGACGCCGTGCTCACCGCATCATTAAACCAATAATTCCACGTCAGAGCAAACCCCAACCCATCATCTACATATCGACCTGCAAAGGTACAGAAGCTTCCGGCAATCGGTACGAATGCCGCCATTTCCCCCAGCGAAAGCATCGTTAACATAACGATGAATCCGACAATGAGATAGGCGATGAGGATTGATGCCGGACCACCTGTTGCGAGGGATTTCCCCGTGCCGAGAAAGAGACCCGTGCCGATTGTGCCGCCGATGGCTATCATTTGTACTTGACGGGCTGAGAGGGAGCGAGCGAGTTTATCTGCAACGATGGGACGCTCGTGGTCGTCATCGCGGTGAAGATTGTTTGCTTCGGCATCTTTGGTGTGGTCGATCACGTGGATATCATCAGTTTTGGATTGGAGATGAGAGTTTGACATCTTGAGGTGAGTGAGGAGAGTATGTCGATCTCTTATTTCATCGGTGCTGGTATGAAGAATGAACTTCAATCAAGAATGAGTGTAGTGGAAGAGAACAATGCGTATGCAGGAAGATAAGGATATGCAGGTTGTTTTCTCCATCATTTTGAAATGCTCCTGAAGAAATAAGTAGCTTCCAATGACGAATAATCGACAGAAAAATTCGTGATGCGAATGGCGTGCTCGGTTTAGTCTGGGAAGAAATTTAATTCGTTCGCGGTATTACGTACGAATTATAAGGTTTTTCGCCGTTGAGGTTGGTTGAAAGATGGCGGGGTACAGGGGGGTTTGCCTCCCGCAGCCATCTTAGCGAGAGGCAATTTGTGTGTGGCAGGGTTTTGATTCTAGATTCACGTTAAAGTTCCAAAGTTCAGACGACTTTAAACTTCTAGAAGTGGAAAAGAAGGAATGGTTTCGTAGATTATGATGGTTAATAGGATAGTACAGGAAATATCTAATTATCATTGGTTGGCTACTCGTACTAAGCCAAACACTAAAATTAGGTAGATAGAGAAAACTTTAAATCCGTCTGATCATCAAATTTATATACGGAAGTTTATATAACGTGGTTTATCAGCATGCGGGCCATATCATCATGTGGGCCACTTCGAAAATGCACCAAAATCGAGGTTTTTTAATATTTATATTTTAATAACTAGTCATTATTTTTGAAAGGAAAAATCATGAAAAATCATAATAAAAATATAATATTTATAATATTTAGGTTTCTTTTTTAAATAATCCATTTTAACTCGAAATTGTCACACTTTGCGTTACAAAATCTCTTTTTCTTTAATAACTTTAATAAAAATAAGGATTTTGAAAGAAAAAATAGATTTTTGAAATATTTGAAAAATAAGGTTTTATATAATAAATTTTTGAAAATTTCTATTGGCTAATAAAGAAAGTGCACGGTTACGCACAGACGAATTTTGTATACAAAATGAAGTGGCCCATATGATGATATGGCCCGCATGCTGATAAACCACGTTATCTGAAGTCCAGCAAAACTCGAAGTGTCTGTCTCTAAAACTCGGCAATTATAGTACATAGGGGAGTGTCGCGAGTAATAGGGGTATTTTCAAAGAAACAAAATCACAAAACCAAATATCGGACCACAAGACTTCATTCTGATCTTTCGAGAATTTAGGCCAAACTGTTCAAATAAAATCACACGACATTAACACATAGATTTTTCATAGTCCTAAAAAGGCATTCATATATCTTCCTTCTATTCATCCGCCCAGCTAAGCATAGATACTCCAATCGATAAGAAACCAGCTAGAACCAAGGAAACTCGAAAGAGAAGGAAATCAATGGAGAATGATACGATTTTCTCTCCAACACATTGAGAGAATCTATCTCCCAAAACCCTTACTTACTTATTTCCTCTCCTCATTAGCAACAAGGTAGAGATAAACTGGCGCAACAACAATAGAACTTGTTGTTACGCCATTTCAAATAGCGAGTTCATTTTGTCCATCATTGTTTGCTATTAACATGTTGGTATTCTTCTTCTCATATAATTATCTCAGCATAGTACCTAGAGACCTCGAAAATGACAACATACCATTTATGATGTAGAATCTCCCATAAACATCTCCATAGGCCGTACGTGCCACCTACAGATTGCCATCTATTCTACAAACCAATGGCAAAGCTGGAACCACCCATCCTGTAAAACCAACGGGAGCAACCTTGATAGATGGAGGTGAATATGATGCTGGAGCCAATAGAATATATAGACCCGATGAAAAAAATCCGGTATCGGGGTCATAACTAAATGAGAAAGCTGAATGGCCAAAATTCGAATCAAAGCCAGCAAAATATCCCGCAGCTTGTTGAGTCAAAAGACTGTTATCATCCGCCACGGCTCCAGAATTTTGAGCCTGGATAAAGAAGCTTTGAGATACCGCCTGAGATGGGCGGGCTTGGAGCCGCGAAAGCCGAAGAAATTACGGTTGAGGAATTACCAGCAGTGTATCCAAAAATCTGCCTGTACTCTTCTCAGACGGCAAGCCGAATAACTAGTTTGTGATTTCACTATACTATGTAGTGAGGATATCCCAAGATAAATAATCCAGACTAAATAATTTAAGATTAAAACGTCTCAATTACAATCTTGACTTTTAAATTGTTAAAAGAATCTCATTTCATATATTGAATCCTCCAAAATATGCATGATTTTGTGACTGTATTTGAAAGTTGAAAACTTCTTGTTTTTAAAGGAAAATGATCATGTGAATATTTGGATAGATCAACTCATCTAGACTTTTGAAATAGTAATCTCGTGTGCTGGGAACCTTAGAAACTATAAATGAACTCCGATTTAATTTTGATTGTACTAAAGCCTAACTATCCAATTCAAATCATCTAGTCCATCCTGCAAAACGAACTATTGGCCACACTGATCACCAGGTGCTAGGTTGCCTACAAGGGACAACTGAGTATTAAGAACACAGATGGCGACATCGACTTGAGGGCCTTGACCCACACATCTCAAGCCTGGGTTGAGAAGAGCTAGAACAACGACATTTAAGCCCGGAATGTCAGGACGAGAGGCAATACTGGCACATGTGTCACCGGCTCTGGTGATATAGTATTCACAGCAGTCGCTTGTGTTTAATTCGAGGGTTAAAGCCGGGGCTGGGACTGGTGTACAAGCGGTGGCAGAAGCTGCAGGAGCCGTGGATGAGCTTGTTGAGCTTGTGCTAAATGCTGAGGTGGGTTCGCTTGTTGCACTAGTGGTCAATTCTTGGTCCTAATTTGCATGTCAACATTATCCTAGATTAAAGCGAGACGGGGCACTATTTAGAAACGAAATGCTTACGACTGCGGATGATGTTGGAGACGCAGAAATCGAGCTAGAACTGGGAGTTCCCTCGAGCATGGCTGTTGAGCTTGCACTCAAAATAGCTGTTGTTTTCGAAGTGGTACTTGGTTCTTCATCCTAAAAAAGCATTAGAATTCATTACGAGAAAGCAACACTGTGATTATATTTCGAATGGGAAGAACTTACCACAGCCGATGTTGATGAGGATATTGAAGTGGAACCGGAAGTACCAACAAGTTCTGCAGTCGAGCTGGTACTTAAAGCAGGTGCTTCTGTTGAGTTGAAAGCAGAACTGGAAGTTTCTGAAACAAGTTGTGCTGTGGAACTAAAGCTCGAAGCAGACGCTTGTGTTGAGCTAGTACTTAATTCTTGATCCTGCAAGGAAATCATTATTCACCCTGAGAAGATAATAAAAGACCAATTCCTGAAAATAAGGGACGTACCACAGCTGTTGATGAAGAAGATCCAGAAGTCAAACTAGAGGTTTCAACTGGTAGAGTTGAACTGGTGCTCAATTCCTGGTCCTAATTATCTATTTAAGGACTCGTCATATCAATAGTGGAAGTGATACATACGACAGGTGATGACGAGGAAGATCCAGAGCTAGTTGATGATCCAGAAGTGAAACTTGAAGTTCCATCAAGGCCCTGTAATAAATTAGCATGTATCGAATTGACGTAAAAAATAGAAGATTTACCACAGTGGTTGAACTACTCGAAGTCGTCAATGATTGGTACTGCCCCAGTCCGCAGGTTCCAAATGCGGGGTTGCAGCCACCCGTGCACTGATCAGCTGTACGACCGCAAACTCCTAATCTCGAACAACAATTTCCATTAGGGCTTCCTTTGCACGTATATAATGAACCAAAGCGAGGACCGCAGGTTCCATTGGGTGATACTAATAAACCAGGAGCGGCACTCGAAGTTGGGATAATGGAACTGGTGGATGAAGTTATTGTGGATGAAAAGAAGGTAGTGGGTCCTGAGGTACTGGTGGTAGCACCGAGACCCTTTTATAGTGTCAGCATTATGAATAGAGAAGTATGTGAGACACAGATATTCGAGACTTGCCAACTGAGTTGAAGACGAGGTGTTAGGATATGAAGAGATAATATATACCTGAGATGAAGTAGAGCTAGTCCCAAGGTCGACATCCGATGTAGAAGTGGGGGACAAAGATGGTAACTTTCAGATCGTTAGTATCCTTCACCTCTAAGAGATATAAGAAAAATCATACTAAGCTAGTACTGGAAGGGACCGAAGAACTTGTGGATAAGTCATTCATTTCTGTTGATGACTGTCAAGAATTAGCTTCCATTGCTATCGATAAAATAGTGAGAGAAATCATACTGAACTAGCGCTCGTCTCTATAAGGTCGACTTGCGTTGATGACTATAAAGTATTAGCGTTTATCCGATATCTGTAAGGCAGGGTGTTTCCCACCGAGCTAAAGCTTGAAAGAGTTGCAGAGGTTGTGGGTTCCACATTTAATTCCGTTGACTAATTATGATTAGCATTCATGTTGACATGTACAAGACGGCAAAAAGCTTACGGAACTAGAGCTGGATGATACTCCAAGTCCTTGAGTGGAATCACTGGGAGAGCTCGATGATGGACTAGTGCTAGATGTAATGAAAGTTGCTATCAAGTCTGTCGAAATAGGTGAACTTTCACTTGAAGTTGAAGGACCTCCAACAATGGGTTCAGTGAAGGAGCTTGAAGGTTCAGTGAAGGTAGTTGAAGGACCTCCAACAATAGGTTCAGTGAAGGAGCTTGAAGGACCTCCAACAATAGGTTCTGTAGAGGAGGTTGTAGGGCTAGGAAGAATGAATGACGTAGGGCTCGTAGTAGTCGTAGTAGTCGTGGCACCTGGAATACCCACGCTCGTAGTTGGGGTTACTGTAGGTAGCGAACTGGTTGCAGTTGGAGAAACAGGTGGCCATGGAAAGCCAATAATGAACGGAAATCGAAATAATAGTAAGAAGTAGTAGCGCGAGAGTGCATCCAAAAATATAAGGAAGTCGCCAATTGAGATTAGACCTGCAGCATTCTCCTGTTGAAACTCAGCGATGGAAGAAAATCCAGCTCTACGTAGAAAGGCGGCAACGGCGGCATCATCCAACCTGTTTAAAAATTGGGAAGGAAAAGCTGAATTAGCTCCTTCGCCTCGTAGAAATTGAACAAGTGGAGTATAGGGTGACCATTCTTCGTTGTTTGCTCCTCCATTGCCCCCATTGTTCCCTGGATTGTTGTTCCCTGGATTGTTGTTGCCAGAACCACCCGGGTTGTTTGGTCCACCATTACCCCCGAGAAATTGCGAAATAAAGTCAGAGATCGAGTCATCATCCTCATCTCCATTTGAACCAAACAGATCGGCTAGAGAAGGGCCCTTGGAACCATTTGGGTTTGTGGAAAACAAAAGACGTTTTGCTCTATATATCAAAGTCATCATCAGCATTTAGTATCTTCAAACTGATTCCTTGAACAAGACATAGAACTTCATAGAAAAACATACACGCTATCGTCTCCTTCAGCTCTCGCGACTTTTCCACTAACAGCACTCTCGCCCAAAACCGTCGAAACGGTAACACTTAGAGCCACAGCCCAAACTGCAGCATTGCGAACAAACATCCTAAAGGTTTAAAGATTGTGATATTCCAATTAAGGACAGGTAAATGAATGACCGACTGTAAAATGATAACCGCGAAATGAGAGAGCGTAACGAAGACAAAAGCACAAGCAGCGTGACTTACTAGCTGTGGTAAAAATCTACCAGTATAGTAGAACACTCAGATTATAAGCAAAGATATTCGCTTAACCCCCCTCCTCCAAGCGCGTGCATTTCGCGAAATATGTGATATGGACATCCAAGCATTCTTGAAGCGCGACGACCAACTGAAACACAGCAAAAGACGTTTGTGATCTGCAAAACATTTGCTTAGGAATGAAGCTTCTGGCCAGCCATTTCAGCCATTTCAGCCACGGGTACTGATGAATCTAAATTAAAGGGATAGGAAGTAATGTTCCCCGACGGGAATTTTTTAGCCTCTTACGTTCATATCCTGACCGAGCCAAGGCTTTAATAAATCTTGTAGATACCGACGATATTGCGTTATTCGAATCTTAATTACTATCGAAATTGCATTCGTTCTGAAACAAGGCTTATCAATGAATTTCCGAGTAAGATTGAAGTGTACAATCGTTGATAGATCGATTAGCACGTGCTGTAGGCTACTTGATACCATTTTCCGAAGTAGCAAACTTTTGCATATCTTCAGACGGTCAATCCCAACTATGCGGTAGCCTGGCATGAGAAACATCCCATGATAACTTCGGTTAATGTAAGATACATTGAATGACGGGGCCAAGTAACGAGATTGAAGTCCGGCCTCCTGATTTAATCCAACCCTTGATTCCTCGGATGGAACGAGAGAATTTTTTGTTTTGTCGAGTAGTTTCTGCATGTGAATAACAATCCTTCCCCTCATTATGCCTGAAACTATTATGTTAGTACGATGTACTATAAGTAAGTAGTGGTGAAAGGGTCTCAGGGCATGGTCCACAACCGCTCGATCTTTCGACAATGTAAGTAAGTTCCAAAATCACGTGATACTATACGAGCTCAAGCAAACTGATCACACACAATCAAGTGATTTTGATTTGTTCAATCTTTCAACAATGTAATTAAAACCACATAACCGAAAGCGACGATGGTGCTAATGGGGGGGGGGAGGAAAGGGGGTGCACATAATACGCCATCTTGCCCGCACCCACCCCTCCGAGTTTCAATCTCGATGCACTGTACATTGCACACGCCATATACGATTATACCGCACTGTGAAATCCTCATTGCTCATCCACAACAGAATCCAAAGAAATGGTATCTCATCAGGTTGACTCTAGCTCCAATTTCTGCTTCATGCTCATTTCTTCCTTCTCCCTACTCCCTCCCCCTCTTCTTGCTTCCCATCCATCCATCCATCCAACCATCCATCCATCCACCCCAAGAATTCAAGTCTTCCACCCACCTTATAAACCAAATCTAACCCATTCCATCCCATCCCATTCCATCCCCTCCAATGTCGTCACATAAACCTCACATCTCTCCAGCAAAGAAACCCCAAATTCCAAATTCCAAAGTATCAATCACCCCTGCCAAATCTGCGAATACAGGGAATACAATCCCATATCGCATATCCCCCAGCCCTCATCTCTTCGCTCTAGCCCCCAGAAGCCGAGAAAAACGAGCAATAATCTAATCCGCAAATCTTATTATGACATTGCGCAAAAAGTGAAATAGAAATAGGTGTGCAGAGCTAGAGCTAGAGCTGATGGACATGGAGATGGATAGATAGATATATTAGATAAAGGACGAGGTGTATATTGAATAAAGGATTGGTAATGGAGAACACACACACATATATATATGTATATGTATAAATATAGATAAAAAAGATAAACCAACCAATCAGCTAGTACTTACTTACATACTTATCCATACCACACCACACCACACCACACCACACCATACCATACCATAAAACCTACAACAACAAAGACAAAAACCCAACAAAAGACCAACAAAAAAAACAAAAAAAAAACAATCAAGTGCTAGCAAGCAAGCGAGCGAGCGAACAGAACAAAGCGAAGAGAAGAGAAAAGAAGAGTACAAAACCAATCCGCAGAAAACCAGTATCAAGAGACAAAATTTGATGCAGCCCAGCCGAACGAATCATCCAAAGTTGAAGAGCGAGAATCGATTGTACACATGAGAGTTGATCAAGAAAGATAGAGTGTATAGGTTGGACCTGAAATACGAGGGTGTATTGTACGGTACAGTTTGTAGTTAGATGATGAAGGTAGTCGAAAAAGAGATGATGTAATCAAAATGTATGGATCTATTATGCCCATCTGGGCTATGCTACGACATTCACATACCTGCATCTCTGAATTGTTCACTAGACTTATGATTCAGTGATAGATATTTCGGATTCACTTAAACGATAGCCCTTATAAGAAGGAAACACCTCTTAATCATCAATTCGCCTATCGCTCTAAAAACTAGAAACTACCTGCGTCATGTAATGTACTCTCTCCTCTTTTGCCCTCCTCAAACCCCCCGAAAGCACACCGCACTCCCGCAACTAAATCCCATATTTAAGACTTAGCAGCTTCCAACTCCAACTCCAACTGTCTAATTCTTTCACTTTGATCACCAGGACCAACTCTCATCTTTAATGTATCAACCTCTTGAGTCAATAGACCAATTTTCTCCGTTTGTGCCGTAATAGTTTTAGTTTGGGCTGCCAAAAGTTCCTTAATTTCTGCTAGGGAATCTTCGACACCAGCCGAGGTTGGGGATGGTTGAGAAGCACCGACCGCGGAGATAGGCCCGGAAGAAGTAGCGATAGTGGCTGGGGTAGCCTTTGCTGCAGGTTCGAATGATGTCGGTGTTGCTTGAGATACAGGAGATGGCTTTGGTGGTGCGACCTTAGCTGGAGCGGGCTTGATTGGTTCTGGCTTGGCTGCAGCTGGAACAGACTTCTGAACTGGCTTTTGAATCTCCTCGAAGCTGGAATTATCATCGGCTTCATCCTCATCATCATCTTGGAATTTGGAGGCCATGGCGGAAATGGAACCCTTTTGCTCAGACATAGTTGGTGGAGGTGCTCTTTGTGCGACTGGAGCTGGTTCAGGCTCTGCCTTTGGAGGTGCGGTCTTCGTTGGGGCTGGGGTTGGCGCTGGTGCAGCGACAGCTGGTTTATAATCGGATGGCACCTCGACTGGGGCGTTTCCTTCATATACACTTTCCAAATCGATCTTGGCGGGAATTCCATCTTTACCAGCAAGCCATTCCTCAGCAGTAACTGCAGGTTTCAAACCAATCGCAGGTGGGTAGATATCAGATTGGAAGACTTCGGCACGACGAGGAACTGTGAAAGAGATAGGCTCAACATATTGGTCATTGACGGTTTTAAATCCCTTCATGACTTCGTTCTCGTGAACCTGAATTCTGGTTAGAATAGATATGCGAAAGCTACAAAATGACAATCACTTACATTAATACCACGTCTAGGAAGGAATGCGATACCACGTTGTTGATCGCTAGACTTATATTCGGACAAAAATTCGAATTTGTCGTTCTCATATTCATAGTATCGAATGTTACCGTCACTAAAATGGTTAGCTAGTTTCTTTCCGATACCTGCTCATAAACTTACCCTTTGCCTGCCAAGTACAAACATTGAGTACCATCATCTAGATGATCGTTAGTATAGATCCAACATGATTCACAAATGTAACCTACCCCAGAATGGCATGCAAACACCCGAGATAGAGTCCAAAACAGTGAACCCTCCAATTGGTTGCTTGGCGTTACCAACATCCCACAAAGCCAATTGACGATCACTCATCTTGGAGAATCCGGTAGTAGCTACGCGATTGTGTTCTCCCATCCATACGACTCTGCTATTCTTTGCGCCAGTATGTCCAGGTCCTTCGTGTGCGGGTCTTTCTTGTCTAGTATCCCAAATGCGTAATTTCTTGTCTCGAGAAGTGGTGGCCATAAGAGCTCCATTTGCGCTCCATGATAAACTTTGTACAATATCTCCATGCTTCAATGTCAAAGCTGCCTTCCCGGTGCCGATATCCCATAGCTTAACTGTGTAATCTCCAGATGCGGATGCGAGAATGTTGTTTGCCGCGGGGTTGAATAGAACTTGTCCGACTTTCCTGCAGGTTATTAGAATCAATTCGAATCTTCGGTATTATCGGCACATACCTAGAATGGCCTGCCAATTTGCTGACAGGCGCAACATCGACGGGTTCTTCAGAGTCTTGATAGAGGGAGAAACCTTGAGGGACCTCCCATATAAATACCTTTCCATCATCAGATCCGGAAGCGATGATGCGATCGTTGAACGGGTTCCTAATTCAAAGATGAGAGTTTATTCATATCTGCCACCTTGTCAACCACTCACCAATCCGTGTCCAGAACCGGTCCAGTATGACCTCGAAACAATGGAATTTGTTCTGGCAGACGACCCTTTTCATTCAAAGGAATAACAGCGAATGCGCCTCCACCACTAGCTTCCCAATTGACCGAGAGATATTCAGGATTGGCCTATTTTCGAGAATGAGTTACCACTCTCCCTCAAATCTATATCACTGTTCCAAGTCATTGGTTTCCCACCTTGATTAAATTGGTATCCCATGCGTTGCGACTGATATGCAAGTTATCGTAACATGCCTCCTTCTTGGATGATTTACCAAAGACATGTCCTATTTGATCGACCGGTCAGCGATTGCTCTCGTGCCTGCCTCTCTTCTTGGGGGTGTTGTAACAAGGCTTACGATATTTCGACGCGCGCACAAAACGACCAGCCATCCCAGCTCATACAAATGATATGGAAAGAAGAAGGGGATCAAAGTTATTGAAATGGAGACAATTAAGAAATGTTAAGGAGGAAATTCAAAAAAAGAATGTTTTAATTCAGTTTGTTGTGTGATTCTGTTATTTGTGAGGGGATGATGTGCGAAGCTCGTCCAAAAGTCTTTTGATGATGCTATCTATCGCTTTGCAGGCTGTAGGTAATAAATGATGGTGAAACTCAATTTCTAGTAACAGTTTTAAAGACTTGCTGCGCCCGCCAACGGCAACACGGGGTTTTAAAGTTCTCTACAATGGGAAATCACGGGCCCCTTGTCAATATCGTCTCATATTAAACATGAGGACAGTCGAGACAAAGGGAATGACTTCAACCCCTTTTTTTCCTACCTGTGATATTCTTTCATGAATTGCATTAATTTTATCTATTCCATACCAAGTATGGAGTACGAGCTCCTTCCTTGCTATGGTTCGAACCCACCCGACTCCTCATAGCGCCCACTTTCTGCTGCACAATTCCCCACCAACCCACCAACAACTCTGAGTAGCTGGTATTCCTCCACAATTTGCACAGAGAATATGTACCCAAATAGTTGCCTCCCTCTCCATCAACAATCGACGGACGCGTGGTCTAATGGTTATGATATTTCGTTCACAATTTGTGTACTTACGTTCGAACCCAGTCTCCTGGATTCCTGCACCGAAATGGTTCTGAGTTCGATCCTCAGCGCGTTCATCCTTTTTACCATTCATCGTTTCTCTTTAACGCTGTTTTGCCTTGTCACCTCCTTTTATGCTGTTTGGGCGTCGTTTTCGATGTACAGCGTCTATGTCTTATTGATGTGAATTTCAATTCCGGATGCTTCTCGAGGGTTATGTCGAATATTTCATTACATAATATACGCACGGACCATTGCCTCAAATGCTTCAAGATGAACGAAGTAAAGTTGCACACCAAGCAAACCTTATATATAGTCACTAGGTACGTATATAATGTTCTGCTTGGGATTTGATAGTGTAATTGCTTTCAATATTCCCATTCGATTTTTATGTTCAAACCCTTGATATTCCAAGTCAGATCAGGTATTCAAACTCTATCGATGTTCTAAGTCAGACCAGATAGGCACGTGATAGGTTATTCACGCCAGATGAGATGTTCAAATCAGATTAGGTATTCAAACTCTATCAATGTTCTATCTATCTACATCAGATGGGGGATGAATAGACTGTTGATATTGGCAGAGTGGATAATCTACTATCTGGAAACGATCAAGGATTGGACTTGGAGTTGAAGTGGTTGGGTTTGGTTCGAAGTGGGAAATATTTAGTAGAGCCCGGTTCTGCAATAGAGCAGAACAACACGCTCTAGCATAGCTGTTCGGATTTACATGCGGAGTACGACCTGGATCACTTGCACCGAGCACATCCAATCCCAATTTTCTCACTTGGCAAAATATAGCGAGCGCGAGGGAGCCAGCTGCCGAGGGCCAATGGAGTGGAGGTTTTATCATGAACGTTGAACTCCCCTCTAGAGGATCAAGCCTAGTTCAAAGACACGGCGAAAACATTGCAAATGGTCTTGACAAGTCCGAAATTCAAGCCTATGCTATCAGTGCCACATCGTATACTGATAATACTGATACGCCGGGGTTATCTCCAAGATCATAAGACTGTAGAATCTTTGATGCAGGGCTCAGAATATTGTATTGCCACAAAAGAAAGAAGCTTGAGACAAGCCAGTGTTCCTGGCATGTAGCAAGAGAGGTCTACATCTTGTTGCGGACGAGCCAGCGCAAGCTGTGTATTTCGCAGACTACATGAAATGGCGGGTGATATCTTCTTGCTGTTACTTTTTACTCATGACGAAGAAAGTTCGGAACTTCGATTGATCTGGTGGAAGGCACGGCAAAAGCTAAGCTTGCTATGATAATACATTTGCGCCAGAAGAAATACGTCCCAAGAACACCGAGACAATTATCAATCAAACCGTCATATGGAGAGTGATTTGTGACATACTGGATACGCTAACTTGCAATTGAGGCATCAACATCTCGCGTCAAAGTATGATGCTGAAGATCTGAAACCTTTTAAGTGTGAATATGGATGTGGAAAAACGTTTCGACAGTTTTATTTTCTTCATCAACACGTAAGGGACTCGAGCGCTAAATCACACCGAGAGGAGCATGATCATGCAAAGAGTAAGTATATTTGACGAATGGCAATGTAGTCTTTATAACAAATTCTCCTTTCACATCAGGCCATAAGCTTGTAGTATATACACAGTCAGGATTATAAACATTGTAACCCTACCCCTTCGAGACACGAGGGGCTAGGTAGATTTCATCATGTGGCTTTTAGTGGTAAAAGCATTGCTTTTGTGAATTTCGTTGGTGCTCACTTTGGAAGGTGAACACTAGAATCGCACGAAGTTTATTCGGTAAGGGTACTATCCAAGTAACTCAGTTTCTTTTCTTTTCTTTTTTCTACTTCTCATAAACAATACGCTACTCCGAAGAGAATTTCAACCTCGTCGAACTTATTCAAAACACAATCTCACAGGAAGTCTTCAGGCTTATTTATCACTCTATCACTCGTTTCATTATAATAATGCTTCTAGTCGATCTGCGACTTTCAATTTCTTCAACTAAAAACGCGTTGGTGACAGACCCTGTTCTCCACAGTACTGAACCTCTATTTGGGTAAGTCTTTCCTCGCGCTGATGGCTTTGTTTTCGCGTTTATGACTGGCTAATCTATATCAGGCTGAGGTAAAATTACGTCGTTACTTTCATGCCACCACGCAGCTACATCTCCAGGTCATAACTGCTGGGCAACAGTTGATGGACTTCATTTTATCAAGCCTGGTCTCTTCACAAGAGTTTCTTGGTGTCGTTACTGTGGTCAGTAGCTGTAAACACAACTGATTATATTACACATGGGGAAACTGACGCTTTGCCTGATAGAACCCAGAACGCCATGGCAGAGAACACTCCAGACGGCGACAAATGCTGGGAGGAGAGCCCACATATCATGAATACGGCAACGCGGTTCATGCCACCCAGCTAGAGGGGTTCAAAGCACGTATCGAAGAGCTGGTTCATATCCGACACAATGGCAAAAACATATCCATGACACGGTCTGAGCGCCTCAAATTCGCCATTACAGGTGGGGCGGATGACCCTTCGTTGGAGCTGAGGCTTAAGTTGGGCAATGTTGGGGCCCCAAACCGTCGATATGTTCCTCATCCAGAGACTATCGTGATGAAGTTTGCTCTCCTGTCCCTTGAAACTCACCGTAACTTATATGACGTTGCTGAGAGGGAGGTATTTCCTTTTCATCCAAAATGGCATGTTAATTTGGATGAAGCACCGCCGTCTTCCCCGGCCCGACAACATTCACCACCATGGTAGCCGCATTGAAATGGGTTTCCAATAAAGAAAGTGGATTAGTGACTCTCTCTTGGAAAGCAGAAGAAAGCTTCAACTTCGCCAAGGAGCTTGCACATTCGACTTATGGTGTTGGCGTTGACGGAGTCATTCTGAGAGATTTCCTCAGTTTATTCAAGCGGGCTCTGCCGGGCGATATAGGAGACGAATACGACGAGTTCCATGTCACACTGAAGTGGTCGCACGCTTTAGAGCTGTCATATCGGTATCTCCTTGCGATGTCACTAGGAAAGACAGCTCACTGGAGAGTTGCTATCGTGGTCAACAGCTTACAGGCCATAGTATCAATTGGTCTGGAAATTAAATACAACGTGAGAAATCACAAGGTGCACCACATGAAAGCGCTGAGGAGGGCCAATTTCGTGAAGACTACCACCCGGAGAGGGCCTCTTAAGCCAGCGTCAGACAAGACGGGAAGAACGGTTGATCACCCACCAAGAACTGCGTTCGCGTCTGCATTGGAGGCCGAGGCGGCATTGAAATCTTCGTACTTGCTGGACCAGGATATCCAGAATGAGCAGATTAGCTACGCTTGCGATGGTCAATGGGCTTTTAAAGCTCATGACGCTAATAAATTCGCCACATCATATCGCCCTAGAAGAGTAATATTTCTGGTGTATATTCTGATTTCGGGAGATTTTGAAGACGAAATTCCAGTCTGCCTTCAGCCGGATCCAATGGGAAGAGCACAAAGAACCATTTTATGGCATGGGCGAGTGATTATACCACCCTTTCTCTCAAATTTCAATACTGCGGTTATAATGGAGCAGCCAGAAGACTGTAACAATCTGGAGGTCTTATATCGCGGGGATACGACCCAGAATTTGTGTTTTCCTATCAGGAAGATACTACCACGGCAACCGTACAATTCTTGAATCGATTCCTATATGGAGATGTCAATCTGGGCATCCAGACAGACAATTATTGGCGTAATATATTGATGGGACGGCATAACTTTGCGGTTCCAGATTATATCAACATACCAGTCGATGAGGAAGTCTCGTCGAAACTATGTTCAGGGTGCAGCATATCTCAGATAAAGGCACTATGGCACATGAGAACTAGTCTCATGACAATGGTTATCGGTCCCGCTGGTACTGGAAAGTCCATCCAGCGGCTATTCACGCGATGACAATGGCATGTTCTGGTAAACGTGTAATGATAGCAACACAATCCAATGGAGCTGTTGCTGAAATCATGTCAAAATGCATAGAGACAGCCCATTTACTTGGGAGAGAAGATTTGAGGGACTCCATCATTTGGAAAGTGGCACAAGTGAGCGATCAAGATGAGTTGGAATTGTGGGATCTGGACGAGGCTCTAAACGCTTTTGAAGCCACCGCAGCGGAGAGCTTTGAGGGCCTCATCAAGATGCGCTACTGGGAAGTCTGGTCAGAAAAGGAGCCCATCCTGCAGCATTACAGAATGTTATCAAGAAGCATCTCACATTGATGTTATGGAGAAAACTTTGGGAGACACTGTCAATAGAAATGTGTCTCGCGCTACTCTTGTATACAATAAACGCCGAAGCTATATTTCCGAGTATAGCATAAGTGAGAGTAATTGCCATACACCAAGAGCGCAGAGGCATCAAACACGCATGATTGCCAAAATATTAAAGCGAGAATGGAACGCCCCCAGAAGTCAATCGGAAGAAGAGGGTGCCAGAAAAAGATCTCGAAAAAGAGAGAAACACATGAGATGAGTGTAGAGTATCAACATTGCATAAGAGAAAATCGCTGATTTTGTAGCTGCTACATAACGAACAGGGCCAGAGTATGCGTAACGAGGAAGAAAAACAAGTATTTCAGAACCTCAAAGAGAAAATTCAGCCCGCGCCAAAAGAACAATTAGAATTCATTGGTACCGAAGTTGACTAATCTACACAAAATGAGAAGAGTCAAAGTGGCTTAGCCTGCCTGACTCACCAGAGGATATCTCGCTCCATAGACTCATACCTTTTGGGTTAAGAGAGAAATCCCATCATTCACAAGCAGAGCAGCGATCCAGTATCAGAAAAAAAGTTCACATGTAATTTATCGCGGAGCCTTCTGAGAAGGTATGTAGGCTTAGAGGCAGTGATACTCGCTATGTAAAACAATTCTTGTTCTGAAAAACTGAGCTAGCTTTGGGTGTCAATTTTATTTTTTCTCGTACAGAGAAGATTGAGTACTTCGCGGTTTTTGTGTTTACAACAAAGGCGCGTCGGACGTAGCACTCATAAGCCGGTGGTTTTGTTTGGGGGCTCATTTGATGATTAGTGACTGGCGTTCTGAGTATATGAGAGTTTGCGGATGAATGCTCTCGAGTAAAATACTCATTTTATATATCATTGGGGTTAGATGTGATGTTTGATAATATAATTGATGCGTATGCGATTGTGAATGGAAAGAATTTGTGTTTTTATATCTGTGGGATCAAAGACTTGGAATTTCAATCAAATCTTTAGGGTAATGTGAACTAGAGATTAATTTTTAGATGATGTGATGTAAATATTTCACCAAATTTGAGAAATTCAATCCATTTTAGATTGTAATGAACGCTGGTATAAATCTAACACAAAGCACCCAACTCCCTAATTTCCCTGCTTACAAAAGCGCATCATCACCTCTATCGCCATTAAGCTTCGCCTTGGTCATCTCGCTCTGTCCAGCCACCTCCTCACTTCCCACCGTCGCCAGATACTTCTTAAAGTTATCGCTCATCTCTACCACTTTCTCGAAATGATCCCGTCTCAATTCCACTTCCAACTTTCCATCCTCGTTTGGCCCCTTCTTCGTCTCGGCTTCATATTCGGCTAGTGCAACCGCGGTTTGGAACGCATTGCGGATCTCACGTCCATTCCATTCAATATCTTTGAGGACATCGTCTGAGAGAATGTAGCGTTTCGCGGCGCTCTTGATGGTGATTTCATGTCCGCGTTCTAATCCTAGCTTGGTGAAAAATTGAAGCCAGATTCTCTTTCGGCCTTCGCAGTCTAGAGGGCGGTATCCAATGTACACGTGGATACGAGAGAAGAACGCCGGATCAAAGTGTCCTACGCGGTTTGTAGTGAGGAAGAGAATCCCTCTGTAGTATTCCATCGCTCGCAAAAAGACAGAGACGAGTCCGTTACGTGTGAGTTCGGATACTTCACGACGCTCGAGATACACATCGGCTTCGTCGATTAACATGACGGCGCCCCAGATTTCGGCTAATTTGAACCATTTGCTGAGGGATTCTTCGACGCGGAATTCGTCGGTTCCGATATCCCCGCAGGTGAGTGAGAGGAGGGGTCTTGATGTGAATTCGGCTACACATTCTGCGGTGTATGTTTTGCCAGCACCGGGGGGACCGTGCAACAAGAAGATTTGTCCTTCTCCTTTGTTGGGGATGGGATCCGCTGACCAGGTTGTTTCGCTTCTGCCAGCTTTCTTGGAAGAAGTGTATTTGTGAACGAGGGCTTTGATCATTTCCTGTTTTTCGTTTGGTAGGACTAGATTCTCGATAGCCGAGGTGTAGAATTTAGGAGGTTGACAACAATCGACGTCGAGAGCTTGCCATTTCTTTGACTTGAGATCGAAACCCATGATACGACGAGGGCATAGGAAATACTTGTGTCGGGAAACAATTCCATTCGCATCGGTTTCGGCAAGGGAGGGGGTTTCGCGAGGTTCGATATTTTCGTATTTGCCCCAGCGTGTATTGGCCGATGCAGCTAGTCGCTTAGAATTACAATCTGTACAATTGCAGTTGTAATGCAAATCTGCAAGAATACCAGAGTCATCATCATCGATACCGAGGACTGGAGCTGGGTGTTTCTGTGTTTCTTGCCAATCGGCATATGTGTAGAAAGCACTTTGATCAACCACAACACGACCCTCGTGGAAACGTTTTGGCTTCTGCTCAACGGGCATACTGAAACCTCTGTAATCCATTTGTTTACCCATCAACATACTGTAGAATTTCTCTCCACGATCTTCGAGTTGTTTTCGTGGAGATAGGGCCGGATTGCCATCGATGTAATGGGCAGGAATAACCTTTAAGGATGTAACTTCGCGCTCGCCTTCAAATGGTGCGATGGTGACCTCATGAGGTCGACGTCCAACGAATCGGCCATCGAAATCTAGATACCACATCTTGACTTTGAGAGGTGATGGCTGTCCTGGTCTAGTATTCTCTGTGGAGTTTTCACATCCTTGAAGAACGAAACCAGCACGTTGCTCGTCGAATTGAGCGTAGACATCCATTCCTGGCTTGAAAAGCATCCATAACATCTCAAACGTTACCACTGGATTAGCTCTTGCATGTCGGTCATCCTCCAACTTTAGCTTCTCTTCAAAGTTATCCTCAAGATACTTCTGAAGGACGCTGATATGGTGACTGGCTTCCGCATCATCACAATTCTCTTTGTATTCTTGAAGTTCCTTTCGGTAATGAACAAGAATTCCATAAGGTTCCTTGATTGAGATAGTGTCTCCGAGTAAAGATTGTCCAGGATAGTATTCGACGATGGATCTTAAGGCTTTCATGATGTGTGGAGAATGAATAATGAGTTCTTTCTCTTCCATAGATCGTTCGTCGAAGTCATTTTCGTCTTTCATCTCTGATGATATCACATTATCATCATCCTTGTCCTTCTTGTTCTTTTTCTTGCCATAAATGGTAGGGAACCAAATAGTAACACTGTAAAGGACTTCTAGAATTGGTATTTCCGAATCACGATAACTTGAAAATGTTAGTGTCTGATTGGAAAACGAACAATGGTTTAACATACGTGGTTTTCTTCAACTTATATGGTGCTGCCAACTCCTTTGTTCCTTTGATTTCACCACCTACATCCTTATACTGGACTTTGTACAAGATCTCTGGGCATTTTATATCTTCGTCCTTGCCAGCATCGCTTGATGCTTGGGTAGAAGTGGTAGCATCCTTTTCGACCTTGACGACTACATACTTCTCGCCATCTTTACTTGGTATCTCGCTAGCATGCATGATTGAGGATATTGTGAAGAAGTGAGAATTATGTGATTAAGTATTAGGAAGAAAGAGGGAAAACGAGGAGGATGAGGAAGGATGAGAAGAGATATGAAGATTGGGATGGATTGAACACTGAGGAGTATATAAATATCAAAAGCTGGACGGTTCAAGCAAATGAAGAGATAGCAGAATTGGCGAAATTTTGGTGACATTTGTGGAGTACAGGTGGTGTTTACACAGGCAGCACTCGCCGCAGCAGTCAGCCCGCAGATGAGCATCACACCGGCCTTCTCCCATTCGTTGGAGATAGCAATACATTACCTATCCAGTTTCTTGCCTTACCCGCATTGGAGACTTTGACTCACCGTGTTGTCTAGGCAAAGAATGAACGTTTTCATTATCGGTACATACGTGAATGTGGCGGCTCTTTATATGCAACTAGTAGCCCTAGGTGGATTTTACAATCTTTGATTGGTCCAAGCTAGTCTGACGAGGCAGAAGAGTGGATAAGTGCCTAGGATCTCCGCCATATCGCTCAGCCGTAGATTTACGTGGGGTATCGTCAATGGCCCCGAATCCTTCAATGATATCCGATCATGATCAGTGGTAGGTAGAATTACGAGCAGGTACCGCACTTGCGAGGGTAGCATCATATTATTGATAGATATATAGAGGTAAGATAGATTGATAAACGTATCGCCATTCAACTCTTTGAGGCGATAACAGCATTGAGCCATTGAAGGTTGAATGTTGTCTAAAATTCACAAAAATGAATATTGATTGTCCAACTTGATATAGAACAATTGTATACTCTCGTTTCGTGAATAGCATTAGCAATCACAAACTGTCTCACCTTGATTTTTTTCGAAAACCCTAACTACCATTGCAATATGGGATGCTTCACGGGAATTGCTAATGGGGGGCCTCCATTTGCAGGGAGCTTCGGTACAACATGAAGATTCGTCAACATGAAGCTTGCTGTGTTCCCACTGGTTCCTGTTCCTGTTCCACTATCACGATAATATTGGTGGTCCGGACCGTCTAGCGTATGAGTAATACCTCGATTTCACGTAAAAGAAAAGACAGTCAAACAGATCATGGCCGTGCAGCATCAGAGAGTTGTGAATCAACTTGTGATCGTATTAAGATCATACATTCGCGATTGACAAACTTATCGTTGCCATGTTGAAGGAGCTAGCATAGGTTGATCAGGTAAAGGCGATTGAGCATTTCTGAGTCGTCGTCCAAAATTGATAGTCACCGGTCTGGGGACTTCGAAGCTGAGTCTCAAGTCGATATTGCAGCTACATGCAGTGCTCAATATATCAGAGCCCATTCGGATATCCCAAATATAGAAGATCATGAACCCATTGATAGATTCACTTCTTATGGTGGAAGTTTTCGCGTGATAAAGGGGGTTGATTCGCTCCAAGGATTGGGCTATAAGTTAACTTTGGCAATAACCTTAATTTGTGCGCTGAAAATTGGCTGTTCTTGTCCGTTGTTCGAGTGTACAACAATTAACGACGAATGCCTTGGTGTAAGGAGATTGACGGATGATGCTTTAAAAAGCACATCTTCAGGAAAGACTCATTGTTGTATCGACAAGGCCTTTCATAATATATTCCATCTTGAGTTGTATAAAAGAGGTACGTTATGCCTAACAATATGATGTGGATGTATAACATCGACGGCTATCAAGACCACATAGCCAGGTATCGTTTTGACAAGTTGAGAGAAGTCGAACAAAACCAATATATGGTGCAAGAAAGCCGATATTTTGAGATTTGTAGAGTGTGTTGTGGCAGTGCTAGTTAGAGTGGCACGAGTGGCTGAAGCACCTCCTGGTAGAGCCAAAATTAGAGATGATCGGACCTGGACATATGTTAATCCGATAGAATCCCGACAAAGTTGGTCACCAATTCCCCCTTCATCATCGTTTCTTACTCCCGTCACTCCATTTTGTACCATGAATAAGCCATTTCCAGCCATCACTATTCTCGTAACATAATCCAAGGGGCATTCGACAATCCCGAAAACCCAAGGATCGAGAATTGAATCCTTTCGCAGATGCCTTCCTTCCCGGCTTGCAGATCATGCAAGCAAATAGGCTACCTATTTATCTCGTTGGATTTACGAGCACTCCCGATAGACATGATAACAATCCAAATATCTATCTAACTGTTTCTATGTTATCAAGAATTCCACTTTTTTGCAATATACATACCAGATCTATGCGAAATCAAAGCCTTCTTATCAGGATCGCATTCATGGTCAGTTGTTGGCCCTTGGCCTTGATATCACCGATCCATTAACAAAAGGAACCCCCCCACATGTACTGAATCTATTTTCTCCTCCAAACTATTGATTTGCAAATGTAACCATTATACATCACTGTAATCATAGCCTCAGAGTAGTTCTTTCTTGATATTGGTAATCAAGCCATATGAATTTCACAATCTATCATTGGTAAGGTAGTAAGCCTTACGGTCCGTTCCTCTACAGAATTCTGCACGAATTATTTAGCCTGTTGTTTATAATGGTTCTTCAACTTTATTCCCGAGATACACGCCAAGTCTGACGTGCAGACACTGCTGCGCCTATAACATTTCTGCTTTTCGATGGGATATCCCACTCTTTTTACTCTATTATTGGCTATAAAGCTTATAAGTGTGCGCCAAACTGTAGTGAAGCGCTTAGCCGATCTTCATGGAGGGGTTATCTCAAGTTGGTGGGTGATATCTAGAAAGACTCAGCCAATCTTTAGAACATATTTAATACTGTTTTCTCTGTTACATCCTTTGAATTAGTCAATGTTCTTGTTATCCATGCCTTACTTGTATGGAATTTCCAAATTTTAATCTCCTTTTACCGTTTCGATTCTCGGTTTGAGCATTTTCATAGAGTGATATCATGGTCTATACTGAGTCCAGATTTTCACATCTTTCATACTCTACCATTGGTCATGGTAGGACGGATTCCCCAACATTTATTGATGATGCTTTCACTCCTGTATCCGGAATGGGAGTTGCCATTCCCCATCCCGTTCTACAACGAACATTTCTGTTGGACCCCACGCCCCCACCAAGTCCAGTGTATCAGAAATTCAAATATCCCTCATCTGCCCCTTCATCGACAATACAGGGACAACACGATCTTATAACGTTTGATAAACTTCCAGAATGGAGTCAGGATAACCCCCATATCCACTCTGGATATCGACAAATATCTCATTCTACTTCCACCTGTTTACATTCCTGTTTCCAAATCCATAATGAAACTTTCAACATATGGTCTCATTTCATTCCTTGCATCTTATTCATTATTCTCGAAGGCGTCATTATGTATTATCTCAATACGCGCTACCCTAATGCTACGATCAAAGATCATATCATCTTCTCATTTTTCATTCTTTGCGCAACGATGTGTCTAGGCATCTCGGCAATTTTCCACTCCCTTATTTCACATTCTCAAAATGGCCGCGATCTGTGGTTAAAACTCGATTATGTGGGGATTGTCTTTCTCATCATTGGATGCTTTGTTTCAGCTGTATATATGTCTTTCTTCTGTCAACAAACTTTACAATATGCTTACTGTGGAATGGTAAGCTATCTCTCTCTCTCTCTTTTTCATTTCTATTCACTTATGAAATTTATAGATTCTAGCCATGTCAAGCACGGCATTAGTTTTTCTCCTCCTACCAGTTTTTCAAGGTCATCGATGGCGTTCTTTTCGTGTAGTAGCTTTCTGTGCAACAGCTGTTTCGGTTCTTATTCCTTTTATCCATGCATTGGCTCAGTCTGGATGGGACAAGGCGATGGAGCAATCGGGTATGCCGTATTATTTCGCAGAAGCATTACTGCTCTTGGTCGGTGTTGTTTGTTTTGCTGTATGTTTTCACCTTTCCTATCTTGGAGACGCAAATTGAGAAGACTAATAAGAAAATAGAAACGATGGCCAGAATCGTGGATGCCAGGTAGTTTTGATCTATTGGGTAATTCGCATCAGATATTTCATCTGCTGGTTGTGTTGGCTATGGTGTTGCATTTGGTGGGTTTTTTACAGGCGTTCGATTACAATTACGCGAAAGGGGAATGTAGAGGGACTAGCTCATAGGATGGGTTTGATATATATGGAGTTATGGAATGGTGGGAAAGGAGAGGGATTGTATTATAAGGTTGTACTATATATATGTTTGGAGCCGTGAAACGGTTGGGAATTGGGAAAGGGATGTATAAATTGGGAGCGACGGTTTTGGGCTGTGGTTCACACATCAGGGTTTTATTATGGTAGTGTTGAGACGATTTCATGACGAAAGGGATGAATGGGACGAACCGAAATATAGCTATGGGTATGTACAGATGCATATACATTGGGCTGGATTGGATTGGTAAAGATAAAGTAGAAATCGTATACCCTCGAGGTATATTTTGTATGATATATGAGGATTAGAGATGAAGGGACACGGGAATGAGGCTGCCAGTGGGGAAGTTATTGTATGATATTTTGAGTTTTATTTAGAAGCTGCAATGAATGTACCCAAACAAGCAATCAATCGCCCTCTCAAAGTGATATTTCGATCGATGCGAGCAATGATCTCAATGAGATTACCCCAAATTATTGAGCCCACAAAATGGTACTCGCTTCAAGCACGAATGCAATGCAGCAGAGGCATGAGGAGAACACATCGTATGATCCCAAAACTTACGTCTTTTCTCTTTGTTTTCTCTGTACCATCACATGCGCAACTATCATGAACCCCAATTTACAAAAACCTCGGGGCCCAAAACTGTCGTCCAAAAAAGCCCAGGAACCCCTCCCGATCCTTCCCCGGTAAATCTACTTCCATGTCCATATCGTCCGATCACGAAAATCATGACTGTAATGGAATCAACCTGCACACGAGACCCAGCTATAATACGATTTGACATATAACGCTTTAACGGACCCATATTCCCCGCGTGGGGTACAGATAATGTACCACGACGGAACCACGGCTTCTGGAACGTGATTTTTCCTTCCGTTGTCCCGCATACTCGTTCCGGATATTGAGGCTATGGAGTTGCGTACCGGATGGTAATGGGAAAATGGATTATTTCATGCCACGTTCTCATCACATGTTGAAGTTAATGTTGTGTTTTCGCGACTTCGAATGCTAGAATGCTTTTGCTAGGTAGTTTCAAGTGTACTCCGTATCGATAGCATGAGACTATGCAAATAATACAAGAGGAAATACGGAGAGCATGACTGAAGATGTGGTACCAATTACGTGCTTGCCCAACAAGATCGGAACACATGCCCATCAATGTACTGGGGGAAACAAATCGGGCGCGGAAGAATCGATTGATGGTATCATGGTCGGTATTTCTCGGTATTGGCAATGCATTCGATTACTGGCCGGCTTTGCTTTAGGGTTCGAGGACCTTTCTAGATTGTACCATGATACGACAATATTCCATGTGTTGGTGTATGCACAAAGGGTGATTAAGGGTGGGGCAGCTAAAGGTACAGCAAGGACCTACAGGAAGGACGAGGACGCCTTATGTGTGACGACCCAATACCATAGCCAACCATCAAAATCAAAGGTTTGGTATACATACTCCCATGATCAACGAGTGTTTCAATCGCTAAACAGCAATGGGGAGTGTTGGTCACATCTACAGCGTTTCATCAGCATATTACGTAACAAGGCCTGCATTCGCTCGCTTTTCGTTCGCTTTTCTCTTGCTAAGAATCATTCTCTAGTCACACTGAGTATCACAGGTACTCTGTACTAAATCATACCTCCGGAATATAATTGTCATGCCAATGATAGCACACTCGTTCTATCATTACACCGATACACGTGTCAAGAACATTTCACAACGCGCAGCTGAATCTTTCTCGCACGTTCTGCTTGGACTGTTGGCGTTAGCCCCTGAAGTCTATTCTCACATCATCCAAGTCCAAGGGGTCAAGCCCGAGAAAAGCACAGAAAGTCAACTAAGATGCAAGGACATTATGCCCAATTCTTCCTTTCAGGGCAAGATTTGCCACCTAAAGAGGCACGGTTAGTTCCGTTTGTGCAACCAATGGAATACCTATAAAGTTACATGGCACTCCTGCATCATGACATACATATATACCACACACTCTGATATCTCCTGAAAGTTCTTGATACTGTATTGTGATATGATACTCAGAGCAGATCTCAGCATACTTGCCAATTCTTATATCTCGAATCAATTCGTCGCCTAATTAAGTTCAACGTTGCTTGTTATCAAACACTTTTTCATCTACAAGCGTCTCTCTCGCATTTGTTTACTTATTCGTGTTGAATTCAAACACTTAAGTAAATAAATAAACAATCAAAGCCTAATTGAATTTATCAAATACACCATGGCGAAATCATCAATCTCATCCTCATATTCATCCACACCGTCATCATCTTCCTCGTCAGCATATAAAGTAGGACCCTCAAAACCATCCTCCTCAAACTCATCCTCAAGGTAAGTCCTACAAATCAATTCTCTCTCACTCCCATCAAGATCGGTATTAACACCCTTCCCAGCGCCCACCCTCCCTCCTACAAAATTCTCTCCACCCTAATCTTCCCAAACACCCCCCAAAAACATCATACAGTTGGTCGGGGCACGCCTGGCAACGGCATCACTCCCTGGATGAACAGCGGTGATCTACGAATTCTAGGGGGCCGAAGAGGAAAATTGGATCAAGTGGATCCGGAGAGTTTGACAAGTTTCTGTTGATATTCCGACATATGGATTATCCATCGCGATGCGGAACGAAGATCGTAAGAGATGATCAGGTGAACCATGGGAAGGAGGACAAAGTTCAAAGAAGGGAAAGTCACGACTCTATGAATTTTACGAGCAACGACCCGGAGTTATGCAAATGGGAAGGAACGAAAAAGGATGGAAAAGAAAGATGGAAAAGTGTTTATTTTGGCGCATCACATTATTCGGAAGGGCGTTCTCTGACCTAGCTTGAAGCTTCCTTCACATTATCAGGTTTAGGTTTGTGGGTTCTTTTAGGATAAAGAGTATGTTCCGTAGCATATTCTCACGATTGGATTTGGATCGAGGATTTGGACGGATGGGTTAGCGAGGAGTTGGGAAATTGGGATGTATTCCTATGTTTCAAATGATTAATGATAAAGATACCCTGAGACTATTCTAATTTATTAAACGATTTCTATATATGAGAGAGAGAGGCTTTGAATTTGTTTACAAGTCCAATCAGAATGTTCAGATCATCCGAGACAAGAAAATCTTACATTAAGTTTGCCGATCTGCACGCCACGATAGGAAGTAATATCAGATCAGACACGCAACAAAATCTCCCTCCCGACCTCTCAATTGCCACGAGATCTATTGACGTGCAACAAAATCTCCAAAAAGTATATTTAGAAAAATGGGGCTCGGTCATGGCCTGGAATGAGATATGCAACAAAAAATATGTATGTGTGCTAGTGGTCGGTTGTGTTCCGCCAGCCACGAGAATATCCATCTCACCGCTACAACAAAACATACAAACACGGGTTTCAATCAGGCACTAACGATCTAGGTACGTACCTAGGTCTCAATGTAGATTTTTGTCGTTGGTGAGAACTACAATGTAGATATGCAATAAAAACCTAATATAGCAAGTACTATTATATTACAACATGTGTTCAATACACCGTGGCAAGGTCTCAGACATGCAACAAAATGATAAATGCTGAAGGTGTTGGCATTGGATTTAGTTTGGTCGACCGGGGTTTCATCCCCCCACGGCGGCGAAGAGACGTGCAACAAATGGGTTGAATATAAGGGGTAGCAGGGTTCGAGAGTTGAAGATAGGGGGGATTCCCGCCACGGGGGATTGCAGATGTGCAACAGAACTTTGGGTTTGGTCTAGGGTTTGCGCTACGAGGTAGGTCTGAGGAGGTGGGATCCCGCCACCGGGGATTGCAGATGTGCAACAAATGAGCTAGATACATGATGTGGTAAATGCTCAGGAGCTAGATAATCCCTGGATCCCGCCACCGAGGATTGCAGATGTGCAACAAATACCCGTTGGGTCCAAGCAGTATGTATGTATCTGTTTGGTTCAGTTCCACAATAGGAGCTACTATGAGATGTAGTGACGTAGCAAGACGTGCAACGAAAATGTAAATATGATCTATAGAATTATCTTCCCCCTCCCCTTATCAGCATTTAGAATCAACTGGTTTTCGATTCCGCTGTGGAAATGTTGAGATCTGCAATAAAAGCTCGATAGAACAATAATACAGCATGGGTTCTTTCCACCGTAGCAGGTTGTCAGATATACATACGATGGAGCTTCCAAGATCAAAGTCTTGATCTATCAAGTCCAGGCAGTGTTCAGTCTTAGCATAGTCCAAGAAAAACATGGAATAGAAGTCCAATATTACATCCCACCGTATAAGAGTATCAGATGTGCAAGTTGCCAGATATTCAAGAAATGGTCTCGATTTGATGAAGCAAAATAAGATATGCAACAAAATCCTGTCAAGTCAGAACCCTATATCCCACCATATAGTATTGAAAATTCCTAAATACATCATACCCATCTAAATCTAGAACTAGGGCAAAATTTACCACTTCCAGATAGCAACGTTGAGAAATAGCAAAATCCCCAAGAGAGAGAGAGAGAGACAATCTCACGTTCTACCACTGAGGCCTATCAGACGTGCAACAAAGCGTCTACTCACGATTTAGCTAGGGTTTGCGCTTAAGTGCTTTCCAATTCCGTCATGGACTGGAATCAGATGTGCAACATAATTAATTAATTTTTCTAGATGTTGTATCGTGAGCAAGAATGGGAATGAGAATGAGATGTACAATAATTACCCTCCGCCCCGCGGCGGAGAAATGTTAGATGTGCAACAAGAATCTCAAAACGCTCAATATTCCACCATAGAATGGAATAGAATCAGATATGCAACAAAAATCCAAGTCTAACCCACTTCCCACCACAGCGGATCGCACTGAATCCTGGTTCTAACCTATAACTTACTACGGCAGAGAACCTGTAGACTTTGACCTCCGTCGCGACATATTTCCCGGACATCAACCAACAGGTTCTGAGTTTCCACAACGAGATTAGAGGGAATTACGCAACAGAAACAAGAGAAAAAACTACATTCCACCGTTGAAGATTTCAGACATGCACTATACCGTGATCTAGACGTTCCAGCATAGGAACCTCGGGAACCAACGAACCACGAGAAAGAGTGAGATGAACAAAAACGCCAAATTTAGCCAATGCCCCATCGCGGGAAATTGTTCGATGTGCAACCAAACCAAACCAAAGTACCCACTGACCACTAATCTTCTACCGCGACCGAATTCCGGATATGCAACAGAAAGAGAAAGTGTAGCTCTAGGTTCCGATCTGTGATTAAACATAAGATTCTAGAAGTATTTAGCGAGTCGTGTTCTGCATCTTGTGACAATCTTCGCTCATCTCCTTTTCTATGTTCGTATCTCTCAACTGTATCGTCCCTGCCCCCTGTTTCAAAACTCCCTGCGCACGATGATTTTCCTCGCAACCTCCCAACTATCCCCTTCCTCCCATCTACCCCACAACTCTCTCCATGAATAAACACCTAGCCGTCCATACCCTCCCCTCCTCATCTTTTTCGGGCCACATCCCATCTTTCATGCCCACAACCCTATACCCCCTCCTAGCATACCAATCCTGTCTCTCCACCGGCTGCTTCTTTATTTTCAGCGCCACAAGCCGTTCTTCCTTTCCCGGATATTCATTCGCTATAACATCTAGTATTAATTTTCTCGCAGAGATCGGGGGCGAAGAGGCAAGTGTCTCGATTGTATCCATAGTTGCGCGGCCTAGACCTAAGCTGCGCATGGCAGCGGAAATATAGAGACCAGATATTTTATAGGTGGAGGAGGGAGAGGAGGAGATGGGGGAGGACGGTTGAACTTCCAGGGCTATATGGCCAATGGGGAGGAAGGAGTGGGGTGGTGAAGGAGGCGTACGAGGCAGTGCGTTGAACGTTGTTGCTGAATCGATCAATGGTTCTGATTCTAAGGGGAATTGCGCTATGTGAAGCTTATGAAGATCATCGCGAGAGATGGTTGTAATTGGTAGGACCTGTAGAGTATGTTAGATTTGATGGGATGATTGGTATGGGGAGATACGTACGATCCACTGAAGAGAAACAGCGCCCTGTCTCTGTTTTTCTCGCCATGATTCTACATATTCTGAGTTCCAGGTACAGGCTACTCGTTGATTGAATAGTCTCTCGACATGAGATGGAGAGTCTGGGTCCCAAGGAATGAGGTCGACTTTTGCGAATTGGGGGGAAGGAGAGGGGGAGGGAGTAATGGGTGGTATGGCCATTTTGGTGTACTATGAATGGGCAATGGAAAAAGAAGGGAGAGAACAAGACAAGCAATTGAAGAAGAATTCGAGACTTGACTATGCTATCGTGCTCTATCTTACCTGTATACTTATAGACATTATGAAATGACTCATAGATTGCTTATGATTGCTATCTAATGTCAATGAGGAATTGACTTCCACATATGATAATCCGCATATCTCCTAGAATATGGGAGGTCGAAATGTGACATTGAGAGAATGGGCGAAGTGACTCTTAGCTTTTAGTGAACGAGATCTAACCGTAAGCATATCGGCAAGAGCCAAATGTTCAATTGCATGCTGGTCATTGGCTGTTGAATCCGTGGATCCGGGGAGGATACTCAATCAAGACCTACCTATAGGATCGGGAATTTTGATCGAACCATTAGAAATTGAGGAAGGAAGTCAATGAACGTGGAAAGCTAGTTGTCGTGATGTCAGTTGTAGGGCGTGCATGAAGTGAGGGTTCACATTTCATATCGCCGGCTTTAAGTGGACCGGATTAGAGATCAATGATTGGTTGGGCTTCCACCATTCTGGATGAACTATTTTTGGGAAAATCCGAGAAAGATACGGACAGAGGCTGGGTGTTTGATATTTAGGTGAGAGAAATAGATATTTTAAGTCACGATGAATCAATTAACACTTGACTTTATATGGATATCAAAAATGTTTGTGAAATAAATGTAATTCTTGCCAGAGTTTTGTGTGCACACAAACGTGCGACTCAATGGCTCATATTTTCAATTGAAGTGACGTGAAGTCTATCTAGATGGGTCTTTTTCCGAAACCAGTATCATCTGGGTGCAATTTTGCCTCCCAAGCCCAATTTCCGAAACGCCATCGCTATGTAAATGTAAAAGCAAATCTTCAATCATAGTTCCATAAACAAAAGATATCCCCCGATGAAGAATGAGAAGAGCATTCCCCCAACATCGTCTATAACCAGACCAAGTTGCCCACTGCGACCACTCCAATCATAGCCCATATCCATTCCCAATTCTTCCACATCCCCAAACCCAGAGAACTAGCACCACTACTGGAATCACCATTGGAATTACTATTGGCGGTTAAAATACTCGTACTAACGTTCGTTCTTCCGATAGTTTGCCCTTGAATGCCATTCATGATATCCGCGGTGTCGATACTAGGTCCTACATTGAAGAAATCTACCAGGATAAAAGTTGGTTTGACGCCCCACTCGCTCTTGCACTGCTGTGCCTGAGTTCCCAATGCACCTGTTGTGTCGGTAGCGGCGGAGTTCGTTGTAGTGATGTTGCTTACATCTGGGACTGTGATACCAAATGATTGGGCTGAGTCGGCGAAATGATTGATGAGACCCATGTAATTAGATGAGACGGCAGCGGAGGCAGAATCGACGCTGCTAGGACGTTGAAGAGTACAATTGAAGGCATCCAGAGATAGAACTCCAAAGTAAGTTTCGAATACGTATGTAAATTCTGGAAGGAGATATGGATATGTGGAATCATAGTCAATGCTTGCGATGAAAGTAATTAACCTTGTATTGGCAGTGATGAGAGTTTGAAGCGTTGGCCAAGTTTCGATTGGTGCCGTTGTAGAAGTAGGAGTATAGCCGTAAGTATCGATACCGGAAGATGAGAAGACTGATCCAAAGGTAGCGGCTGATTCGTCGTCGGAGTTAACAAGGATCAGAGTGACAACTTCATTAGTATTGGCATCCATCCAGGTTTTAATTTCCTTAAGAAACGACTCCAGACTACCACCATCGAGGAGTAAGCAAGATGTGTGACATAGTTCTAAAGTTCCATTCGAGTTGTGAACCTGTGCTTGAAGCAATCTAATACCGGCGGATAGAGCAACAGTAGCGTTGTAGAACTGATTCCCTGATGTTGAATACCCGGTCGTTGAGTCTCGAAGAAATGCAACGTCGTGGGCACCCATATGTGTTATATTGTTATAGTTTCGACTACATAGTTCTGGTGAATTATTACAGGCAGTTGTGCTTGTTGATACTGCTGCTTTAGCGACTGATACGGAACTGGCTGATGATGTAGCTACTGCAACAGCTGTCGACGACGATGATGATTCTTGACCTCCATATCCTCCACCACCGTTTTGAGGCATGGCCTGTGAAGAGCTAACCAAGGAAAGAATTGCCGCTGCGGCAAATGCAAATGACCGCATATTTATTGGAGTGAAGGATTTCCACGAGAATAAGATAAAAATCCTTCGTTCGGAAGAGTGGTAAGGCTATAAAACGTGTTTTCTCTGAAGAAATATGACAAAGAAAACACCACAAGTGCTCAACAACAGATATATGAGAGAATTCAAACACCCAAAAATAAAGAAATCTTTGGAAAGAAAGAAAGAGGCTTCAAAAGTATGGAGAACTTTTGATCAAAGTAAATAGATTGCCCATATATGAAAACTACGGAATACGTTACGACTCGCCTCACCCTACTGCGCCTCGTTGCCTCTTTCAATTAATTCTCTTGAGATTGTCGTAAGCCAACAACATTACGAGTCTTGGAAAAGTGGACCTCATCCGTATTTGAGTAAGAATTAGAAAGGAGAACTTCCAATCAATACTTCTAGATCTGCATGAAACGGTGGAAAAGTCCCGGTTTGAGGATGGTATAGGATGTCACACCGGGTGATGCTTGTTCAAGTCAAATCGTTTGTACTGACGTTTGAGGTTGGTGAGAGAGCGAGGATCGTTGCATGTCAAAAAAAAAATTGGCTGGAAAGATACGAAAATCTTCCTAGAGCCGTTTCTATTTTTATCCTTCCTTAGTTGAGGCGTTGAGAAATCAATGCATTGACCCCAAAAGGTGTAATCGGTACAGTCGGCCTTGCGGACGGTGACGAGGACAACTGATTGAATTGACCAATCACGCCAATGTCAGCTTTCTCTATCACGCAACAATGGAGAATGATCTTCGAGAGTTGCAGCTGGCCCTTGAGCTGGACCTGCCACCAGCCCACCTGCCAAAGTAATCAAGTGGGTGAAGTTGTAGTTGAAGAAGGCTGAAGATGTTGATCGTATGCCAGCCATATGCAAGCCCTAGCCACCGGAAATACCCCTCTCCCGAAAAGACCTAGTTCCATGAATAGCAGGTAGGTAAGCAGACAGGAAACTATCACCATGGACAAAGATCAATGTACCAGTATCAAATATTAGTAATCTTTGGTCGTATATCAGACCTTCCAAATGAAAACTTTACGAGTCTGCCTCGTCCATACATCTTAACCATATCGAAATCTGTAAGAGATTAGAGAATTTCCCATCTTCTCCACTCTATTCCGAGTCTACCGGATTCCAACCAAAGATCAGACCAGCCAATCCACAATTCATCAAACAACATCCGCTTCACGCTTCTCCTCCAGATTCTTCGAGGTTCGACAATTTGGTTCTTTCGCGGGGTGACGAGGTATCACATCAACTATGTGACGAATGATTCTGTTTGATGACTGATTTGCGATGTTACCTGAAAATACGATACTGGATCTGGATGATTCGAAAATGATTCACTGGCAAGCCGAATGGAGAAATGGATGAAACTCGTGTATGCTCACCCCGGCATAACTTTGGTAGGGACGTCCATGACATAAGGTTGGGATCGTCCACCAACGGCTGTCATTTCAAGTGAGTGAATAAACTTTACCCCCTATCACGTGTGGATTTCAAAGAAACTATTTTGATCCCCCATACTATGAGATGTGAAGGACGAAATATCTCTTATCATTTGGCTCTGCGTTTAGAATATGGTATCCAAATTTGAGAATGCAAGTACGGTATGGAAGTGTCTCTTTCATATGCCACAGGCTCGTCGAGTGTTTCCTGTATCTGTATTGGATTGAAATATGCCAGTTTCGATTCGTTATATTACTACTATTCTCTTACATATCCAAGTGTTAATAGCATATCACGGTGTCTAGTCTCAGGCAATCATGTCATTGAAAACGTTGTGTTTGGATGTAATAGCACTGTTGAGGTGCATAGATATAGTTCTCGTGTTTACTGAAGCATTAGTATCTCCCGATTCGCAAATTTGGCTGTCTGTAAATATAGCGTCGTATACAAATCTCGAGTTGAGATTCTACAGGTGGATTAAAGCAATGAGTATAGTGATGATAATGCTTTTTCCGAATTTCTAATTCACAATTGGTATGCTTCGTTGGGTTCTCGCAATAGCCATATTACAATTAGCATATATGTAAGTGCTAAATGAATCTTTCTGGATCTGTCTACCGTCTTCAGGGTCTAGGGTTGGCTTGACTTCTATCGGGAGGATGAAGGTGATGGGCTCGAGAGGGGGGAGAGGGGAGGGGGAGAAAAGCAGAGGGAGAAGTTAAGAGGAGAGAGCCGAGCAACGGAGAGTGAGACAAAAAAAAGCACGTAAAGATACATGGAAAAAAAAAAGAAAAGGAACAGAAACATACTGCAAAGACGATGTAATAAAATGATATATGTGTAGCATTACTACTCTGTATATCACTTCCCCAAGCAATCGATCAGCCAATATGTCTTAGACCAAAACGACCCTTCAAAATCTACAACCTGCAAAGAAATATTCCAACTTACACTCTAAACCCATCATCAAGTGAAAAGTCTACAATACCAATTCCAATTTACACAAATAAATCTATGTATGTACATGTATACAATAAGACATCCAAACAAAAGCTCAACCATCTGCACCTGTTAATCCTTCAAGAATCAAGAAAGGAAGAATAGCGGGGTCGTCCGTCGCTCTAGAAAATAAATAAATAAATAAATACCTTAAGGTTAACTACCCCGCATCACGTGTCAATTCCTCACCTCCATCTCGAATTCTCAACATCGTTCACTCATCAACACTTAATCTAATATCGCCTTCCAAAAAAGAAAGAAAGAAAGAAAGAAAGAAAGAAGCTCACATCCACCCCCAAACATCAAGTCTCCCCAACCTCCCAAGTCCAATACCGAACCCAGGTTCCCCATCCATCGACACAAAAATCAAAAACCAAAAACCAAAGATAAACAATGGCCTCGTCGTCTTCCGAAAGCGGCGCGATCGATTATGCGAATCTCGCTACGCCCCCAAGAGCCGTCGCGGATTTTTGTTTGATTCCCGTATTCCCCCTCTCAATTTCACCTCTTCTTTCTTCTTATTCCCCGTCTCGCTTCTCCCCAGCGGTCCAGCGGCCAAGCTAACAACCCATAGATCGGTACGCCCACGGCTTCGGTCTCGAAAGAAGTAGCTGCGGTTCAGCGATTGATGAAGGCGAGTGGGTTGAGCTATAGTATGCATTCTGCTGGTACGACTGTTGGTATGTATTTTCTTGCTTGCATCCCCCAGCTTGTGATTTTTTTCGATCTCCGGGTTCCGGAGTTTCGAAGTCGAGGTTCGATATGCGGGGCTGTCGCGAGTGGATGGGGTGCATGGAATGGAAAGGTTCTGAGATATTAAGTTTTATGGTTATGGATGGAAGTCTTGCAGGCGCGAGCGCAAGTGCAAGCGCAAGTGCAAGTTCAAGCTCGAGTGAGATTGTACCACAGAGATAGATCACAGGAGAACAAATCACACGTCCGACTCACATATAATCAAATGAAAATACTAACCACCCACTCCTCACATAGAAGGTACCTGGGACGAAGTAATGCGCCTGATAGGCCAAGCGCACACGCTCGTCCATCAAAACGGTGTTTTGCGTGTCCAGACTGATATTAGAGCCGGTACGCGAACAGATAAGGAGCAGCATTTTGCGGAGAAGGTTACGAAGGTTGAGAGTTTGCTTGCTGGGGAGGAAGATGGTGGGAAGTAGAGGAGGGGGATAGGGGGTTGGATGGAGAGTTTGAAGATTGGATGATAAGCGAAGGGAGTTGGGTGTTGCAAAGTTGAGAATGTCTGAAGAGTGTTGAGGATATGAAGAAAAGCACGCGCGAATACCTAGCAATCAATGAAGAACTGCAATATTCTTGGTTCGTGAATGCTACAGGTTGGGATAGTAAGAGTGGACGTTAAGAAATGTGAAGCGTATTCATAATGGGTGTGCAATTGATAAAGCGGTTAAAACGCACGGTTTAATCGAGGGTACATATAGGGTTGTGCTTGCTATGTCTTCAAACTAAAAACATTGTTTTTATATCATGAAAGATATCTTGGGTTCTACTCGACTTAAAACATCGCATTGCTACTGTCGTTGTACTTACTAAAGGGCCCAAGTAGTGTTTTTGGGCACAGTATACTTGCTGGCTAGCATGACCGGAGGCATGGTAATTATTCGGGTTGTATCAAAGATTCAATAGACATTGTTCAAAATGTGCTGAGATATTCAATGAACATATTCTGTGTCCGATCTTGACATTCGGAATATTGCTTCGTCTTCGTTATCCACCTGTCCTCATTTGGCCTTCGCCGCACCAATCGTGGTTTGAATAGAATTAATTTTCGTCTCCAGAAACTCTGCCTTCTTCGCCTCGTTCAACCAAGGTATCTCGATTTCCCCCACACAATCCCGGATCAAATCAACCAATGCCTTAGAATTTGGTGCATCTTCTAGAATTCCAAGGAACGAAACTCTTGGTAGACCGAGTGCTGCTGCTATTCGAGTTTCGGATCCTTTAGGTAGTTGTACTAATCTCGTGGATGGTTGGGTAGGGTATGCTTTTGAGGCTGTATCAAGGATTTGGGGGAGATGGGAATTGAAAATTGGGTGCTGATTGGAGCGGGCGACGAATATGACTGAGAAATGAGGTTGGGGTGGACTTTGAGGATTGGAGTCGACTTCGTTGGTTTGGTGAAGAGTTCCTAGTTCTGTGTTGAGACTTTCTTTGGTCCCGAGGCCTCTTTTAGATGATTCTTCTAGCATTCGATGGATACTATTGAGGCCTGTGACGATATAGGATGATATTTCAGGCGATGAAGGAATCTCTGAGGGCTTCTCATTTTCTGACTTCAGGTCTCTTCTCTTGCGCTTTTTACTCCGCTTTCCTTTAGATGGAGTAATGTGATTGGAACGATATGCTCCAATGGGGGACAGTAAGCTACAAAAATGATTAGCCTTGTAATTACTATTGGCTTGGCTTTTTTCGAAGAATCATTGGAAAAATACTGCAGAACTCTCTGCATTCATGTCCTGAATGGGCAATTTTAAGGAGAAGAGTGACGCCAAGAATCTCCTTGTAGTATGAATCAATGACTGCAAGATAATTTTAGGTTCTTGTGCATCAGATTATTTACACACCTGCATAGAAGTTCTACAATGGTTTCTTGATCGTTAAAGGATACTTGTGGCCTAAATTTCCAGATTAATATTGCTCCGTTACAGACTTGTGCATACCATAACTATCGTATTGAATGTTTACTAACCAATTAGCTGATGTAAATGGAGTCTCCAATTGATAGATGGTTTTGGTTTTTCTATATTCCATTTTTTTTCTTTCTCTTTTTCAGAGTAGAAACAATGAGAAAGATGGGTGGGTGTTTTGAGGGGTGAATATACTAAAGAAATGTGAAGATTGAGTTTCTCGATGGGACTAATCAGATTGATTGATTTCAACTCATTGAGTCATGTGATGCATATATGTTTGTATTGAGCTGCCGATTGACACTTGTAGTGTAGTATATCAAAACCCTATGGAGTATTTGATGCATCGGTAGACCAGATAAAACAAACGTACTAACTAACTTCCACTAATCACAATTGGGCTTAGCAGCTGCACAGAATTCTGCTTCTCTAGTGATGCATATATGCCTCAGGTGTCCTTTTTTGGTGTTTGGCGCGTGAACTTTGTCACCGTGGAACTGTCCAGGTCTTGCCACTTTTACAATTTGTCTCTAGGCAGCCTCAGCCAATGTCATTTTCCTCGGTTTTGCACCAGTCTTGATGGCAGCGTTGCTTGCCGCTTTTACTTCGACGTCTTTAGTTATGGTGGGGCGACGAAGCTCTATGGGACTCATTCCTACCTAGTGGTGAACTTTGGATAAGAGTTATGACTAGGTGGGTGCTAGGTAAATCATCATCATCCAAAACCCTTCTATCATCATCATTCCAAAAATTAATTCACACCAAAAAACTTCTCTTAATATTTCAATTCCAGCTTCGTTCTCTTTTCTCTCTATTGCAAAAAGGATATCGATTTTTGCTTATGGATAAGGAAAAGAAGACAGGTCTCCTTTGATACTTATTCACTTCAATTCACGTCGACACATTACAATAAATACATCGAGTTACCCTACTTTTTACCTTACCTCACCTTAGTTCTGGGTACTTTTCCAATCCGATCTCGTTGATTGCAACTACGTAACTACCTACCTCTCTACCTCTCTCTCTTACTTCTCCTCCCACCACACATACACTCACTACACACACATCACCATCTTTTTGCCCTCTACTTATCATCCTTCCCTCCAACAGATTTCTATCGGGAAAACTTTAATAAATGGTAGCTTTCGATACTACATCTTAATCGCATAATCAATCTACTTCAACCTCTTAATTCTTGTCCCACGAATCTACCCCTCTCATTCCGTCATACGGCTGTACCCAAAAGGTCAATTCTTCAATCTCATCCATAAAATTCACCAGCCACAACCTCGTGCGGGGAACGTCAATTCATTAAATTATAATCACACATGCGATTTTCTTAGAGGTTCGTTGTGTGGATTTTAACGAAAGGTTCCTTGCCGCTACAGCTCCTGCTGTCCTGGTCAGCTTCTATCCCATTCATTCGGTTTCTCAACCTTACCAAATGGACCAAGATTCAGTAGAGTCGTCGCCAGAACGTGCGGTCTCATCAGAGCCTTGTTCGACACATCCACTTCCATTTGATGATAGTGAACAACATTCTGCAAGAAAGCGACAAAAGACTTCCAGAAGTGCCTCGGGAAGTAGGTCGGTCGATACCACTAAACCTTTAGATATTCTACCCGATTCGATGTCTTCACATGAAGATAATATAGATGACCACCGTCATCCTCTCCCACCAAGCACTCCGACGCGTCCTACCACGGCGCATTCTCAAGCTGGCCCAGCATCCAGTCAAGTTACAATCAATCTGCGAACTCCTCAACGTCGTTTAGAATCGCCTTCCCCCAGCCCGCCTTCCCCTGTGAGTCAATCAAATATACAAAATACAATGGAGGACGAAGGTACCAGAATAAGTATTGAATCCGAGAGTGATGTTCTATCAACTGTGCCAGCTTCAGTTATTGAAACCCCCTCTTCCTCTCCTTCCGCGGCAGGAGGAAGCCCAGAGGTTGAACTCGTTCCTATCAGTTCTGATGATCCTGAGAGAAGTCCAACCCTTGCTATCATCAATGAGGAGGAAGTATTCCCCGATCCTCTAAATCACTTCCCTTACCAACGTCGCGGAGAGAATTTACTCATGGCACTCAGAAGGGTTACAAACATTTTGCAGTATGGTAAGGAATTCTGCGCAACTCAAAGATGTAGAATGGATCTAACATTGAGTGTAGAGCCCATTGACACTGAGGATATATTTATTCGACTTCGAAACTGGATAGATGATTTCTTGCGCTCCGCCAATACAGATAGTCGCTTGCATGGCTCATTCACTAGATATAGAGACTTTTGGTTTGCATTCTCTGACTTGATACTTGCATTGCATTTTCGAAGGTTAGTAGTACTTGCAAATACAGAGGTCGCTCAAAGCTAACTTGTGATAGTGTTCGCTTTGGACCTTTCATGTACAGAGTAAATGCACAATCCAAGTCCCTAACCCAGTTCCTATATCAATACGCCAAACTAACAGGGAGGTTCCTCGCAATGGACGTCAGAACCTTGACATATGATGCAGATCAAACTTCGGAGCTCGTATCACCACAATTTCTTCGCACTTATGCTCAACTACAGAAGTTCGATGCAGAGTTAACTCATATTGGAAGAAGTATGGAAACATGCTTCAATTGGAAGTGGGACGAAGATACTGCTGAGTTTCAGGCTTATTTCGAGGAGGGCGGCGGATCAATGATTCTCCTGACCAGATATGTCGAAGGCCATTTGCGACTTATCCCAAATTATCCAAGACTATTTGAGAATTTGACAGATCCGACAAGATTGGTGGAGAGAATGAATACTGTTGCTGCAAATATTACTAAGAGACCGGCCGCACCTGACGTCCATGACGACGCTATGCGAAAGCTGGCTATTGGATACGAATATTTCAAAATCATGTCTGCAGGGTTGGATTTCATCATCGAGAAAAATGTTACTTTTCTGACTCCTGACGCTGCAACCACGCATCTAAGTTGTCTCTCATATATATTGTGGACCACAGCATTCGCCATGCCTCAAATAGCAAGAGTTCGATTCGAAAATCAGAAAGTGATTAGTCCCGACATTTCAGACACACACCTCTCTAAAGTTGTTGCTGTCGACTGGAAAGTTTCCGTCCTTCAAAAACTCATCACATCAAGTCAGATGCAACTTCGGGTGATCGGTGTAACAACTCTTTGTGTGGATCTCGTGACCCTCTTTGGTTCTCATCGACCAAAGGAAGGAAAAGAAGCGAGCTCTAGCAACATCGCAGTTCTATCCTACTTTGCAAAATTCTTATTGCAACATAAGCTAATCGACCACATTGTTGGTATTGGATCTCACCCCGAGATCATCAATGAAAGTAACAATATTGTTGGCTTTTTAGTAGTAACAAAAACTTACCAAGATGAGCATACCGATACTATCTGGCACACTGTTACGACGAGCCAGGACCCAAGGGTTGTGGAAGCCATTCTAAAAATGGTTAAGAAAATTTTCAATCTATACGACTTTACAGAATGTCTATACATCTGTCAGAAAATTTCTGCCCTCCCAATACAGGCGTTCACTGTTGCAATGAGAGATTTTTGCGAAAGTCTGTTTAGAGAACTTGCACACAAGTTGGGCCCTAGGGACCTCGACATTTCTCCCTATGAAATTTGCGTCCGTCTGATTCGTGAGTCTTCGATCACTAGCGATGATTGCCCGAACGGCTATCCTGAAATTCAGAACTTTGCAGCAAACAACCTGCGTGAGTTGCTGGTTCACGGACCCGGTCAAGAGGCACGTAATGGTATCTACTTGAGTTGTATCAAAGATATCTCCGAACAATCGGCCACCGCTCCTGGCAGTATATGCGTCATCAGTGCATTACTTCATCAAAGTTTGATGCCAGATCTTCAAGTATTGACCACTCAGCATGGCCTCACAAGATTGATGGTTGCTGAACTTGAATCTAATATAGCTGGACATCGCTCTCTTGCTTATGACAGTCCTGCCAATGTTGCTCGTCGCGAGATCCTACTACAAATCATCTTGATGGATCCCGACACTATCAACGCCGAGCTGGGCACACGACTTTGGAACCTGTTAGTGGGATCTCAGTCAAATGACGCCGCCGATCGCCTAGCAGGCTGGCAAATCCTGAACAAGGCTTTCCAAAAAGCAAAATTTTCCAATAGATACCTTGCCATTTGTTTCCAGAGCTATCTGCCAAAACTGGAACCCGCGTACTTCTCGGATGGTACTTTGCTATTCGTGAAGAACGGAGTTTATTTCTGGCTAGACGAAAAAGACAAGGAATCTCAAGAAAATGAGGATATCAAGCTAAACCTATCCTTCGATTTTTTCGCCATAGAGCAGTTGTGGCGTATAATCGAGAGCGCACCTCAAGAAACAGTCTATGAAATGGCCATCCAAGAGCTTGTCAGCGTTTATGTGGGTCCCTTTGTCCGAAGTCTACCTCTGATCAAAGCACGGGAGCTACATTTAGCATTTCTGACACGATGCTTGGACAAATTAGCAAATGCTGTACGGCAATTACAGACTTCCAGTACGGGTGAAGCCAGTGGAGATGACGAAGATATGGTCATAGTAATCCCGGAATCTCAAATTAAAGAACAGGAATTACTTTTCACTCGATCACTTGCAGCTTTGCGGACATTTCTCACGGCTTATTCTAGCATCGCACACTTTGCCACTCCAAAGTTGCGTTCTGCTATCAAGATACCATCAGTTACCGCACATGGCACTTCGCTCACAATCTTTTATCAAGCATTTGATGAGACCACATCGTCTATTAAGAAACTCACTATAGGTGCGGATGAAGACGCTGCTACATTAGTTGCAAAGTTGCAAAAGGAGACGGATTTCACTTCTTGCAGAGTGTTTTACGGTGGAAAGGAGCTCAGACATGAGGAAGCCGAATTATGTAAGTCTGTGCAAGAACTCAATCTAAATGGGCTTGTTCTTGTCAAGCGCCGTGATGAGACGGATCCTCTATTGCCGAGCAACAAGGGTCCTTTGGAATTGGAGATTACAAAGAAGTTTGATCAAATCTGGAGTTATCTTGGTCTGCAAGAAAACTTGGCGGAGAAGGTACGTGTTAATACAGATTTCACGAGCTGTTGTAGTTACTAATCTTGCTTTCAGATATACTCATTCCTCATTCAGTTTCCTGTCTATGACAGAATTCTGCAGGATCTTGGCAATTCTATGGTTCCCTATACCGAGATATTTCCACTGGGACAACCATACAAAGCTCTTTATAGCCTGTATGGATTGAAGCAATATATTTCTACTCAGTCTTCGAAGGTATGTAATTCATCCGCATTCAAAAGGTATCCAACTAACTCACGAAGGGATCTGTCGATAATGCTGTGTTTGATAGAGCAATGACTGTACTAGTAGCTGCGATATCAGATCCAAAATTCCTCGACAGCGGTGCGCCGCAAGCAATTAGAGAAAACCTAACTATGCATTTTATCAGCACTTTCACATCACTCCTCAAAGGTATTTTTAATCCATCTTATTTGGAACTTGTCAACTAATTTTTCATAGACCCTGCTCTACCCCAATCATCGACGGATCTCATTGACAACAAGCTTTTGAACCGACTTCTGGACTTGTTATATACTTCCAAACTAGTAACCACTACAGATACCTCGGTCCATCTAATATGGACTTGTATTGAGGCTTTACTTGAGGTTGCCTCTCAAAATGCTGCTCTGTGGAGCACATTTGTCAGCCATCTGAATGGCAGCACCCTCCTTCAAGATCTTCTCTTGGATGACTTCCGTCCATTCGTCAGGAAAGCCATCTCAAAACACATCACGAGCAAATGCACCTTCAACTCCAATCCGGCTCATGTTTCCCCCTCAGAAGTGTCCTATACATTGTGGCCGATCATAGCCAGATTGATTCCCAAGGCTGTTCAAAGACCTGAACAGTGTGAGGAGACTTTTTCACTTGCACTGACGGTATTCAAGAGACTGTTAGAAACACCAATCAATTTAGATCTCAATGCAGTTGCGCAGGAGTGGGGTAACCTACTCCTAGATCACGACAACTACGAAGACGTCGGGGTACCTGAAGCTGCTGACATGATTACACGGGGCTTAGTAGACCTTTTGCATCATGCTGTAATCACCATGAAGCAATCCGAACAAAAGCTATCCTGCGAAGCTCTAGGGGCTCAACTTTTCAAGAAGCATCTGTTTCCCAGCATTTCAACCGACGACGATATTGGAAGTGATGGACTTATTGCCCAAAAAATCCCTCTGATAAATTCCAAAACGCGGAGTACAATGTGTGAGACTATATTTGCTCTAGTCAAAGACGATATCACTCGGTACAGAGAAATATTGCAAATATGTGCAGATGTTGCACCTTATGACAGCGAACAAATCAGCAACCCCTACCTTGTTGATATGCCGCCTATTTTTGAAAGAACGAAGTCTGTAAGATCTCCAACCGGTTATGTTGGCCTCAGAAATCTTTCTAATACGTGCTACCTCAACTCTCTGGTCACGCAACTCTTTATGAACTTATCATTCAGGGAATTCATTCTCAACTTACACATTCCTGTCCCGGGTTCACAAAAGCTACTTTTTGAAACACAACAATTGTTTGCTTACATGCAAAACAGTGTCGTACGATGTGTCGAGCCAGCCAGTTTTGCTGCATCCATTACAACTTTCGATGAACTTGAGATTGACGTCCATGTCCAAATGGATGTTGACGAATTCTACAACCTCATCATCGATCGTTTCGAACGTGAGCCTTTGAATGCTGATGATAAACGTAAAGTTCGATCATTCTATGGTGGCAAATTAGTGCAGCAAATCAAGTCCAAAGAATGCCCCCATATCTCTGAGAGATTAGAGGACTTCTCCGCTATTCAATGCGACATCAAGGGGAAAAAATCTCTCGAAGAAAGTTTGCAGGCTTATGTCGAGGGCGAAGCCATGGAAGGGGACAACAAGTACAAATGCGGGACTTGTGATCGTCATGTTGACGCAGTGAAACGAGCGTGTCTTACTGACGTGCCGGATAATTTGATCTTCCATTTGAAAAGATTCGATTTCAACCTTCGCACACTTGCACGTAATAAGATAAACGACTACTTCACATTCCCACCATCAATCGATATGCGACCTTACAAGGTTGAGTATCTCATGAACGAATCGGGCGAGGTCGAAGAAGACATGTTTGAGCTTGTTGGCGTTCTTGTCCACTCTGGAACAGCAGAATCCGGTCATTACTATTCTTACATCCGAGAGCGACCACAAGTTGATGGCAAAGTCAATTGGATGGAGTTCAATGATGACTCTGTCACGTCTTGGGATCCACTTTTTATGGAGGGATCCTGCTTTGGTGGTCTTGACTATGGGACTGTTGACGACGTTCCGTTCGAAAAGAACTATAGTGCCTACATGTTGTTTTACCAACGTCGTTCTACATTGATCGCTGCAAACGAACAACTGGTCAAGGAGAAGAATGAAAACCCATCGATCGCAGCTTTCGAAGCTCTACAGGCAGGCCACGCAGCCATGGAGAACAAGCCTGTGATACGACATCCACTGAAGGTAGCTATCAGGCCCCGACAAGCGAACCAAATAACTATGGAGAACGAGCATTGGCTACGTAAATACTGTCTCTACGACCCTGCACATGTTATTTTCATTCGAGATCTGTTTGAAAATACTAGGCATCTGAACAAGGCTCTGAACAATGGGAAATGCTCGGCATTGCACGAAGTTGAAAACAAAGCCATGTGGGTTGCAATGTATCATTTGGACCAAGTCGTCGGGCGTATGAAAGATGTCCCCGATATCGGAATATATGCCCAGATCTTACGAGCACAATGCCAATATTGCGGAGAGTGCAGCCGGGACTTTCTCGATTACCTTTGTAAATGTACAGATTCTTTCCGTTTCTTACTTCTGAGATGCCCTGAAGCCGTGGTACGTTCAGAAGTAAGTACTGCAGTCCTCGGAGCAATGGTAACGGTCAAAAATGTGATCAAATATGCATATGGTTTGGGTAATAACGGAGACATTCGTGCCGAGGATCCAAATTTACTTCATGCGGTGGTTGCTGCCTTGGTTCGACTGTATGAAAATTTTCATAACAACATAAGAGCCTGGCCTGAATACTTTGGTTTGCTCGCCAGCATTGCTAACCTCGGGAACCACGAGGCAGCAGTTCTTCTGGACTCTGGATTTCTCATGAAGGCTATTGATATCATTTGTGCAGATACTACAGATAACAATTCTCAATTGACACGAATGCTTCAAGCGATTGCGAAGAGAAACTTGATACAAAGACCAGTCTCGTTTGATAGCGTCATTGACCTTCTAGCTCGACTTATCTCAACTTGCGACCCAATGGCTCCTGAGTTTGATCAAGCCGATTCTCGATTCAAGCTATCTTTCGGTGATCATGCATTGCCATTCTCATGGGATGAAAGAAATCGAATCAATTATCATTGGACAAGGACTAATGCCCACATCCTCACCGAAAAGCTTCTCATGATTAATCAGAACCAGCACGCTACGAAAGCAATTATCGCCACACTGCTACACTTTCCGGTTACAGAAACTTTTGATCTTGACCGATACATGTTTAGTGCAATCACTCACGGCTTTCGAAGAAACAGTCAATCAGGATGGGGCCCATTTCTGAGAGCCGCAATATTATATTGCGAACATTCAGAAAATCCAAAAGCGATTCAGGAAATGGCTCTTCATGTTGCCAGAAGTGCTAACCACATCGAGAATAATGATGGATCAGAATATCTTCAGTTCTTCAGAGACCTCCTCAATTTGCAAAGCAATATGAACGACATTTCTCAAGAGGATATCACAAGAATTTGCCTCCATTTGACTCGTCATTGGGTCCCTGCACTTCTTACTCATTACGAAAGCAATGTCAGATCTGATACTGAGGATTTCCTTGGAGAATGGATTTTCAATTTGGGTACTGAATTGGACCCCGCAGACGAAACAGACCTGACGACATTCAGGATCCAAGAGACTCAAGCATTGGGTAACGCATGCTTGGAATATCTTCATGAAGTCTATGTACGACAGCGGGTGCAAGCAGTTACGTCAGTTCTGGTTAACATCGAGAATGTTACTAATCTTTGCTTTCCTTACTTTCAACCTGGACCAGAAGCCGACCGTTACAAACAAAACATGGATTGTGAGTCAACACCATCTTCATCGGGTATACAAATAACTAACAAATTTCAGATCTTTGGAATAACTTGAGGAGGTTCATGGTTGAAGAAGAAGATGATGCTTCTCGTAAGATATCCTAGCCTTCTTTTTAGAGAGTTTACTAATTTTCTGATAGCATGGGATAATTCCGAAGATGATTATGCATCTGATGATGCCATGGATCCCGTAACCGAAGTCGAGCCTATAGATAGTGAGTTGGAGGTACAACTCTAATCTTACAATTCGAATGACTTCTTGTGATAATACTACCTTCAATTTACTTCTTTCTTCCTTCTTTTGATTACAAGCTCGTGAAGCTTTCAAATTCTTCAGTTTACAATGGCGTATCGGGTGTTATTAAACGATGGGATAAACAGTGGCCGTACGAATCGAATATTGATTGCGACAAGTTATACAATAGGAGTTACATCTGGCGCACGGTCTTCGGGATCCTGCAACTTAGCGACACAGGGATAGGCTTTTACTACTTTTGATGAAATGCAATCGGTTAAACTGGGGTTTGGTTATGAACAATGGGATTGGGAATGGAAATGGGTTGGGCTGGTATTGGCCTAGGTTAGAGTAAATGGAGTTGGTACATTGGGCGGGATAAATCACTCATGATTTCCTATGTTTTCTTTCTGTGATTTTAGCTTCCTTTTATCTTATGGATGGCAAGATGGAGATATTGATGGATGATTAGATGATGGATGGCGTTATGAGTCTATCGAACATGAATCTCAGGACGAATGAACTTGTGCGAAGCGGAAGATGAAGGAGAATATGATAGGCAAAAAAGAATTATGGTGATGGTGTGAAAATATACTCAGATTAGCTGAGTGATAAGGAAGGGAAGAAAGAAAGTGCTTACAGACAAAATGATATTGTGCTTTGAGGATGCGATAGATATTATTGGTCAATGTTTAATTGCACTTCTCAATTGTGTGTTGGTGTTTTTAAGTGACCTATAAATGTGTTTGATATGGGATGCTACTATGTATTCTAGCTGGGGTTATTGTAATTATATTGAGGGCTGTAACTATGAGGGGCGATGAAGCGAGTGGTCATCTTTCTTGGTTGTTTGGAATTAAATGAAATGGTGAAGAGATAGATATCGAAATGATTTTGAATGATGGGGGAGAGAAGAGAAAAGGAATCAATGTATGACTATCGCAAGTGTAAATATCTACTGACGTCTCTCTCTACCCAGATGGTGTTAGAATGAGAGAAGAGACATCTTCTGCAAGAGAAAATATTCTCTTCACATCGTCGGAGAAAAAGTAGAGGTTGTGTACATATATATGTAAGGTTAATGTAAAGTGGGAGTTTCCACACGATACGATACAATACAGTACAGTGTTCACCCAGTCTCGATTGTGGGGATCATTTTCTACGATGTGTAAATTGTTTTTGTTTTTGTTTTGTAATGATTTTGGTTGTCTACGAGTAAGTAGCTTTTGGGGAAATCGATTTGGTTTTGAGTGGAATGGAAAATGATGGATGGATGGATGGATGGATGGATTAGTGTAGACTTGTTGAGGTTGTTGAGGTTGGTGAGGTTGATTGTGGGCAGTAAGTTTAGAGTTTAGATGAGATGAGATGCTAGTGTATCTGTCTATTTGTTTGTTTGTTCGTCTGCGGGGTTGGAGGGGGGGGGTAATTGTGGGGTATGATAGGGTAGGGTAGGGCTGATTCAAGGTTTCTGGGGTGGGGTGTTGGTGTTGGTGTTGGTGTCGGTGTTGTGTTCCTGGATATATATTGATTGTAGATTGTAGATCTACCTCTCTGGGTATCTGAGTAGGTAGATTCAGTTTGTTTTATCTTATATTTGTAAAGGAGGTAGGTAGGTAGATGGTGTTGAGGTAAGGTAAGGTAAGATGTTGGAGTTGGAAATATTATTATCCCCTAAGGTGCCATCTTAGGACTGATATGTAATCCATGCGCTAAACAAGAACATTAATCACTTTATAAATAATATTATATATAAAAAGTTTTGTATTATATTTGAAAATTATAATTTATTAGAAGATTAATAATAAATATATCAAATATTGTCACGGAGCCAAGTACTCTACCACTAAGCCACGTAACCCCAAAAGGGTATAAGTAGTTTGATCAACATCAAACCTACTATGTAGAGTTATAACCAATCCGTGACAAATATATTTCTAAAGATTTTTAATTATAACATAATAATTAAATGATTTTATAAATATTATTATATTTCATTTTTGAAAATTAGAAATATTTATAAACGAAAAACTTGGCAAAATATTAAGATTCTAATGATTTGGTTGATCAATAGGGTATTAGTCCTAAAATAGCACCTTAGGGGATAGTTAACTTATAAGATTATGTTCTTGAAAATGTATTTGATTGTTGTTTTAGTTGGGGTTTTATAATTGGAGTGTTTGTACATATTTGTATGTATATATAGATAAGATTACACACAATGAGTTCGACTCGGATCCGCGAAGAAATCCTGGTTCTTCATATCAGGTCAGATACTTACTATAAACTTGAGAAAAGGTACGAGTAGAATAACTCCAATTTAGGACTCTCTTTCTTTCTTTTGATTGACTAGGTGGCAAAATTCCTCATATTAATTTATAAACATTTTTTGAAAGTATTCATCCTTTCTCTCTCTGCTATTGGAGTGAGTAGGTTTCAGCCCCTCTGGTTCGTTCGGTCTTTGTTACTTTTTTTCTTTCCTTTTTTTTTGACGGGTATTGAGAGGGCCTAAAATGACGTGGTGCGCTTATGCGATTTTTACTTTCGCGTATTGACGACGACGACGACAATGATGGTACACAAGAGGACAGATACAGAAAAATAATAAGAGATATAGGACTCCTGAAATCGAATCACTTTGCTGAGAGTAGTATGTTTACATTTATGTATGAATGGATGCACCATCATCAAATCTTTGCCCCCCCCCCTTCTATACTTATCGAATCGTCATAATTGTATGCAGTGTATACACTTGTAATCAATCCAGTTTAAAGTGATCTATCTAACACATCTATTTTGAGACGCTTGCTTGCTAGATCTATTATGTCTATTATTCAATTAAAGATTCAGCTAAGTTATCGGATTGTTAATCACATATATGCATTTACTTCCCAATTACGGAGAATGAATGCAAAAGATCGATCAGGAGATTGATGCTTGGGAAGATTACTTGCGTAGTCTTGGGTTTTCATGGAGGTAAGTAAGTATATTAAGTTGGTATGCGGAAGTAATTATATAGCTGCGATTCTCTCGACTTAGCTAAAGAGAGTCGGGACTTGGATGATTGGCTGTTTCTTCGAGAGATCTACTTGTAGATAAATAGATGTCTTAGTATCATTGCTTTGCTTTATAAAATTATTGTTAGATTCTGTAATGAACCTCCTCCGACGTACGAAGTAGAGGAGTTCATGTAGAAACTTCAGTAGATTGTCTACTCGCAATGAAGAGCCATAACATGAGACCCTGTCACCAATTCCGATAACTAATTCAATGATTGTCAAAAGCCCTAGGAGTACTCGGTCGCTTACCTTTTCCTGTAGATGATGATCCTGATGAGGACTGCTACCGCTTCACGGAAAATCTCTTCTCGTCTAATTAAGGGATCTATGTGAAGAGACTCCGAGGCCAAAGATCCTAACTTCAATATGTCTCAGAGAGGAAGTCCTGTAGCTGCTAAGTGTAATTAAGAAAAGTTCTGAATAGATATCGGGGTTAAAAATATATAAAAAAAGGATTTTTTTAAAAAAAACAGTTGAAAGGCAATCATCTTATTTAATTAGAGATTATCAAAGTACTCCTATTACAATCGACATCTCCTTTGACACAGAGAAGCGCTATTCAAACGAGTATAACAATTAAGCTAGCAGAAAACCGCGAAACTTGGATGTTTAGCCCCATTCGAGACTAATCTGCTTTTGCGATTGGCTTCCAAAGGTCCGGGACATCAACAGCTTACTTACTATTGTAACTTTGAAAAGCTTCGCCATTACCCGAAGACCTGTGAGTAGGCTAGAATTCGCTCATACTATACTATCTTCAGAGGTATCTATAAGAAGAGATCTTAAGTTGTACTATGAGCTCTTACCGGACTGGCCGATCATCAGAGAGTCATCCGCCCTGAGGTGGCAACCCACTCAAGGCAATCTCAGCAATGTAGAAATCATCACGTTAGATCTGTCAACCTGTCGGTAGAAAATTCATTGTTCAGGAAATAATCGCAGATCAACCCGGTCTGGGAATTTCGGCTATTTATCCTTGAGGATACAGAGATCCAATGTTTATCCAGATTCTGGCAAAATGGGTATTAGGAAGAACCTAGAAATAGGAAAGAGAAGGTATATGTATAATAGTCGTAATAGTAGTAGTAGTAGTAGTAGTAGTAGTAGTAGTAGTAGTAGTAGATTCATAATCGATTCGATCTATAAGAAAAAGATATAAAAACCTACCCCCCTCCCCCCTGATACCCTCCGAGGTATATGTATATCAAATCGAAATACAATACGAATTCATCAGTTATATCACATTACTTAAGCCAGTCAGCAAGCAAGCACTTGCTTTGGTATAGTATAGCGACTTCACCCACGTGATTCCTCACGCGAATAGTACTCAATCAATGTACGAGGAACGAAATTGGAAATTGTACGTATACCGAGATATTTCTATTAGAGACAAGGAGAAGGAGGTTGAGTGAGAAACGGGTGTAGAGAAATGTGGTAAGTGGTGTATACATGAGTGGCTTGCAGGTTGAAAGGGGAAAAGGAGAATGTACGATTGAGAGTAGTTATTTCTTTGAGAGTTAGGAAGTACTTATCTGCCCATCTCTATTTTGCACGAATGGTCGAATGCGTGTAATGAAGAACTGTCTTTGCCTCTTGCTCTTCCAAAAAAACGCATTACCAACATATTCCAAGAAAAGATACTCAATGTATGTACATATATCTTCCGCATGCTCTCCTATCCTAGCCCCGTAGTAATCTATTCCAAGAAGAACAAAAATCCAAGTTTAAATCTTCCTTCAAATCAATTACTCATAAATGTTGTTTATGTGAATCAGCATGTCCAAGTATTATAGATATTTAAGTATATTGAGTGCTCTAACAATCTCGCTTATTCCCCTTTCCAAAAATCAAACACATCAATCAATATCGTTTTCAAGTTTGAATACAGTACCAGATCTACGTAGTCCACTCCCTCTCATTCCTCACTCCTTGGAGATCAATCAAACTCGCTTCTTTATCAAATCATAATCATCACCATCATTCATCTCCCCCCTCTCCCCTCCCCTCCATCTTCACATGACTTCCCCTTCGCCTTCGAGCGCAGCGAGCTATGGGGGTTTGGGGGCTTGCCCCCATCTATACTCATGGGTGGGGTATTCATACCTTTTTGTTTCCGATTAGTTATATCTATATTCCATATTTATGCTTATAGTATTATAATATTCCATCTGGATCTGAATCTCTCAATCTCTCAATTCCATGAATATCCAACTTCAACACAAACTCTCTCTCTCTCACTCTCCATGTTATATCTATCTTTTTTTTCTTACGATTATACCGATTAAATTTATAATTGTATATACACATACTCTTTCCCGTTTTACAAAAAGATCTATTTCTATCTCTATTCATCTACCAATTGATCAATTGGGAATGACTACTCAAAAAGAAGAATTCTCAGATCATATCGTATCATATTACATCATATCATATCATATTACATTCAATTCAATCTCGATCTCGTTATTAATATAAAGTAAAGTAAACGCCTAACTATTCATCTATCTTATTGGATCCATCTCCATTTTCATCTTGATCTTGATCTTCAAAGAGATTCTCCCCCAAAACTCAAACCCCCAATTTCCCAACTCCCTCAATCCCCAAATCCCCCTCAAATGCACCCCCCTCCTCAAATCCCCAACTACCATTCACATCATTCATATCATTCACACCATCCACATTCCATATAATAAACCCCCCCCCTCCCCCCCCAAAAACTTTACAAATCACCACATACATACAAGTTCCAACCGCCTAATCCGCATTCACAAGTTAGTTAGTTGTCCATCTTGTCTTGTCTTTTCTCGTCGTGTAGTTAGTATTTATTTATACTCCGATTCCTACTAATCGATTTTAAGTAGAGAAAGAGAAATGCTGTTTGTGAAGATGTGATATGATGTGAAGTGAATGTTTTGATGAATTTAATATTTCGTTGTTAGATTTATTAATAATTGTGATCTAGATGGTGAAATGGTGATGATACTTAATTATGTACTTATTCACTTCAATACTCACTTCAATACTCACTCACTATTCACTCACTATTCATTCACTATTTACTTCAATACTTACTCACTATTCATCACTCATCACTCACCATTCATTTACTTCAACACCACTTATTTTAACACTCACCTACTCATTTATTATTCATCACTCATCACTCACCCACTCATCCACCCACTCATTCACTCACCCACTCACCTAATCATTCACTTATTCACTTATTTATTCACTCACTTACTCACTTACCTACTTATTATTCACCTACTCATCCAATCACTCATCACTCATCACTCATCACTCATCACTCATCACTCATCACTCATCACTCATCACTCATCACTTACTCACTCACCTACTCATCCAATCACCCATCCATTCATCTACTCTTTACATCACTACTATATCCCTCTACCATTATACCCCTTTACCTTACCCCCCTCTACCATGATCTCCCTCTCCCTTTCCCTCTCAAACCGACAAACCCAACAAACCCAACAAACAAAGAACCAAGTAAGAATAAAACAAAACAAAGTAGAAGTAGATCAAAATGAAATAAAGTAAGGTAAAGTAAAGTAAGTTTGATTAGATCAGAGTAAAGTAGATGTTGAAAAGGCGAATACAAACATGAACACAAACATGAACACAAACATGAACCGAGTACCTATCTACCTATTTACCTAGGTATATATTGATTTGGAAGTGAATGGAGAGGAGGAGGATAAGTGATGATAGGTATCTTTTTTTTTTCTTTCGCATGATGTCATGTTTACTACCGGGTATGCATGGAGGGTATTTCTTGTATGTCTTGTATGTCTTGTGTTTCTTGTATTTGCGTGTTGATAGATTCATAGATTCATAGATTGATAGATTCATGTGTTGGTAGATTCATAGTTTCACAGATTTACAGATCCATAGATTCAGATAGGTGCTGAATCAAATTGAAACAAAGTTGAACGTCCGTCAATAAAAGTAAAAAAGCATTCATGATTGATGGACAATTTTACAAATAGCATGTCAAAAACAATCATCACAAATAGACAGAATATATATGTTCATGTAATATTTTTATTTCCCAAAGCATTGAAATGCAATGTTGCTAAGTACAGCGCCCATTCGCAATACATATTTCCCTAACCATCATCATTACGATCATCAGTTAAACCATTGAATCCATCACCCCAATAGTATTTCCATCGATGAATTAGAAATCCCATTTCAATCCATAAGCGAGCTTCTTGTATGTTGTAAAGTGAAATGAAGAAAGAAATCAATCAATCCATTCCATCATTTACAAAGCAGCAGCAAAGATAGCGGCACCACCGAAGAGAGCAGCAGCTCCCATAGCACCAGTCTGGATAGCAGCTCCACCAGTGGAGGTAGAGGTAACGGTTTCACCAGCAGAGTTGGTGGTGGTAACAACTGAACCGGCAGAGGTAGCACGGCTACTGGCGGAAGAAGACAAAGAGGAAGTCTTGGAGCTCAAGCTGGATGCGAGGGAGCTAGAGACAGATGCGAGAGAAGATGATGCAGAGGAAGCGGCCGAGCCAGTGAGAGTTGCTGCAGAAGATTGAGCAACTGAGAGAGAAGATTCAGCTGAAGCTTGAGCAGAGTTGATGGAAGATTCGGCAGAGGAGACGACGGAAGAGATAGAAGAGGAGACGGAAGAGATAGAAGAGGAGACGGAGGAGAGGGTAGATGAGAGACCAGATGCAGAGGAATCAGAAGCGGAAGAGGCAGAAGTGGCAGATGTCATGGATGCACTCGATGCGGAGTCAGTGGCGGAGCTGAGGAGACTGGCAGCACTGGAGGTAGCCTCTGAGAGGATGGATTCAATAGAGGATTGACCCTACGATATTATGTTAGCATCTTTATACATGTATATATTATCGATTGATCTATAAATCTCACGATCTATATCCCAACGATGGAAGTAAAACATACCATAACGGCACCGGCCAAAGCCAAAACGACGATGTTCTTGAATTGCATATTTGCGGTTGATTGAATTAAACTTGTTTGTTGTGAAGAAGTATTGGTATGTAATGAAGGAAGTAATAAAAGACTTTTGGGGTATCGAGTTGACTGAAAGGTGGTAAGAGTGTAAGAGTTTGAGATGTAAAGAAGAAGAAGAAACGTTCGATCAGCAAACAGGAAGCCGAATTCTTATATAGGCCTTCTCCCAACCGCACAAACGACCTTTCCATGTATGTATACCAAGGTCTTCTACCTAGGTAGGCACTTCCACTAGGTCATACTAGCCTCATCATTACTTCCAAGTTAATAAGTGGCTTAGCCCGATCCACTTTTCCAGCTTTATTGACCTTTTGTGTGATTCTTGATTGGTTCGTGGAATTCCATGGAAAAGGAACTAGGTATGATTTAAAATTCGCGTCATTGCCGTGCCAGATGAGCTTTAGTGGGTATTGACTAATCTCCTAGTTTCATGGCAAAGGCGAGGGCAGAGGCACAGGCACAGGCAAAAGTAAAAAAGCAAGAGGGTCAAGGTAAAGAATGCTGTCGAATCAACTGGGAAGAATGGAGAGACGAAAGTTTTGGGTGAACGCTTCCTGTTTGTTCGGTTTATTCGGTTGATACCTAGGTTGTGTGTGCTTGAGATATGAGCTAGTATAAATTGAGTATAAATCGAATAAAGTTTGTATAAATGTGCATAGCCCATAGTTTATATAATCATAGTACAATGTAGGTAGATACTATTCACTGAAGAAAGAGCGCGTAAACACACCTCCCCGTGCTCCCTTCAATTATACTTTACCACGCACACGCAATCCTCCCCAAGACCCATAGCGTGATGTAGGAGAAAAGCTATTTTGGGTTTGTAGGGAGACTGAGAGTAGTAATACAGTAGTAGTATGTGAGGAGTGATAACTATACTATACACAAGAGGAAATTGAGTGTTGACAATGGGTTGCATATATCCAAAACATACATAACATAGCTACATACCTCAGCAACGTTGTTCCTGCAGTGAAAACAAAACAAAACATCCACTATTCACGTGTTATGACAACATAGACGTTTCCAATCGACCGACCAGACCGACCAGCCAGCCAGCCAGCCAGAACAGACAAATATGATGATATGATGAATCACTGAGACAACCCACACACTCGTACCCAAATCATACCATACGATGATGACATAATACCCCAGCGCACATATAGGTAGGGAGTGGGAGGGAAGAAGCGAAAGCACCGTATTCATCTCCCAACCACCGAAATCCGATGTTCCCGACAATCGAGAAAAGTGATTTGCCATCTTTCATGCTGAGTGCTGATGGAGTACTCGTGTCGCTCGTATATCGCTTTCGATTTCCTAGTCACAGTGTAGTATGTATGTACGCAGCTAGGTAGGAAGTGGTCAATACCCTAGTCAAACATATGGTGATTATGATGATACACCGTGCTAGAGCAAAAGAGAAAAAGAGAAAGAGAGTACGGGGAGTCCGACGGTACGAGGTTAGTAGATGCATGTTATAGTTGTCGGTATAAGGTCTAGACAATTGACGGTTGATCGATCATAACTGGCCATTCTATTGTATATCTGGGGCATCTCGACATCGTCTGAGCATAAATTGGTTTTTTCTTCTTCTTCTTCTTCTTCTTCTTCTTCTGCATTAAAATAAACATAAACTTCAGGTTAAAAAAAAGTCCCAAAAAGTCCGAGAAATACCTACCTACAGGACTTATTACACTGTATCTATCTAAATATCTACCAGTATCTACATGTGTATATATTATGCACACCCTTCACAACCGCACAACACAACACAACCCATCCCTCAAATCCAACCCATCATTTGAAAGAAATCCTCAAGAGAGTAAGCCCAGCTCGGCAAGCTGCTGTTATACCGATTTATACAAGCATCCACACTCCCGTACCGGGGCCATCAACAAATCACACCCCCGTCTTTCCTCGCGTTTTATGTAACGACATGCGCATCCCTACTGCACATCATTTCTTGGCGAAGTTTGAAGGTGTTGAGCTGTGTGGGTGTGTGCCTTGCTCGCCAGAGTGCCAGAGTATCATCATATATTGTTGATATCATATCACATCACATCAAAATAAATCAAAATCATCTCTTCTATTTCTGTCGTCTGTCTTTTGTCTTTTTGATCTCCTGGCTGGGGAATGCTTGAGTAAGTAAAACAGAGAAAGGGAGAGAGAAAGGAAGAGAAATTCATTCACATATCTGTCAATACAAATACTTACTCCCTAACCCTACCAACTAACCAACCTACCTTCAAACCTCAACCTCAACCTCAACCTCAACCCAAACAAACAACCAAAACAACCAAAACAACCAAACACCCATCCAAGCACCCAAAGTCAGCTTAAACTTTCAAGTATTTTCCTTCCCTCCCCCCCCAGTCAACCCATCTATCCATCCATCCATCCATCCATCCACCAGTGATCCATCCAAGTTCCAACCCCGATCCCCGATCCCCGCACTTGGCATATCATATCATACCGGTATCCATACCGTATTCTTTTGAAAAATTGGCTATACGCTAGCAAGGGTCATTACTTTTAGGGCCAATTGGTGTCCCTCTAAACAAAGTAAAATGCTCCAAAATAGTAATGCTGTACAGAAATATAAGGCATTTGATGAATAATCTATCAAATGAACGAATCAATTACCTTTAACGTTTTTCACAACCCTAACCCACGATGAGCTTAAATTCGTAACCCTTGCTAGCTCATGGCCAGTTTTTCAAAAGAATACGGTATCACCCTAGCCATCCATCCATCCCAGCCACAGCAGTCCAGGCTCCAGGAATCTTAGTCCCTTCCCTGTTCTCTCTCATCTCCACTTCCCTCCAAACCCCTCTCCTCTCATTCGTCCAAATGAAAATAGAACACAAAAACATCCATACTCCGTACTCTGCACATACATCCCGCTCGCGCCCAGCCAGCCAGCCGCATTATCCATCCACTCACTTATTCATTGATCCTCCACCATCGCGTCATCATAATTCTTGGTACCTTTTTTCTTTCATTATTTGATGACAAGTTAATCTTATGAATATTAGTTAATTCATTAATTCAATCCAATCCAATCCAATCCAATCCAATTCAATCTTCGATCATCCATCTCCAAGATCCAATCTGATAGGATACGATGAATCCAGACCCGACCTTGGAATCCCCAACCCTTCCAAGTTTATTTTGTTTCATTTCATTTCATTTTCTCCGGAATCAAACAAACAAACAAAGCATCTCCACATCGGCAACTAAACATCCGTTTATCCGTCTTTTTACAGCCCCAAGCCCCAGCCACAGTCTAGCCTGGCCTAGCCTCGCCTCAGCCCAGCCTCAACCGCGAATCTCAAACGCCACTCACTCACTCACTCACTCACTCACTCACTCACTTGAATATCGTAGGAACAGGAGGGACATCCAATCCAATCCAATCCAATCCCATCCAATCCAGGAACACTCATCACTCAAATAAAAATCACACGAGCAAACAACCCCTTTTTGGAGAATTGAGAAACGAAACCCCCATATGTCGAAAACACTGATATGATATTCAATGATCAACTAATATAACTCACAAGCTCAATATGAAATCAAATCAAATCCATAAAAAAATATATAGTTATCTCTATCTTGATAAAATAAATCAAAAGCTCTTCTCTTTAGTAGCTAGCTAGCTTTGCATATGATATACATGAGTTCAAAGGCACAGTACCGATGCATCCATCAATCCAATTTGATTTCGAATAAGTTGTTGAAAAGAGTAACATATTCATTCTTACTAGGTATGTCCCACTCTTTTCTCTTCATCTTGCCTTCCTTGCTGAAGCATTCTTTCTTAGGGTCAACTTGTATTCCTGATCTGTCAGATCCTCGGCAACTAGATTGCTGCTGGAGGAAGTTCCATTCATTCTATAAAGTATTGCCACCTGCGTCTTGGTAACAATCTAGTCGCGTAGCCGATGGCTGATGCGAGACGAGTCCTTTCTTCAAATCCCAAATCGGGACAAGTCATCCAAGAAAAGTTACTGGAACATGTAACCAATTACTTAAGAGTTCATCGCCACCAGACGCTTGGTGGTTTCAACATGTTTCAATCCAATTCTTGAAATATCGAGAATATTCCATGGGTGAATGTCTGTGAGAGAATTGCAAATGACGCTCCGCTGGCCCTCCGGGAGCCACTGCCGTGGAGGCAGACTATTTAGGTACAATGTAAATAATATTCATTTAATTGTTGGTTTGATATGGAGCAATTCCCTTCTTAATCTCATATACTATCTCTGCCGCTTCATCTGCACTCTTGGCTTCAAAATCATATCGTTTTTCTTCTCGTGATTTGTATACCACCAGCTGTATTAACATGATTCATTAGCTTCGGTTTTGAGGGCAGAGACGTTGGATTCTGTATAACATACCTTAAAATTGGTCGGGTGTCGTCGTGTCACTTTACAACCAACCACATTACTAAAATGGACCGTGGTTGTTTTGCCTTGTCCTTCAAATATCGTCTTTCCCGTGGATGCTGGAAGAATATGTAGGTATTCTCCATCAATTGCAATCACCCTTTCGTTCATTCCTACAAACCTCATGGGTTGTTTTCTCCATACTATGTACCTTCGATAATTGGCACTTCCAAGTTCATCTTGTTTGACACTCTCCATAAGAGGATGTGGTACTAACATTTGATTTCCCTTGCGAGCTTTGCGAGGATCGGGTCGATCTACCATTAATGAATTGGGTGTACTACTTGATGGCGATCCAGTCATCGTTAATGGTCCATCCGTAGCAAAACGTCGCCGGTACAAATCTAGTTCTGATGAATTACCAATTGATCCTACTGTGCGGTCAAGATAAACGACCGTCCCAGATCCGGTAAGTTTGAGAACGTGTCCTGCTTTGTCCAGTTGTCTCTTTTTACAAACCGTATCGAGGACATCAGCCAAGTAAGTATCGGTTGTGACTTCCAGAGCGACCATTTGTCCAGGTGTAGCATTATTTGAATGAATATGAATGCTCAAGATCTTTTTGGTACCACCACCTCGCGAAGTAGGTTGAGTAAGAGCTGTTCCAATCGTAGGTGCATCTGCTAACGTGGAATTCTTTCGTAATGCAGTCATAGTTGTAAGGAGAGGATTTTGATAAGGTTGTGTACCGAGAGGAAATGAAGTATTAGCTTTAGGTGTATTGATAGGAGTAAAGTCTTCTTCCGTTTCGGATGAGGCAACCGCCTCTTGTTTGAATTGAGGAGTAAGTCTCTGGTTCTCTTCAAACTGTTCATCGGTAGCCTCAACCAAAGCAAACTCGTCAAAAGTTTTGGAATTTGATCTCGCTCTTGGTCCAGCTTTATTGTTGGCAAACGTAAATGATGTAACGGGCTTGAGACGATCAAGAGGTGGGAAGTCAGTATCTACTTCCCCATCATCAACCATTCTTAGGATCCAGCGATTAACATTCAGTTTCTCAGGGGCTATGGTAGGTTCCAATTTTTCCTCAAAATACCTCCATAGACTCAACCCGATCAAATCAGTAATGACCACTGGCCGATTATGTGATTCATCTTCATGAACAGTTCTTCGAATCAAAACCTCGTAGGGCTTCTTTGTTGAAGTAGCAAATGGTGCCAATATACGAATATTGATAGGGTTAGGATCACCTTGTCCAGAGAGAGATGCAAAATTTTCGAATGGCATATTAGCTTTCGTTCGCTTAGCCGTAATCATTGCTGTCAACAAACTCTTAGGCTGAATCATACTAATTGGACGCGGAGGTGGTAGGGCTTGAAGTACTGGGGGGGCTGGCTTTGATCTTTTCGTTGGTGATCGTATAAGATCTCGAGGTATAGTATTACCGATATGTTCTGGGGCTGCAGTTATTGGTCCGTCAACACTATCTAATATAGATGCACTGTCGATACTACCACCAAATGTGGAAGACATATCTGATCCCGAGTCCTCTTCTTCCTCCTCCTCTTCTAAAAGATCACTAACTTGTCTCTTCACACCCACATCAGGGTCCGACGGACGTGTTCGAACCGTTCTACCGGCTCTCGCAGCATTTCTGTTTGATTCTCTCTGTCTTTGAAAAGCAGATGCGTCAAACTCATTATCAGATGACATTTCACTACTCGTAACAGTATCCCTTCTGGCTCTCTCTTTCACAACTTCCACAGCAGACTGAGAACCTCTTCTAATGCCAGGTCCCGGAGTACGTGAAGGGGAACCCGCAGTAGTGGATTGTCGAAGATTGGATCCTCGAATAGGAGAAGAACCAGAACGATTTCGTATAGGCATTTTAGAGAATTTGATCTGTTGAGCTGCCCTTTGATCTCCATCATCATCACTATCGTCACTCAGATCACTGCTATCTTCCTCCTCCATTTGTTCTCGTCTGCGCCTCCTTTTCGTAGCGATTCCAGGCCCAACAGTATCCCCTGCCCCTCCTGTGAGCAAGCCTCCTTCGTCGACTTCATCTTCAAGACCAGAAGGTGCCAGACCAGCTGATCTAGGTGGTGCTTGAAAATATTCTGATGCGATGGCGGTTGGTATTGGTGGGGAATGAGTTCGTTTTATATTCGCGGCATTCGTGCGCCATCCAGCAGCTTTGAATCCGGGAGTGTTTAAAAATCCATCGTTGATTGTTATGAGCCGTTCACCAACACCATCTGCGATTGTATTTAAATAGTTTGATCTCAATTGATAAGAGACGAGACTGTGTAACACGTCAGTTAGATTAAGGAAGTGGGATGGTTGGGAAGCTAGAAATCTTACTCTTCCACTTGAATGACCGACATAGTAGAAAAATAATGTAAGAAACGTATGGAAACGATCACCGGCTCGTAAGTACGAAAGAATAGCAAAAAGGCTTAGAGGATATGATTGCTCAAGTCATTATCAAGCTTCCATAATTGAATTCAACATGATGGATGAAGTTGCGATACTATCAGTGTTCAGCCTTACAGTATCTGGGGTACACTAAAATTGGCGCCTATGTGATTTTCATCAGGCTGTAACGACAGCCTTTTCCTCAACTATCACAAATCACAAATCCCAAACCATTACAATCAAAATCATCAAAAATCACCGCAACAATGGGATTAGTAGATTATTCGGATTCGGAAGACTCAGATTCTCCAGAAATTACTGCGCCAAAGCCATCCACATCAACATCCACAACTGGTAGACCTGCATTCCAAAAAGTTGTCGATAGATCAAATCCTGGCAAAATTCGGGTTTCATTACCACAAGCATCTTTGAAAGACGATACCAAAACCGATGAGCCTCCAACGAAGCGCGCAAAGACAGGAGGTGGAGCTTTCAGTGGATTTAATTCATTCCTGCCAGCTCCCAAGAGAACGGGACAATCTGCAAGTGCGACATTAGGTGGTGGAAATGCGGCGCGAAAGAGTGGTTTGGGAGCTGGAGTTAGTTTGAAGACTGGTGCAGCTCCTGCTTTCAGTAGAGAACCGGAACCGGTACAGGAGAGAGAATACACTACGGAAGAGCCTGCGGAAGAGGAAGAGGGAGCTAGTGGATCTGGGTTGAATTTACCTCCCCCAAGCTCCTTGGTCGATGAACAGAAACCAGCAGATGAAGTCAAATTGGTCGGGAAACCATTAATGTTTAGACCTTTATCCGTCGCGAGGAAGCCGGCAAAAAAGAAGCTCCAAAAGCCAAATTCAAATGCATCTACCCCCTCTACTTCGACTTCAACACCACAGATTAGCACACCAGCCACTCCACAGAATACCGGGAAGGTAGCGCCAAAACCAAAAGTATCATTATTTTCTCTAGAAGTAGAACCAGTAAACACAACTCCAAACACCACTTCAAACGGAGAATACCAACCATTACTCTACCAACCATTACTCTACCAACCCACCCCCTCCAAAGCAGAACCCATCTACGAAGAGTACACCCCAACAACCAACCACACCCTCCCCTTCGCTCCCACACCCCCAGTCAACAACCACAACACCGAATCCCTCTCCTCTATAGCCGACACTCTCCATCTCTCCGCCGCCGAACGTCGCCAACTCTTCGGCCGTCAAAAAGGTGGTGGTTCCGGTCCACAGGCTGCAACAAAAATCATAAATTTCAATACAGATCAAGAATACGCACATAATGAAGAGCTCCGCGCAGCAGGAGAACAGGTTGTGCATAATCCTGTCAGGGCAATTGCGCCTGGTAAACATAGCTTGAAACAGTTGGTTGGGGCGGCGCAGAGTCAGAGGGAGGCATTGGAGGAGAGTTTTGCGACGGGTAGGAATAATCGGAAGGAAGCGGGAAGTAAATATGGGTGGTAGATTTGAGGTTTGAAAAGTAGACTGATTTCTAAGGATGAGGAAGAAAGAATAAGGGAAGGAGGTGGGATGGTACATGAGATAAGAAATATGATATAATTCGATACCCGTATACACTATTCCCAAAACGTATTTCATAACTTACAACATTGCACTGACATATCGGAAAGACCTCAAACCTTCTCTCAACCGTCCCACTCATCTCACTGGTAAACATCATAACAGCGCAACAATAAGCGAAGAGACCCCCTCCCCTATATCCCGAAATTGGTGTGTCAATTTGCTTTGCTAGCGCATCGAACTAACCGAGTTACTAAACTTTCTACAGAACAGAACAGAAGAGAAGAGAAGAGATCAAGACTCCTTCCTGCCTACCTATATGAAAAATATTCCCATATTAATGGAATTGATGGCAGAGTAGTTGCTCAGTTATGGAAATAGGGGGGGAGAGGTATGTGAAAATCACATTGAGCGCAGTGGTTGGTAGTGAAAGTTGGAGAATGGGGCGTGGAAGTCTGCAGAATGTATGAAGATGGTGGGGAGGGGATAGAGGTTGGTCGTTGCATTGTCATTGTCATTGATTATGTGTTATGTGTAATAGGTGTATGTGGGAAGTTGGAGGAATAGGGAGAAAGAGAGAGGCACACACATATATAGTGAAGAGAAGAAGTAGATTGTGGTTGTGAATCGCATTATGTATATGTGGATTTATAAATAATATAATATAATATATATGTATAAGAATGCAGTAAATGTATATACAAATTCCATCCATCATCTTCATTTTCCCATCCATTCCATCCCAACACCTATTCCCGATTGGAAAAACAAAAAAGACCCCCAACCCTTCCCGATCACAGCTCTTGTTCTCGGGAATATATACGCCAGAAGTCGAAACCGTAACTCTAACTCTCAATCCAAATATATATACATAAAGACCACAGCAAATTTTAACAATCCACTTGAATAAGAGTGAGTCTCCTCTCTCCTCTCATCAGATGCTCCCACTCCCCTCTCGTCCCCGGACTTACATCTTCGACTCGATTCGGGGTTCTATCGCCCCTGAAAAAAGGTCCTCGATCTTCTCTCTCTCCAATTCCGCTCTCCCTCTCATTCTCCCAAACCGGACTTTCCCCATCCCTCCCCTTAGCACTCTCTCCCACCTCCACCAGATCCTCTTCCCCCCCATCACCACCGAACGACGTCTTCACCGAAAGCGACTTCCTGGCTTCATCATTAAAAATCGCCTTTTCCCCTGCGCTCCCCCCATAAACCCTCTTATACCCTTCCTCAACATCACACAGCGCACTCAGCGAAATCCCCAACCACTCATACCCTCTCATCAGCTCCCCACGCCCAATCTTTCCCCCCCGGACCAAAACCACGCGTCGCAACTCATCAATCGCAATACCCATGTCTTCCGCCAAAAGACTGCGCGAATAAGCATGCAGCGCGCATTTAAACGAATACAGATAATCAAGCGAGTAGAGCGATAATCCCGGGGCGGTGAACACGAGGCGGTTCTGAGCCAGCGAGCGATGAATGAGGTCTTTAGTTGAGGGATCGGAGATGGAGGAGGAGAGAGAGGAGGAGGAAAGCCAGTCGGATCCGATGGAGGGGAATTTTTTTTCGGCGCGGGAAATGGTGGAGCGTAGAATGCGTTCGGCGCGGGGGGTGAGACTGCTGGAGTGCATCAGGGTGATGCCGTAGCGGTTGGGGGTATCGGGGGATACCCATTCTGCGGGGGGGGAAGAGGGGGAGGAGGGAGGAGAGATGGATGCGCGGATGTGGTGGGCCATGGTGTCTTTTGGGGAGGAAGGAAGGCCGGAGTATTTGGTGCGGGAAAGGTAGATTGTTGAGGTGGAGAGGGTAGATGTTGTGGTTGAGGTTGAGCGCTCCGAAAGAGAATTCGAGAAGATGGTGCTGGTGGGACTTGCAGAGCGAGAACTAACTGGAGAAGTTCCTCGACTTGAGAGTGAAATGCTGCGAGCGTGAGATGTGAGCGGTGCGCTATTGTAAAGAAGTGTTGATGGTGATGTAGTGAGAGAATAAGATCCCGGTGCGGTTGTGATTTTGGAAATAGTGGGACTTTGGATTTGATTATCTTTTTTGACGACAATTAATGAGAGATGGAGTCTCTTTCGGACCAAACGTTTTGATACGTAATCGAGAGCTTCGAGTAATTCTGATGGTAGTTGCATTGGTTGAAGCAACGATGTGCCCGCTTCCAATGGAGAGGATATGTTATGCTTTGAGATAGGCATATTGATGACAATGAACAGATATGCAATGAGTAGATGTTATCGAGAGACTTTCAATTGTCTATCTTAAATCTCATGCAAAAAGCTGAAGCCGATGGGAGAGCTACTTAACTCAAGGGAGCATTCAACAGATATATGAATTTCAAGACTTCCAAAACCAAGCAGACGCCAATACCCAAAATAAACTCTCCGATATCTGCATGATACCCGCATAGCGGAGAGACAAGCATGTAGCCTTAGCACGTAACTAACATGGTATATAAGGCATATCGCGCAAGATCGTAGAGCTCTGACTACATTCTGCTCTATGATCACTGAGCACCACATCAATAGTATCATAAAGGGGAAATATGTTTCCTCTCTAGTGTGAATGGTGTGTGCAATCTGCAAGACATTCTTGTATATATGATATGATTGGCTAGAAGTGTAATCTGAAATAAAACACTGCATTCGTTTGATTTTAACCGACGGGGCGAGTTTATTTTAGGAGTTGCAGATTATTACGTAAGATACTATCTATCAACACACACCCTTTTACGCCCTGTGCAGCCCAATATATCGGTACGTAGTAACACCCAGCTGTAATTTTATCAATTTCTCCAAGATGTGATGAACACCCGGGCGCCTAACACCCACCCCCTGAACCCAGTCACACACATACCGATAGATATCCATATCCAATCCGTGCGACCCCTACGCAACGTAATTACTCCAAGTTTATTTTTGGATGTGACGAACCGTCAAATATAGAAACAAATTACCCCGCACCACCCACTTCTGGCGTTTATCTTTCGTGTTGATCTCAGTCGATCAACATGTTGTCGTAAACAAGATTCGTCTCCTAATTGAATGCACGCCCCATCTTTCCTCCTCTTCGACGTAGATTCGAACGAGGAATTTTCCGATATCACAATTCGAATCCTTGCATATCGCATTGTTGAATATCACATATTTCTATTTCCATTTCCATTTTGTGCTTTCGGGTAATCCAATACTCGTCTACTCGGATCTACGCGCCTATTGCTCGCATATTTAGATGTTCCCCATTCATATACATAAGGTTATCTATTATGCCAGACTAGATGTTAATTTTAGGTCTTCTTAAGCTTCATGGCATAGGCCTACTGGACTATCAGATCTCATCCCTGTGTCTCCAGACCCCGTTTGCCAGGATTCTCCACAGACGTCATTTTCCACAAGTATATTAGATTACTAAAGTCATTCATCACGCTTCACTTCATATTCGACGTTCACATCGTCATGGACCAGAGTGAACAAATAGCCACGGCCCTTGGATATTCTAGTGAACATGAACTATGTCACCACGATCATCGAAATTTGAGTTTCCAATACTCTCATCTCGAGTGAGTATCCATCTATACATCTAGATAATCACCCGACTTACTTATCTATTTCCCATAGCTAAATCAGCAACATTATCGCGGATAAACAATCTCAGTAACTTCCGAACAAAACATCACCCACATATCCCACTTGCTCTCATCCTCAAGCCCTGAATTTCTTTTCCGTATCGAGGATACATTCTCCCTCAAATCTCTCTTCCTCTCCTTCTTGGATCCCCGAGCCTTTCCCCACGCCCCCTACTCTCCCAGTCTCCCCCAACTTTCTATTGTCATTGATCCCCAAGCTAAACATATCAGATTTCAAATTTCAAACCCCAAGCTCTACAACACAACACAACACAATACACCCATTCCCTTCCTTCTCCATCCTACCCCACCACCCCAAATACCACCCCGACATCCACCCAGCCCCCAGACTCGAATCCCGATTCATCCACTCACCAGAACCATAAATATACATCCAAAACCTCCCCAGTATCCTCACCCCCCAATCACTCACTCACTCAACACTCATCAAATACACCCTCCACCCCCCCATACTGGCAACCTATTCATTTCTCTTCTCCCTCAACTCACACACCCTCTATTTACCCATCTCCATCTCCATCCCATTCTACAATCCTCCCATAAAATAAACATCATATCCATATCCATATCCATCTCTTTCTCCACAGCCCCACAGCTCCACCCATTTTCCCGCCACCTTCTCCCCCTCCCCTCCCAACCCAACCCAACCCAACCCATACAATGACTCCCTACCTACCGTAGCATATCCACAAACCCAGCTTGACTGGTCATCCATCCAGCAAATATTCGCATCCACATTCTCATCTACTTACCCCCACCCCATGCACTCATTCTCTCTCTCTATTTTAGCTTCCATATTATTTCTGTCTCCCTCGCCCTCTATTCGTCTATCCATCCATTTCTCTCTCTTTTCTCCTCCAGCTTTTCTCCTCCAGCTTTTTCCCTCCAGCTTTTCCCCTCCAAACCCCTACCCTCTATCTCCACCCTCCGTCCCTCCCAATTCCTACCTCCTAATCTCCTCCCAAGATATCCTCCCATCATAAAAAAGGAAAAATAATAACAAACTTCAAATACCTTTCCACCACCACCATCACAACCACATCTTCACTTCTCGCCTCCCTACAATCCACACACTCATATCCCTCTCGCAAAACCCCTCTTCATCTTTCAAATATACTCACACACCCGTCAACAAAAATCATCCACTCCACTATCCAATCATCAATCTCTAGATCATTTACCACACCTAATCATAGTCGCTCACAGTAAATATCACACAAAACACACACAAGTACAAGGCCCCAGAAGAATATGATATCCTATTCTCACTAATACGAATCGGATTCATGATCCTTCCTTTTTTTCCTTCCCTTCCTCCACACCTTCAATTCCCTTCGAACACACAACTAATATCTTAAGTTCCATCACTCATACCATACACACCCGTTTCGGTTCCATTTCATTCCCTTCAACGGGGGCATGAACATCGTCGTGTTATCCGTTCATCCATGCATATTGATAACTATATCTCTTTCTCGAAGGTGAATGACATCACGTCGCTAGTACCAAAAAAACTAGTCGACTAAAATCCCACGTCCGTCCCATCATACGATACCAACCATACCAACACCTTACCGCCACCCCACCCATCACTAAAGAGCTGTGAACAAGCAAGAGTAAACCACCTAATATTCCAATCCAATGCCTGTGAAACAAAAAGAGATGATGTGACGTAAGGTTATCTTGCCCGTACTGTAATATATGTGCAGAAGAATAGTTTAAACTGCAAAGTACAAAAGAAATATAGCCTTCTTGAACGAGTAGGTAGCCTAGCCCCGAGACTCCGAGTATGAAACTTTTGTTTAAAAATCCACGAATAGGTGCCCAAATCTAATATTTGTTAGTTGAGTTTGACGAAGGCCAATAGATTCACTTACTCATCGGGCCCACCTTGACCATATATCTCCGTTTCTTCAGGGTACTTATCAAACTGGCTGGCATCTCCAACTCCAGCCTTAACAGGAGGAACATAGGGTGCATCGATATCCTTCTTGGATAATCTTTCCCAAGTTACTTCAGCAAACCATTGATGATTCTTGACATCCTCAGAACCACCATGTAAGTTACCAAGACGCTTGGTGAGATCTGCTGTAATCAATCTTTGCAACAAGTCTTGTGCATCTGGGTGAATATAGGGAGGATACTTGACCCTCCCTTTAAGAATATTCTCATAAATCTTCATGGGAGAGCCGCCATCCCAAAATGGTGTAAAACCACAAAGCATTTCGAAAATTAATATACCAAGGGACCACCTGATTTATATTAGCTGGATGACACAGCCTTTTAGGGTAATATGGATCAATCGAGCGCAGCGAGGACAGGGGTTTGGGGCTTGCCCCCATGAGAGGAAACATATAGTGAGGATGGTTTATGTGATGACACTCCGCTGGGTCACTGCCGTGGAGGCATTCTCGCGTCGCTCTAGAAGCAATGTGGAAGAGGGGTGAAGAGGCTAAAAAACTTACCAATCTACGGATTTATTATAACCTTTACTCGAGACTACTTCTGGTGCTAAGTAATCTGGGGTACCACACAATGTCCATGTAATATCTGGGACCTTTTTTGCAAACCCAAAGTCAGTAATCTTGAGATGTCCGTGCCTATCCAGTAGTAAATTCTCTGGTTTCAAATCTCGATAAATGATATGTTTTGAATGAAGGTATTCTAGAGCCAATGTAACTTCAGCAGCATAGAATTTAGCTACTGGATTGGGGAATCGCTGGAATTGAACAATTAGTGTCTTTCACGAAGTTTGGTGTCATTGGACTGACTTACTTGTGACTTTCGCAGTAAAGAGAATAGTTCACCCCCCTCCACAAAATCCATAACCATGTATAAATTCTTGGAATCTTGAAAAGTACCCCATAGAGTAATGAGGAATGGATGCTTGACTTCTTGTAACATCTTTCTCTCATCATTGGTATGTTCGACCTGCTTCATCTTATGCACCTGCGCCTTCTTTAACACTTTAACGGCATAGTATCGTTGATTGTGCTTCGATCGAACTAGATGAACTCGTCCAAAACTTCCAGTGCCCAATGTGCGCTGAATATCAAAATCTGTCAAGGAATATTTGCCCTTGGTTTGTCTAATCTGTGGCTGCTGTGGTGATTGCTGCGATTGTCGCTGTGAGGAGTCCATTTGAAGTGCGTTGGTGTTGGCAGCTACAGGATGTAGTGAAGGTTGTGAAGAAGCTGGTGGGGTTGGATATGACTGGCTCGCGCCGTCATGCTGTGGTGGATGAATCAGGTTGCTAATGCTGGGAGTGTTTTGACGGTGCTGCTGTTGATCGGAATGGATTTGCGCAGATTGCTGCTGTGGAGTTATTCCGTGTGTCATTGAGGCTTTTTTGCCCACGGCAGTCGGTTGGTCGTCTGTTGTGCGAGAGGTGGTAGTTTGGAGAGCCTCGTGCTCGTGGGATTGGGGTAAAGACGATTGGGTCGAGACAGAAGCTATTGAATTATCGAAGCCTCTTGATGTGGGGGTTGTCGGACTGGTTGTGGCTTGACTGGATGTTGGAGAGGTTATAGCCGGAGACTCCTTCGTCCGTTTCTTCTTCAAAAAACCGAGTGTCGGCATAGAATGGAAATGGTAGGTTGCTGGATGTCGAGTTTGATAGATCGACAGTCAGCAAAAGCAGGGCCGCGGGTGTGTAGGCCGAATGCAGGATGATATGTAAGGTAGATGGGTAGGTGGTAGGTGGTAGGTGGTAAGGTTACCCCAAGAGCAGTCTTGACAGACAAGCCTAATTGGGGAAAATCAAAGGGTGTCTGTTGTTTTAATTACCGGGTACCTCGAAAGGAAGAGAGGACGATCTGTTATAAATTAACAATTTCCAGGTTCTTTCTCGATTTTCTTGGAGTCTTCGTGAGCAAGGCGAAGTAGGAAGTTGCAAGTTGATCGATTCTTGAGTAAGCTTCGTAGGATGCGGATCGTTGTAGTTGTGAATATGAACTGTGTCCGTTGCGACAAAGAGCACCAATTGATTGGAATGATACAATATTAGAGTGAATTAAGGGTTGGAGAATATCGGTGTGAGTGTAATAATTATACCAAATGGAATTCAATTGAGAATATCGAGGTCAATGATAATAATACACGAATTAATAAGAACTGATGTATTTGGGGGGGGGGGGGGAGTTTGATTTGGGATTGGAGGAGGTTGGTGGGTTGTGTTGGGTTGGGGTAGATAGCTGTTGTAGGTAGTAAGTAGTAGGTAGTGGGTAGTAGTGGATAGTAGTGGGTAGCAGTGGGTGTAGGAGGTATGCGAGGTATGCGAGGTATGCGAGATGTGTGATAATGTAGGAAGATGGTCGCAATGATTACTGGGTACTTGGTGGTGGTAGTGGTCAAGGTAGCAATGGATAGGTACAGAATGAATAATGATAAGAAAGTGAGGGTAGTTTATTAATAAGGAATTGAATTCCGATAGTTTGGTCAGAAGCTACCTAGGTAGGTAGTAGGAGGAGGAGGAGGGAGGTAGGTTGATTGTTTGATTGGCATACGACCACCACCATTAACCGTTGGTCGTTAAGCGTAGGTGTTTCTGGTTGTTCTATTGACTACCTAGGTATGGAGAGGGAGAGGGAGAGAGGGTAGAGAGAGGTCAGAGGTAGAAGTGGAAGTAAAAGTAAAAGTAAAAGGCAGAGAGGTAAAGGTAGAGAGAGGTAGAGGAGAGGTAGAGGAAAGGTAGAGGAGAGGTAGAGGAGAGGTAGAGGAGAGGTAGAGAGAGGTAGAGGAGAGATAGAGGAGAGGTAGAGGAGAGGTAGAGGAGAGGTAGAGGAGAGGTAGAGTAGAGATAGAGTAGAAGTAGAGTAAAAATAGAGTAGAGGTAGAATAAAGGTAGAGTAGAGGGAGAGTAGAGGGAGAGTAAAGGTAGAAGTAAAGAAACCTTGATTGTTATTCTATTAGCTTTCAACTCCTTCCCCTAGAACCATGTGCACGAAGTCTTTCACTTCAATTCCTCTTGTTGCTGTTAACTTGATTGCTTGCGACGGAGTAGAGACCCAGTAGTTACAAATTGCTCGACGCTCGATGATGATGCTCGCTCGATGTTCTCCTCTCCGTCTTCTGTGCACTCGGTGTATGGCGTTAGCGTTGGTGGGGTTGATGCTTGGTTCATCATTTGATGATATGATGGATCATGGATGGTCACCTCTTTCGGAAGGAAGAGGAGAAGATCAACCAGAAGTACACTGCAGCGGGTAAGATAAAAAATTATGCCTTTCAAAACATCTGCTACCACCGTCCTGATGTTAAAGAAGACGAAGCCAAGTTTTTCTGTCTTGATGGCTTGTTCTTGATGGCGCTTTATTCTTTCTTTCACTCCCAGTCCTTTAATGCCTTGACGGTAAATATACCTAGCTAAGTAAGTAATAGTAGGGAGCTATCTCGTATCTGCTCTCTCTCTCTCTCTCTCTCTCTCTCAATGCTGAAGTTAAAGTTACACTTCTCAGTTCGTTTATCGTAAAGTAAAATCAAGAGACGATGCCCAGTGATATACTGAAAAAGAAAGAAATGATATTGCTAAGTTGTCACTCACTGCTTCCATTTACTTTGACATTCTCTACCAACAAGACCAAACTACCTACTCTCTCGAAGCTTTCCAATCTATCAAAGGATGGATTCTGCACCAAGTACTAGCTACCAATGTTAGACATGTATCTTGCTTGCTCTCACAATGTAAATCATTCAACCAATGAAAATGCGGGGATATCTGGATCCTCCGTCTTGAGCTCACAGATCTCCCTTCAGTAAGAAAAATTCAAATGCCTTCACAAAGGAAGTGTACACGCGATGGAGATTGAAAGATCTTGATTCATCTTGTATTTCTTGTCCATCATCAGTATTAGTCAGCCAGCTTCATCATTTACCTACCACGCTCTACTTCACCAATTAATAAACTCTGCTCTCAGTCTCTATATGAGCAAAGTCTATCCCCGTTCTTAATCTCCAATACCAAATCGGGCAGTCAATGTTTCACACAAAAAGTCAACTACAATTCATTCACGTCACTGCGATTACCTAAGTATATATACCTACCTATCTAGGTATAAATGGGTGAAGATCTATGCCATCATATAACATGCAACGTCGAAATAGATGCCTTTTCAATCTTTAATCCTATTTAGATATCTGATTGGTTCCTATATATGACGAGAACTGCCTCGAGGCTCATTGCAAATACCTTATCTCCCTAGATCCCGTGAAGACGTGACCAGTCCCAAAACTTGTGCGATGCAATGTGGTATTCCGATTACCCCTCATGTTCTTCCCAAACTCCATGCTGTCTATGCTTTAATAATCCCAGGTCCCATTAATATTTGTTTTAGTTCATTATTGGCCACTCGTTCTGGTCTCCGACCACAGCCCATCAATTATTTGAAAGACTGCGGTAACAGCTTGCATTACCACTTCATCAACATCTTGTCCTCCCAGCTTCTGTTGAATCTTGTCGGGATGCCACCGGACTCTCTCTACCTTCAAGGTCTTCGTAAGCTGTAATTCGGTGGGTTCTCCAGATGTTGGTGCATATAAGAAAAATCTTTTGATTTCCTCCTTTTTGACATCTTTTCGACTCCCACTTTCGACTGGCCAAGGTATTGATGCAATTGCAACTTTTGAAGAGTTCTTCCCAAGACCTTCCCATTTCTTGATGTAGTTATTCCATTTTTCGGTCCAAACTTTCTTGGACCTCCTCTCTTGCCCTCTCTTCAAACTCTCCTCAACCTTTCTTTGCAGTCGTTCAGCATCTCTCTCTTCTTTCCTACCTTCTCGAGTCAACCGTTCTCGCTCTTTTTTGGCTGCTTCGCGCCGAGCCTTTTCCTCTATTAAATGTTGATGGGTCTTCTCATACATTTTTCCTCTAACATATGCCGTATATTCTTCGTCAGTCATTTGTTCTAGCTCGCCTGTAGGACCTTGCTTGACGTCGGGATAAGTATGAATTGGTTGCCCATAAACTCCTTCCCAATACTGTGCAGCTTCATCATCAGCCATCGCATCAAATAGACTTTCCCTGAATGCAACATCTGGGTCGAGGTATTGATTGGAAGAGGTATTGGGGAGGTGCGTATCATCGTAGAGAGATGGATCGTCATTCGTGGCAGATTGCCTGCTTCGTTTTGAGCGATGTCGATGGCGGTGGCGCCTTTCTTCGCTATGGCTCCCTGATGGTGATTCGTCATCCCTATGCTTCCTCTTGAATCGGAATTTAGTTGGATGAGAGTCAGTCATATCTTCATTGGAGCTCAGCTGATCTTTTGTGTTGAGGAAGGAAAAGGATGATTTTTGATTATAGGGCTGTAATATGAACAATTAATTAAGGGTCCTTGGATTTGTGGTTGTATATACAACGTCGCATCCTACGGTTTTGTCACCTTGTTGAACGCCGCTAAAGTGCTTATCGATAGCCAGAGCGGGTCATTAACTAGCGTGATTGCCGCCTTACGGCATTTTATAGCTATGGTAGACGCGACCCATACCGTACATTGTAATCCTGACATAACGAAGTGCCACTTCTTCAACATTCTACTATTCAACCTTGAAATACGCAATGGGGTTAAATAATGGTTTCAATGTATTTGGTGGTGACGATTCAGATGAGGATTCAAACGTCAATACTCCATTGTTAAAACCCTCGAAACCCTTGAAACCCTCAAAAAAGCCGCCCATAAGTATGTTTGACGACCTCTCGAGTTCGCTCACGTCGAGGAAACATGCCGAGACTGCAGAAGAACTTGATGCGAACATATACGATTACGATGCAGTTTACGACTCTCTGAAGCCGAAGAAGAAGGTAGTCAATGAGGAGGAGGAACGGCGGCCAAAATATATGAGCAATCTTATCGCGGCAGCTGCAGTACGAAAGCGCGATTCTACGATTGCCGAGGAGAAGAAGCTCGCGAGAGAAAGAGAAGCTGAAGGAGATGAATTTGCGGATAAGGAGAAATTTGTCACATCAGCATATAAGAAACAACAAGAAGAGAATCGCCGCATAGAAGAAGAAGAACGGTTGAGAGAGGAGGAAGAGCAAAGAAAGAATAAAGGCACGGGAATGACTAGTTTCTACAAAAACATGCTTGAAAAGGGTGAACAGAAACATGCTGAAATAGTAAAGGCTGTCGAGGAAAGGATTAAACAAGGCCCACAAGAAGATGTGAAGGAGGATGAGAAGACGAAGACTGATGCAGATATAGCACGGGAAATCAACGAGAAAAGGGCAGGCACCATTGCAATCAATGACGAAGGCCAAGTTGTTGACAAGAGAGAATTACTCAAGGGTGGATTAAACATAATACCCAAAGCAAAACCAACGCCTAATCCAAACTCATCAAAAAGTGGAAGCTCAATGCCTGATCACAAGAAAGGCAATACATTTGTGGGAAGTGGAGGGGGAAAACAAGCTATGCGCGAACGACAATCACGAATGATGGAAGCACAATTAGAACAAGCTACCAAAAGAGCCTTGGAGGAAGAGGAAGAAGAGAAGCAGAAAGTAGAGAGAGCTTCTAAGAGTCGAAAGACGGAAGGCGATATTATGAGTGCCAAGGAAAGATATCTTGCAAGAAAGAGGGAAGCGGAAGAAGCAAAGAAAAAAGCATCTCAATAGAATCATCATATATAATACCCGAATCGAAATCTAATCAAATCATATCCCATGGCCATAAATATCTCCATTTCATTCATAGTGGTGTTATCTCCAATTCCTTGCATTTTATGCCCTCCAATTCCAGAGACGTGATGACCCATTCATAGTGTACAAGAGTATAATACACTCCATCATAATAGCGTTCCATACCAAATCAACGGCTCATTGTTGTGATATCTCGCTCTAGCATGCTCCAGCACCTCATCATTTCAACATCACATAATCTCTTCCCGTGATTACCTTTTCTCTGCTATACCCTCCCTCATTCTACCTCTACCCCTCCTCTGAAATCCTAGCCTCAATCGAGATCTAAAACATACCCCCCGTCGCCCCTCCACTCGTCGACTCTCGTTGCAATCTCGCAATATATTGTTTGCTCACCGTATTCCACGATTGCATGTATTTTTCCATGCATTGGGTGAAACAGGTTGTTTCGCCGCTGCTGAGAGAGGTACCGGGTTTGGGTACGCATTTCTCGAAGCAGTGTTCGTTTACTTTCTGGATGGATGGTTAATTTGTGGATTGGAAGAGAGGGCAGGGGAAGGGGAGTTGGGGAAAAGAAAAAGGACAGAGGAAAGAGGAAATAGGGAAAATTTACCTCAATCAATTGTCTAGCATTGGTCATAGCAGCTTCCTGACGAACTTGATTCATAACAGCAGCTTTTGGGTCCGAGGAGGCGAATGCATTGTTGAGAGAATCCATGGTTGGGTTGTGTATGTGTATGTGTAGATTTCTGTGTGTGAAGTGACGCTTTAGAGGGATTGGATCTCGAGTGATGTATAGAGAAGAGAGTTTTAATTTTCGTTGTTGAATTTTAAACTTAATATCTAGAACCTCAATTTTTTAATCCATCTCAAAGAATGACGATGGACTATCAAATTCACAACTCGGCCTTAGGCAAGTACCGACTGGTAGCTACCACCCCTGTTTGAAAGTCTACAGGGTACACAGGGTCAATCTCCGCCACCAGTCCGTACTCCAGCACTGATTTCCAGGGCTACCAGCACCCCAAACGCCCGTCACGAACGCTACAGCAGTATCCCCAATCACTGACAGGTATTCACACAATCCAAAATTACAGGGGTCTCAGCTTAACCTAGAAATCCCCGACGCCAAATTGTTCACAGACACAGACACAGACACAGATAGGAAACCTTAAGGCCAGCTAACAATTTAATCTGGCGACCTCGGGATTCGATTTACGATACTTCGTAGTTCCTGAAACCATTTCCTTTCTCAACATCCTATTCTGATTTTCTGGCAGAAGGATCCTTCTTTTTCTCCATCTACTTTACCTGACTCTTTTTCTTTCCTTCGTCCAGTTGAAGACTTGATTGAAATCTGGTGAAAGCATAGGCCTTGAAGAATACTCGTGGATAGGGACAGATTGTACAGGACGCAATGTGGTTCCCCAAATCATTGTCGGCGCTATGGCTGGCTTCTTGTGTTATGGCAGCGGGAGATACGCAGACTACGAAGCTGAGTGAGGACGGAATCAGGAGTATACCGGTTTGTTTACTCGATTGAATTACTATTGAGAGAAGAGTTGACTGACTTGTTGGATTAGCTTCGAACACATTCGCTGAATCAGGTCAGTAGTTGAATAGGAGGCGCATTACCTAGGTTTGGGGATTTTGCTGATTTGGAATTGGGTTAGCCATATTTGGATTCGGATATGCAAAGCAGATGGTTCGATTTCGGTGGAAATACTATTGTGAGAGCAGACAAGTATGCATGCGCGCTAAGTCCAGAACTAGTTGATGGGGATAGATGGGCTGATGTGGAGGCTATAGGTACATACGATTGACATATGATCATCCATCTTCTTCAGGATGGCTCTTCTCGAGAGTCCCACTAACGGCCACAAACTGGGAGGTATGAATACACTCGCCTACACTCTCCTCGATACAATCTAACCACAATTCATCTGCAGATCGAAATCGAATTCAAGGTCCATGGTCAAGGCAACCTCCACGGTGATGGTTTCGCCATGTGGCTCACCAAGCAACGCGGCATTCAAGGCGACGTCTTCGGCTCCGTTGACAAATTCGAAGGTCTTGGTATCTTCTTCGACACCTACAAGAACAACCGTCCCGGAACCGTCTTCCCCTATGTAATGGCCATGGTCGGCGATGGCAACACTGCCTATGACAAGAGTAACGACGGCAAAGATCAAGAATATATGGGCTGTTCCGCACGGGGTCTCCGCAATGCGAATGTCCCAACTAAAGCCAGACTCACCTATTTCCAGGACAAATCCCTCAAACTCGAACTTCAATACAAGAAGGAGGATCAATGGGAACTCTGCTTTGAAACTTTCGAACCACCTACTATTCCATCAGTAGCCTATCTTGGATTTTCTGCCGAAACGGGTGAATTGAGCGATAACCACGATATCATCAGCGTCAACACAAATAATTTGTACGATACCAACACCCACAAGAATAAGTATAAGGATGCGCAACCTAAGCCTGAAAATGGAAATGGTAGATCTCAAAAAGGACAGGGTATTTTGAACAGAAAGAAGAAGCCCGCCGGAAGCTGGAGTTGGTTCTTTGTTAAGTGTATCATTGGACTCGTTGTTCTGGGTGGTGGTTATGTCGGATACACGGCTTGGAGAACTTCGCAAAGGAGAAGTCATCGATTTTAGATGATGGAAAATAGAGGCCATGGTACTTGAGTATTCAAATCTGATCGGATTTGAACTACAAAGCCGAATAGTGAGCGAAATGAACACAAGAACACGAGGAACAGTGGGCAAGGAACGAGAATTGAAGCCCGAATTCATATGCAAATGAGATGAAGATCGATCTCTTGAATTACTTTATTGGTGGATTGATACCGAGAGGAAAATTTGAGAAAACCCTGGGGTTTTAAATAGTTTATGTAGTATACCAAGGAAAGCAAGACAGAAAACCAATATTCAGTATAGGAAATGCAAGGGAATGGACAGGATCTGATGGTATAGATCCCAAAGAATATGTGAACTGTCATGGATGATCTGTAGAATGAAATATCTGATAAAGCTTGGTAAGTGTACCCAACAGGAGATGGGCGGGCTACTTAAGGGGGTTTATTGTAAGCGAGAATGTTCAGGGGGGTGCTAGTTTGGAATCTGGGGCCAATCTCATGATATACGAGTAGAAAGATGCTTAGTATCTACGATAGGTGGGTAGGTAATCCTATCACAGGAATCTGAATGCCCTTTGTAAAGATGCAAAAACGCAATACCTCTATGCTTAATTACATACATACATCATAATACCACCATAGCAGGGTGGGTATCCAAGAGTCCAGACTGCAGTCCAACTAACAGTCCGAGGTTTTGAACATCCAACCTTAATAACAGCATTAGATGACATTTTATAAATATCTTGTTTTTCTATTTTATTTCTTCATACTATGCTATGCTATGCTATGCTATGCTACTTTTCTTAGTATAGATAGTATATACTGCACACTGCACACTGCACACTACACACTACACACTACACTACATATGAAAAAAAGGATAGAAAAAAAAAGAGCAACAAAAGATCTCGTAAATTCATGCCGAGGAACTACTTCGCAAGCGTGTATCGATCTATGATTCTATATATCAAATTTAGCGTATCTCCTCGAATATATCTCAAAGAAGGAAACGCACAATACCAGACATCTACTGACTCGCCTATGAATCTGAGCAAAGGAGAATCATTCTCAGAAGGCGCATCATTCTGGTTATGACACTCCTTCCTCCTCAAAAGGTTTAGGATCTACGCACCCACCACTGATGTAAAACTAATATAGGTCTCCATCACGCCAGTCATATCGCATAGAGAAGAGAGATACATATCTACTTAGCTACAGAACCATTAAGTGTATTGAAAATAACCAAGCCTGAGTCTAAGCATAACTAATATTTCTAACCGTTCGCTCACTAATTTCGAACCCGAGAGTTTGGAATTAAAAATACATCGAATCTCGCAACCAAGGATCCAATATCCATCGAAGCCCACCAAAGACACACAATAAACTCCCTAAATCTCCTCCAAAATAAAGACCCTGTCCCATGGTATGCTAATATCCTATAAAACGCCTGCCATCTATTCATAATGCATACCCGTCTCGATTTCCAATCCATCCCCCCCACTTCCTTATTGGGAAGTAAGAGCGTTACTCATGCCCATTAACGCCATGCCCACAAATGCAAAAGAAATGCACAAGCTTCTATTGTGATTCAGACCTAGGCACTCCGCGAAAAGATGCAATGCGACACTAGCCATGATACCCCCCGTGATACCAAACATACATCCATAAGCTACAATATTAGGCGCATGACCTTCCCGTCCGGCAATTGAAAACCATGCGGCTGCAATTGCGGCACCGGCTGGCTGTGACACACCTCCGAGAAAGGAACTCCAGAAAATAGCTCTTGGTCGGCTACCAAGTGCTAGGTATAACGGTAGAGCCATTGCAAATCCTTCAGTGATGTTGTGAACAAGTAAAGCCAAAAAGACAGAAACTCCAAGTTCGGGGTTTGCATGGTTTGTAGCAAATGTAATAAACCCTTCTGGTAATTTATGTAATCCAATAGCTATACTTGTTTGAAGACCAATATCCATAAATGCATTTTCAGGAACATGGTGATGATGTTGTTGAGCTTCAATGTCAGAGTCATGACAACTGGGAATTTCCATTTCGGAAGTAGCCCTGCGCAGCTGTGCTGAATTATCTGGAGCCACGTCTTCTTCTTCTGGTAATGTGAAAGAATGAGATCGGGTTGACATGGTGCCTGTGGGAGTTCGCGCCGAATAAGGAATCTTTGTAGTCATGGGGGTTTTCAAGCATTCTCGTCCACAAAGGTCGGAATATCCAAAACATGGTCCACTTTCATCACAATTGGCCTTCCTATCCTTTACAAAAGACATCACCCTGTCATGAACTACCATGAGCGACGGTCGCCTGGTAAGATCATGGGATTGGCGGCGATTGCTTGGCTGGGAATCTTTATTCGGCGGTGCAAGACCTTCTAATAAAGGCTTTCCATTCTCTCCGACATGTGAAGCGAGAAGTGGTGTAGATTCCAGCATCGCACTGTTTCCTTGATTGACTGCTACATGAGAACTCGATTTTGATAGTGGAAGATGATTATCATGGTGGCCATCAAAGCCATCGAGGGTTTGGTGATTGTGACTATGGCTGTGATCGTGGTCGTGGTCGTGATGCGCTGCATCTGGATTATGAGAATGATCGCAATGTGAGACATGCGAGGGGATAAATTGATGCATGAGCCTCGAAACAATTTGTATGCCAATAAATCCTGCAGCGAAACAAGCCAAAAGAATCCATGCAGCAGCTTGAGCTGTATAACCACCCTGCATTAGATATTTTTTCGATGATGGGAGCATACTATATAGCGAAGAGAAAATCTACCAAAAGAAATTTATAATTAGTAAACAAGTAGACAAATTTGTTGAAAGGGAGAACCTACCATTACGCCAAAACTCAAACTTAAAGATGCAGCTAGGAAAGCATTGTTATCTTGTATCCTGAAATTCTTCTTGCTGGGGATATATCTAATCAATAGATCTATGCAGATTATGCAACTACCAATAACACATGCTAAGAATTGTTGTTAGAGTTGATCAAACATCGGACCATCGAGTATGATACTGACCTATTCCACTGATAATAGCCATAATCCACCCTCTCGTATCATTTGACAACGAGTCTGCCTCCATACTGACGGTTGTGATGCCAACTTTATGATGATTTATTCTTGCTTCCTCAAACACTCTCTCCGTCTGCGGGGTTGATATACAAGTAGTGATTCAAGAATGTATCCAATACAAGGTGGCACAAGTTCGAACTAGGTCAAACCTGACTGTCTAGGTTGTCTCCCCGATGTTGTTGCAGAAGTTAATGTGGAAGGTAGTATTGTTGCATGTGTTGTCGCAGTGGGATAAATGTAGATCAAAGTGATGTAGCTATGAGTGTCCAACTGAATCAAAGTACAATTCAAAAGCAGACAAGAAAAAGTCTTGCAAGGAGCAGGCGTATATCAAGATTTTAGGTGACTCTGAGACCTGCGAAGCAAACAAGACAATCTTTGACGGAAGTAACAAAGTAATGGTGTAAGAGAGTGAAAGAGCAAAAGAGTTAGAGGAAGAGAAAGAAGAGAATATTCACAGGATTTCGCGGCTATAGGAATGAATTGTCTTGTGTCATAGGTTACTGTACAATAATGAGGATGGCGATAATGATAATCAAACCAACAATGACCAGTACACGATGAATATTGTCAAGTCACTGTACCTAGCATCAGTAGGATGAATAATAAAATGACCTAGGAAGACCTTGATGGCTTGGTGCCAGAAGACAACTAGAAAAGTCAGGAAGACCCGAAGTCAAATTTCTCCAAAAGGTTAAATCATGTAAATCATAGATGCATTCATCCATCCTTTCTGATTGGTCAAGAGACGTAAATTCACATTAATTCACATTAATTCCCGATCTTTAATTCGTCATTGAGAAAAGAGAAAATATAGGCAAGGCGGAGTCTTAATGAACCTTAACTCGATCCTTTTAACCATCAAGGTTCTCATATTGATCCCGCCACACCGCTGTCCTTGGCAACTGGTTCCACGTGCAGCCCCCCTCGAGATTATTCATCTACTTGGTATCGATTTTGATTGGTCATGATGTCTATCTAGCATTTGCTTTTTCTTTGTATTGTTGTTCGAGTCAAGCTTTGATTGTTTGTATTGTTGTTCGAGTCAAGCTTTGATTGTTTATATGATGTTGTTCAGATAAGACAACATCTACAAGATCAAGAACAAGCCGCAGTAGCGTAGAGGCATAAACGTTAGTCACCGTCGACGATTCTAATTCCTATTCCACAGATAATAGATATACACCTCTACTCCATTTTACCTGGATGTCTAAAAACGGTTGGAAGAATAGCACTTCGGTATCTAACTCTACTTTGAAGAGTGCTACAGCTATGTTCTACTCGAGCTCACATAATCGACATACAATATCGAGCATCATGCGAGATTAGTTGTCTATTCTCCGAGCTAGGTGTAGATATCTTGAACGCTTTAGATGTGGATTCTAGAAGGACTTTTGTGTAAGAATCAAATTAGATGTAAATTCGAGAAGCGTACCGATTGTATAAAAGTTCAATGTTCTGGCGGGACTTGAGTCTTTGAATTTATTCCTAGATGATCTCCATATGATATCTGTCTAGATCCCAGGTCCCCAGCTTGATCCAGACACCAGAGGTTCTTAGGCGAGACCCTCAGGGGGGAGGTGGGCCTTCAGTATCCAATTATTATAGTCTTTTTATCCCAAGACTACCATCTGAATGACTGATCCGGTTGCTCATTTCATGTAGAGTTCCCGTCCTAGAACTATCATCCAGATACTTCAATATGCCCAAGTCGCTTAGACATGTAAAATGTGTCATTGAAGTGACTCGACATAAATCGTATGTTCCCGATGATGTGACTTGGATATCATAGTATTTCAGTGACTCGAAGATGTCCCCAAATGACGCATCTAAAAGCTTCAACCTGCCTTCAGAGGTGCTCAAATAGACCCGGTTCCCCCCATTTGGACCTGCTTCCTTCTTCAACAAACATCATCAAAATCACAACTAATACAACAACCACTTTTCAAATCATTCGACTTCAAATCAAACAAACTACTCTCAATAATCAACCTACCTTAGACGACCAACCTACCTTAAACAACCGACCATCCTTTCAAAATCAGACCTCGAACTCTGGTTGATACCCGTCTCTTGACACTTCGTTAGACCTCATCCCTATTCTGCTCAACTTTAAAGCTAAGCAATATGTCTACTTCCAAAGAACAATCTACACCCGTTACAACTACCACTCATCCTGTATCCAAGTTCCTTAGGTTTTGGCAGGGCGAAAAGAATCCTCGCCCAGATGTGCACGGTGTGTGTACAACACATCTAGATTATAGAGCACTCAAATCCATGCGAAAGGAAGATAGAGAAAAGTTGGTGATTCAACGTGCGAACTTTTTCTATCATTGTTATCCACTACCCCATGCCGTTCCTGGAGCCGCCCTCTTCCAGCTACAGCAAAGACGAAAAGATGCTGCAAAGGCTAAATTGTTGGGCAAGAAAGGAAGTGATCGACCAAAAATAATGCCACTCGAGTACGTTTTTAATATATTCAGTTTGTTTTTGACTAACGTAGTTTTTTAGTATTGTGAACGCCAAATGTAAAAGAAGTCCTAATGATGTAACGAATTTAGATTTTCAATTCAAATGGCCATTGGGTCTTCCAATTGAAAAGGTTCAAAAAGGCTTTCAAGAGATCATTGCGCAGTTTGAGGAAACTGAACTCTGTGGACGGTTCGAAAGCTTTTTCGAGAAAATATGTAAAGATGGAAAGTTTGACAAGATTGTTGCCTTTGGAACTGGCCCAATCGCTGTAGTCGACGCCGGGCCTGCAACATTTCGAGTAAGAAACCAAGTTCAGCATGCAAGCATGTTGACAATTCGACGAGTCTGGGAGCGCTTCAATCCAGGAAAGAGACTTTCAATCTACCTCCAAGATCCTGCGTACAACAAACATTGCGTAACAGTTGCAAACGAACACAGCATGAGGATTCTTGATGGTGATTTTGGTCATCAAATGGGTTGGCTCAAAATCGACGAATCGACCTTGGTTATGTCTTTTAATCTTCCCTTCCCTCTTTCAGAATTGGTGTCTGAAATTGCAAGGCCAGCAGCTCTTTACTTCACGGCGGCGGAAGTAGAAGATTTTACCGAATTCGAAGAAAAAAATGAGACCCGGGTTTTCTCTTCCACACTCGCACTCCCTGGCGGAGGCGTTGTTGATATTCCAGGCTTGGGAGCGTAAGTCACAAGATTTCCCCTGTGCTTTGTTCAGTAATCTAACGTGATTCGTCTTAGAACTCAGCCAGCTTGGCCATCATTTGACAAAGAGTATAGTGAGAAATCACTCAATGTCAAGGGACTATCTGTTGGGGGTGCAAACCCGACAATCGAAGGATGCCTGGGTGCCTCTCATCTTGGGGCTAACCCTAAGCTGTATATTTGAAAGTAAGGCTTGGAAAAGTTCCAGAAATATTGTACATTATCGATTTTAACCCGTTGTTTTTAGCATAATATGCTTGGAGGAAGTAAAGAGGATAGACTAGAAAAAATTGCATGGCTTTCCATAAACATCGGCTTATTCATACACTGCGTGATTGTTGTAGATCTAATCCTCGGAAAAACTCTGGGTTTCCGAAACAGTTTTCCGAGACACGTCAGGCAAGTCCAACTGACATCAACACGAAACCTCGTTCTAAAAAAAGCTCACGCGGAAATATCGACATCGTGATCATAGACTCACACATTGATCACCCCCAAAACAAATTCCATAAATAATCTTCCTCTCCCATTCGGTACGAGCTCTCGTCAAGCTCGATTCTCTCTGTCATGTCCAAAACTACCTTAGCAATTATAGCAGGCGTTTCTGCAGCCACAGGCGCCGGTATAACCGCCGCCATGTATTCCACACGATCTGAAAAGAAAGTCCAAGCAGCTGCAAGCTCAACAGCAGTCGCAGCATCCTCTACTTCTTCCGCGCATTCGCCAGTACCTATACCAATCGGTCAATCCATGATCAAAGATGTCATAGCACCGGTCGACCCCGCAGGTCTTTTTCAATACGGATTTCCAGGCCCTGTCGCAGATCTAGCGACGAGAAATGCGTTAATATCCTCATTCGATCGAAGACTTCGAAATCCTTCTTGGGTTGCAGAACATATAACTCCCGCATCACTTGCAACCTCAAATGGCGATCGCAAACATTCGTATTTTGTGGAAGACCCCTCTGTTCCCGAAAAATTCCGCGGTAAATTGAAGGACTATGCTCGTTCTGGTTACGATCGCGGACACCAAGTACCCGCCGCAGACGCAAAATGGAGTCAAGAAGCCATGAACGATACCTTTTTCCTCACAAACATGTGTCCGCAAGTAGGAGAAGGATTCAACCGCGATTACTGGGCACATTTTGAGGATTTTTGTCGCAGACTTACGACTCGATATCCAAGTGTGAGAATCGTTACTGGACCTTTGTATTTACCGAAGCGGGATCCAGCAGATGGGAAATGGAGGGTTACTTATGAGGTTATTGGAAATCCACCAAATATTGCTGTACCAACACATTTCTACAAGGTTATCTTTGCGGAAGATGGTACTACGGCAGGTCCAGTAGCAGTCGGTGCATTTGTGTTACCTAATGCGAGGATACCAAATGAGAAGCCTTTGACGGATTTTGAGGTACCTGTTGAGATGGTGGAGAGGGCTAGTGGATTGGAATTTATGACGAAGTTGCCGGCTCAGAGGAGGAAGAGATTGTGTGATGACATGATGTGTGCGTTAGTTATTAAAGATTATTCGGATAGACAGAAGGCATTTGCAAAGGATAGCGCACCAAGGAGGACGAGTCCAAGGCACACTTCTTAGATTTGGCATGTAATGGGCGGGGATTTGCAGCATATATACGGGATTGGCGAGCATTTCTGGTGGGATTGCATAGCACGGCGTTTGCTTTTTCTAAAGATAGTTTTCTTTTTTTCTTTCGAATTTGTGTTGCTATTCATATACCATAACCTTAATACCCTTCAATTGCATCACCAAGCAGATTCAAACTTTGACAAGAAATGCATCTTCTTGTTCTTGCAGGTGCACATTTGTGAATAAAGAAAATTCAAAAACTCTCGACATGACTACATTACAATTCGCCCAAACGCCCCATGCTTCATTTCGCCCGAAAATGCTATATTCTGGTATACAGTCCGAGTTTCACTTCCCCAATATCAGATACTCGCTATCGTGCTTGTCTGAATTTTCCCTGTCTTTGCATCGCTTGTAAACTTTCTTCTTGACTTGGTAACGGTCCTCGCTTTCTAATTCCACCAGCACTATCTGTATTATCTAGACCAGGTATTGGCATACCAGGAGGAGGTGGAGGAACAACGAAGCCAGGTGGGAGTTGAAAGTTTGGTGGAAGCATTGGTGGTGGAGGTGGCATACCCGTTACCCCTGGAGGAGGCAAACCAGCCTTCATCATAATTGCCAAGGTATTGGCATCGATATTTCCCGGTAAAGGTGGAGGTGGCATATTACCTCCGCTAAGCATAGGTGGAGGCGGAGGTGGAGGGACACGATTCATACCAGGGATAATTCCCATACCAGGTAATGGCAGACCAGGTATTCCTGTGGCAAAACCGGGGACCTTTGCAGGCATTTTCTGATCGACTAATCCTTCCATTTCGTCTTCAGCTTCTTGATCTTCTTCCTCTTGACGTTGGCGTCGTCCGCCGCGACGATCATAGGTTCCTTGAGCCTCGGCAGCTGAGTCACCAATGTGATAGCGGTCTTTGAATGTATCTGTATCACCAGGACGTACACGTGTCCAGAATCGAGTGATTCGATCATTGGAACCTGATGCTAAGATATGACCGAGAGGATGCCAATCAAGTGACCAGATAGCGAATTCATGAGCGTAGGTTAATTTGTGAGCTGGATAGATTGTTTGAGCCGGTGTAGTAGTGGGGTCTGGACTATCGTAAGGAGCTATGGAAGGTTCTGTTCCAGCAGGATTGTTTGGTTCATCTAGTAGGTAGTGGAAAAGAGACCCATCAGCACCACCAGTGCTCAATAGCGAAGGGTGAATTGGATGCCATGCTAGGGTAGAGATATCTTTATCATGGCCTTTGAGCAAACATACATCGCGCATCATTCGCAAGTCGAATACTCGTGCGGTTTGGTCTCGAGCTGAAGTTGCTAAGCAGTGGCCTCGTACTGGTTCAAAAACGGTTTTTGTGATTGTGTTCTTATGTCCATGAAGAGTCGTCAGACATCGGCCACTGCGCGGATCCCATAACTTGACAAGATGGTCTTTTGATCCAGAAACGAGTAATCCCTTAGTCGGATGCCAGTCAACACTTTTCGCGTCCCATCCATGCCCAGAGAGGATGGACTCCTCAACACCGCCAGCAAAATCGAAAATCTTTAGCTTAGAGTCATCGGAGGCCGTGACAAACTTTGAGTCGTTTGGACTAAATGCAAGATCTCTTATAGGGTCATCATGTCCTTGAATGACTTTGACATTGTTAAAATTCGGTTGCCAGTATTTGATCACTCCATCATGATCAGCTGATATCAACCAGTCATCACTATGAGAATAAGACAAAGCGCGAATAGCAACATCATGTGCTTGCATGATTGTCTCGAAGTTGAAACCTGCGCCATTCCATAGAGTAAATTCTCCACTACTGGAGGCTGTGAGTAATCGTCGACCTTCTGGTGTCCATCTTACCACATTCACAGGGTGCTTGATTTTGTTAAGTGACGAATGTAAATGCCTCCCTGGAACCGAATCTGCTGCATTATGAATTCTTGCCAGCGGTGGTAACATCTATGAATGATTAGACCAAAGGTTTTACAATCAGCCTGTGCGACTATTTTAAGACTACTTACATCTATCATATAACTTGGACTGGGTCTTTCCATTTCACCTTGGTAACCACCTTTGTACCTTGGCTGACGATTGCGCATCCAATGTACCATAGTAGAGCTGTAATCCGTGACAGGACCTGTATAGAATTAGTACATCAAGACTTTTCAAGAAACGAAAGATATTGATGAGCTTCCAAGCCTGCCCTGATCGACAAATTAAAATTTTGAAGTAATGTACTTACGGCGACCTCTCCCTCGCACGAAGTCCCTTTCACCACCCCCCTCTTCCTGTCCTCCATCATCTCTTCTTCCTCTTCCTCTTCCTTCCCTTTCTCGATCCCGCCCACCTCCATACTCTCGAGGTTCGTATGCCATTTCTATCAGTGCATCATTTCCTTCAATAATATTTGGTCAAACGACTACTTTCTTCTTCGGCGAGGTCCGTTGAGTTTGATTTGGGATCATGTGTTTGGAACTTTCGAAGACTAGGTGAATAAATAAAGCTAAGTCAAAGAGGTCATGCTTTCAGAAAATGGTCGCGACTTCGACTTTCGATGAACAAGGATTCGCGATGACACGGAACGGAACAATGATTTATCGATGAGTCTGCTTAGTAATCACACTGATAACTTTCACTTGAGCGATAAGCATAAGTTGGTGGAAAATTACATGCACGCTTGGAATGCCATTGCCATTCTTGAGGTACGGTGTCTTCCCCATATCACGTCTTGTCTTGTACTTTGACTCTCCTTCAAACTCGTCCAGATTCTCGAAGACTCAGCTTGCTATTATTAATCCTTGATGTCAATTTCAAGATCTAGATAAATACCCAATTTTCGACCTTCCTACACTTTTGCAAGACCGCTACCGGTACTCGTATATCAATTAAGTTTACGCCGCTACTCGACGGTCTTTGGTCTACCGTCACTCATTCTCAGCCAATAATTGACCTCGGGAGGGGTTTGGCCAGTGAGGAATTTACTTTCATTACGGCTACGATATTTGTGTACGGTAAATATTCAAACACTTTTTCTTTCACTACGCTCCATTGATCAATTGATTTTCCTGTTTTCACAGCTTCAAATATTGTTCAAGTTGTCGGGTAATTGCGCATATTGCTTGTTCATCCTTGTGCTTTGCCCTTGGTATCTCCCCTCGTTCTCGCGGAACATTGTTTATCAATCATTCCAGAGATACATTCATTACTCGGTGCATGTTCAAATACTAGCAGCTCGAACCTGAATACGGCTCTATGCGATCTTCGCAATGATGACCTCTGAAAATGCCACAGTAACTGGTACGGAGAGTGTGGCCGGCATTACTTCAACCATCAGGCGACCTACACTTTCACATGTCAATGGTGCACACGGGAAGAAGAGGGCCAACATCAGCATCGCGGATCTCCCAAAACCTCTCACGCAGCAACATACGTCCGATTCACTTCGAAAATATACACAAAAGAAGTATCGACATGTCGCTGCTGTTCATTCTAAACCTCGAACATCATGTCTTAGCCATGAAAGCGATGCGGCACCTAGCTTTCTTGGATTCAGAAATTTGATGGTGCTTGTCTTACTGATCTCAAATCTGCGATTGATGTTGGAAAATATTCGAAAGGTATATCTCCTCCCAGTCATATAATTTCTCGGTTGAAGAAAGAATTGGGTGCTTAAGAGGGGAAAGAGGGGTCACGAAGTTTCGTCTGAATGCCTCGATTCTCCGCATATTTCGACAACGCCGATGCTATGATCTTTAGCTTGGCTTTCACGATCAAACCCTGCTTTTATCGAATGCAGCTAACGATTCTCGACAGTATGGAGTTTTGATATGTTTAAGATGTCACGATTATCGCAGACAAGATCTTGTGCTAGGAGCTGCTCTTTACTTTATAATTCCATGCCATCTTTTTGTCGCCTACGTTGTCGAGCTCGCCGCCGCGCAACAAGCAAGAGCATCACTAAAGGGAAGCAAAAAAAGAGCGGGAACTGCCACACCAGGTGGTAGCTATATTGCTACCCAGGCCGAACATGAGAAGTTCCATTCAACTTGGAAAGTAATAGCTTGGATACATGGACTGAACATAACGCTCTGTTTACTCATCACATCCATAATTGTCTACTTCTTCATACATCACCCCCTAATAGGCACTTTAACGGAGGCACACGCAATCATTGTCTGGTTGAAAACGTATAGTTATGCATTCACCTGCCGCGACCTTCGACATGCTTATCTCCACCCCTCCAGTAAAGAGGAAGATGCATTGCCAGAAATATACAACCAATGTCCCTACCCACAGAACATCACGTTGAAAAACTTGACGTACTTTTGGTGGGTTCCAACATTGGTTTACCAACCCGTATATCCTCGGACAAACAAGATCAGATGGGTTTTTGTAGGTAAGAGATTGGCAGAATTTTTTGGTCTGAGTATTTTTATATGGGTTGCTAGCGCACAATATGCAGCCCCTGTCCTTCAGAACTCCTTAGAAAAGATGGCCTCTCTAGATCTTCCTTCTATCCTCGAACGATTGATGAAGTTGTCTACAATATCTCTAGTCATATGGCTAGCAGGATTTTTCGCGTTATTTCAATCTTTTTTAAACGTTCTTGCAGAGGTCACAACATTTGGGGACAGAAACTTCTATGATGATTGGTGGAACTCGCCCAGCGTGGGAACATATTGGAGAACTTGGAACAAGCCTGTTTATCAATTCATGAAACGACATGTGTTCTCACCCCTCGTAGGCAGGGGTTGGAGTCCATACTCTGCGAGTGTTGCGGTATTTACATTCTCCGCTATTCTACATGAGTTGATGGTGGGCGTACCGACACACAACATGATTGGTAGGGTCACTGTGATTTTGTGCTGTTATTTGCTAACAATCTTTAGGCGTTGCATTTATAGGTATGATGGCACAACTACCACTCATTGCTATCACGACGCCATTAGAGAAAATGAACGGCATAAATGGCAAGATTATTGGAAACTGTATTTTTTGGGTATCCTTCACCCTGGTTGGACAACCCCTAGCTGCATTACTTTACTTTTTCGCATGGCAAGCTAAATACGGGAGTGTTAGCAAGCAGGTTAAATAATGGCAGTCTATATCACAGAAATGTTGGCTGTTCTAACAGCACATTACTTCGGTCTTTAGATACAAGTAGAATGAAAAATTCTATGAGCTTGGCGACTCCCATCATGTGTAACTACTACACGTGCTCTTTCGGTAGCAATTAGGCACAAAAATATAGAAGCCAAAATGCGTGGCTATCATTAATATTGTACAGAACTTTTGTCCCAAAATACCTGTGATGAGCATGCTCTTTGAACTGCCCAATCGATTTCAAGCCATAAAGATCAATTCAAATGTTCCCTCACAAGATCAACAATTCGCCCACTTTCCATCATCTCTGAACGCGATCGGCGAGTGACGCCAAATACAGGAAACCCTTCAAACATTGATATACTACCATCCCATACGTTTCCGAGTATACAACCGATTGTTCACATCCAATCTGAACATGAATGTATTTCAAGATTTGCATGTATTACACTGTGAATCTAGATGAAAGGAATTCCCACCCATGAGACCTGCCTATACTGCATATACTCATCCCCAAAGAACTTAATCAACAAAGCCTCTTCCCCCTTAATTCTCCTATTGAAAAACATCCATAGAACAAGCGCATATCCCCCAAAACAATAGAAATTTCCCAAAACCATTTGTGTACCCAATCCCCACCAGAAGAATCCAAAATACGAGGGATGGCGCAACCATGCATATAAACCAGTTGTAACAAGTGTATGAGAACGCGATCGAGTGAACTGGACAATGTGATTAAAACTCCTGCCAGCTTGTACCATGGCTACGGATCGGATCGTTTGGCCTAGGATTATGAGGATGAGACCGAGAACGAGAATCAAGTTTTGGGATCGGGAACTGAACAAGGATATGGAGGGGGGGAATTGTAGACCAAAGATACGGTATGAAGATCCATTGGGGAAAAATGTACTGGTGATGAGAAATTCGGTGACGGCAGCGCTGTGTGCAATGTTGTATGCAGAGCCGTTGCCGCTAAAGAGGAAGGAGGATATAGATGCTTCGGGGGTGTTGTATCTCGCTGTGGTCCAAAACTCGAGAAAATGGAAGATTGCGAGGGAGGAGACGAAGAAGGGAATGCGCCAGAATATCGAATTGGTTACGAAGAAGAGGTAGAAGGTAGCGGTCATAGAAATCGTAAGGACGATACCAACGAGGAAAGATCGCAATGCGATTCCAGATAGAGATTTAGGTTGACCGGGAAAGAATTGCTTCTCGAATTGAGTGATGGCTTCGTCGATGCTAGGTACCTCTGCAAATTGCTCTCGATTAGGTCCGACTCGCGCTCGAGGGGCGACGCCGCCGTTCTGTATTACATCCCATGGACGTCGACGAGTTGCGCCGGGTGTGTTCGCTGTGCTCTTCAATTGTTCGGGTGGGCTATGCGATGACGCTGGTCCACGAATGGCATTAGTAGTATCATCTGTAGACATGATTATGATAGCAATAATCACAAAGATGCTAGTCGCAAACAATCAAGTGAGTGCAATTGAAGCTTGAAGTTTGAAGCTTGATGCTTGGTGGTTAATTCAATATTTTTCAGGCTGGGTTAAGTAATACAAGCACGGAGATCCAGTATTCGATAACTAAACAGAAACGAAATTACGAAAAATTATAAGAAATGGGGACAATCAAATACGACTCCCTTTATTCGTACATAACCTTTTTAACAGTTTCTTCATATTGTCCTTGGTGAAGAATGAGATGGGATTTCGAGGGGGTTTTGTTACCTTTTTCTTAAAGGTTCTTGGAAACCTCAACATCCATTGGTACTTCCTAGTCAATTTAACAAAGAAGCATGTGACAACATTCCATACAACAAAGTCTCACTACCTACCTAGATATCCTGACCGCTCAAATAGCTCTAGATATTTCTCGGACATGATCTACATCTACCTAGGTAATGTTCATTGCATATTCAGCAGTAGAGAATTGGATGATTGAGTTATGTATACCTAGCTAGTTACTGTTTATTGTGCTTTGTATGCTACGAAGTCAGTATATACAGACTCTCCAAGTCAAGCTCAATGCCTACCTAGATACTCGAGCATTCTCCTTTCCTATAAAATAGCTAAGCCCCCTCTTTCAGCCACCCCCACCACGATCTCGTATCTTCCGAGGACCAAATCCCGTAAGTAGATCAGGAAGGCATTCCGCACGCGAAGTGCTGGAAACACTTTCCAGCTGTCAGGCAAAGTGGAGCTCTTGATTTAGGTGAATATATAGGCTCGGCAGTAAGAAAGCTAAGACGTGGCATTCTCACTTAAGGTCCAGATTAGACAGATTTCATCTCTGAACCAAACATTCCATTTAATTGAATGTCCTTGGACTCCCTATTAACACTACACTTCCACACCATAATCTAATCATGGAGGCCATTGACCATGCTGAAAATGAATCTAAGATGCTGAACGGAGAGCTCTATTATGCATTCGTGCCAAACCTCATTGAAAAGCGAAATAGGTAAGAGACAAACAGGAACAGATCACCCATCAGATACTCCATTTTACAGAGTCACTTTCCCGAATACAGCTGACAACTGATCTTCTATAAGATGCCATTGGGCTTGCAAAAGATTCAACAATGCCGCTGATGCCCCAAGACGAAAGCTGGTAGAGATGTGGAGAGAGTAAGCATTCATTTCTAGCTGAGTGGCATTGCGAAACCTAACAATACCAGTATCATCAATGATAAGACTCCTCTTCCTCCAGTGGGAGCCACAGATGAAGAAGACTCCCTTATCCTAGGAGATGAACCATATATCGATGGCCCAATCAATGTAGACTATGGAATCAACCTGAGGTAGGGCTCAAGCTGTGAAACTGCATTCTGAGAAAGTACTAATCCTCCACAGGATTGGCAAAGGAGTCTACATCAACTTTAACTGCGTGTTTCTTGATACCTGCCTGATCACGATCGGAGCTCGCACTCTGATTGGACCAAGTTGTTCGTTCTATGCTGCCACGCATCCATTAGATCCTTTCCTTCGCAATGGTATTAATGGCCCGGAGCTTGGGGCACCAATAACAATTGGAGAAGACTGCGTATGTATTTCTGACAATCTTTGACGCGATATCTATGTTATTCATTGACTCGATTCCTGTGTACTCGTCATGGCCATCATCGATGCTAACACTTTCCCAGTGGTTCGGAGGTGGCGTTACAGTTTGCCCTGGAGTAACCATCGGTCGAGGTTGTACTATGGGTGCTGGGAGTGTAGTGACGAAAGATGTTCCCGATTTCCATGTCGTAGCTGGTAATCCAGCGAAAATCATCAAAAAGATCGAGCCGAAAGAACCAGATCCAAATCTCAAGTCCTGATTGCTCAGAGATGGATAGAGCTACAGCTCATAATTACTTTCATCTTCCAAAAGATGTATGCATCATCAAAATATTTGGTGCCTCATAGACCACCCTGTATTGAGAAAGAAGATATAATCAAGACTAAAACATTGATCAATGCCCATATGAACGGAATCCATGTCGACATCTGAAAATATCCTGCATTGTAAATGGCACCGAGTCTAGGAGTGACAAAATCAGCAAAAAAAAAAAGGAACCTCCTGCGTGAATTACGAGACAATACCCACATCAAGCCAACTAAGCTTCCCGCCAGCAAGGCTTCAATCCCACCTATTAACGCGTACACCAGTGGTATAATCCAAGCATATTGCCAGGCGTTTTTCCCCTTTCCCAATTGCATTGCAACGGCCCAAGCAGCTACGGCAATATGCGTAATTCCGTACACAATGAGTGTCCATAGTAAAGTGTATCGCCAGATGTCGTGAGCATAGTATAGGTAGTTTGGGACTCCAGGTTTGGCATGGAGAGGCCAATAGAGTGATGGAAATGGCGGCGTGGAATAGTCAAGAGGTGCCGGATTATCGATCCGAGTACTGCGAACTTCGATTAGCATAGCTGTTCTTTTTAATGTCCTAATGCAACTCACTTCAGAAGTGGCATAATTTATTGAGGCGAAAAGTCCATCGTCAGTGAACGGGATGTATGGAAGCTGTAGTCGTTTAACGTGGTGCGACAGTGCAGTGTAACTCTAGAAATAATACTTTACATTAGCCTTGTGAACCCTTCAGTGCGCAACACAAGGCTGAATTGATATGCCTCGGCTGTTGAGCTCCATTTCATCATTAACACATCAGCCATCACATATCACCCTTAATATTTAAATATATATCAATACGAGCATCACGATGATTTAAAGTCCTGTTAAATTAATCAGAGTAGTTCAAGATGCCGGCAGATAGACTTCTTACGACTGTGTTACGCGCATACCAAGACGTGCCTGACACAGCCCAAACGGACAGAATCCTTGGGACAACTACCTCTCTACTTACCACTCTTACGAATCCTTTGAACATAAGTCTTCTAACGTCACATCTTCTTACCGCGCCTGCTATTTGGAACAACACTGATGGTCTACGAATATGCCTCCGAATCATCAGTGTCTTCAATACTGCCGCCATTACGGTGTGCAAAAACGAAGTAGAAGGTCGTAACGAGCATCCACCGTACGATGCATACCAACCTCGAAAAGGAGGCGGGATTGGTTCTGATGATTGGGCTCGATCAGTGATCAGAGGGGCGGATGATAGGTCGCCAAGATGGCAGCATCTTCTCGTGATCGCTGGCGTGTTAATAGGCATGGAAAACGGAGGAAGGCATGGGCTCTCTAGCGGACTCAGGAGTACACTCGAGCGAGCATTAGTAACGGCGGCCAACTTAGCACTTGAAAATCCAATGAGAGATGGAATTCTTGCAGCAGAAGCTATCGTATTAGCTCTCAATCACGCATTCCCCCTGTTATCGGACGGAGTGCGTGCGGGTCTGAATTATGATACTTTAGTCATGATAATGGTACGGTCGGTGACTGCGTTGGAGGGCTACCAGGACGGTATTTTCTTACAATATATTGATGCGGATGTCAAACAAGTACCGGGAGATAAGTTCGATTGGTCGCCCAAATCCTCTTCTTTTCTACAACTACAAAAGCAGGCATCAAGCCCGATACTGTCGTCCATGGGGCCACTTTCGAGACTTATCGCATATGCAATCGAGAATATGAGCAACTCTCTACTCGCGATAGAAATTCGAGAGCATCTTCTTTCGTTCTCGGGTAGACTTTTAGAAGGCTGGAAGAGGAACAAGTTGTCAGAGATTGATCCATCTGAGGAGGCGGCCTTTCTAACTCCTGAAACCCTCCAAATGACCGTACCAGTCTTATGGCAGGTGTTGAAAAGCGCTATGTTTGCTACCGTTGTTATTCTGCAAGGTCTCATGGGAAGAACTATGCTTGACCCCATCTTGTCGACAAGACGCCTTGCCCCGATAGGAGCTTCGGAAACCCTTATCATTCTTGGGAACATTCATTTTATTTCGTCTCGACTTGGCTCGAATTCTTTTTCTGCATATGTTTTCGTTAATTTGTCTTCTATCGACATCCTTTCTATTTATCCTCTTGAATCAAGAGAGCTTCTCAAAGCTATATACCCCACGCAAGCTGGCGAAATTCCAAATAACCCTTTGCAGCGCAATCATGATCTATTTTATCTTAATACTTGCGAGCACTTAACAAATATTCTTAGTCCGCTTGACAATGAAAGTTTAATCATTAGTGTGGCAGCCCCTTATCTCAACCCAACAGCTCATCCAGGCTTCTTGGAAATCTTTGAGGCTGCTCATAGCGCTGTTCTTGCAGTACTCTCAGCTCCTCAGAACACAAAATTGACCGCTAGATTCATCCCAACTTACGTCGATGCTCTCTTTAATTCCTTTCCAAACAATCTTTCGCCTAGACAATTCCGTTACGCATTTAAGTCTTTAATACACATTACTACTCCGCCTACCCCGCTGTCGACCGCGGAGCCAATGTTAGCCGAGACCCTTCTAGAAATGCTCCATCACCGTGCAACTCATGCGCCTACATCACCACTACCGCAATCTGTATATATGAGAGACACCGCCAGCCAGCAGGATAGTCAGACGCCTCTTTCTGAGCAGGCATATCTTATGCTCACACTACTTGATGCATTACCCAATCTTCCCCTCGATATTCTACAGGCATGGTTACCCATATCAGCCGACCTTTTGAATTCCATCGAGGATAATTTCATGAGAGAACGATGCAAAACAAGATTCTGGGAAGTCTTGGAGAGTGGAGAGATGGACGTGGAGAGGAGCGCTTTATGTGTCGGGTGGTGGAGTACATGGGGTGGTAGAGACCAGATACTATTTGGGAGGGAAACTCAAGATGTTGGGCCATACATGAGTGGAGGTTTAGGAGAAATTAGAAGTAGACTGTGATAACGTTGGATGGGGGAGTCAAAAAGCTGACGATGTGATGAAGATATATGATGTTATAATTATATTTTAATGGAACGGGAGCAAGGGGCGAAATTGAATGATAATAATTTTGGGGCAGAAGAGAATAAAATGGATCAATGCACTGCCTCCTTCCATCTGGACTTTACTTTATTGGTCTTATCAATGTTTGAAATTACTTTCTATGTTCAGATAACAAGATGTCCAACTTTATTTCGAATATTACTATTAGTGCCCATGCTACTTCCAGCCTTGGTGTCAATGAAGTGAAGGGGCTTTAAGTCGAGCATCCCAAGTACACTTATGAATCGCGCCATATTCTCGACTACTTTGTACTTATCTGGCGAGATAATGCAAATCAGCATGTCAAACGCTCCTATTAAAAACAAATCAATCATCTGATCAGGTTTCACGATATCTCATTGCCCCATTCTATGAAATCTACTTTCTGATCAAGTACCCTATAAAATCACATCACATATAAACTCCACGCTCAGAGAACTCCGACAAAATCAATGACGTAGGATCTATGCATGCAGCTTCATGCACAGTAGAGCATTATCTTACATAACACTTGTGAATGAATGTGCTTATGCATGTACAACAAGGGTGGTTATGCATTTCCTTGGGTAATACATTGCGTCAAGATGCAGGGCTTTGTGTGATCAAGATGATTCTTCAAAAATAAGCCCCAGAAGCTCGATACAGGAAGTGGATTATTGTCGTGTGATAATAGACCGTGTCACGTAAAGTGCAAGTGCTGTTCATGTATGTGACTGGCAAATGAAGATACGTGAAAAGTAAATAGTCATTAATTCATATCTGCTAAAACCACACCAGCAAACTATCATGCAAGATAACATGTCAATTTATCCATTCGTTCCTGATACATCATTCCATTCCCAAAACTAGTAATTATCACTTCCAGCAGCGGCACGCTTAGCCTCTCCCTTCTCGACCAAATTCTCCTTGTGGAGCGCATGTCCAGCTTTCTCCATGATCTTACCCACGGTAGAATCACCAGTCTTTCCAGTGTTAGAGCTCGAGGTGTTGTCATAATCGCGCGAGCCTGTGTTGCCAGAAGAACCGTAGGTGTTACCGGAACGGGTCTTGTTTGAATCATATGAGTCGGTGTTTCCACCAATGCCGCTGGATGTGTTCTCGCCGTATCCGGTTCGATAGGAGTCGAGAGTAGAGGTATGGTTATCGCCGTATCCGGAGGAGGTTTTGTCTCCATAGCCTGATCTCGAAGAGTCATCTCCGTAGCCAGTAGAGGTCTTATCACCAAATCCAGAAGAGGTGTTATCTCCATAGCCTGATTTTGAACTACCCAAACCAGTTGACTCGTCTCCTCCGTATCCAGAACGAGAAGTAGAAGTGTTGCCAAGGCCTGAAGAGGTGTTTTCTTCATAGCCGGAGGAAGCTCCACCAATTCCCGAATCTTTAAGACCGGACGAAGTGTTATCATCGTATCCAGAGCGGGAGGTTGAAGTATTTCCAAAGCCAGAAGAGGCATTGTCACCTAATCCTGAAGTTCGCTCACTCCTACCTGTTCCGAAGTTATTAGTATCATCACCGAGGTCTCCTCCATACTTGGAGTTGCTAGAGCCAAACTCGTTGTCTCTCAGTCCTCCCTATGATATATCAGCAATATTCTAGAAAGGTATTTTAGGTATAACTAACAGAGTTTCCAGTGTTGAAACCACGGCTTTCTTGAGTAGAAGATCCTCCATATGCACCAGAGTCCTGATCGTCAAATGTGCCGGTGCCTGCAACGCCTCGGGCGCTGGTAGTATTGCCGCGGCTCTCATTCCCAAAACCACCTGTGGTATTTGCGAAGGAATCATCGGCGCTAGAAGGAGCACCGCGACGGCCGGTGGTGTCGTAGGAATCGTCGTTGTTGTATGTAGACATGTTTAAAATGATTTGTTTTTACTGCCGAGTTTTTGTGTAAAAGCTAGTTGTGAGATTGAATTTTTGTTTGATACGACTAAATCTGAGGACAGTAGAAGGTTACTTATAACATTTCGTCGATGAGCTAATATGTCATAAGATGATCTAATTGAAGGGAAGTACCGGCGTTGGAGGATGCCTGCTACGGTACCTTCAAAGAAAGACCCTGTGGGAGCTTGGAAGAGTTGGCATACATGACGGACGTCAACTGGAATGGTAAAACAAGGATAGATCGTTCCAATAGCCACGTGCTTTTAGCCGAATGCAGCAAAGACAGCACCAAGAAAACAAGATCGGTAGTTTTGGACACCCATTTTGACTCTAGTAGACTATATCATGATCTGACATTACTTCTCTCTACCCATGTCGGAGTGAAAGAATACTAGGAGAATGAATCATCTTTGTCGAACCGGATCAAAACTGGTTACGTCTGTGGCGGTGCTGGTAATAGAAGAGAAGAACTTGGTCTGGCCAATGAAATAATGGAAGAACAACATGTGTGGAATGAGAATGTAAAAATGCGGGGTAAATTCCACTTAATCAGCCACAAATCATCAAGATGTCACTTAAAACAAGCTTTTCTGCTGGCTGCATCCGCAATTAGTGAGATGTAATCACATCCATGAATTTGTGCAAAAAGACCCATCAAAAGAAAGAGTCTTGTCAATACTGTCTTGAGTACTAATCAAAGGGGAGGCTGATCAAGATCTAATTTCATTCGTGTACTGGCAATACTGCTAGAACATTCGACCATACTCCACGCAACCATGACGCCTAACCACTTCGCCCTCTATAGTACATATCCGAGTCTCGTCCGGAAGAATTAATATCCAAATTGCACCCCTACACTGTGATGCACAATGACTCAATCATCTCACGTATTTGCTACAACACGTTAGTCTCATTTGACTGACTGCTAACATTGCCGCTGGGTTGAGATTCAAACATCCAAACATACCTCATGAACTTCTTATGGAAATCAGAACGTAGCAGGTCCTAAAATTTGGGTCAGTGTCCTGTGATGATACTTCATGACTGGTACAACATACATTGACGAATTCTTTTTTGCCTTTATCTTCGGTTCCACGAGCTTGATTTTTGAAAATGACATCATCGTCCCATCTAATAATCTTGAGTTAGCAAGTACAGCATGCGAAACTAGTCCATACCTCACATACCGCCTTTTAACATTGAAGTCTGATTTGGCATTCAACAATGGGTTGCCAAGAGCGATATCATGCTCTCGCTCCGCTTCTTCAGCCGCTAGTCTTTCTCGTTCCTATCAGAGCATCATAATTAGTGGTTGATCTAGCAGTTTTGGAAAGCTTAATCGGACCTCTTGTTCTCGTTTCTCGGCACGCTCGCGCTTAATCTTTTCAAGTTCTCGTTGAAGCTCCGCAGTCTCGTCTTCGTCGTCATCACTATTGCTATGTGAGCCTTTTTTCCAGGGAGTTGTAGATATTCGGCGAACCTGTCCTCATCACTACTATTACTCTCTCCAGCATCGTCCGAGTCGGCATCTATATCTCGAGTTTCTTCCAGAATGCGCCGCCTCTTTGCTTCTGAGTCTTCATTGTCCTCCACGTTGCCATTCTCGAGTTGTCTTTTGGGTGTGTTTGTAGACGATTGTACATCTTCAATTACAACGCTTGATCCCCCATTCTTTTTGGCAAAATGCGCTGCTTCTGCTTGCAATAATTCTGCTCGCAGGTCTCTAACTTCGGCAGCTGCATCTCCTCCCTGTCCTGGCTTTCTATAAATCAATTAACCTCAAGTTTCCCAAACAAAAACGACAAGGGTTTGTACCGAAATTTCAGTTGTGTGTGAGCTGGAAGTAATCTTTGATGGTAGGCAGGACCTCGTTGTGCTTCTTTTCCCACTGCCTATTTTCCATAAGAAACATTCTCTGCAATTCACAATGTGATTTCACTTACTGGGTCGAAGGTAGGTCTATGTGCTGGAAGGTTCGTTAGTAATTCCCAATTAAAAATAACAATATTTCCCAAGAGGGCTTACCGGTAGTCATCTTGTTTGCTGTGGAAAATGTAAATCAATGTTTGATAGAAGATAAGGTGAAGGCTAGACGCGATAAACTACCTACATTTGAAGATGCTAAATTAATAAGGCTGCGCTAGTCTGATCAAAGCTCACCGCCTTCGGATTTCTGGCAAAAAGAAATCTTGGGGAACAATGTAACCTGCGCAACCATTCAGCGTGTATTTTCACGTCAATAAGTATTTCGAGATGCCTCGAGAAGTTGAGCCTTCTATCAATGAAAAGCAGTTCTTTTCGAAGGCTCTCAAAGAAAATTTGAGAATTGATGGAAGAAGTTTTGATCAATTTCGAGCTCTAGAGTTAGAGTTTGGAGATGAATATGGTGTTGCAGATGTGAGGTTAGGAAAGACAAGGTAAGAGATGCGATTACAGGGAATGCACACCCAAAGCATTTTTTTAGAGACTTGCTTCGAAAGAGATCTTCTTAATGGTCATTAGTAGGCTGATAATTCTCTAGGGTTCTCGTCAATATTACAGCTGAAGTGACAAGTCCATTCCCGGACCGTCCCTTTGATGGCATCTTCACCATCACAACGGAACTTTCACCTATGGCCTCACCCGCTTTCGAAACCAACCGTCCAACCGAACAAGAAGTATTGCTCTCTCGCCTTCTCGAGAAGACCTTGCGACGTTCTGCAGCTCTCGATACTGAATCTCTCTGTCTCATCGCTGGTCAGAAATGCTGGTCAGTTCGAGCAGATGTTCACATTCTATCACACGACGGAAATCTTATTGATGCATCCTGTATTGCTATAATAGCTGCGTTACAACACTTTAGAAAACCAGATACAAGCACGGAAGGAGAAACGGTGACTGTCTACACTCTGGCAGAGCGAGAACCTGTGCCTTTGAGTCTTCTACATTTCCCACTCTGTGTAACATTTTCATTCTATGGAAAGGGTCAAGAGCAGACTCGATTGGTTGACACGACCTTAATGGAGGAACAATTAAGAGAGGGTAGTTGCACAATCAGTATGAATCGTCACGGAGAAGTTTGTCAGATTGCCAAGCTTGGTGGTATTGCAGTCGATGCCGTGGAGCTGTTACAATGTACGAATATTGCGCTAGAGAAGGTCAAGGACATATCTGCATATATCACAAAGAGTTTGCAAGAAGATTCGAAGAAAAGAGATCAAGGAGGACTCATGGCTGAGCTTAAAGCAGATAATTCAAGATGATGAAGATAAAGATTATGTCTAATATGTACTACAGACTCTATGATGATCTCTTCTTCGAATCAACCTTCCAAATAGGCCTGTCAAATAGGCATTGACCCCAGATGCTAATGCTCTATGAATTACACCAGGGTATTGGATATTCAAACTCCCCAAAATCAGATCAAGACGCCACCCAATTGATGCATGTTCCTATTCCCGACGCTAAAACGCAATACAACAGTAAAATCAATTATGCCCATCTCTTTCTTCCAATTCTCGCATATACTTGACAAAAGTCTTCTTGTGAGTCTGTAAATGGTCAGGTCTCTTGCACGCTAAGTTTGTGGAGGTTGGATGAATCTTACTAATCCGGCATAACGGCCATCTTTCAGTACACACACATATCTCAAGCCGAGTTTCACAAAACATTCGTAGACCAAGTCCATTGGGGAGCGAATATCTAAAGCTACCGGTGCCTGTTTTGGTTCTTTGTCAGTAGTGAATTTGAGGATGAACAGGGGCTAAATTTTACTTACAGGATCAATGTAGGGCGTGAAGTCAGTAGGATCAACAGGCTCTTCTTCTTCAGAGTCATCATAGTTGCTGATGGTCGCCATGAGGCACAAGGTACCTGGCTCATTATCAAGATTATCGAGAGCAAATTCCAAATCGGGGGCCGGTATTAGACCGACAAGAACATCATCTCTGATGATTGGCAATCCACCATCAACCTCGCCGGCCTGATGCAAAAGCTCTAACTTCTGGCGCAGACTGCTAGCAGGTATCATGGGGGAGACAGAGATATCAATAACTCTTTCTCTTCGAACACGGGGCACAATATCTGCAAGATCGGAGGTAAATATCGGCTTGTGCTTGTTGTTAAGAAATGGGTAAGCATTGAGGTTGGTCAATAAATCCTGGGAAAGTTAGTTTTTTCTCCACACACTTAATACTAAAGGATCTTACGTATATGCTCAGAGGTTCCATAAAATCCGCTGTCCATTTTGAGACCAGAACAGCGAGGGAAAATGGTAAAACATAATCGAGACTGCCCGTTAATTCAAAGAGAATGACTGCCAAGGTCACGGACAATCTGGTTACCCCACACATTGTAGAACCGGCAGCAATGAGAGCATAAACACCGGGAGTGATACAAGATGTTCCGCTCTCATGAGCAGCGCAACTTTCAAATATAGAAGCGTGGGGAAATTTCAATACAAGCCATTGCACCAAATGACCAACGATCCTGCCGAGTAGGCCGCCTACAACCATAGATGGAACATATATACCTGCAGGAACTTTCTGGAGCATTGTGTTAGTGAACGATTATGTGCTCGCTTATGAATAAGTTGAAGCGAAGGTGTAACAGTGGAACTTACGATGCCAAATGTAATAATCGTCAATAGGCCTTTGATGAAGAATGCAATAGTTAGCTGTCCAATGATGGGAAAGATTTCATCAATGCTACTGGGACAAAGGCCCATGCTATCTGATTTATCAGTATCGCAAGGGCTAGCCAAGTTGAACAACAATTTAGCCACTGGAATCTTAGTATACGGGTTCCAATAGGAGACGAGGCCTGTTAGTAGAGCAACAAGCATGACCTCAAAAAGAGGCCACTTTTTTATAATCTCAATCTTCCTGAAAGACTGTGCCCAGGACCTCGATGCCTTGATGAATGTTGCACCGGTTATGCCACCAAGTACACCGACCATGATGAAAGCGGCGAGTTCAAAAAAGTTCCAGTCCGTTAAGTAGCGAACTTCGAACATGACAATCTTGTTGGTGCCATAAGGATTGAGAAATTTTAACGTCAGTGCCGCTGTGATACAGCAGAAGAAGGTTCGAAACAATGTTTTAGCTGGGAAAAAGTACGCCACTTCTTCCAAAGAAAAAAGAACACCACCAATGGGGGCACCAAAAGCCACGGCAACGCCTGCAGCTGCGGCCGCAGATAATACTTCTCTGCGTTTTCCGTCATTGTCATCGTACTTGGAGAATAAGCGGCATGCGATATTGCCCACACAAGTTGCAATGTGTACAAAAGGGCCCTCTTTTCCCAAGCTTAGCCCCGATGCTACACTCAATATCAGAGCCAATGTTTTGACGAGTAGAGTCTTAAAGCCAAGAAATCCATGCAAAACAAAACCGCTAAGAATTACGCGAACTTCAGCCACTCCACTGCCGGCAGCCGAATAGTAGATCATCGGAGCATTCGTCTCAGATCCCAGCGTGTTCTTCGGGCTGGTATTACCATCGACTGGCGCCTGGGACTCATGTCGACTAAGAGCACCAAGATTCTCATCCAACGTAGATAGTTGATATGTTGATGGTACGACCGTTTTGGTAGTCAAGGTCAAAAGACATGCTGCTGTTGCAAATGCGACCACAAGCAAAACGTAAATAAAGAACTCCGTTATCTCCTCACTGAAAAATGGTATTTCGACATAATTGGACCAAGATTTCCAAGCATCACATTTGTCTCCGTCAGGGCAACATCTCTGTAAATAGTCAGTGTACTGGTTCCCCGTGATTCAAAGCAGACAAGATATCACGTTAATGTCGCCAAATCTGACTTGTAAGCCATGGTGGGCAAGTTCAAAAAATCATGTCAAACAATGAACGGAGATGACAAAAATTGCACGAACCTTTTCACTCATGAAAAACCCATCATGACAATAACCATCTTTCCAGTCATAAATAGGAGTCTCCGAGACATCAACGGTATATGCTATCGTAGCTGTCACGAATCCAACTAGGGCACTCAGTATCCAACCTTGTGTGCCATCAAAAAATGCCTTGATTCGACCTCGAAAATCTCTCCTACTTCGGAGCCCCTTAACTCGGTAGGCATCTGCAATGCTGTCATGAACCCAATCTGTTGATGTAAATTGATCATACCAAACTCTGTCGTCTGTGGTCGACATGTTTTTGGATTCTCGCATCTGGTCCTTAGGTCCATGTCTTTCTGAGGTTAATGCGGTGACTAAACGCTGACCCAAAGATCCGGCACGGCTATGATGCCGACTACCTCTCAAACTACCTGTTAATGATATACAATTAGCCCCATACTAACATCATGGGAGAAAGCTGAAGCTTGAGAAATAATAGTAAAATTGATGACTTGCCAGAGAAACTATGATGACTTGGTAGATATGGGCGGTTGGTCTCCGCGGCGCCACCGAGACGTATACGAGAACGCCCCGCACTTTGGAGTAGAGGAGTTCGCTCGTCGGAAAGATTACTTGTTGATCTTTGGAGAGTTCTCATGGCTGTAGGTGAGGGTGGAGCTGACGAGTCCCTCGATTCAGGTGGAACATTCGACGACATTGTAAAGTCGACGCCAATGTGGCTCTTGCTGGAAGGTCTCATATCGGAAATGTCTCGGTGTGTCACCTAACACATCTCAGGAAGATAGACGTTCTGGAATGACGACACGGTACACAAACGGCAGGAATCTGAAAGCTCGCATGCAGGAGCGGGAGATGCGAAATGCAAATGCGAAAGAAGGGATAGAGGAAATGATAAATAAGAAGCTGAAGATGTACAAAAGATTGCCTCTCGATATTATCACCCACACCACTATTTGACGAAGACTAGAATTTTTTCTTGGGATTCAAGGAGGAAGTTGTAGTGTTGGTGTTGGAAGTGGCTTTAACTTTTAGAGATCGGGAAATGGAGCAAATGCGGAATCAAGAAGCATCAAATGAAATGTGGAGGAGAAACAAGGGTCCCCGAGGCTAGTTGAACCCTGGAATTATTGTTTTGAAGTTTAGAATCGACATTAATATTGAGCGGTCGGACTTTCCTGCTGCAGTTTGCTTTTGAAGTAAAAATGTCGTAATATTCAATGACCAAATCGGTGTAGGTGCGATGTGCAAGAATAGAAACTCCTAAGCCAAATATCTAACAGGAAACTCTGAATACAAGCAAACATGAAAAGATGAGAAGATCGATGTCAGAGACACGTCCCAATCATTAATTGCGGAACCAAAAGGCAGAAGTGGGAGTTGGAGTTGGAGTTGGACTTTGGAGTTTGAATAATTATGGGAAATGATACGGTTAATGCGCTTAAGATAGCTTTTGCAATGCAGGATAGCCTCGATAAGGCTCGATAAGCTCCATGAGAATGAGAAGGTGCTGCCTAGCAATAAAAAGTACTTATGTAATACAGTTTTCTTGGAAGCCGTCTTATAAGTCACAAGCGCTGTGAAACATACGAGTGCATTCATTCCTTATGATCTACAATTGACATTCCGCAAGCCAGAAAGCAAGTTGATGATAACCTCTCTTAGGCATCTAACCAATCAGCATGAGGAGTTATAAAACATTCCATAGTAAAATGACTCGTGAACTACCAATACGTACGAGAGGATGGATCATAAATGGCAGATGGCAGTAACATCAGCACCGGCATTAGCATCAGCATCAGCATCAGCATCAAAAAGGAAGTGTAGCTCATGACATCGGAAAAACAGAGGATGTTCGATCTGGGCGTGCATACAATTCCGTCCACACCGAGACACCCAATATTGGACAGCTAGCTGAGAGTGCCTACTGGGTCGTCAGTATGACTTTTTGGAAAATCTATACTCCATGAGATACGATTGATGAAAAAGCTAATCTGTGGGGATGAAATCCACAGGGTAACATGGCAGCTGAGGGTACAAAGTAGGCAATTTCGCAATTCAACTCCCGCGAATATCGCGTCAAAATCCATGAGCCCATCATCCATCCCATCCCACTAGTAATTCGGAGAGCTACAAAGTACTACCTATCTAGTACCCTAACTCCACAAAATACCCAGAATTGTCCACTTCGTACGTCGCACATTACATCAATTGAGGAGAGACTACAGATCTGTCACGGTGCATTTGAGGCTTTTAATCTCCATTGGTGTTTGTTTCGGTTCCTACAACTGTCTGTATACTAGACCGTCCGTTTCTCAAGATTGTTTCGTGAACTGCATATCGCTTTTCGTTTTCTTCCCCGGCTTCCTATTGCTGCACTGCTGCACTACTGCATTCCCGCTATTGCATGTTGGAACTAGCCGAGGCGGCTACGAAGTAATGGGGATAGAAAAAACCCCTCACTTAAACATTAGTTAACTTTCACCGTACGACATATGACATGGCTTTCAAAGGGTATCCCCAATTTATTCTATTGGGCGATTCCATCGTTCAATTCTCAAGTCATCTGCGGGATGGCTTTTCCTTTACTGCGGGTCTTGAAGAACGTGAGTTCACTATTCCAAACTAGAGTCGTCTGGTCACTCATTAATTCATTTTTAGATTGTTCCAGGCGGCTCCAGATAATAAACCATGGGTTGAGCGGGTATAATACCGATAATGCTCTTGAGATTCATCAGCAACTCGTTCCGGATCCAACCACTGCAAAGGTTTCCTATCTGGTACGTCAAAAACTACCATGTAGGACTCGTTCCTTCATAGAAATCCCCTTCAGACCTCGCCGTTGTTGGTGCGAGGCTATCCTTAGGTCGGTTCTCTGTATGCTAATAGAATGTGCTACAAGCTCGTCCTGTTCGGTGCGAATGATGCATGCCTACCGGATGGTCCCACGGGTCAACATGTTCCATTGGAAAGTTACAAGAACAACATTAAAATGCTTCTCAAAAACTGGAGTTCCATAGCACAACGCCCCACGATTCTACTAGTCACACCACCGCTTATCAACGAAGTTCAGCTTGAGGAACAAGACCTCCAGAAAGGGTATTCTTCTCTTACGCGATCACAGGATAACACTGCCAAGTATGCAGCTGCAGTCAGAGAAATGGCAGATGAATGGAAAGATCGAAATGTGGTATTGGTCGATCTGTGGAAGGCTATTTTGCTTAAAGCAGTACAGATGAGTCCAGATAATACTGGCAACCTTGAAACAATTGGCACCAAACATGCTGGTGATGATAAAGCTATGAGGGCACTTCTCACCGATGGTCTTCATCTTTCAAGTGACGGATACAGAGTATTCTTAAACGAAGTTATACCATTGGTAGGAAAAGAGTGGAAAGAAGAGCCCTTGGATAGCCCCAGCTGGGTATTTCCACACGTAAGTATATCGTTTGTATTCTCTTTCAGTTCCTAGATGTGTTTCCTAACAATATGATAATAGTGGACAGTAGCTCCTAAATTCATTCATGAAACGGAATGCATGCATGATGCAAAGAAAGTTGTGTAGGTGGTCTTTTCTATGATAGGATTTACATGCAAGGAAGACTTCTTGATTCCTGAGATCCGATGGAGACATCTCATTTATTTATTAAGTATTGATTGGTTGAGGGATGAATAGCTTCACGGAAAGATGTTCAAAAACTCAAATCAACAACGAAAGTGACTTAGCATACCTATATTAGTCAAAAGAATTGCAGAAGCTTCAACCACGAAATCAGCCTAGAACCAGTACCTGGGATGATTGTTAGCTACCTAACAGATGATTGTCGACATTTATTAATCTTTGAAATGCCTTGAGTTGGAAGTCCTTAGTATACGCGGTTCATAATGCACAAGCAATACCTTTGTATAACATGTATTAGACTGTCAGGGCACTTGACGCCGAAAATGCATGAACACCACTTAAGGTTAGTTCCCTTGTGATTTATAGGGTTACCGTAACCAAATCAAAGGACCCTACCAGCTACACTACCGCCAGAGCAATTAATGACATCCTTTCCTCCAAACCCAAATTCCACTCAACAACTTGTTATTGATTGATAATTTGACTTCCTAATATACAACATACAATATACCAACTTCATAATAATCAGCCTTGATGATACCTACTACTCTTCTAAACCACTTCTAAAGGCAAACTCAAATCGATTTACTGCATATCTAGTATTTACTTGTACCCCCACTGCGATTACAATCTTCCTCAAAGGGCAAAACAACGACGCACAACAAACAAACGACAAAACATCTGCGGAAAGACAAGCAATAAACGTAATTGCTGTAAACATCTTCGATCTCCTTCAGTTATCTCCTTCAGTTCAATCTATACGACACCATCTTGCGAATCAAATAATAACTCCAGGAAGCACAGACTTGCAACGAAGCAGACCACCATTACATTCCTCATTTGATACTTGCACGACTCTCAAAGAACAGCTATATACAATAGTATTCAAAGAACCTTCGTCCACATTACAGAACCAATTCTGTTCCAAGATAAAAACTGCGAGATTAGGCATCCATCGACATAGTAGGCAGGAGGGTGTCTCAAACATCAAATCGTCGGCCGATGCCGTGGGGGGGGCTCACAAAGAGCCGTTGTGTGCTTCGTTGGCACTAAACACAAGATACAAGAGCTGGGGTTTCCTCCAAAGTTTCGCAGTTAGCCAGGTGCTTAATATTTCGTAAAATACCTCAGTCCGATTGGAACAATCTCTCCTATCAGACAAAAGATTACGAGCGTCTAGGGATAATTGCACGGCATTGTTGCAGTGACCCTCCTTGGTTGATTTCATTTGATATTACTCCCATGCCATCAAGTGTGAGACTTGAAAACAACACTTCCCTGGGGGTTACAAGGAAAGGATTGGAATGGATTCACAGTTCCCGGCTTCACGAGAAGAACTATATCATGTTCAAATGGACGTGAAGCATGTACAAGCCGTACAGATCAACCATTCCGACCGCCTTATGAGACTGGAGAAGCGCCAAGCGGACGATGCCGCTCTCAAATCAGTTTGGGGTACAAATTCACCATTTCCTGGCATTTTGAGCGGCACTCCTCAACAAGGTACGCGTGAGACTTGATCCTCGCAAGGCTCGTTAAAATACTAACACGTTGAATTATAGGTCCTGTTCACAATTCTCCCACGGATGTTTTCGATGACTTTGATGATGAAGAAGAGCAAATTTTACTTGGGAGTCTTCATCTAGATAACGATGAGGAGCCAGTGCGTAGAGGTACTTCGAGAGCCAACAGTGTACGCTTCGACGTGAGTGCTTTACAGGGATCACATTGGGCACAAGCATCGAGGGCGTCAGGAGAGTTTGGTCCTGCTCGCCCGACTAGTGGATTTGGCAGTCATCCTATGACTGAGCGTTCCTCGTCGCATAAGTCAGATGGGAGGCATAGCTCTGCTGGTCACTCTGTCCATTCCACCCATTCTGTTCCCTCTGGGCGCACAAGTAGCCTAGGCTTGGATACCAATTTTATGATCGGCGACCCGGACGATGATTCACCCTTGGAGATACCGGACCCTCCTCCAGGTCTGTTTATTCTGGGTTCAGTACCTTCAATCATCAGATGCTGGCTTACGGTCAACTTCTCTCACAATGCACTCCTATATGCCGATGTTTGTACAGGTTCACAAAAATCAATCCTTGACTATTCGCTCGTAAAAGAGCTTGGCCTAATAAATCAAATGCAAAAGGATCCAACAAATGGACGTTACGTTATCAGGCTACCTGTGTATCTTCCGGAAGCAATTATAACGCAATCGTCTTCTAGAGTCAATAGTCCTGGCCCTCATTTGCCGACTCTCACAGCAGATTTCGAGGTGGCTGGCATGAATCAACGACCCTTTGCCGATCTCAAAAGATCAATACGTGTATTTATTGGTAGTGATACTCTACGTGCGCACAACGCAGATATACTCTTCTCGCAAAATCTCATGACACTCTTCGGCGATGATCGTAATAAACTGTCTGTGCCATTCGTGCGACCGGAAGATGAACTTCTTTTCAAGAATTTGTGCACCGCAAATATTCCACCTGAAAGAAATGAACTCAAAGCAACGGCTCTTCCTTTTACGCCCAGTGAACAGCGATCCAAGATTGAACCTACAAATGCAGGTGATGTAGTTGATGGGTCACGTGCTGATCATGTCAAGCCAACAGACAAAGATGTCCAATCTGAAAGTGTTACAAACCCACAAACCAGCTCTGCCACCACGTCTTCATCGCCTGTTCACAGTATCCCCCCCGTGTTGGAAGCTGAGATTTTTGTGAAGAGCAGTGGCAGTACTTCAGACTCGGAAATTCTACACAAATCGGTCCAAGGCGTGGCCGATGCAAACAAAGTCGAGTCCACAAACGCAGCTGATGCGCTCAAACGCGAAACGCCTATGGGGACTTGGGGCTCATGGCGGCAAGGCAGTACACCACTGAATGCTGATCACAACAGTGATTCAACAAGTGGGTATCAAAGAGCAGTCCGCGGAGGTCGAAGTATGAAGGTGCTAAAACCATCAAAGTCTATTTCGTCTCCATCAAATCCAGCTGCTAGTCGTTCATCGTCTGGTGCAAGAACAGGTGCATCTTACGAACCGGCGCCTTCAAGATCAATGGCTGATCTCAAACGCAAGGATCAACCCAATGGGACTGATAAACCACAGCTTCGTTGGGAACCAAAGAGAGTAAGTTCGGAGGATCAGAGAAGTGCTAAAGTGATTACAACCATTCCGCGGTCCTCGAATCCAGTAGGCGGTGCTTCAGCTTTCGCGTGGATGAACTCCAGCAAGCCGAAGGTTTCTGTCGCTCCCACAGACTCCTGATGTGTAATAACATAAGCACGTGTCGCGAGCAAATGATGCGAAATAATTGTTATGTACTTGACTGCTTAGTGCTCAGATAATTAAAGTTAAAATTACATCACATCTTGACTTATTGATACTATTCTTGCAATCTCTTGACACCCCTCTCACATCTTACTGAGAAGAGTATTCATGACATCCTTTGTACTTGCTGAAGATTCCTTCACGAGAGTAGCAATTGCTTTGAACCTACGAAAAGAGGCATTAATGAAATTCAATAGTCACATCACAGGCCGGTTAATAGGTCGTATCACTTACTCGGGAATACTAGAGGAGTTAGCTTGACTTTATTTATAATGTGTCACAATAAAGAAAGAAAGGTACATACCTAGCATCACCCATAATCTCATACATGATCGACTCCGAGGTTGTCACAATAGCACCAGCAGCCCTCAGCCGATCAAGAGCTATAGGTATCTCTTGTGGGTTACAGCTACTCACTCCGTCGGCTAATACATATACCTATACAAATAGTTAGCCCCCTCGTGTTGTGCTCACCAAGTATACTCACTTTGTGCCCATTGGCTAGCAAATCCAATGTCGTTTGTGTAACGCAGATGTGCGATTCAATGCCCACGATGATCACTTCGGCCGGGGTGGCAGAATGGAAATGTCGAGAAATGGATGGAATCCACTGGGTTGGGAATATGAGTTAGTCATCAACGACATCTTGTCACACTATAGAAAAACGCAAAAGCTCTCATTTCAAGGTCCGTATATGATGGTTGTAGGGTTCACATACCATGCTAAAAGCCGTTTTGTCTGCATGCTCAACAGCATTAGGGATGTTAAGCTCAGCGCACGTTTCGCCTAGTCGTGCGCGATTCTGTGTGGTGGCATAGATGGGAATGTGAAGTATATCACTTGCTTTGATCAACTTTTGAGTTGTCGCGATGCTGAGGTGAGAAGTGAGTGAAAGGATCTATAGATTAGGGAGGATAAACGCACACTTTCTCATACTCCCATATCGCTTTGCGAAACTTTTCTTGGATGTCGCAAATGCTTTTGGAAAGGGGGGATTAGTGGAGGGATTCAAAGGGAGCGGGTATAAGAGTGATCGGAGAATGTGGAACGAACAAGAGGGCAGGTCTGACTGAGTTGCGTAAGTATTGGGTAGCTAAAAGTGAGGGACAGAACTTACCCAGACGTTTTCCTACATGTTCTATCATTTTTGCGATGTGAAAAATGATATTTTCATTTGTCTACTTGTTGGAGGTGCTATTGCATTTTCTGGGGTATGTGGGGTATGTAAGCCGAGAATGTGGAGCTAAGGGAACGAAACGTGATTGGCACTTCGTCCCGGATCAAGGGGCTTTTAGTGTGGCTCTGAGAAAGTCGAGTGCACAGGGCAATAGATCTACGAGAACGTATGCGGGTACTACGGTCTTATAAAAGTTTGTTTATAGAATATTACCATACAATGGCTTCAACTTTCGCTTTTTCAAGCCACCGCAAATCACTCTGAGAGTTTGCCTTTTGTATGACATACAGTTCATCAATCAACGCTGGAACAAATGTGCCTGGGCCTCTCACATCATCTCGGACTGCTGCTATCTCGGCTGCAATCTCGTAGTGAAGCAATGCTGATAATACAGCGAGAAGCTTGTCTCCACGACAGACTGCCAGCATTGCTGAGATGATAGTGCCCAAAACACAACCACTTCCCGTGATTCTGCCCAAGATTTCATGCCCATTGGATATTGCAAAGGTACGTGCTCCGTCACTTAAGATATCAACCGCCCCAGTCATCAGTACTACGTTGCGCTCCCTCTGTGCTAAGTCACGCACGATTGTAGCTTTCTCCGCGAGACTTGATGTACTTGAGCCACTGTCAACGCCTCGTTGCTGAATAAGTGATCCGGACACGGTCTTGATTTCTCCCTCGTTTCCTTTAATGACATCGAAGTAACCATTTGCTAAAAGTGACTTAACTGCCGATCGCCTTACAGCAGTAGCTCCGCAGCCCACTGGATCGAGCACAATTGGTCCTCCTTCGTTATTGTATGCTCTTAGAGCCATTGAGTAATTTTGTATACCTTCAGGGGTGACCGTTCCCATGTTAATAACCAAACCTCCTCCAAGTTTCGCAAGATCTGCCGCCTCCTCTCCGTAATTTGCCATGATAGGACTGGCACCAATTGCCAGAGCCACATTAGCAGCAAAGTTTTGAACCACGAGGTTTGTCATGTTATGAGATAGAGGCGTCTTCTTAGCAACATCTCCTATGATACCTGGAACCCGCAATAAAGCTTCGCGAAGGTCTTTTATTTTTTGGTCATGCGGTAACTGTGCCAGAGCAAACGGAGCCGGGGTCTGTATAAGTTCTGCAAGCTCGCGGGCAGCCTTTTCGGCATCGTGTGCTGCTATGATGGCACTGACGATGGCCACCCCGTCAAGCTGCTTGCCCTCTGATGCCGACTGATACAGGACACGCTGTAGATTTGAAGAATTGATGCCACCTATTGCTACGGTCCGCACTTGGCTTCCTGACTGTTGCAAAGAATGCAGAACTTCCTTCGTGCCAGCAGTTCCAATAATATCCTTGGTGTTGGTTTTCCTATTTCGAAATCCATCAGAAAGAATACTTTTCATTAATTGAAGCAAATAGATTAGGTATGAAGATTGAATTGGGATTGTGTTTTCACTAAACAAGGTTACGCATTGTAAATTTGTGCTGGAATAAAGGGATCACTTGATCTCTTAAAGCTCTCGAATCCGAAACTCAAAGTCGTGTTGCCGTGCTATTCTTACGTTGATGTGGCAAACATTGTGCCAATTCCTAGATAATCTGCACCATCTTTAGATGCTGTCAAAGCTTCTTGGACATTGGCCACTGTTACTCCGATAATTGCATCGTTGCCCAACAGTGCTCTTGCCGTCTTCAGATCTGGATCAAAGTTAGAGACATGAAGGAAAGATGGCATTATCACTTTATTCGTGACAGAGAATCTGACCCATATCATCCTGACCAATATGGACACCTTCACACGCAACTGCAAGAGCAACATCAATTCGATCATTGATCAAAAGTGGAACGTTGTACTTTCGTGTTACAGCATGTAACTTCCTCGCAGTATCAACCAGGGCAGTTGTGTCACTGTATTTGTCTCGATATTGCACAATCGTGACACCACCACGAACTGCAGCATCTACTACATCAACAAGATTTCTATCACCAAGTATCGCAGGTGTAGAGTCTGTCACAAGGTAAAGAGAGTAGTCAACATTCTTTAGGGCCATTTTGGGAAAATAGAGACAGGAATGAATCAATACGACGTTAGGAATACGGATATCAGTACCCAGGAAGGAAGGAAGGAAGGAAGGAAGGAATAACAGGAAGAAGGAAAGAGGAAGAAATTTGGTTGGCTAAAAATGGAGATGAATACCAGGTATGAAGCATATCAATGAATCATATGCTTAGACGCGGCACGTGTAGCTCTTCCTCCCATATGATTTCTTATCCACGCTGATATTATCAATTTGTAAAATTCTGTAAGTTTGTTACACATTTGAAAAATACAAATTTCATTATATTTACTAAATGTAGTAAGTTTAACCAATAATTCATAATTGATTTTATTGACACTCACCTAGTCAGGATCGCTTTGCCGTAGTAGTTGTATTCCTCCTTCCTAGCTCCATTTTTTTTTCTCTCGTTGACAAGGGCTTACCATTTCCACCATCGATATCCGAAACCTTTTATTTGGAAATTCTTTCAAACTTTCTTTTCCCCTCCACAACCTTCCTCTTTCTTTGCCTTCTACCAAACAAACACAACACAACAAACAACAACTCCATCAACAGTACAATAACATTTTTGTATTGGAGATTCTTTCAATAGAATAAATTCCATTTAAAAAGGTCCAGTCCTCTACGGTCCCATCTATCCCAAATCGTCGGAATCAAACAAATCCCATACTTCGCGAATCAAAGCTGTTCAGGAATACGTTAAGCAATCACTTTTGCTTTTCGCTCTTGTACTTGTCGGATATCCATCCTTCAGACGTCAAATATCTACAGCTTGTACATTTCAGTATCTGACGGATACTCCATCTTTGCCAACAAGGACTTCTTCCCTTGAATTCTTTACCCAAAGCTATCAGCACGTACAGTGATACATTTGCGTTATATGTATCTCACACCCAACGCCAACGACCTCAGACATCAGCCGCCCCTCGAGCTGCAACCATTTCGCATACCGCGGAAACCTTGTAGTTCTTACTTCAGTAGCAACGGCTAAGCATTATCCTCTACGATTCGAATGTTCCCGTAACCACCAACCAAATCTTACCAACCTCAACCGACTTTGCCATTTCAACGAGTTAAACTTTTCTGCATGTTATATTTCAGATTATCGCATTATTTAAACAATACCTGCACGCCTTAACCTTCACGAAAATACACAATTTGACTCAACACTACCTGTTAGCAATCATGGCTACCGTCAATATCCGCCGCGATGTCAAGGACAACTTCTACAGATACAAGATGGAAAAGATCCAGTCCAAGATTGAAGGAAAAGGTAACGGCATCAAAACCGTCATCGTCAATCTCACCAGCATCGCCAATTCATTGGCCCGTCCAGGGGCATATGTCATCAAGTATTTCGGCTTCGAACTAGGGGCTCAAACCAATACCAACCCTGCCGATGATCGTTGGATCATCAATGGTGCTCATGAAGCAAGCAAATTGCAGGATTATTTGGATGGTTTCATCAATAAGTTTGTGCTCTGCAAAGAGTGCAAAAACCCTGAAACCGAAGTAATCTTCAAAGATGGGAACATCGTCTTGGATTGTAAGGCATGCGGCAAGCGTTCGATGGTCGACCCTAGACTTAAGTTGAGCGGCTTTATCCTGAAGACTCAACCAAAGAAGGGCAAGAAAGACAAAGCAGAAAAGAAGGCAGCTCGTAAAGCCAAAGCAGACAAGGGCGAAGCCAAGGACAACGAAAATGCTAGTGGTAGCGAGAACGCATCTGAAAATGGATCCAATGACAACAATGGTGCCGGCGATGTGGCACTCGATGCCCCAAGCGACGACGAGCTTGTTCGTCAAGCAGAAGAGCTTCAACAATCTACTGAAGTCAAAGACGACGACTGGGCAGTAGACATGTCTCCAGAAGCTGTTAAGGCCCGTCAGCAACAGCTCCCTGATGATCTCAAGCAAAAGCTTGTCTTGGGTGGCGGTGGTGGGGACGAGGATGATGATGAAGAAGGTGGTGGAAACTCTACCTACGATCAACTTGCAAACTGGATTGAAGAACAGACCGCGGAGAAAGGTGACGTCAGTAAAGTAGACGATCTTCAAATTTATCTTAAGGCGAAGGAGCTGGGAATCGAGGCGAAGCACCGTACTCTCGTTATTCTTGCTCTTACACTCTTCGATGACAACATTGTGAAGCAGATTCCAAAGCGAGCAGGCATGCTTAAAAATGTAAGCTTGCATACGTCGATCTTGATTATCACATGAATACTAACCTTGTTGCAGATGGTTACTTCTGAGAAACATGAGAAGTCTCTTCTCGGTGGAATTGAAAGATTTATTGGCCTCCGTGGACAAAAGAACTCTGAATTCTACGAGAAAACATCCAATATCCTCATGGTCCTCTATGATCAGGAACTCCTCAGCGAAGAGGTCATCACTAAGTGGGGTACCAAAGCCAGCAAGAAATATACCAATGACCTTGCCGTGAGCAAGAAAGTTCGCAAGTCGGCAGAAGGGTTCTTGAAATGGTTGGCAGAGGCTGAGAGTGATGACGAAGACTCCGAGTAACGAACAACACGTGCCTTGATCAAGCCCGCACGAAGTGTTTTATCTCATTTCTAAAGTTTTGTCTTAACTAGTATCGTTGTTAGGCCTTTATGCCACCTCGAGTATTACGGGCTTATGTTCATGCATGAATACATTCCATAGATCTCTTTTTTAAGTCGGCTGCTGCTGTCTTCAGATTTGCTTAGCATCACTCAAAAGTCCCACTCACTGCTAAGAACCAAATATACTCCACTCTTTCACCAAATTTCCATGAGATCTATCCGTGAGAATGTGCAAGACTTTACAATCGTGACTATGTATCAATCATTACATTACATTAAACTATGATGAAAGGTCTAGGGGATTGGAATATGTAGCCACCAAGCGAAGGTATTTGAATTTCACGACGCATACCAGATTGCAATACTAACCAGACAGCATCAGCATTCACGGCTGATAACACATCGCGAACGTCCCTTCTATCCGGGATGATTCTTGCCAGAAGATCCAAAACGTCATCAAATGCGTCATCATTCACCCCCGTGTATTCCACTATAGCCATCAAAAGCTTCACCACACTCTCCCACATCTGTGCAGCCTGTGAGTGTATTCCACGACCACCAGATCCAGTTTTCTCCACCAACATATTAGCCCTGGTCTGCCTGGCCAACACAATCAAGCGGGGCCACTGCGCAGCGATTCTCGTCTGAAGAAAATTTCCAGCACTTTTGCAGATAGCTGCGATGGAGTCTGCAGCTGCGATGGCAACATGTGATTCCTTATCGTATAATCGATCTATGACTACAGGCCATATATCATTAACAAGAGGTAAGAAATTTTCCTCGTCGCTTTGTAGAGCAGCAGAGGATGTGCGTATCAATCCAAGCAATCGCGTACGTAATGTCGGGGATGGATTTGTAAGATAGTGCTGACAGAGGCGGATAATGCTCTGGACCATAGTGTAGGTTCTTGTAACGGGAGTCATTTCTGTTTCGACATTGTTGTCTTCGTTGCTTTCACCAGCCTCGGTCATGTCGTCCAATAATGCAGAGGCGCTTTTCCACGGGTCTCGTGGGAACTCAACAGGTTCGATATTCTCTTGCATTTTGAGTCGTTCCTGCTGCTTCTCGATTGCCTGAACAATACTGTCAACTGTAATGGTACGGGTTCCACATTGGATAACATCAACATGTGGTACGCCAGGTAGTCGCAATTGGCGAGATTGTGAGCCCGTCTCCACGATCTCTCCGAGCACGGCAAATAAACCTTCTACCAACCCCTGGTAGCCATGGAAATTATCCAAAGCGGCAAATATAGAATATACCACATCGTCGAGATATAAAAGTAGAGATGGCCCCGTCAACCGAATCATCATTATTAGCACTTGTGGAGCTTGGGGTGATATGTCAAATGTGTTCAATCTCAACGAAATTGCGTTCACCATGTAATCCACGTTCTCCACAATAAGTTCTCGGGTGCTCGGGTATCCGCAAGCTTGTGCAAGTATGTTAAGACAGACAGTTGCGCGCCCTCTTAAATCACCACTGGTCGAACCTAAAAGCTGCGACACGGGGTATAGTATGTCAACGAGCTCTGCTCTAAAGTCTTCCTTTAAGCGCTTGGCCGAATTAGACACGACTTCCAGCGCGATCCCTTTTACTCGCCAATCCAGATTATGATCTTCACTGGACAAGACTGATATCGAGTAAGAATACAGATCGTGGTTAGTGGCTTGATAGTCGTCCGAAGCAAGGAGTGTCGATTCGAAAAATTCATTCATTTCCTCGTTTTGAGAAGCAGCCAACTGTATCAATTGGGATGAGATCCAGTAAGCAGCCAGTAGACTTGGACCAGAGGCTTGCCGTACATACTCGAGCATCTCGCTAGCCATGCTCATGTGTGATTGCGATTCATTTAATGACCTTAGAAATGTTACCATGGCGATTCTTGTAGACTTTTGACTTTCTTCCGGCATCAATATGGGAGGGAAATTCCTTAAGAGCATCTGTTCACTTGATAGCATCATCAGAGCCTGATTATTCGGGTCTAATAAAACCTCTTGCATCGCCCGAGGGTGAGAAGAGGTCTCTATTACACTAGACAGACCGTCTCGTAGCGATCTCGAAAGCGCTTCGTCCAGCATGGAAGAGCCCAGGTCCAATTTGCTCAATAAGTTGTATGATGCTGAAAGTTGGTGCAATGCGGATACCTTGGCATTTTCATCGTTCATTTGCATCACTCGTGGTAAGCTGGTCACCCAGTTATAACACGTTTTTTTGATTGACTCGCCGATTCTTGAATGTATAGTTGCCAAGTCTGCAATAGAAGTTGTACTAGCATCAAGAGGATCTTCTGCGCCGACTAGTGACAAGCAGGTCTCCACCAGAATGGAAGTCGAATCAACCAATGTTTCATGGCATTCGTCCAGTAAAACGATGCAAAATCTATTGAGTGAGACACGGACACTATTAGATTTGTGTGTACGCAGCTTTACGACGTTTGCTAGAGAGAGCTTTATCTGAGAAGTGGTAGCAGTGAGCCAGGATTTCGTAAGCATGTCATTCTCGCGTTTGCTTTCGACTCCAATCCCTGCTTTTCTGCTTGCCCTTATAGTACGAGTCTTGACATCGCTCAAGACTGTGGTTAAAACCAGCAGTAGACTTTCTAATGCCATCACAATGGTTTTCTGTGACCTTCGAGATGTTGTAGTGGGTGTGAGGCATTTTGTGAGAGCTGATACTGTGCCTGGAAGGAAACTGGCATGAGCCTGTACATCTTTGATACAGTTCCATGCAGATTTCAAAGCATTCAACCCTTCTGACTGTATCTCTGTAGAGGGGCCATCCGTGATTGCATCGAGTATCGATGTAATACAGTGTCCGACTGCTGGTATGGTGGTCTCGTCAGCGATTGTGACAGATGCCGCTGGGACACGCGCCAAGTCGTCAAATAAAGCAGCAAGAGCAGCCAGAGCTTCAAGAACGACTTCTTCCGGGGTTTTTGTTGGAGCTTGTCCTGGTACTCCTCCGATCATCAACGTCAGCAGGATCAGAAGTTGTTTGGCAAGATCTATCGCGATATGGTTGCGCCATCCTTGTTCCAGTAGTAGCCTTAAACATTTCAGAGTGAGCTCCGATAGTTTGTCCGTATACTTTTGCTTTGAACGCAGGATCTGGGATAATGGGAAGAAGACATCTAGCAACACACTGATAGTCAGTTCTTGCGCAGCTCTTCCTCCGAAATGACAGAAATTCCAAAAACGTACAGTCTGCCAGCTTCTCATCGAAAGCTTCGTTGTCACATGTTCGCCGCAATGCGCCAAGAAGGTTTTCCGTCGACGATATTAGAGTGTTGCTGTCACCGGCATTTCTCAGTGCCAATTGGCTCAGATTAACGCAGTATGGTTTGAGCTGTTCCACGATGTCAATATTGCAACGAGAGAGGCAGCGACGATTGTTACCTCCTGAAATATTTCATTTCGTGTCTTAAGAACTCTTGAATCCATCTATTTCTAAAGTGTTTAGCTTCACCATCTGCAGACCAGAACATTTTTGGTCAGTTTGAACCGGTTGTCTGAGATGCGAGGCTGTTTGTCAGCCTTTTGTGCGGGGCCTTTAACAATGTATCAAGCACGTAAGTAAGCACGTGGCTTCGCTTCCTCGCGCACGTGATGAGGTTTCAACAACAAAGCATTGAGTGTGAAATGGTGAATCTAACCCAACCCTCTGCTGACATTTTGATTGGATCCTTGAAAACAAGAGTATGGCACAATGTTTATTAGCTCCAACTGTTGGGTGGACCTAGTAAGGTAGTGTATACACAAAAGCATATAGGTTAAAGGTATTGTAATTCTGTCTGCCCCTTTTATATAAAAGGGGTATTTCTAAGCTATATATATATTCTATCCCATATACACACAAAGAGTATAAGTAGGAATAGAATGTAATATGTTTTTAGTTATGTGTTCTAATACAGACTTTACTTTTTTCTTTATACGAAGGTAATTCGTACAAATGAAACTAATATATAGAACTTGTGATTAACAACTATTTCATCGCTTAATCCAATCCTTATCCCCATAATAAATCAAACAAATATAAAATCTCTTAATCCAAATCAATCAAATACTATATTAAACTTCATTAAAACTATCAAAATCTATAGCTTTTCATTATATACATATTTCTTCAACTATATCAAACGATATACCTAGATTCGGAATTATACTAATCTAATCAAAATATAAAAAACTCGAATTTAATTAATCGTTTGAAATGTATATTTTTATTTTTATTAAAGAATCATTCAATCGTACCAAGATTTACCCCACACTTATTGCTAGCCTAGTATTATATATAACATATTGATATTTTTGTTGAATTCACTTGGGGGGGGGGGGGTGTCGTCGACTCGAATCACTGTATACAGCATTATATAACCTATATAAAATGAATAATATAAATTGAGATAATCTAAAATAAGATATGATTCTTCTTATTATATAAATAGTGAAAAGAATCATATGATTCGCTTAAGCATATAATTGTAAGTTCCGATATAGGCAGAATTTCCATTTTTAATGAAAATTCGGAATATATGATATAAAGAATGAATTATACTAGCTATATCCCTTAAAATCTAAAACCTTGAATTAAAATATTCCTTTTTCTTTTTCTCCTTATTTTCTTTATTCTATAATCGAGTTAAAAGGTGGGAGTTCAAAGAATAAATCGAATTGAAAGTTGTGTATAAGTAGAAAAGAACTGTCACGGCGCCAACTACATGATCTGTAGTTGCCTTCGTGCCTCAGGCATAGCATACTAGCGCGCCCTACTTCCTATAAGTAGAGCTTTACTTTTCCATAGCTTTTCCATCTTTATAATATAATATAAGTCTTCACCCATACCTTGACAATTTGTATCATTATTAAATAAGCTATTATAGCTTTATTTTTCTTTATTTCTTATTTCTCATTTTTCCAAAGTCCCATTAATACTTTATTTTGATTACACCAATCATATTTATTATTGATTTGTTATATACTTTACCATCAACATTTTATACCTTTAAAATATTGAAGATAAATAATCAAATATTTGTATCAAAAGCACCTATATCTAATCTATTTTTGCAATTCCTTTTCTTAAATTATATTCTTAATTTCATTAAAATTGATATCTTTCCCTTTACAGATTTATTCAATAATCCAAATACTTCACACTTCACTATTGTCTAAACTATATTTGATTTGATCAAATCGATTATAGATTCATTACAAACCCAAACCATTACTATATAAATTCAAATCATTAACATTCAATCAAGAATTACCGAATTGAAAGATACAATTACAATATTAAAGATTATTATTCACAATAATTCGTAAGCCCCACTCTATTACAAATATCTTACTATTCTCAAAAAATTCAATAATAATAAGCAAGATATTATAAAACACCAAAATCAATATATAACTTTTTATAGTATAATTAATTATTGTTTAACTACAAATTATAAAAATAAATCAAAGTTTTAGAAAATCATATTTCTTATTAATCTATTTTCCAGCCTTATTTATACAAATAATTAAATATATTTTAATATAATTACTAACAATCTATATAATTCCAACCTTTGGCCTTTTAGATAATATATTATAATAAATATTTAATATATATTAAACAAGCAATACCAAACTCTAAATCTTTTACACAAAGCTTCCATAGATTATAACAAATACAAAATGAAAAAGATCCCATTTAGTAATTTCATTATTAAATTCAAACAATTTATTATCAAATACAAAAAGACTATTGAATAACAAATTACCAATCTTAAATTCAAGATTTCCCAAAACCAAATCAATACTTCAATTAATCAATCGAATAAACCTTTTGCTGCCAATATTGATATATAAATAGTTTAATAACAAAATATCTATAATAACTTAAAGAAAAAGACTTATCTTAATAATCAATACAAGAATCAAGACACCAACTCCAGTAATTAGAAAAAATCTAATAAAAAGAAATCTACTATTACTACTATAACATTTATACCTAATCCCTCCAAAGATTCTATACAATTGGATATCACTTATTAAAGCCAACAAATCTTATTATATTATAATAAAGAACAATACCTAAATCTTAACCTTTATCTTTATTACAAAAAGTCTAATCATATCAAATTCAATTATAAAAAAAAGTGATACAATAATACAAAATATAATATTAATCTAGAAACTATACAATACCTCGATCGTCTTTTTGCTATAAATCAATACACTTCAAGTGTTCACCATTTTCCTATTACCAATTATTATTACAATCTCAAACCCTATCACAAGATTTACAACTCTATTTATCAGAAAACATTCCTGTTTACTAATTGTTTTCCAATTACTATAATATCGTTTCAATATTGTCGGGACTGGGATCACATGACCACACTAGCGCACACGCTAGTGCACGCTAGTGCACGCTAGTGCACGCTAGTGCACGCTAGTGCCTCGGCACACTACAATAGATAGGTTTCATAGTCTTAGCTTTTAGATCCTTAAGCAATATAACAACAGTGTGAATCATTAGTACTAAATATTGACTTCACCATCCCCATGGTGATACCAACAAATATATCTCCCTAATTCCTATTAATAATATAAATCTAAATGAATTTATTGAAGGCTCTATATATTCAGATAATAATAAAAATTCTATTCTCTAATTAAATATATTAAAAGATTAATCTTAATTTATAATTGCAAATCAAGATTCTTTATAAAAAATCTATCTTTATAGATTAAGAGATCAATTATATTTAGAAACTCTTTATATTTTAGAATAATAAATAATAAATCTCTTAAAATCTTAATGGAAATTTTCCTTATATTTAATATAATCATTTTACTCATCGGTTTAATAAATAATAAAGTTATAAAATATAGATTTATAGATAGAATTTTTATATTCAAATTTAATATATTTATATACCCCCTTCCAATAATTTGTAATCTATTATTTGCAGATAGAAAAACTTTTGATATTTTGTTTCAATATGTATTATTAGATATACAAATTAATAATCATAAAGAAATTGGCTTATTCTATATCACCAATCTTTTCGATACAAATCCTATAATCCTTGATTTTTTATAGCTTTAGTATTACAATCCTATTATTGATTGGATAACAATAACTCTCAAGTTTATATCTATATATTGCTTTAGATATTACTATCCAATTAATTTAATTATAATTGTTATCCCTAATTATAATAATATACTAACCTTAATAGATATTATACTCAATCCAATACTATATATACCTATTAGAAAATCTATTTTGAAATCTATTTTGAAGAAATCTATTTCAATTTTATATCAAGTTTTTATTGAAAAAGTTATCAATAAAAGTCTTCAAACTCTCTCCTTCTCACTCCAAAATTAATCAATACTTTTGGAATATATTCCCTTAATTCCAATTATAGAAACAAGCATTAATAAAAACCTCAATAATATAAATCTTATTAATTCAATATTATTTGATTCAAATTGTTACTATATTTATCAAATCAATAAGAAAACAGAAATCCATGCCAAAATAATATCAAACCAGTTAATCCTGAAACTAATCCTAGTATGGATTATTGCAAACTCTAGGGCATATAAAAGACTATTACAGAACCAAAACATTTTACCCTTATTGAACCCTCCATTATTACCAAACCCTTTAGAGGAATCAATTAACACTTTACGAAACATTCGATAAGAAATGATCGATATAAAGTTTCTTATAGCTAATAGTTTTATTCAATTCTGTAGCGATTAGGAAGTTTATATTACAAGAGTAACCTAGAATGAATTGGATAGAGCTAGCGAGTTATATTGTATAATAATAAACGATTCTATTCAACTATATTGTAGTATTATAGAAAGTAATATCAAAAAGTTTATGGAAAAGATTGATCAATTCATACTATCTATAACAAAGATTTAGAATGAATTATTATTCTAGCTTTACAATCTGTTTACTGATTTTTTATCCTTTTTTATCAATAAGCTTTTATTATAATATTCTTGGAATTACAAAATCAAGATTATACCAGGTTAAGAGTCTCTATATAACAAAAGTTGTTTAATATCCCTAGTCAAACTTCAAATCATTTGCAAATGATTTAATAATAATCTAAATAAAGGATTCATTTATAAATCCTATTTTCAATTAACTATCTCACTCCTTCTAGCTACAAAGCCTAAAAAGGATATTCAAATCTATTAGAACTATTATAAACTAAACAATATTATTATTAAGAATTGTTATCCATTTCTATTAATCAAAGAATCTCTTGATACTCTATATTATACTAAAGTTTATATCAAATTAAATATTATTATTGTATTTAATAAATTATGAATTGTAAAAGGTTATAAATGGAAAACTGTTTTTATAATTTGTTTTGATTTATTCGAATTTCTAGTAATATCTTTCAGCTTTGATAATATTTTTGTTTTGTTTTAGAATTATATCAATTATATTCTTTTTGATTTCTTGAATAAGAATTGTATAGTATATCTAGATAATATTTTGATCTATTTTGAGAATATTATAAATTATCGAAAGTGTTAAAAGGAATAGAAGTTACCGGTGCTAAGCACGTGTAGTGATTAGTAATACGGTTACCTAAACGGGCTAGATTAGACGAACCATAGACAGGCATATTGGTCCCTTCATATAATACTAAAGGAGGATCAATATGCTTACACACATAGTAAGATAGTCAATATAGAGGCCTCTTCCACCCAATCTTTTAATAGATTATAAGACCCGGTTAGTATGGCCTCTGGATATAATTGATGCGGTCATTACTACAATCCAATTTGTAAAGTTGAAGAGTGTACAGTACTACCCTATAATCAGTATACAGTGTTGTAATCATTATTACTATCAACTCGTGGAGTTGAAAGAATACGTGGTGTTATTTACGAATAAATATGTACGCGGTACGATAGAAAGTATACGGTGCTAATTATATTTATATTTACAATCTATGTGGATTTATCTATACAAAAAAAGGAAAGAAAAACCTTGCAAATTCTCTACATAAATACTAAAATAGATGAAATCAAAAAGCAAATCAAAAACATTCCGAATCCCACTTAAGAGATCTATAAATAATGGTTTCGATAGATGAAAATACAATTGAAAGGAAAGGATTGATTTTATACGATTGAGTCTATATTGCAGGAATATACTAAAATTGGAGGAATTGAAATGGAAATTGATAGTATCGAAGTTTTCCTAATCTTTGTAGAAAGCAAAGTTGTAAACATAAGGTTCAACCTCAATAAAAAGACTAAATACTTGAAAGATAAAGCTAATATACTTTTGTATATATACAAATCATTTAATAACAATAATAAAGTGCTTATTGATAAGTATAATACAATACGAACACTGTAAAACTATCTGAAGACAAAGTATTCAAGAACCAGCGATATCACAGCAAATTCGTATTTAACAATGATCCAAACATTTATTTTCAAATCTACTAGTTATTCAGAGATGATTGTTATTGAAGTCTGGAATAAATTAAAAGAATACCAATACAAGCTTGATACTGCCAACCCTATATTCAAGGATTCATACAAAAACGAAACCCTATTTTTAATTCTAACTAAAAATCTATCAAGCAAATATCAAATGATAATTAATGTTATAAGTATTCAAAGTATATTAGGAGTGGAAGACAAAATCAAATATTTCATTATTAAAAAATTCAGTATTTAAGAGATAAAACAAGTCCATATTATTAACAAAAAGTATATAATCCTAAATCAACAAAGAGATAGTAGAGAATCAAGTTTAATAATATAGTAAGATTGAAAGAAAATAGTTAATATTTATACTTGTTATCTTTGTGAATACGAAAGACACTTTCTATATAATTGCAAAGATTTCACATTTGTACAAGCTTTGATCTGTAAATATTATAGAGCCTAGTGATGAAAAGCAATATTTAAAAAAACAATCAAAGTATCATTTTCTAAGAAAGGGAATAATCAGACTCATTTTGCAAATAGCAAAGGTCTTTTAGTTAATCTCGATTTATTAGAAAGCAAAAAAGAATCTAACGACGAAGAGTGTTATATCTTTAAAGAATTCATTTGTAAGACTATTCCCTCTCACTGGTATGCAGATACTAGTATTTCCTTATATATATCTGATCAATTTTCATTCTTTAGAGATATCAAAAAGATAAAGAGAAAGATGATAAAAGTTGGTGGGGAAGTTATGTATTGTGATCGAATAGGTATAGCTGCAATGGAGCTAGGAAATAATGGTATAGTTTTATTTTTAAAAATATTGTATATATCGGAATTAAAAGTCAACCTTTTTTTTAACAAAAAGATTTATAAAACTGGACTCAAAGGTAGATTCAATTCAGATTGTATATATTTTCGAAAAAATAGAATAAATATTATCAAAACAAAAATAAATAAAGGAATTTATATAATCTTGAAGATTGCGAAAAGATATAAAGATATTGTTTTTCAGAGTATAAAGATTATCAATAACATTGAATCAAACAAAATCATTTTAGATATCTCTTCAGACAAAATCAAAAAGGATCTAGAAACTTATTTATTATAGCACAAACGATTTAATTATCTTGGTCTAGAAAAGATACGAAATCTTTACAAAGTCATTACACTAGAAAAGCCGATCAAAATCCTATCTAAGATCTCTGTGTGCGAAGTATATATACTCATTAAGATGAAAAATCTAATCCCAAAACAATTCAATCTTTATAAAACAAAAAGATTAGAATTCATTTATTTTGATATCACTGGCCCATTTTCAAAATCTTTGTAAAGAAATCGCTACTTCTTATTAATTATAAATAACTAAACGAAAATAAATTGGATTTTGACCTTAAAAACAAAAGATGAAGTTATATTAAGATTAAAGAAATGAAAAACCAAATTAGAATTTGATATTAATGATAAGATAATAGTAGTTCGAATTGATAATGTATTAGAGTTAATTCAAGCTATAAAAGAATGGAATTTTGGAACTCAATCGGAATTAACTATTGTAGTATTATCTTATCAAAATGGAGCTGCCGAGAGAAATATTGGTATTACCGAAGTCGATATGAGAGCTATATTAAAAGAAGCTAAATTGCTATTAGAATTCTAAAACGAAGCTATTGAATATAATGTATACTATAAAAATAAAACGAATACTGGATTGATCATTGATAACAGTATTGTAAGCCTAATCAAAGCGTTTATAGGATCAATCTTAGATATTAGTCATTGTAGAATATGGGAGAGCAAGTGCTATACATATATCAATCCAAAGACAATCCCAAAGGATCAACGATACAACAAATTACAAGATATAATTCGAGTAGATATCTTTATAGAATACTTATATACAACCAATAAATATATCAAAGTATATTCATCAGAATTAAACTATACTATACAAGCAAGCCAAATGATTATAAATAAATCCAAAAGAGAAGGAAACTTAGATTTGAGAATAAGAAATTTTGCATTAGGCCCTCAAGATATAGAAAACATTGTCCCCGATAAGAGACCTAAAGGCAGACCTTAGAAAATACAAGAAGTATAAGAATCCCTATCTAAGTCTCTACAAAATACTATTATCTCTAATTATTCGAAAGTTGTAATCCTTAGTATATTTAAAGCCAACAATATTCGGTAATTCAACAAAAACAGCAAAAGGAATATCATAAAGATCAACTCACCTGCAAAACCGATTCTATCTCTAAGAACAAAAAAGATAGAAATACTAAATACAATACCTGAAATCAACAAACCTTCGATAAAAACCTCAATTACATTTATAAATATAGACCCCCCCAAAAAATACTCTTTTCGAAAATGCAAGCGAAACAATAGTAAGCTAGATAAACATATCCAAAAATTGATAAAAGCAATGATAACGATACTTTCAATAGACCCAAATGGAAACGCTATCGAATATATTATAATCTCTATACCCCTCACACTAAGAATCGACTCGAACATTAAGACAAAAGTATTCGAAAGTCTTCAAATAATCTTGAGGAGCTCTACAGACGAAAATACAACCTTCCTTGCAAAACAGATTCTAGGAATCCCCATCCCTACCACATATAACCAGGCAGTCTCAGACCCTGAATATAATGAAAAATAAAAGCAAACTGTCTAAAAGGAGATCAGCTCATTGATTGAAAATAATACTTGAAAAAAGTATATTCTACCAAAAGAAGGGAATCTTGTTTCAACAAAATGAGTATTCACAATAAAGACAAAGAACAATAAGATTGAGAGATTCAAAATACAATTAGTAACAAAAGGTTTTAATCAAGTTTTTGGAAAAAACTATAATGAAACCTTTGCCCCTATAATGCGACTCGATACACTTCGCTTATTCTTAACAATCATTACAAAAGAAAACTTGAAATACTAGCATTTCGATATAAAAAATGCTTTCACAGAATCCTATTTCAAGGAGGAAATATACCTCATACTACCTTAAAGAATCAATATATCAGATAGATATATCTTACACACATTACAGAATTTGTATAACCTCAAACAAACTAAATAAGATTGGAGTCAACTTTTAAAATCCGAATTAATCAATTAGGGTTTTATTCAAAGTCTTGTCGATTTATATTTGTATACATACACTACTCGACAACTCAATCTACTAGTTTATATTGATAATATAATCGCCTCCTCGACCTCAAAAGATCAATTCAATTGATTCTCTACAATACTCTCCTCGCGTTTCAATACCAAAAACCTAAAGGAAATTAGTAAGATTTTAGGTATTAGGATTATAAGAAATCGAGCAAATAGATTACTTATATTAAATTAGAAAGAATATCTGGAAGCTATGTTCACAAAATTCGGAATCTTATACACTCAGTATTACACTAAGAAGATACCAGCTATTGATTATTTATATTTACAATTAGTTATAGAAGACAATGAATTAATCGATATTACCAAATATCAATAAACTATAGGTAGTTTCATTTATTTAATAGTATATACAAGATCAAACATTTCCTTCGTGCTAGACCGATTGTTACAGTATATGGTAAAGCTAGCGAAATGCTATAGAATAAAAATAAAGAATTTAATACAATACCTAAAGACTACAATCATTTAGAAACTCAAATACAGACCTAAAAAAATATAATACCAAATCGCAAAGGAGTACAATCTATTAGTAGATATTATAAAAGTCTTTATTAACGTAAACTAGGCAAGTGATCGATATGATTGGAAAAGTATTTCTAGAGGAGTTGCTATGTTCTATAAAGAACCGATATTGTAAACTAGTAAGAAGTAGAATTCAGTAGTAATATCGAGTGCTAAATCTGAATACATATCAATAGTGATGTTCACCAAGTAAGGGAGATAGTTAGCTCAAATATTTAAAGATTTTGAAAAGGCAGAATATATATCTGCATACAAAGATATTATTCAATTGTTAAGCGATAACTAAGGAGCAATAGTTTTAACCAAGAATTTGTATTTATATGAATGATTAAAGTATATTGATATATACTATTATTTCATTAGGGATCTTACTAAAAAGCAAAAGGTAATAACTAGTTATATCAATACATCAGATATAATAACAGATAGGATGATTAAATCTTTAGCAAAAGTAGTATTCGAAAGATTCAAGGATATACTAGGATTGAGATTATAGAAGTGTGGAAGATTGGGGAGATCAAAGGTAGTAACTCCTATAGAAGAATATTAAAAGGAATAGAAATTATCAATACTAAGTATGTATAGTGATTAGTAATACAGTTACCTAAACAGGCTAGATTAGACGAACCATAGACAGACATATTGGTCCCCTTATATAATACTAGAGGAGGATCAATATGCTTACACGCGTAGTAAGATAGTCAATATAGAGGCCTCTTCCACTCAATCTTTTAATAGAAAGTAAATTTGTAAAGTTATTCAGAGATTTATTAATACTAAATTACAAATTGATATCAATAAATATAAATTCGAAACAAAGAGAACAAAGTACCTCAACCTGATTATTATTTTCAATAATATCGAAATGGATTCCAATAAGGTTAAGGGGTCGTTTGGATGTACAAATCCGCTCCCAATCCGTTGAATAATTCACTCTTTTTGAACACGGATTCTAAATTTATATTTGAATATTAAAATATGGATTCTACGGATTCTTGTATAATATTTTATAAATAATCTAAATATTTTATAGATTCTTCAAAATCTTAAATTCAATTTATATTTCAATTTATATTTCTGATAAATTTGTATAGGAAAAAGAAAAGTATGGATTAAAAACGAGGATTAGAAAAAACAGTTTTTGTTTTTATTTTATAGAAAATCTGTGTTTTTAAAGGTTTTTATAAATTTCAAAGTTTATAAAAAAAACGGAAAGTTGAAGCTATTTTTATTTTCAATTAGAATACCTGGAATTTAAAGGGATTTCAATTAGAATATCTCAAATTTAAAATATTTACCTCTCAAAATCCTCCCTAGTTATTTCATTAATTATAATACTATCGCTTTATAATAGTATATCTTCAATTTCATATGATTTTGTCAAAATATTGAAAGTGGAATTGAAGATATACTATTATAAAGCGACAGTATTATAACTAGTGAAATAGCTAAAGAGGATTCTGAAGGGTATATATCTTAATTTCCAAGCATTTTAATTGAAAATAGGAATAGCTTCAACTTTCTATTTTTCTTATAGACTTTGAAGCTTATAAAAGCTTATAAAAGCATGGATTATTTGATGAATTAAAACAAGGACTGCTTTTTCTGATCCTTGTTTTCAATCCGCACTTTCATTTTCTTATACAAATTCATCAGAAAACACAGATTGTTTAGTATCATTTTGAGAGTGATTTATCTCCTCCTTATTACAAAATATACTAAATATACTAAATTCATTGAAGAATAGATTATTTAATGGAATCTGTGTTTTGATATTTAAATATCAATTCAGAATCCGTTCTGAAAAAGTGTGGATTATTCGACAGATTCGGAGTGGATTTGTACATCCAAACGACCCCTAAGACTATTTTTGAATAAGAGTTGTTAATTAAACTAAAAGATCTCCAATGTTTTCTAGAATTCGCTAATTTTTATTAATGTTTTATTCACAACTTTTTTAAAATTACAAAACCTTTGAATCATTTATTAAAAAAAAAAAATATGAAATTGAACTACTAATCAAGAGAATATTTTTGAAAACTTGAAGTATGCCTTTGCCTCTGTTCTAAGGGGTCGTTTGGATATACAAATCCACTCCGAATCCGTTAAATAATCTGCTCTTCATTGCTATCACAGATTCTGTGGTGGTAGTAATCCGTTTTAAAAAGAGTGGATTGTAAATCTACACTTTTATTGTTTGAATGTAAAATCCGTTTTGAATCCATCAAATAGGCCTAAAATTGAAGCTTTCAGGGCTTTTCAAAATGGATATCAAAATGGATCCTTAATTTGAAGAGTTTTCTTTCAATTCGAAAAGGAATTGAATAATTTTACTTGCTTTTCTTCAATTTCACATGATTTTGTCAATATATTGAAAGTGAAATTGAAGATATACTATTATAAAGCGATAGTATTATAATTAGTGAAATAACTAGAAAGGATTTTGAGGGATAGATGCCTTAAATTCTAGGCACTTTAGTTGAAATTCCCTTAAATTCTAGGTATTCTAATTGAAAATGAGAATAGCTTTAACTTTCCATTTTCTTTATAGGCTTTGAAGTTTATAAAAGCCTATAAAAGCATGGATTATTTAACGGATTAAAGCGAGAACTGTTTTTTCTGATCCTTGTTTTCAATTTACGCTTTTATTTTTTTATATAAATTTATTAGAAAACGTGGATTGTTTAGTGTCATTTTGAGAGTGATTTATTTTCTTCTTATTACAAAATATGTTAAATATGCTAAATTCATTGAAAAGCGGATTATTTGATGGAATCCGCGTTTTGATGTCCAAATGTTAATTCAGAATCTGTTCTGAAAAAGCGCGGATTATTCGATGGATTCGGAGCGGATTTGTACATCCAAACGACCCCTAATTCTTGTAATATTTGATCACCACCGCTATACAATTATCGAAACAAATGCTTCAAATTGAACTATGGGCGGAGTACTCTTTCAATATAATAATAAGGGTTGATTACACCTGATTGCATACTTCTCCTCGAAATATAGTACTACTGAATACAATTATAAGATTTACAATAAAAAACTATTAGCTATTATTAATTTTTTGAAAGAATAAAGATTCGAATTATATAAAATTCAAAAACTATTCGAAATCATTATTGATTATAAGAATTTAGAGTATTTTATATTAACAAAGATACTGAATCAAAAACAAACTAAATGAACTGAATTTTTATCTGGTTTTAATTTTTGTATCATATATCATCCTAGTTATAAGACAATTCGCCCAAATGTATTAAACTGTAAGACAAAAGATTACTTTACTTACACCGATTTTAACAACAATCGAATCAAAAACTGTTTATAGATAGTTCTCTTAAAAAAAGTATTTGATATTATTATATTTAAAGATCTTATTTAATAAATGAATAATAATATCGATCTTATTGCAGCCCTTATGGGTATAATCATTTCCGATATTGAGAAGCTGATCGACAATCTCATTAATAAAGTATACAAATCATCCGAATTGATTACTATCATACACAAAACTCTTCAGAATCCGATCATTTGTTATTAACTATTATCAATCCGAAAAAACCTTTGATTCGTTTTTCAAAATTGTAAATTAATTAATAGCAAAATCTTTTATTGTGATCACCTTTTTATCCCTTTTTCTATTAAATTTTACATTTAGATTATATACTGAACATATTTTATTAAATCTATTAAATATTCTGATTAAATTAAAACTATTGATCTTATCTTCTATATATACTAATAGCCTAATATATTAAAAGAAATCGAAACTTATATATAAATCTGTCAACTTTGTTTTCAAATCAAAGTCTTTTGCTTTATTGTATTCAGATTTCTAGAACCTTTGTTTATATCATTTCGTTTCTAATCTGATATCTTTATTGATTATATTATACTGCTACCAATTAGCAAACATTATAATAAAAAATATTAATATATTATTATAATTATTTATTACCTAATAAAGATGCATCATTTCATTCCAATTGTAGAACTTTTTGTAAAAAAGTTTGCCAATCAATTCATTGAAAAAGTCTATTGTTTATATAACTTATTCAATAATATTATATTTAATAAAGGTTTGTAATTTGTATTAGAATTCTGAAAATATCTATCCAAACATTTATCAATCATTTTAAAACAATTCTTTTCATTTTATTCTAAATTCGATAAATAAATAAAATGAATTAATGCTATAGTAGAATAATATTTTTATACTTTTATTAAAATGATTGACATGATTGGTTTCTATTTATAGAGTTTGTGCTCTATAATATTATTTTAAAGATTATTAATATATTTCTATTCTTCGTTAATTATGATTTTTATTTATACCTTAATATCGAGCTTTTTTTATCAATTCTTTTGAACCTGTTATATCAATATAAACATAAATTTCTAAAAACTAATAAAACTACAAATCGATTTGATATCATTTTAATAAAATTGAAAGCTTTAATCATTCAATTCATTCAAAAATATAAAGATTACATTAACAAGATTTGCATTGATGTTCCTTTATATAAAAAAGATAATAAAATATGAATTAATATTAAAAATATAAAAACCAATCATTCGATAAAGAAAGGTGATAACAAATATAATAACTTTTATAAAATTTTAAAAGTTTATAAACAAGCCTATCTATTCTAGCTCCTGATTAATTTTAAAATCATTTTAGTATTTCACAATTCATTATTCTAATCACTTTATCATTTACCTGGATTAGTTGGTCAAAAAGCAATCAACAAAGCCGAATCCTATCAAAACCAAGGCTGTATTCTAAAAAGAAACAACAAAACGAACGAAGAAACTGAATAATAAGAATTCAATAAATTATTTGATTATTATAATGAGAATGGATTTCATTATCAAATCAAATAGAAATATTATTCAATATTTTGATAATTTGTTGAAAACCTTTATAACTAAGAAAATACAAATATCGCTTTTTACTTAACAAATTCAAACAAATCAGAATCGTTTGTTTGGATAGATTTCAAAAGATCTACTATTCCTGATCCTTTGTTAATACTTATATCAAGCACACCCCCGAATCAAGGCCAAAGCAAATCTAAAAAGCTTCATCAATTAATTACTATTTCCAAAAAGATTCATTTTTATTCAATAATAGAAATTAGAGTATTTTAATATTCTTTTGTTTTCTAAAAAGTTAATTAATATTGTGATTAAGAATTGATTACTTTGAGCAAGGGGTATTATTATAATATCAATTATATAATCTATAATTGCCTTTGTACCTCAAATATAATATATTAGTATACCCTATTTCCTATAAATAGGACTTCACTTTTTCATAGCTCTTCCACCCTTATAATACAATATAAGTCTTCATCCGTACCTTGACAAGAATCTTATTTGTTAGAGTGGGGTGATTAAGAGGGGGGGGTGTTGATTTGATTTGATTGAATAGGGTAATTTTGTATTCAATTGGATTTGAAATGGAATTGAGAAAGGGGTATTCAATTACTATACAAAGATAAATAGAAGTAGATTATTCTTTTATTCCTTTATAAAACTTGAAATATATAAATAATTAGATTCTTTTTGATAACAGGATGGCGATTTGAAGCTTATAAGATTTCAAAGTAGTATATCCTTTTAAGGGTATAAATAAAGGTTGAATTCGTATAGAATTTGTAAAGCTATTTTGTCAAATAGCTTGTATTGTAGTAGGCTCTTCAACTTTATAGCCTTTTTCCTTTTTCCTTTCAAATCGGATTGAATTAAATCTATTGTTTCTAATAGGCAGACTTTTTTCTGATTTAACAGATATACTAAGGAAAGCGTTTCATACTATAAAGTAAAGAAGGTTGAACGATTGTTTTGATATAAAAAAGAACATTTCATTTTATAAAGTAAATAAAATTGAGCAGTTGTTTTTGATACAAAGAAGGATGTTTTGTTTTATGAAATGAAGAAGGAAAGCCTAATAAAAGATTTCTAATAAAAAGAAGAAAACAGAGTGATTCTTTTTATATAAAAAGAAAGAGTTCCAAATTCGAAAAGTATATTAGACTCTGAGTAGAATATAATGGACACAAATTGAACTAATGATATATTGAATTATACAAATATAATAATTTAATTTATAAAATCAATAATCCATTCAATCTTGAAGAAAACCAATTATAATCAAAAATCTCTTCTTAGTATATTCTTTGAAAAAATAATACGGGAAATATAATAATCTAATTCTTCCACACAAATCATACATAAACTCAATCTAATATAATTTTATTTATCTTCTCAAAAGATATTTCTTTAAATAATCTCAACCACCATCTTTATATTTGTATAAATACCTTCATATGAATCCTTAGAATAATAATTTAATTTATAAATATCTTTAAATAAAGATAAACACTAATTAGTATTGGATTCACTTGGAGAAAGATATCATTAACTCGAATCACTATATACAGCATTATATAGTCTATATAAAATAAATAATATAAATTGAGATAATCTAGAATAAGATATAATTCTTCTCATTATATATATAGGGGTCGTTTGGATGTACAAATCCGCTCCGAATCCGTCGAATAATCCGCTCTTTATTACCACTACGGATTCTATGGTGATAGTAATCTACTCTAAAAAGAGTGGATTGTAAATCCGTGCTTTTGTTATTTAAATATAAAATTCATTTCAAATCCATTTAATAAATCTAAAATTAAAGCTTTTAGAGCTTTCCAAAATAAATATCAAAGTGAATCCTTAATTTGAAGAGTTTTCTTTTAATTCAAAAAAGAATTGAAGAATTTCACTTACTTTTCTTTAATTTCATATGATTTTGTTAAAATATTGAAAATGAAATTGAAGATATATTATTATAAAGCAATAGTATTATAGCTAGTGAAATAATTAGGGAGGATTTTGAGGGGTATATACCTTAAATTCCAGACATTTTAATTGAAAATAGAAATAGCTTCAATTTTCCATTTTCTTTATAAACTTTAAAACCTATAAAAACCTATAAAAGCACGGATTATTTAATAAATTAAAGTAAGGATTACTTTTTCTAATCCTTGTTTTCAATCCGCACTTTTATTTTCTTATACAAATTCATTAGAAAATACAGATTGTTTAATATCATTTTAAAAGTGATCCACCTTTTTCTTATTACAAAATACACTAAATACACTAAATTCATTGAAGAATAAATTATTTAACAAAATTTGCGTTTTAATATTCAAACATCAATTCAGAATCTGTTCTGAAAAAGTACGGATTATTCGACGGATTCGGAGCGGATTTGTACATCCAAACGACCCCATAGTGGGAAGAATCATGTGATTCGCTTAAGCATGTGATCGTACGTTCCGACAATTTTCGTACGAATAGGGCCCTTCAATTATACAATACAGCAAATACAGCGGTGGCACTAAATCAAAATCCTATTCTTTTCATTAATAAACAAATCCTCACTCAATATTGTTATAATAATTTTCAACTCATTTTTTTAGCAATACCGGGTAATGACATTACATATATCTGTGATTGAATTACATCTACTCAAGTTTATACAATACAATCTTCATATATAAATAATATATTAATACAAAATCAAAGAATTTTTATCAAAGATTCTTATAAAAGATATCATCAATATAAATTGATATTTTTTTTCGAATTGTTATTATATGCCTGATTATTTCGGTAATAATTATAGGAATTATAAATAAAGTATCACGCTAAAAGTGATACCACCAACAGCGTATAGCTAATTGGGTTTATATAGGCTTATTTCCTGCGTGACATAAAGAGATTATGTAATTCAATATATACAATCCGATTGTTTACATACTAGTCCTGTTGAATAAGGGGTCGTTAAGATATACAAATCCGTTCCGAATTCATCGAATAATCCACTCTTTATTATCATCATAGATTCCGTAATAACAGCAATCCACTTTAAAAAAAGTAGATTATAAATCCACACTTTTATCATTTGAATATAAAATCCATTTCGAATTCATTAAATAAATCTAAAATAAAAGCTTTCAAAACTTTCCAAAATAGATATCAAAATGGATTCTTAATTTGAAAAGTTTTCTTTCAATTCAAAAAGGAATTAAATAGTTTCACTTACTTTTCTTTAATTTCACATGATTTTATCAAAATATTGAAAATGAAATTGAAGATATACTATTATAAAGCAATAATATTTTAGCTAATGAAATAACTAAAAAGGATTTTAAAGGATATATGCCTTAAGTTCCAGGCACTTTGATTGAAAATAGAAATAGCTTCAACTTTTTATTTTCCTTATAAACTTTGAAATCTATAAAGGCCTATAAAAGCACAGATTATTTGATAGATTAAAATAAGGACTGCTTTTTCTAATTCTTGTTTTCAATCTATGCTTTTATTTTCCTATACAAATTCATTAGAAAATATAGATTATTTAATATCATTTTGAAAATGATTCATCTTCTTTTTATTACAAAATATATTAAATATATTAAATTTATTGAAAAGCAAATTATTTAATAGAATCCACATTTTGATATTCAAATATCAATTCAGAATCCGTTTTAAAAAAGTGCGAATTATTCAACGGATTCGGAGCGGATTTGTACATCCAAACGACCCCTAAGGCTATCGTTTTTTACCTCGCACTTCTTCTGATTAAAGTCCTATTCCTTCTTTATCAACCAATCCAAAATCCTTTGATATCTAAAAAGAATCTTTTTTATTTGATTCTAATTCTACTAAAGAGCCTTTGTTATTGATTAATTTGTACATATTCTTTGTACAATATCTGAACTATTTTTCTTTTCTTTTCTTTTTGAAATTTAAGGAAATGAATTAGAGTTGAGATATTTATTGAAAATTTCATTCGAAAAAATATTAAATAATAAAAAAATGAAAATGAAATATCAATAACTCTATATCCCAATTATCAATTTAGTTCATATATAATCTAATCAACTTTTATACAAATTTCTTGTTTTACCCATCCTTCAACACATATAACAAGAGTATTTATATCAATAAATCCTTTCAATACCTTATTAAAATCAATTTTGGTTATAACATCAATTATATTATCAAATCCATTAATCCATCAAACCTCTGTAAGCTCTCTTCTTTCATACAATTGTTATAATACCATTATATCGATCATAAGGGGTCGTTTGGATGTACAAATCCGTTCCAAATCCATCGAATGATTTGCTCTTCATTACCATTACAGATTTTGTAATAATAACAATTTATTTTAAAAAGTATGGATTGTAAATCCATACTTTTATTGTTTAAATATAAAATCTGTTCCGAATTTGTTAAATAGGTTTAAAATTGAAACTTTCGAAGCTTTTCAAAGTGGATATTAAAGTGGATTCTTAATTTGAAAAGTTTTTTTTCAATTTGAAAGGGAATTGAATAATTTTACTTGCTTTTCTTTAATTTTATATAATTTTATTAAAATATCGAAAATGAAATTGAAAATGTATTATTATAAAGTGATAGTATTATAATTAGTGAAATGATTAGAAAGGATATTGAGGGGTAAATACTTTAAATTCTAGGTATTCTAATTGGAATCCCCTTAAATTCCAGGCATTCTAATTGAAATTGGGAATAGCTTCAACTTTCTATTTTCCTTATAAACTTTGAAGTTTATAAAAGTTTATAAAAACACAGATTTTCCACAGAATAAAATTAAGGACTGCTTTTTCTGGTTCTTGTTTTCAATCTGCACTTTTCTTTTTCCCATATAAATTTATTAGAAATGTAGATTGAAATGTAGATTGAATTTAAGGTTTTGAAGAATCTATAAAATATTTAGATTATTTATGAAATATTATGTAAGAATCTGTGGAATCTGTATTTTGATATTCAAATATAAATTCAGAATCTGTGTTCAAAAAGAATAAATTATTTGATAGATTCGGAATGGATTTGTATATTCAAACGACCTCTAAATCTCTTCTCTTTTATTGTATCTAATTTAACAAGGCATTTGTATAATAAATACAAATCTATACAAACAATAACTGGAATGTTAGATAGATTTAATTGAAAGATAATGATTTATAAAATTGATTTTATTATAAGGTCAATATCCATACCTTCTATTATATCATAAATTTCAGAAGCTAATATACTATATATAACTATTTTATTCTTTATACTACTATAATATATAATATTTTTAATTAGTTTGAAAATATTTTTATTTAATATATTCTTATTTACTAATATAATAACAAATCCAATTTGATTATTCAAATCTTTATTATTTGTAAACAATCTATCAACAAAAATAAATAATTTTATATAATTTTGTATAAAAGGAATAAACGAAAGTTCTTAATCAAAAAATTTTATCTGCTAATTAAATCTTTTATTAAGTATTTGGATATTATTCTTTAATAGATTTTGATATTGTATAATAATGGATAAATTGTATAATACTTTTGATTAACAAATTGTAATAATATATATACCCTAAACTCATTGCTTGCGATATTACTTAGAATTAATAACTTTTGTAAATTTCTTTTCTTATTCTTTTTATATAAAAATAAAATTATTTTTATTTTATTATATAATACAATTATTGAAGATTAAAGGTGAGTCATATATTAAATATTTATTAGATTTTGCTTTGATATTTATATTCTCAAAATCTATAAATTCTTGATTTATTAATATAAATGTATTATTAGTTTGTATTCTTATAAATCTGAATTGTATATTTTTTGTATTAATAATAAGTAAACACGGGTTATATAAAGATGTGATTATATTAAGTTTTTTTTAATAATATTTTTAATATATTGCCTATTAATGGGTTTCTGTTTTTGTAATGTTGTATAATAATTTCTTAATAATTATGATTGTATTACGTGGATACCTGTTTTGAAGCTCTTTTGGAAGCTTTATTAGTATAATTCGATTAAATAGTGTTTTTGATTATATATATATTTATATAATATTTCATATTATAAGTATAATATTTATTCTTGTTAATGTACGAGTTAAGATTATAATAATTCTTTGATTTGATCTTTGAATTATAGATACTTAAATCAAAATCAACTTTTTGTTAGAATCATTGTATACTCATATAATGAGATAGGATTTCTTATATGGGGAGTTTGTTATATATTTTCTCACTTTATTCATAAGATGTGAATTGAACAATCTTCCAATGTATACAAGGGGATTATATTTAACAAATTCAGAAACATTTGTTGTAATAAAATTATTGATCTTTTGTATTTGTAAAGTTTTGAATAATAATCTTTCTATAATAATGATTCTTTTTATACAAAATTCTATTATAAGATTCAAAACCTTTTATTCTTTCTTTATAATAAATACCTTTATTGGATCCTAATTGTTTTATATAATTGTAAGGAGTTGATTATATTTATTATTGATTATATAAACGTTTTGAAATAATAATATTTTAAGGATTTTTATTTTAAGGGTTATATATTAAACAAAAATAAAAATGAGATCTTATATTAAAATCTATTTGAGAGTTTATATAGGATTTTGTAATTTATAGATTTCAGATTTCAAATTATTTATATTTAAAAGGGTCATTGGGGATATTTCAAATAGAGATAATTGATTACTTATTTCGAGTTTATTTTTGTATTTTTCTTTATAGAATAGTTTTGTTATTATAATATAAAATTTCATTGGACTATGGGAAAGATTGATTGTATAATTTTAATTAGTAATTGCAAGTAATTTATAAGGTTTTGTTTAACCTTTTTTTTCCTTTATATTTATATTAAAAAATTGAAGAGTAAATTAAATGTTTTGTATATATCGGGATTATTGTAAATATTGAATACATTTTAGATTACTTGTTTTGCTTGAATTTCATATACTTTTTTTATTACAAAACAATATATAGATGTTTGTTTTAAGATAGATAGAGATAATAAATTATATAAAATTATTTGAAAGTAAGTTTTATATATAAGAAATATTGGTATAAGTTTATTTGGGTTAGTAATATTATTAATTATTTTCATTACTATTTGTAAAATTGATTTTTTATTGAGTTTATTGTTTTTAGGTTTTCTTTTTGAATATTTTGTATATATGTTATATTGGAGTATAATACTTTTTATTGAAAGATTATGTGGAAGAGGCCTCTATATTGACTATCTTGCAATACATATCAGTATATTATCCATCTCATAGTATTATATAAGAGTGACCAATATGCCTGTCTATAATTCATTTAATCTAGCCCATTTAGATAATTGTATTATTAATCATTACACATATAATATATTAATAACTTCTATTCCTTTTAATATTCCCTTATAGAAGTTATTATCTTTGATCTCCCCAATCTTTTACACTTCTATTATCTCAATTCTAATATATTCTTAAACCTTTTGAATACTATTTTTGTTAAAGATTTAATTATTTTATCTACTATTATATTCAATATATTAATATAATTAATTACTACCTTTTCCTTTTCAATAAAATTCCTAATAAAGTAATAGTATATATCAATATACTTTGATTATTTATATAAATATAGATTCTTAATTAAAACTATTACTCCTTGATTATTACCTAACAATTAAATAATATCTTTATATACAAATATATATTCTATTTTTCCAAAATCTTTAAATATTTGAGCTAATTATTTTCTTTACTTAATAAACATTATTATTAATATGTATTCGGACTTAGTATTTAATATTATTATTGAATTCTGTTTTTTATTAATCTACAATATTGGTTCTTTATAGAATATAACAATTCCTCCAGAAATGCTTTTTTGATTATATTAATTACTTATTTAATCTATATCAATAAAGACTTTTATAATATCTGCTAATAAATTATATTCCTTTGCGATTTGATATTATACTTTCTCAAATCTATATTTGAGTTTCTAAATGATTATAGCCCTTAGATATTATATTAGATTCTTTATTCCTATTTTATAGTATTTCGCTAGCTTTGTTATATATTATAATAGTCGATTTAGTATAAAGGAGATATCTGGTTTTGTATATATTATTGAATGAATAAGGCTATTTATAGCTTATTAATATTTAATAATATTGATTAGTTTATTGTTTTTTGTAACTGATTGTAGATATAAATAATCAGTGGTAGATATCTTCTTAGTATGATACTAAATATATAAGATTTCAAATTTTGTAAGCATAGTTTTTAAATATTCTTTTTAATCTAATATAAATAATCTATTTACTCGATTTCTTATAATTTTAATATCTAAAATCTTATTAATCTCCCCCAGATTCTTAATATTAAAATACAAGAAAAGTATTATAAAAAACTAATTGAATTAATCTTTTGAGATTGAAAAAGCAATTATATTATTAATATAAACTAATAGATTGAATTGTTGAGCAATATATATATATAAACATGAATCAACGAGACTTTGAATATAGCCTTAATTAATTAATTCGGATTTTAAAAGTTGATTTTAATCTTATTCAATTTGCTTGAGGTTATATAAACTCCTCAATGTATATAAAATATATTTATTTAATATATTAATTCTTTAAGGTAATATAAAATATATTTTTTCCTTAAAATAGGATTTTGTAAAAATATTCTTTATATCGAAATGTTAATACTCTAAATTTTCTTTTATAATGATTACTAAAAATAAGCGAAATATATTAAATCGTACTATAAAAACAAAGATTTCATTATAATCTTTTTTAAGAATTTGATTAAAACCTTTTACTATTAATTATGCTTTGAATCTTTTAATTTTATTATTTTTTATTTTTATTATAAATATTCATTTTGTTGAAACAAGATTCCCTTTTTTTAATAAAATATATTCTTTTTAGATATTATTTGTAATCAATAAATTGATTTCCTTTTCAATAACTTATTTCCATTTTTCTTTATATTTAGAGTCTAAGATTATTTAATTATATATAATAGAAATAGGAATTCCTAGGATCTATTCTATAAAAAAGATTGTATCCTTATCTATAAAACTTCCCAAAATCATTTAAAGACTTTCGGACATTTTTGTTTTAATATTCGAATCGATCCTTAATATAAAGAGTATAAAGATTATAGTATATTTGATAACATTTCTATCTGGATCTATTAAAAATATTATTATTATTATTTTTATCAATTTTTGGATATATTTATTTGGCTTATTATCATTCCATTTACATTTTCGGAAAGAATATTTTTTAAAAGTATTTATATCTATAGATGTAATTAAAGTTTTAATAAAAGATTGATTATTTGTAAATATAGTATTTAATATCTCTATCTCTTTTGTTTCCGGAAATAGTATTGAATCCTTGAACGGATTGATTTTAATAATATTTCTTTCATTATCTTTATTAAATTACTAAATATTATTTACTTTAAATATATTAAGAATTATTATTTTTGGGATTATAGAAATAACAATATCTTATAAGAATTTAGACAAAGATTTTTATACTTTTTATATCTTATAAGATCTATTTTTAAATCTTTTATTAAAAATAATATTCTTTATACCTTAAGGTTTTAATATAAAATTTCTTATTTTTAAATCTAAATCTCCCCTTCTTTTAGATTTGTTTATAATTACTCGGTTTGTTTATATAGTATAGTTTAGTTTAAATAAATATATTTTAATATACTTATTAATTGTGTATAAATATTTTATAAAGATGTTTATTCGGATTATATCTTATAACTTATTATACCATTAATCCTTTAGGATTGTTTTTAGATTGATATATATATAATATTTGCTTCCCTATATTCTATAATAACTAATATTCGGGATTGATTCTATAAATATTTCGATTAGGCTGATAATATTGTTGTTAATAATTGATCCAATGTTCGTTCTATTCCTATAATATACATTATATTCAATCATTTTATCCCAGAATTCTAATAGCAATTCAGCCTCTTTTAATATAGCTTTTATATCGACTTCAGTAATATCAATATTTCTCTTAGCAATTCTATTCTAACGAAATAATACTATAATAATTAATTTTAATTAGATTTCAGAATTCCATTCTTTAATGATTTGAATTAATTCTGATATATTATCAGTTTAAGTAACTACTATTTTGTCATTAATACCAAATTCTAATTTAGTTTTTTATTTCTTTAATCTTGATATAGCTTTGTTTTTAATCTTTAAGATCAAAATCTAATTTACTTTTGTTTAATTGTCTATAATCAATAGGAAATAATGATTTCTTTATAAAGATTTTAAAAATAATTCAGTAATATTGAAATAAATAAGCTCTAATTTTTTCGTTTTGTAAAGATTAAGTTGTTTTGAAATTAAATTCTTTATTTTAATAAATATATATACTTTATATATAAAGATCTTAAATAGGACTTTGATTAACTTTTCTAATATAATAATTTTATAAAGATTTTATATCTTTTCTAAATCAAGGTAATTGAATTATCTATACTATAATAAATAGTTATCTAAATTCTTAAATTTATTTAAAAAGGTTTTTATTATGGTTTTATTCGATTTAATATTATTAATAATTTCTATACTTTGAAAAGCAATATCTTTATATTCTTTTGCAATATCCAAGATTATATAAATTCCTTTATTCATTTTTGTTTTGATAATATTGATTCTATTCTTTTGAAAGTATATATATTTTGAATTGAATCTACTCTTGAGATTAGTTTTACAAATCTTCTTATCAAAAAAAAGATTGACTTCTAATCCCGGTATATACAATATTTTTAAAAATAAAACCATATTATCATTTTCTAGTTTTATTGTAATAATATTTATTCAATCATAATATATAACTTTTTCATCAACTTTTATTATCTTTCTCTTTATCTTTTTGATATCTTTAAAAAGGGAAAATTGATTAGATATGTGTGAGGAAATATTAATATCTATATATTAATAAGAAGGGGTAGTTTTATAAATAAGTTCTTTAGAGATATGATACTTTTTGTTATCAAATTCTTTCTTACTTTTTAATAAATCGAGATCAATTGAAAGATTCTTGCTATTTATAAAATAAGCTTAATTACTTTTTTTTTTAGAAAATAATATTTTAATTATTTTTTTGAATATTGCTTTTCGTTGTTAAACTTTATAATATTTATGAATTAGGGTTTGTATAAAAATAAGATCTTTATAATTATATAGAAAATAATTCTCCCTCGCTGGCCGATACCGTCGCTGGCACCTCAGCTACCAAGTCAAGAAACCTAAGGAACTTGCCCTCCCCCGCCCTATTCTTCAGCGATTGGTAGCGCTTAGGACCAGACACAGGGATTTTGCATCCTATCATCGACGCTTTCAGCACAACAATGCCACCTCAGAATGCTTCTATGGATACAATAAAGAACCTAAACACCTAGTGCTTTGCCGACACTCCCACACCCAATTCAACAATTGGCCAAACAAACCCAACTCAATTCCGCAAGATATAAAGAGTGCAATCGATTATCTCTCTTTTTTTCTGAAGACCCCAATAGACTTCGCAATCTTCCTAGCGATCACCAATCACTTCGAGTAATTATACTTAGCTTTTTCAGAGAACCTCTAATCTCCTATTTTTATATTACCAATCAGAACTACATTCCTCTTTAAAGTTATTCCTCCTTTTTTATTATTATATATAAACTGTAATATACAAAAACTGATAATATAGGGCTTTATAGTTAGCTACAAATCTGGATTACCCAATATAAAGTAGATTGAATAGCATCGACATTACAAGCGGGAGACAAACGGCAAAAGCGTGTACAACGGCTCTAGCCGCTTTTCTTCTAGTTTATATTACAGTTATAGAAGAATGGAACGCGTGGCTATACTAACACCTCTGCTAGTATAGTCCATCCTTAGTACCCCCTGGGAGGTTGTGGCGAGCCCCTACGGCTTGCCCCCCGGATATAAATTAAAATAAATAAATAAATAAATAAATAGAAAATAATTCTTTTGTTTATAAAAATAATAAATATAAATATTAATTATTTCTTCTTAATCTTGCTATATTATTAAACTTAATCTTTTATTATCTTTTTATTGATTTAAGATTATATATTTTTTATTAATAATATAGATTTATTCTATATCTTAAATATTGAATTCTTTAATAATAAGATATTTGATTTTGTTTTCTATTATTAATATATTTTGAATATTTATAGTATTAATTATTGTTTGATATTCATTTGGAAAACTTTTAGTCAGAATTAAAAATAGAGTTTCGTTTCTATATAAATCCTTGAATACAGGATTAGTAATATCAAGTTTGTATTGATATTCTTTCAATTTATTTCAAACTTTAATAATAATTATTTTTGAATAATTAATAGATTTAAAGATGAATATTTGGATTATTATTTAATACAAATTAATTGTAATATTATTAGTTTTTGAATACTTTATCTTTAGATAATTCCATAATATTCGTATTATATTATACTCATTAATAAATGCTTTATTATTATTATTAAGTGATCTGTACATATACAAAAGTATATTAGCTTTATTTTTCAAGTATTTAGTTTTCTTATCAAAATTAAATCTAATATTTACAACTTTGCTTTTTATAAAAATCGGGAAAACTTCAATACTATCAATTTCCATCCCGATTTTTTTAATCTTAATATACCCCTATAATATAAACTTAATTATATAAAACCAATCCTTTTCTTTTAATTATATTTTCATTTATCAAAACCATTATTCTTAAATCTTTTGAATAAGATTTGGAATGTTCTTGATTTGCTTTTTGATTTTGTCCATTTTGATATCTATATAGAGAATTTACAAGATTTTTCTTTTCCTTTTTTTATATAAATAGAACCATACAGATTATAAATATAAATATAATTAGTACCATATACTTTCTATTATACCATATATATATTTATTTGTAAATAGCACTACATACTTTTTCAATTCTGTAAATTAATGATAATAGTAATCATAGTATCGTATACTAATTATAGGATAATACTATGTACTCTTCAATTCTACGAATTAGTTTGTAATAATAATTGTATTAATTATATCCAGAGATTATATTAACCAAATCTTATAATCTATTAAAAGATTATATGGAAAAGGCCTCTATATTAATTATCTTATAATACATATCAGCATATTATCCATTCTATAGTATTATACAAGAATAACCAATATGCCTATCTATGGTTTGTTTAATCTAGCTCGTTTAGGTAATTGTATTATTAATCACCACACATATAATGCACTAGTAACTTCTATTCCTTTTAACACTTTTTAATTTTTTTAATTGTATTATAAAATTCTATAAAAACTTTGCGAATATCATTTTAAAGTGATCTTACATTTTATTTGAATTTGTTTAATATAAAATTTGTATTAGCGTTATAGAATATATAATCTAATGAAACCAAATATATATCAATTCAGTATTTTCGAATTACATTCCATACAGTTTTGGTAAATATATTTTGTATAAGAACTATAGCATTGTACATAGTTGTTTTATCAATAATATACAAGATAGGATTTTTATCAATATAGAATATATTAAGAATAATAAAGTAATTGAATTCAATATCATTTCTAATAGTAAATTTGAAATGCTCTAATGATTTTATATAAAGTTGATAATGTTTGTAGAATTTATTAAATTTCTTGATTATCTGAATATCAATATCAATGTGATCAGTTCGATTTAAAAGATCTACAAGTTTTTGTATAGATAAATATCCAAATCTTTGATGAATTTGTTGAAGTTTCATTTTTGTTAAATAATTATATATAATCGTTTTTTTCTTTTGATTCAAAAATATAAAAGAGTGTCCTTATTTGTGTACAATAAAGATTACTTTATCTTTTTATCTTAAAATATTAGCGAGACTATTAAATAATATTTACAAGTGATTTATATTTTAAATATATATAAGGAATGGTATATTTGTTGATACAATTGAAAAAGTAATAGTTTTAAAGGGTGTATTAATTATAATATTATTTTAAGATTAAACAAAACCTTTTCCGAACTTAATATTGTATATAGGATTACTTATACATTTCATATTCTTTTTTCTTTTTAATGCCTAAATTTATAATTCGCTTACTATCGAAACTTCTAATACACCTATATTAAAAATAATGCTTTGAAAAACATTAATAGAATATTAATCTTTAAATTAAAAAACTTTATATTCTTTTGTTATTTGTTTATACACTTATTAAAGTTAATCTTGTTGCAAATATGTATATATAAAGGATTGTTTGTTGAGAAGCTTAGTTGTATATATTTTATTAATTAATCGTACTTCAATAAAATATGTTTTATATTCTATTAATTGATTATTTGGGGAATTAATTTTTTAATATTCAATAATATTTTGTTCATTCGAAATTTTGTTAAATTCAGGTTCGGCGTTATTCGGATCGCCTTTGTACATAAAGAGAAATTGATGAAATTAGATTTCATTCATTTGATATTCTGTTATAAATTGATTGTGTCAAGTTTTTCATTCTTCTGTAAAATGATTTATTGATCAATAGTCTGATTGTTTATATATATAGTATTTTAATGCTATACAAGGGTTGGATTGTCTTATCGATTGAGGTGTAAATTGTTCTTTCGGGAATCTTTCTCGATTTTTTACTTTGTAGTATTGGTTTTGATTACGAGATAAGAGATCGTTTGGATGTACAAATCCGGTTCAAATTTATCAATTAATCCACTCTTTTTGGATATAGATTTTGAATTTATATTTGAATATCAAAATATAGATTCCACGAATTCTTACACAATATTTTATAAATAATCTAAATATTTTATAAATCTTTCAAAACTTTAAATTCAATTCATATTTCAATTTATATTTCTAATAAATTTATATGGGAAAAAGAAAAGTGTAGATTGAAAACAAAAATCAGAAAAAGTAGTCCTTGTTTTTATTCTATAGAAAATTTATGTTTTTATAAGCTTTTATAAACTTTAAAGCTTATAAGGAAAATAAAAAGTTGAAGTTATTTTTATTTTCAATTAAAATACCTAAAATTTAAAGGGATTTTGATTAGAATACCTAAAATTTAAAACATTTACCCCTCAAAATCCTTTCTAATCATTTCATTAGCCATAATATTATTACTTTATAATAATATATCTTCAATTTCATTTTCAATATTCTAACAAAATTATATAAAATTGAAGAAAAGTAAGTAAAATTATTCAATTCCCTTTCAAATTGAAAGAAAACTTTTTAAATTAAAGATCCACTTTGATATTCATTTTGAAAAGTTTTGAAAGCTTCAATTTTAAATCTATTTGATAAATTCGAAATGGATTTTATATTTGAATAACAAAAGCATAGATTCATAATTCATTTTTTTTTAAATGAACTGCTACTATTACAAAATCTGTAATAACAATAAAGAACAAATTATTCGATAGATTCAGAACGGATTTATATATCCAAACAACCCCTTACCCCTCAAAATCCTCCCTAATTATTTCATTAATTATAATACTATCACTTTAGGGGTCGTTTGGATGTACAAATTCGCTCCGAATCCGTCGAATAATCCGCGCTTTTTCAGAGCGGATTCTGAATTTATATTTGGATATCAAAACACGGATTCCACGGATTCTGATAAATTTGTATAGGAAAAAGAAGAGTATAGATTGAAAACAAGGATTAGAAAAAGCAGTCCTTGTTTTAATCTGTTAAATAATTTGTGTTTTTATAGGCCTTTATAGATTTCAAAGTCTATAAGGAAAATGGAAAGTTGAAGCTATTTTCATTTTCAATTAGAATATTTAGAATTTAAGGCATTCGATCTCTTCAAATTATCCTTTCAATTTGAATGTCTAGAATTTAAGGCATTTACTTTTCAATTTTTTCTAGCTATTTCACTAGTTATATTACTATTGCTTTATAATAGTATTTCTTCAATTTCACTTTCAATATTTTAATAAAATTATGTGAAATTAAAGAAAAGCAAGTGAAACTATTCAATTTCCTTTCGAATTAAAGGAAAACTCTTTAAATTAAAAATCCATCTTGATATTCATTTTGAAAAGTTTTGAAAGCTTTAATTTTAGGTTTATTCGATAGATTTGAAACGGATTTTATATTCAAATGACAAAAGTATGGATTTACAATTTGCTTTTTTTAGAGTGGATTGCTATTATTACAGAATCTGTAATGGTAGTGAAAAGTGGATTATTTGATGGATTCGGAGCGGATTTGTATATCCAAACGACCCCTTATCTGAATATATAAAATTTTCGATAAATCTATTCAGATCTATATTACTAATAGAAATTGGGGAGACATATCGAAATAATATTGTAATAATCAAAAAACGATTAATAAACAGGAATGTTTTTTGGTAAATAAAGTTATAAGCATTACAATAGGATTCAGGGTTGTAATAGTGATTGGTAATAGGAAAATCATGGATGTTTGAAGTGTATTGATTTGTAGTAAAAGAATAATCGAGATATTATATAATTTCTGAATTGATAACGTAACGTATGGGGAACTCGGATATATAGGGAACTCGGACACTTTTAGCCTATCATCAATTTGAAATTGTAATAACTTTTATTATATATACCTAATCATTTTCTATATTTGTTCAAATTGAAGAGAAGTTTTAGAAGATTATAATTTCATTTCAATTGAAAGAATCTAAATTAATTCAAAAAGTTGCAAAACATTTTGAAGTTTCTAAATCTATTTTAGCTGATAGGTTAACTGGAAAGAAAACATATTTCCAAATCTATGAAATAATTCAAATTCTTTTAAACGCAAAAGAAAATACTTTTGTATAATAGATTTCACAATTTATTATTATTAGATTCTTTGTTATACTTATACTAATGAAAAAAATAACCAATAAAATTCGTTTTCAATATATTCAGGAGTTGTTTAGATGTACAAATCCGCTCCGAATCCATTGAATAATTCACTCTTTAATATTACCAAAAATTCCACGATAATAGTAATCCATTTTAAAAAGAATGGATTATAAATCCACAATTTTGTTATTTAGATATAAAATCCATTTCGAATTTATTAGATAGACTTGAAATTGAAGCTTTTAGAGCTTTCAAAATAATATCAAAATGGATATTAAAGTGCATTTTTAATTTGAAGAATTTTATTTCAATTAAAAAAGAATTAAATAGTTTTACTTGTTTTTCATTTATTTTTCTTGTTCTTTTCATATGATTTTATATCATCATTCTAAAATTAAAAGTTAAATTGAAGATATACTATTATAAAGCGACAATAAAATGACTAATAAAAATGACTAAAAAGAATTTGTAAGATAAATGCCTTAGATTCTAGGCATTCTAATTGAAAATAAAAATAGCTTCAACTTTCCATTTTCCTTATAAACTTTGAAACCTATAAAAACCTATAAAAACACAGATTTTTCATAAAATAAAAACAAGAACTACTTTTCCTGATTTTCGTTTTTAATCCATACTTTTCTTTTTTCTATACAAATTTATTAAAAATACAAATTGAAATACAAATTGAATTTAAAATTTTAAAAAACCTATAAAATATTTAGATTATTTATAAAGTATTATATAAAAATCTATAAAATCCATGTTTTGATATTCAAACATAAATTCAAAATCCGTACCCAAAAAGAACAAATTATTCAACAAATTCGAAACGGATTTGTACATCCAAACGACCCCTCAGATCACATTATTTCGAATTCCTATTTCAATTGAAATTCCACTTATAAACTATAAATAAATCTATAAATTCCAAAAACAATATCCAAAATTTAAAATATATTATTCATATCAATTAAAACCTACTCAAATTAAAAAAACAATTTCAGAGAATATTCAGACTTAGTTTGATACATTTCATATATATCTCATTAAATAAAAATATGAATTAAATGATATATATAATATAAACAAAACCGAATTTAAAATTAGAAATACTCAAAGTATATATATTATAATCGATTCTATTCAGAAATTGAATTGGAAAGTTATAGTTAATAAACAAGAATGGATAATTATAATTGAATGTATTAATACAACTGAAAAGGCTCTATTACCTATAATCATTTTCAAAGCTGAGAATACAAATTTTGTATAGATCTCAAAGAATACATTTCAAAACTAGCAATTCTTTACTAATACAAATAAATAAACCTCAAATAATTATAGATTAAAATAGCTAAGGGGTCGTTTGGATATACAAATCCGCTCCGAATCCATCAAATAATCCACTCTTTTTGAGCACGGATTCTGAATTTACATTTAGATATTAAAACACAGATTCTGTAAATTTTTATACAATATTTTATAAATAATCTAAATATTTTATAGGCTTTTTAAAACCTTAAATAAAATCTATATTTCAATTTGTATTTCTAATGAATTTGTATGGGAAAAAGAAGAGCGTGGATTAAAAACAAGGATTAGAAAAAGCAATTCTCGTTTTAATCCATCAAATAATCTGTGTTTTTATAGGCCTTTATAGGCTTCAAAGCCTATAAAGAAAATGGAAAGTTGAAGCTATTTTTATTTTCAATTAGAATATCTAGAATTTAAGGTATTCAATCTTATCAAATTATCTTTTCAATCTAAATGCCTAGAATTTAAGGCATTTACTCTCCAAATTCTTTCTAATCATTTCACTAGCCATATTACTATCGCTTTATAATAGTATATCTTCAATTTCATTTTCAATATTTTGACAAAATCATATGAAATTGAAGAAAAGCAAATGAAACTATTCAATTCCCTTTCGAATTGAAAGAAAACTCTTCAAATTAAGGATCCATTTTGATATTCACTTTAGAAAGCTCTGAAAGCTTCAATTTTAGGTCTATTTGACAAACTCGGAGTGGATTTTATATTCAAACAACAAAAGCACGGATTTACAATCCATTCTTTTTAGAATGGATTGCTGCTATTATAGAATCCGTGGTAGCAGTAAAAAACGAATTATTCGATGAATTCGGAGCGGATTTGTATATCCAAACGACCCCTAAAAAGAGTTTTCAGATTAGAATTCAAGAAAATATTATATGATCGATTTCGACTTTTGATTATAGATAGCTATTCAAATCATATTATAAGCAGCTTTATTGTTTTTATATGAAGAAGAATATCGATTTATTTATATTATCTCCTTATTATTTTTATTTATTTTAGCCACTTGATATCATAATGTATGAGCCAATAAAACGATATCCTATTTTAAAAGTTGATCGATATTTTTGAATTAATATAAAGCGAATTCAAAGAACTAAATAGATAGAATTTTTTCCAAATATTAGAAAAAAAGCATAGAATGTTTTTAATATTAAAACTGATTGAAAAAAACTAATTTAATATTTTTCATTTTACATAAAATATTTGATTTATTATTATTTAATTTCTTTCAACAATTTTTTGTTTTACAAATAAAAATCTTTAATCAAAACCTAAACTTATTTATACTCAAAAGTTTCCCTTTAGATGAAATAGAATTAAGATAATCAAATCAAATCTTTAATATAATTTTAATAAGTAATGATTTTTCTGTATCACTAATTTATTGATATATTAAAAGAATGATTAAATTTATAGAATTTCAAAATATTGAGATAATTCTATTTCAAAAATAGTTCATTGATATTCAAAAAGTAATTGAAATTTTAAAGAAAAAAACTAAAGGTAAAAGAATCAAATTACAAAATCAATTTGTTTTTATTATTAAGAAAATAATGAAAATGATATATAAAATGGAGGAAAAATCGAAGAAGAAAAAGCTACGAGAATGGCTACACAAGTACCCAATTGAAGAAGCAGAAGAAGAAATTAAAAAAAAAGAGTTAAAGAATAATTTAAATGATTTACAATTGAAATTGAAGGATTGTATAGCTTGTAGAACAAGATTGTATGTAAAATAATTGAAAAAGTGTTCGAGTTCTTTATATATCCGAGTTCCTCATATGTTATATTATTATATTATATATTATTATATCGCTTTTCTTTATGATTGAATTTGATATAATCAGGTTTTTTATAGTAAAGATAAAAATTAAAATCTAGGTATTGTTTTTTATTATAATATAATAAGGTTCATTAGTCTTGGTAAGCGATATTTAGTTGTATAGAATCTTTGAAGGAATCAGGTATAGATATAATAATAATAATAGTAGGTTTCTTTTCATTAAATTATTTTTGATTATTAGAGTTGATGCTTTGGTTTTTATATTGATTGTTAAGATGGATCTTCTCTTTTAAGTCATTATAAATGCTTTACCATTAAATTATTTATATATTGATATCGGTGGTAGAAAGTTTATTAAAATAATTAATTGAAGTATTGATTAGATCTTAAGAGATTTTGAGTTTAAAATCAGTAACTTGTTATTCAATAATCTTTTTACATTTGATAGCAAGCTATTTGAATTTGAAAATAAAATTATTAAGTAAAATCTTTTTCATTTTATATTTATTATAATTTATAGAAGTTTTGTATAAGAGATTTAGAGTTTGATATTGCTTATTTAATTTATATTAAATGCCTATTAGGGGTCGTTTGGATATACAAATCCGTTCCGAATCCGTAGAATAATCTGCTTTTTTTGAATATGGATTCTGAATTTATATTTGAATATCAAAACATGGATTCCGTAGATTCTTATATAATATTTTATAAATAATCTAAATATTTTATAGGCTTTTCAAAATTTTAAATTCAATTTGTATTTCAATTTGTATTTTTGATAAATTTGTATAGGAAAAAAAAGAGTATGGATTGAAAACAAGAATCAGAAAAAACAGTCCTTGTTTTTATTCTATAGAAAATCTGTGTTTTTATAGACTTTTATAGACTTCAAAGTTTATAAGGAAAATGGAAAGTTGAAGCTATTTCTAATTTCAATTAGAATATCTGGAATTTAAGGGGATTTCAATTAAAATACTTAGAATTTAAGGCATTTATTTTTCAAAATTCTTTCTAATTATTTCACTAGTTATAATACTATTGCTTTATAATAGTAAATCTTTAATTTCATTTTCAATATTTTAGTAAAATTATATAAAATTGAAGAAAAGTAAATAGAATTATTTAATTTCTTTTGGAATTGAAAAAAAACTTTTCAAATTAAGAATTCATTTTGATATTCATTTTGGAAAGTTTTGAAAACTTTGATTTTAAATTTATTTGATAAATTCGGAGTGGATTTTATATTCAAATGATAGAAGTATGGATTAATAATCTTTTTATTTAAAATGGATTACTACTACTATGGAACTTATGGTAATAATGAAAAACAGATTATTTAATAGATTTGAAATGAATTTGTATATCCAAACGACCCCTTATAGTATATTATTTAGAAGGTTAAAGATTGGAATTATATGAATTGCTAGTAATTATATTAAAGTGTATTTGATTGTTTGTATAAATAGGATTGGAAAATAGATTAATAAGAAATATGATTTTTTTGAAACTCTGATTCATTTTTATAATTTGTAGTCAAATAGTAATTGATTGTATTACAAAAAGTTATAACGTGGTTTATCACCGGGTCGCCAATATCACCAAGTCGCCTTTTTTTTATACATACAAAATTCGTCTGTGCGCAACCGTGCACTTTCTTTATTTATGGATATAATTTAAAAAACTTTTCTAGAAATTATTATTCTCTATATAAATAATATAAATTTCTAATTGTTTATTAGAAATTCGATTTTATATAAGAATTATAATAAAAATAGTGTTTTTGTAATGCAAATCGTGACAATTTCGACTGTTTTTGGAATATAATATAAAATTTTAAAATTTTTGAATATCTGAATTTTTATTGTTATTACAGTTTTTTTTCTTTTTAAGAAATAATGATTAATTATTAAAATATGAATATCAAGAAAAGACTAATTTTGGTGTATAATAGTAAATAACGACCCGGTGATATTGGCGACCCGGTGATAAACCACGTTATATTGATCTTAATGTTTTACAATATTCTGTTTATTATTATTGGATTTTTCGAAAATAATAAAATACTTGTAATGAAATGAAGCTTACGAATTATTGTAAATAGTAATCTTTAATATTGTAATTGTATCTTTTAATTCAATAATCTTTGATCGAGTGTTAGTGGCTTGGACTTATATAGTGACGACTTGGGCTTATAATGAATTTGTAATTGATTTGGTTGAATTAAAAATAACTTAAATAATAATGAAATATAAAGTATTTGGATTATTAAAAAAATTTATAAAAGGAAAGATATCGACTTTAACAAAGTTGAAAATATAATTTAAGAAAAGGAATTATGGAGATAGATTAGATATAAGCGTTTTTAATACAAATATTTGATTATCTATTCTTAATATTTTAGAAATATAAAACATTAATGGTAGAATATATAATAAATCAATGATAAATGTGATCAATACAATTGAAATAAGGTATTAATAGGATTTTAGAAAAATAAAAAATATAAAATAAAGTTGTAATAATTTATTTGATGATAATATAAATTGTTAAGGTATAGGTAAAGATTTATATTGTATTATAAGGGTCCTAAAAGCTATGGAAGAATGAGGCCCTACTTATAGAAAGTAGAGCACACTAGTGATCCGTGTCTAAGGCACAAGGGCAATTACGAATGTGTAGTTGGCGTTGTGACAAACACTAAATCAAAATCCTAATCTTTTTATTGATAAACAAATCCTTGTTCAATATTATTATAATAATTTTTAATTCGTTTTATTAGTAATACCGGATAACAATATTACATATATTCACGATCGAATTATACCTGCTCAAGTTTATATAATGCGATCTTTGTATATAAATAATATATTAATATAAAGTCGAGAGATTCTTATTCAAAAGTTCTTATAAAAAATGTTATCAATATAAATTGATATTTTTTCTAGATTGTTGTTATATATCTAATCATTTCGATAATGACTATAGGAATTGTAAATAAAATGATTATAGAATTTAGTATATATAATTCGATTATTCGCATACTAATTCTATCAAAAAAAACTATTATCCTTCATTTTTTTATATTTTTTTAATTAAAGTTTTATTTCTCTTTTATTAATCAATTCAAAATCCTTTAATATCCAAAAAAGCCTTTTTTATTTAATTCTAGTTTTGCTAAAAAGCCTTTTGTTATCAACCAATTCATATACATTCTCTGTACAATATCTAAACTATTTTTCTTTTCTTTTCTTTTTGAAATTTAAGGAAATAGATTAAAATTGAAATATTTATTGAGAACTTTTTTTAAAAAAAATATTAAATAATAAAAAAATGAAAATGAAATATCAATAACTCTATATTTCAATTATCAATCTAGTTCGTATATAGTCTAATCGACTTTTATACGAATTTTTTGTTTTATTTATTTTTCGATATATATAATAAGAGTATTTATATTAATAAATCTTTCCAATACCTTATTAAGATTAATTTTAATCATTATATCAACTATATTATCAAATCTATTAATTCATTAAATTTCTATAAACTCTCTTCTTTCATATAATTATTGTAATACTATTATATTGATTATAAATCTCTTTTCTTTTGTTGTATCTAATTTGATAAGGCATTTGTATAACAAATACAAGTCTGTATAAACAATAACTGAAATATCAGATAGATTTAATTGAAAGATAATGATTTGCAAAGTTGATTTTATTATAAGGCTAATATCCATACCTTCTATTATATTATAAATTTCAGAAGCTAATATATTGTGTGTAATTCTTTTGCTTTTTGTATTATTATAATGTACAATATTCCCAATCAGTTTGAAAATGTTTTTATTTGATATATTCTTATTTGCTAATATAATAACATATCCAATTTGATTATTCAAATCTTTATTACTTGCAAACAATCTGTCAATAAAGATAAATAGTTTTATATAATCTTATACAAAAGGAATAACAGAAAATCCTTAATCAGGGGTTTTAATTTATTAATCAAATCTTTTATTAAACATTTTGATATTATTCTTTAATAAATCTTAATATTATATAGTAATGGATAAGTTATATAATACTTTTGATTGGCAAATTGTAATGATATATGTATCCTGTGCTTGTTACTTGCAATATTGTTCGGGATTAATAACTTTTGTGAATTCCTTTTCTTATTCTTTTTATATAAAAATGAAACTATTTTTATCTTATTATATAATATAATTTTTAAAGATTAAGGGTGAATTGTATATTAGATATATATTAAGTTTTGTTTTGATATTTATATTCTTGAATTCTTTATTCTCAAAATCCATAAATTCTTGATCTATTAATATAAATATATTATATAAATACTTATCTTGAAGCTCTTTTAGAAACCTTGTTAATACAATTCGATTAAGTAATGTTTTTGACTATATATATACTTATATAATATCTTATATTATAAGTATAATATTTATTCTTGTTAATATAGAAACTAAAATTATAATAATTCTTTGACTTAATCTTTGAAGTATAAATACTTGAATCAAAATTGATTCCTTGTCAGAATTATTATACATTTATATAACGAGATAGGATTTCTTATATAAGGAATCTATTATATATCCTTTTACTTTATTTATAAAATATAAATTAAATAATCTTTTAATATATATAAGGGAATTATATTTAATAAACTTGAAAATATCATTTACAATCAGATTATCAATCTTTTATATTTACAAAACTTCGAATAATAATCCTTTTATAATAATAATTTCTTTTATACAAAGTTTTATTATAAGATTTAAAATCTTCTATTCTCTTTTTATAATAAATACTTTTATCAAATCCTGATTATTTTGTATAGTCGTAAGGAGTTGATTATATTTGTTATTGATTATATAAATATTTTAAGATAATAATATTTTAAGGATTTTCATTTTGAGGATTGTATATTAATTAAAAATAAAGATAGAATCTTGTATTGAAATCTGTTTGGGAATTCATATGGGATTTTGTAATTTATAGATTTCAAATCTTAAATTATTTATATTTAAAAAGATTATCGGGGATATTTCAAATAAAAATAATTAATCACTTATTTCGAATTTATTTTATTACGTTTTTTTATAGAATAGTTTTATTATTGTAATATGAGATTCTATTAGATTATAAAGGAAATCCATTATATAATTTTGATGAATAATTGTAAATAATTTGTAAGATTTTATTCAATCTTTTTTTTCTTTTTATATTTGTATTAAAAAATTGAAGAGTAAATTGAGTGTTTTGTATATATTAAGATTATTATAAATAATGAATATATTTTGAATTATTTGTTTTACTTAAATGTTATATATTTCTTTTATTATAAAATAATATACAAATATTCTTTTCAAGATAAATAGAGATAATAGATTGTATAAAACTATCCAAAGGTGAACTCTATATATAAGAAATATTGATACAAACCTATTTGAATCAACAATATTGTTAACTATTTTTACTATTATTTGCAAAATTGATTCTTAATCAAATTTATTGTTTTTAAAATTTTTCTTAAATATTTTGTATATATATTGTATTGAAATATAATATCTTTTGACTTTTCTAATTATATTATAAGATTCGATAAAAACTTTTCGAATATCAATTTGAAATAATTTTGTGTTTTGCCTGAATTCATTTGATATAAAGTTCGTACCAACATTATAGGATATATAATCTAATAAATTCAAATATATATCAATTCAGTATTTTCGAATTATATTCTATATAATTTTAGTAAATATATTTTATATAAAAATTATAATATTATATATAATTGCTTTATTAATAATATACAAAACAAGATTTTTAATGATATAAAATATATTAAGAATAATAAAATAATTAAACTCGATATCATTCTTGATAATAAATTTGAAACGCCCTAAGGATTTTATATAAAATTAATAATATTTATAGAATTTATTGAATTTCTTAATTATATAAATATCAATATTAATATGATTAATTTGATTTAAAAGATTTGCGAGTTTTTGTATAAATAGGTATTTAAATTTTGAATAAATTTGTTAAAATTTTATTTCTATTAAATGATTATATATAATTGTTTTTTCCTTTTAATCCAAAAGTATAAAAGGATATTTTTATTTGTGTACAATTGGGATTATCTTATCTTTTTGCCTTAAAATATTGGTGAGATTGTTAAATAATATTTGTAAGCAATCTATATTCTAAATATATATATAAAAAATAATATATTTGTTGGTATAATTGAAAAAATAATAGTATTAAGAAATGTATTGATTATAATATCATCTTAAAATTATATAGAATCTTTTCCGAATTTGATATTATATATAGAATCATTTATATATTTCATATTCTTTTTCCTTTCTAATATTTGAATTTATAGCTTGTTTATTATTAAAGCTCCTGATATATTTATATCAAAAATAATATCTTGAAAAACACTAGCTGAATATCGATTTTTAAATTAGAAAACTTTATATTCTTTTGTTATTTATTATACATTTATTGAAATTGATTTTATTACAAATATATATATATATAAGGGATTATCTATTAAGAGATTTAGCTATATATATTCTATTAATTGATTTTACTTTAGCAAAATATATTTTATATTTTATCAATTAATTATTCGAAAAGTCAATTTGCTAATATTTAATAATATTTTATTTATTAGAAATTTCGTTAAATTCAATTCCGGCATTATTTGAATTGTTTTTATATATAAAAAGAAATTGATGAAATTGGGTTTTATCTATTTGATATTTTGTTATAAATTAATTGTATCATGTTTTTTGTTTTCTTATAGAATGATTTATTAATCAATAATCCAATTACTTATATATATAATATTTTAATACTATACAAAGATTAAATCGTTTTATTAATTAAGATATAAATCATTCTTTTAAAAGTCTTCCTTGATTTTTGACTTTGTAATATTAGTTTTGATTATAAAATAAATTTAGCCTTTATATATACAATCCGTTCAATAAATTTCCGTGTTGAGCAAATCATTAGTTATTTGATTAATAATATAAACATTTATTATTCATATTCGCTCAATTTGATCAATAGCATTTCGAAGATCAGTACAAAAATCTTTATATATTGATGCAAATTATAATAATACAAAATTGTATTTAGAAATTTTACAATATATATTCAAAATCTGATCTTTTAGTATTAATTCTAATTGATATAAATATATTAATCTGTATTACAATATATAAAGGATTTCGAAGAGCTTTTCTAATTATTTTAAAAATGTTTTTTTAGAATGTTTTTGTATAATATATAGAAATGTTGTATTATATCATTTAATAAAATATTTCTGATATTTCTTTTTAATTTCGAAATGTGCTTTTATATATATAATCATTTCATTAAATCTTAATTTCTAATTATTGATTTTATTATAATAAAATGATAAAGTAAGATCTTAAAGTATTATCAAAAATGCTAATTTGTATTGAGTTTGATTGAGTTCGACTTTTCTATATAATTTGTAAAATAATTGAAGTTTTTTTTTTAAAAAGTTATATTTTCTATTATTATATTTGAATTCGATATTGTTGTATATTTTTATTAAATCTGGTAAAAGGTTTTGTATATAGTTTGTATTTAATGTTTTATATAATATTAAGTGATTGAGTAGTATAAGATAAGAAAAAGATTGATTTTGGAATTATCGTTTTGATTTATTCTGTTATATTTGTTTGAAAAAATCTGATATAGATAATATTTGAATTTGAATTGATTTCTTTAATGTAATAATATCCTATATATTTATATATTTTGTTTTCAATAGTATTATCTATATTGCGAATTGATTATTTATATAATAATATCAATATTCATTTGGATTTCTATAAAATCTGAATTCTTTAGATTTAATTGGTTTTTTTAGATTGCAGTATTTATTTTATATAGAAGTATTTCAAGAATTGAAAAAATCATATTGAATAGTAATATTCGATATTATATTATATCGAATTGATTTGTTTGTATAATGTATATAAGTATATAATAGATGCAGATAGAATCGATATAAAATCAAATTATTCTGAAGAAAATATAATTGTGGTTAGAGATTTCTTTTTAGTATATAATTCGAAAAAAATAATATAGGAAATGTAATATTCTAGTTCTTTTATATAAATTGTATATAAACTCAATCTAATACAATCTTATTTGTTTTCTTCAAAGATATCTTTTCTTATTCAGTTTAATCTTTTTGTTTTATAATTGAATTATTCAATTATTGATTAGTATTGGATAAACCTAATAAAATAGTATATACACAAAAGTATATAGATTAAAGATACTATAGTTTTATTTACTCTTTTTATATAAAAAGGGCATTTCTAAACTATATATATATTCTACCCTATATACACATGAAGGATGTAAGTGGGGATAGAACATGACACGTTCTTAGGGGTCGTTTGGATATACAAATCCGTTCCGAATCTGTTGAATAATCCGCACTTTTTCAAAACGGATTCTAAATTAATATTTGAATATCAAAATGCGGATTTTGTTAAATAATTTGTTTTTTAATAAATTTAATATACTTAATATATTTTGTAATAGAAAGGAAATAAATCATTCTCAAAATGATATTAAACAATTTGTATTTTCTAATGAATTTGTATAAGAAAATAAAAGTGCAAATTGAAAACAAGAATTAGAAAAAGTAATTCTTGCTTTAATCCATCAAATAATCTATGCTTTTATAAGCCTTTATAAACTTCAAAGCCTATAAAAGAAATGAAAAGTTGAATTATTCCTATTTTCAATTAAAATGCCTAGAATTTAAAGTATATACCCCTCAAAATCCTCCCTGATTATTGTATTAGCTATAATACTATCGCTTTATAATAATATATCTTCACTTTCACTTTCAACATTTTAACAAAATCATATAAAATTGAAAAAAAGCAAATGAAACTATTCAATTCCTTTTCGAATTAAAAGAAAACTTTTCAAATTAAGGATCCACTTTGATATTCACTTTGAAAACCCTCAAAACTCTAAAATTAATAGATTTTATATTCAAATGATAAAAACACAAATTGAAAATCTGCTTTTTTTGAAATGAATTACTACCACCACAAAATCTGTAATGGTAGTAAAGAATGAATTATTTAATGGATTCGGAATGGATTTGTAAATCCAAACGACCCCTAATCCGGATTCAAATTTTGAAACGTCACAATGTGTTTTCACTTGAATAAATATATAAACCTCCCTTTTCAAACCTTACGATTTCTAAGTAACTTTGGAATCCAAATTCAAGTAAAGACGATTAATCAAATTCTTTCAAATCTTTCAGATTTTTGGGGTTGTAAAAGCCACACAGCAGAAGCATAAGGGGTCGTTTGAATATACAAATCCGTTTCGAATCTGTTGAATAATCTGCTCTTTTTGGGTGCAGATTCTGAATTTATATTTGAATATCAAAACACAGATTTTGTGGATTCTTATACAATATTTTATAGATTCTTCAAAACCTTAAATTCAATTTACATTTCAATCCATACTTCTAATAAATTTGTATAGAAAAAAGAAGAGTGCGGATTGAAAACAAGGACCAGAAAAAGCAGTTCTCACTTTAATCCATTAAATAATCCGCGCTTTTATAAGCTTTTATAGGCTTCAAAGCCTATAAGGAAAATGGAAAGTTGAAGCTATTCTCACTTTCAATTAGAATGCCTAGAATTTAAGGCATCTATCCCTCAAAATCCTCCCTAGCCATTTCACTAGCTATAATACTATCGCTTTATAATAGTATATCTTTAATTTCACTTTCAATATTTTGACAAAATCACATGAAATTGAAGAAAAACAAGTAAAACTATTCAATTCCCTTTCGAATTGAAAGAAAACTTTTTAAATTAAAGATTTATTTTGATATCCACTTTGGAAAGCTTTAAAAGCTTCAATTTTAAATCTATTTAACAAATTCGGAATGGATTTTATATTTAAATAATAGAAGTGTGGATTTACAATCCACGTTTTTTAGAATGAATTATTATCATGGATTGTGGTGGCAATAAAGAACGGATTATTCGATGGATTCGGAGTGGATTTGTATATCCAAACGACCCTTTAGTACTAATTGTAATAAACTAACATATATTTGTAATCGAATAAAATAAAATTAAAAAAAAGGTTCAAAGGCCAGTTCCTCTTCAATTTTCGTGAAGTCTATTATAGGGTTCGTTTGGATATACAAATCCACTCCAAATCTATCAAATAATCCACTCTTTTTGGATATGGATTCTGAATTTATATTTGAATATCAAAATATAGATTCCATAGATCTTTATATTATATTTTATAAATAATCTAAATATTTTATAAGCCCTTCAAAATCTTAAATTCAATTTGTATTTCAATTTATATTTCAAATAAATTTGTATAGGAAAAAAAAGAATACAAATTGAAAACAAAAATTAAAAAAAAACAGTTCTTATTTTTATTCTATAGAAAATCTATATTTTTATAGGTTTTTATAGGTTTCAAAATCTATATGGAAAATGAAAAGTTGAAGTTATTTCCAATTTTAATTAAAATACCTGGAATTTAAAGGGATTTCAATTAAAATATTCAGAATTTAAGGTATTTATTTCTCAAAATCCTTTCTAGCTATTTTATTAGTTATAATACTATTGTTTTATAATAATATATCTTCAATTTCATTTTCAATATTTTGATAAATTATATGAAATTGAAGAAAAAGAAATAAAACTATTCAATTCTTTTTCGAATTGAAAAAAAACTTTTCAAATTAAGAATTCATTTTAATATTCATTTTGGAAAGCTTTGAAAACTTCAATTTTAAATCTATTTGAGAAATTCGAAGTAGACTTTATATTCAAATAATAAAAGTGTGGATTTATAATCCATTCTTTTTAAAATGAATTACTACTACTACAGAATCCATAATAACAGTAAAGAACAAATTATTCAATGGATTCGGAGCGGATTTATACATTCAAACGACCCCTTATATTAAGTCTTCTTGTATTAGATTATTAAGTTATTGATAGATTTTTGAAAAGTTTTGTATAAATTGCTAATAAAAATTAGTAAATCCTAGGAATCGTTGTAGATCTTTTATAAAAAGAAGCTACTTTTAGAAAATAATGATAGCAATCTTATCTAGATGTATTTGTATATTTTTATTTATAATAATCAATCCTAAATAATATATCAAGATAGTTTCAAATTTGTATTTGTTAATATCAATTTGGAGATCGATATTAGTCAGTTTTTATATTATGTTTTGAATGTGATCTCTATATTTTAATAAATCTGTTAAATATATAAGAATATTATTTAAATAGATGGTATAGTATTTATTAAGTTTATTAAATAAAGTATGATTAATATAATATTGAAAAAAGGTTGGAGTGTTATAGAGATCGAATAATATAATTAGGGATTTAAAGAGTTTGAGGTAAATAATAAATACTATTTTCCATTTGTTATTCTTTACAATCTATATTTTATTAAGGATAATAATGATATCTAATTTAGTATATAACTTAATATTATAAAGTATATTTAGGGTTTCGCGAACGATTAGGAGGGTGTATCGGATTTTATTGTAATGTTGTTCAATCCGCAATAGTTCTAGCAAATATATACACTGCTGTTAAACTTTATAGCTAAAAGTAAAGGTGTAGCACTATAGGATCTAGATTTACAAATGAAATCTTTATTAAGATTGTTATCGATTCATTTATAGACTATTTATAGTTTAAATAATGAAAATGATTGATTCTTAAAGTAAAAGGACTTTTTCCCAAATATTAATTCGATTTTGTGATTTTAGACTTAGTATAATAAGAGAATATTGATATTTCGGGAAAGGAATATAAATAATTTGTTTTGTAATTAATGAGGAAGCTTTTTTTGTGTATTAATATTACTAAATTTAGGTTTTCCAATAAGGAATTTAAAGATATCCGTTTTCGAGATTCATTATAGGTGGGTTGGTTTATAACAATGGAGAACAAAATCATATAGATATGAGAATAATTATATAAAAGTTTTGTAAAGATTTTTATTGTTTTATAGAATATTCTTGTATTTTTGATTTTCGAGATTAATAAAGTTTAAGTAAGAGATTGTTTTTAGAGTTATTGGTGTTATAAAAACGACTTAATTCAATTCATTCTAAATGAATTAGATTGTTCGGATATTATTTTATTAATAAAAGAAAACAAAGTTTATAGCCTGGAATCAACAGATATCCTCTATATTAAGATTCTCCCTAAATAGTTACACATTTAAAATTAAGATAAAGAATAACGTGGTTTATCAGTACATGCACCATATCAGTACGTGCACCACTTTTACCTCAATTAACACTTTCGAATTCATATTATTTAACAACCATTGATTCAATTGATTAAAACTATTAAGAATCTAATAATCTAGGATCTATTATATTAATTTGACAGGTTCTTGTATTATAACCTGTTTTTCCATATTTACTATAGTATCGACTAAAAAATGCTTCCCTATTAGAATTCTTTTTATTTTGATGCCTATCGCGTTGAATTTGAATATCAACCTTTTATTGAAATAATATATTTATAGCTTTCTATTTAATAAATACTTCCCCTTAACATAATTGGATTTTTTTTGCATGCTGACATTTGCTTAATACTTCATTTGCCTTTCGAAGTATATAAATCTCTACATTCAAAAGTGTATTCTTATATACTAATTTCTTTGTATCTTTAATTAAAGCTAATACAGTTTCAAATAAAGGTATAGAAAAGTTTGATTGATAACAAATTATTCGAGATTTAATTAATATTAATTAAGAAAGCATTTCTATAGAATTGTAAGGTATTTGAGAAACCCAAGGATTTGAACTAGGAGGAGGAGGAATAGGTATATAATTCGAATATCTAGTTTAAAAAGCATTACTTCAGAATCAAATCGAATTAATCCTGCTTCTCGAAATCCTGATTTTATATTCTGATTTGTAATTGATTGTTGATATACAGTTTTGAAAGCTATAAAGAATTCAACCTTTGAGATATAATTAATATATACTCTTATAAACCCTTCAATTTGTATACTATACTCTTGTTTTAAGATATTAAAACATTTAATATTAAGAGACTAGATTAAATAATTTGAATATAATAGTAAATATATATATTTAATATTATTCTTCTTATAATAGTCCTGGAATAGTACTAATTCATGACTTTCATACCCATCCAGCACTAGCATTCTATATTTGCTTTTGGTTTGATTTCTTGTATATTTATCGAAATATTTCAATTATTCTAAACCTGTCTTATTATTTTTCCACCCATTGCTTATAGGTTTAATAGCCCAATCTACAGGAAGATTGATTTCTATATACCAATTGGAAAGATATATCTATCCTTGAATTATCAGAAATGAAGATATAATATCCCTTTTATTATTGCCGCATATGATTGTTATAGCCCATTCTCGATTATCTAATTATATAGCTTTACTTCTACCGCATCTCTCAATATCAATAACAATCATACCAATACTTATCATTTCTATCATAAAGTCTATTTCATCGAAGTTTTATAAATCGTAATCGAAAATACTAAATTTCGCTCGCATATTCGATATAAATCGAAACCAGTCTTGAATAAATATAGGATCTTTGCAAAAAGCTTTTTGAAAATCATAAACGTGTTTAAAATACATTCTTAGCTCCATACAACGTTTTATAAATCGATAAGCCTAAAGTTTTCCAACTCATTTTATATTTCGAAAATCTAGAATATAATTCGCCATATCTTCCATTCCTTTAACTTTAGGATTAAATCCATTATCATCTATATCAATTATATATTGAATAATAATATCCTCTTCTAATTCAATAAGTTTTTACTATATTAATCAAATCTCAACCGCAAAAAGTATTCCATTCATTCTTCGAATAAATATTATATAAATGATATTATATAGCTTAACAGCCTTTCTAAAGAATAACTTTTTGTTTTGTCGAATAGCCTCAATAGCTAAGAATATTCAAGCTTCTTTATAAATTGATTGTATATTAACTGATTGATATATCGCATATTGTAATTGAATGATAAGAATTGAGGTAAAAGTGATGCACGTACTGATATGGTGCACGTACTGATAAACCACGCTAGTGGTAATAAATTTTATTATAGAGTAGAATTACAATGATATGATTCGGCGGTTTTTTTAATTAAAACTAAATAAGTACTGGAATGATTACCAATCATATAGACTTATATATACACTCCTCCTTTACAAGTTCTAATATAATAATAATTCACTCCTTTTATAAATATTTTATCTATAACAGTATTATAATCTTTATTTAAATACTTTTTAAAAAAAATGTAGCCTTCATCCTCAATATCATTCTCCATATATAAATACTGATAAATAATCTTTTGACTCTAATTTAATCCTTTCCGAATTTCAATAAAACTAACCTTAATCCTCTTCACATTTTAAATAAAATCAATCTTAATCGAAAGCTTTTTTAAGATTCTGATAAGACTTGATACTAATCAAAATGAGTTTACTATCGAAGCTTGTATTGTATTCAAGGAATCCCAAAAATAATATTTTGTAATATAATAGATTGATATAAAGGAAAGAGTCATTTTAGACTAATCTATAAGAGAGTTATAGTATTAAAGTCAAGATAATCTGAAAAAATTAGTGTTTTTAAGGAAAAAGTAATAACAAAGAATAATCAAATCTTATAATATAGATCCATAGCTATTTCCATAATAAAATAATTAATAATAATATTTATTACTTTATTATTTGCTAAATAAAGTTTTTATCAATATGATAGGATTTGGGTTTATATCTTATAATTTTTAATAAAGGTATAATCAGCAAAGACTTCTTCAAAATATTTGTTATTAATAGAACTAATCATATTAAAAAAAGAGCTATATATTGAAAACATAATAATTTAAACAAATAAAGATTTACTATTTATAAAACTAAATTGTAAGGACTTTATGTTAATTATAATATATTTTATTTATTTCTTATTTCTAAATAACTTTTGTAAATGATTTATTATAAAGATAATATATTTTCCAAGAGATTGTATAGATCAGATTGAGCAAATAGTGGAGTTGTATTTTACACGGGTATATTGAAAATATTCTCAAAAATAACAAAAAAATGTTTTCGATATAATTATAAAATATATTAAATTGTTGATAAGATTAGAAATTATTTCGAATATTATTATTATTGCTATAACTATTTTGAGAATTATTTTTTTGGAAATCGTTTTGATTATAAAATCCTTTCCGATTGTTAGGATATTGATTAGAATATTGATTGCTTTATTCAACAGAAGCACCTCAATACAAACTATAACTATCAAAATCTCTATGGGAATCTGCGAATTCTGAGCTTTCTTTAGCTATTCATTATACATCCACTTGTTTCTTGATATTACAATCCCATACCAAATGATTAGGTTTTTTATAATAATAATAAAGATCAAATCGATATTCCTTGTTTCATTATTGATTTTATATTTTGAAAGTATTGAAATTCATAGATTCAAATAATATTAATATAATAAACAATATATTAGTTAGGGGTATATAGGAGTATATAAAGCTTAAATTCATTCTTGATTCTAAAAGATATTCATTCTCCTATAAATTCTAGTTCTAAACTTCAAGTTTTTGTTTTCAACTTTTGATATTAATAAAAAAACAAGGATTAGAATCTTATATAAATAATCATTAAAGGTTATAAAAAACTTTTCTTTTCATTGCTATAACTATGTTATATGATTGCTTATAGTATACTATATCAAGATGTTTTAATTGAATTTGAAAAACTGAAAAAAACATCTTATCGGTTATCTTGAATTTATCAAATCGGATTGAGGCTTTGTATACTATATCGATTAAGATATAAAGTCTATCGAGTTTGTTAAAAAAGGAATCGTTAGTAATATAAATCGAGATTATATTAATAATATTATTTATATCAATCAATTTCTTTTGATATATGCAGTCATTAATAAGAAAAACTAAATATAAAAACTTCTTTCCTTTTGTATTGAAAACAATCGGATTGATTATTCAACAGATTTGTAAGCCTTATTTTCAAATAGTATATTTCTTTTATTGAAATATTAATTTTATCTTTTTTTTTAAAAAAGACTCAGAATTCTTCAAAGTTTGTTGTTGACTAGCTTTATTTTGAATAAAAGCGTTTGATGGACTTTGTACGAATTGATATAATAATAATTGAGTTAATTAAAGTTAAATATTTGATTAATTATTTATAATAGTTTAAAGAAAGTATTCTATAGTTAGATTTTGTTTAAATGCTTATTGAATAATAAAAAGTGAATCGAATATACAATTAATAATATTGTACAAATAATTAAAATAATCTTGTTGATTAAGTCGCACACCCTACTTTTGGGCCACCCCCCTTTTGGGCCACCCTTTTACACCAAAACTAGTCATTTTGATATATTAATATCTTTTTCAAAACTAAATATATTTTTATGAAACATTATATATATAATCTTTATATAGATATCAATCAATTATAAAAGTTTTAGATTTTTCATAATTTTTTTGATTGAAACTCAGAAGATTGAAATATTGGTTTTCGAATTTGTATAGGAATCACATACAAATTTGAAATCTTATTAAAAACAATAATAACTTTTTAACAAAAACTACTAAAAATAAATTGTAAAATTTTATAAAATTTTTCAAATATTTGTTATAATAAAATACAAAAAAAGATTATAAAAAATGAGTGAATATCGATTTATAAAGAAATTATTGATTTCTATTCCCTGTAAATTTTAAAATCTCAAATAAAATCTTAATACAAGATAATAAAATTTCAGAGCTTAGACTTTTATATACAAATATATAAAAGGATATAATGAAATTTTATACTTTATTTTTAGTAATTTTTGTTGAAAAGTTATTAATGTTTTTATCAAAATTTCGAATTTGTATGTGATTCTCATATAAATTCAATATTTCAATCATTTATATCTTATTACAAAAAATTACTAAAAATCTGAAAATCTCAAAATTAGCTTATATTTAAATAAAGAATCTATATTCCAAATTTCAATTAATAATATCAATAAATGAAGAAATTAAAAATCGCGATTTTCTTTGTTTTTGGTGTGAAAAAGTGGCCCAAAAGGGGGGTGGCCCAAAAGCAGGGTGTGCGACTTATGTATTAATATTGATAAAGAAAGGGGATTATAAAGTTTATATTCCTAGAAACTAAATTGTTTTTTTGCAATTTATTAATATTGATTAAAAGTATTGTTGATTTCAGTTCTAAATATTTTAGGCAAAACAGATAATAATAGATCAGTACTTAAAGTACTCAATATATCAGCTATAATAAGAAAAGAGGATGAAATAAAGATGTAAACAAAAATGAAAACAAAAATGAAAACGAAAATGAAGAGTGTTAGCGCAGGACACGATTAATCAGCCTAAAAAATGCCGGGGTCACCAAGAACTTGGGCCTTAGCAAAGGATCGGGAAGTTAATAGTAATAAACTTTAGTTTTAAAACTACCAGCTTGGTTTACAACAAGTCCATAATCTATAATGAAATAAAAAGAACTAAAAGAATCTATGATATTAGAATCTACAATAAAAAATAATATATAAAAAATCGAATATACTCTAAACTAACCAAAGTATAAAATTAGTTTTGATTAAAATCCAATATATCTTATTATCTAATCTCTAACATATCAATTAATATCTTCCCAATATATTCCCTATTATTGAGCCCTGATATTCTAATTTTATTATATACCTTAACAAAAAAGATAATTAATATAACAGAAAAATACATAAAATCCAATACCTTAAATTCCCTTCCCAAAAACCCTACACCAGATCCAAAGGCTACCCACCTCAAAGAATTAAAACAATAGAAACAAAAACTTCTTTACACTATTAAACTTTACAAAAAAAAAGTGTAAACCAATTTCGAATTTGGGCCGACTTGCTGTTTATTTATAATATAAAAATAGAAAAAAATATAAAAGGAAAAAAGAAAAAAAAAAAATAAAACAAAAAAGAAATCGCAAATCAACAACTCTCAAAAAATACTTTGAAAAATCAATTGAAAAGCTTCATAAATTCATTCAAAACTATAACAATATATTCGAAATCATATCATTAATCTATAAAGAAGAATCTTATAGGGTTTTGTAAACAATCACCTTTTTTGAAGAAACCCCGGCTAAGCGATGGGCCGATACTAAATCAAAAATAATGAACCTGACTTAAACGAAATTCATAGAATTCCTATACAACTTGATACAAATACTTTAGGCTAGGTGTTGGGAAACCTTTTTCAAATGATTTAAATTTCAATAAAAACAAAAAAGCATATAGAAATATACTACTATTTTGACTAAATATAAAAACAAACTCGAAGATATCCCGGCTTCTATCCGTTTAAATAAGTTTATCCAGGGACTCAAACTCCTATTGTAAAACAAGGTTACAAAGGCAACTAATCTTTTGATGATTATCGAAAAAGCTATAATTTTGGCTAGTCAATTTGAATACAATTGGAAGAACTATAAAGGGAGCCAAAAGTATATTGGACACCATCTAATAATATCTTGGTCTAAATGATTCTTGTTAGAATCGCTGATTATAGGACAAACCCTTATTGAAACAAATTGGAGTCATTTTAAGTTTAATAGTATTCCAATAAAGATTCGAGGCTATTTCAAGGAATATTTGATTTGTTTCTTTTGTAATAAAAAAGGTTATATAATTATAGATAATGATTGTATCAATAAAAAGTGGATTAGTGTAGTAGAAATCTAGGAGAATGATTAGATAAACAAAAGAGTAAAAAATGGAATGGATTAATAAACAACGCTGACTTTATTGATTATAATATATAGCGAATGATAATATAATGCTAGATCTTTAATGCTATATATACAGCCTAGTATTGCAAGGAAAATACTATAAATTCATTAACGAATTTGAATATCATCTATGAAAATATCACTAGGTAATACAAACTAATAAATACCAGGAAACGATTGTACTTTATTGAAAGCATTATTAATGAAAAGTTCTAAGTCCAGGGGGAGTATATCATTCCAATACAGGTGTTTGATTTAGAAGGAATGAGATGAGATTTTCAGGTTACAGTCTATAGTTATTATAATATCGAACAACATCTTATCCTAGGCTTGTTATTCCTAAAGCAAATAGAAAAAGATATATATCAATGAGGGTAGAGTAGGTAGAACTATATTGATAAAGTAGAGATAGATATTTTAACTTTTAAGGAATTTGAATAAATAGTTTTAAAGGAATCTGAAAATGTTTTGATAATAATAATGATAAAGTTATCCAAAAATGGTTAGATGTATATCCAGTCTATTTCTGAATACAAATGTCTTCGAAATTAGTAAGGATATATATACTGAAGGAAAGAAAAGATTTTTATAATAAGGAACAAAATAACTAAGGTTTTTGAGGAGTATTAGAAGTTTGTAAATGTATTTAATAATGTGAGAGCCAATATTTTAATAGAAATAGAAGAATTTATATATATAATTAATATCATTAGGGAATTGTTGTTTATGTTACTTTATAAGTTTTCTAAATTATAATTAATAGTTCTAAAGAAATACTTGAAGAATACCCTAAAAAAAGAATAGATCAAATATTCCAATAATTTAGTAAAGGTCTTCATCCTATTTATACCTAAAAAGAATAGATCCCTACAATTATGTATAGATTATAGAAAATTGAACAAAATTATAATAAAAAATCGATACTCTTTCTCTTTGATTAATGAAATTCTAAATTAATTAATGAATATAAAGATATTTATGAAATTTGATATAAGGGATATATATCATTGGATTTGGATTAGATTTGGTAATAAATGGAAAACTGTATTTTGTATTAGATATAGTTTATTCGAATATTATATTATGCTTTTCGGATTAATAAATGTTTTTATAATCTTTTAATTATATATTAATTGGGTATTGATTGGTTTGTTGAATGATTTTGTGATTGTTTATTTGAATAATATTTTAGTATATTTAAAGAAAAAACAGGATTATATGGAATACATCCATAAAGTATTGGAATAGCTTTGATAATATAAGTTTTTTGTGAAATTGAATAAGTGTAAATTCAATATTATGGAAACAGAGTTTCTAGAGTTTATTATAATTATTAAAGGTATAATTACAAATCTGTACTAAATTCAAATTATTATAAAATAATCAGAATCTAAGACTTTCAAAGAAATCCAAATATTTTTGGAATTCACCAATTTCTATAAAAGATTTATATATCAATATTTCCAAATTGCATTTGGATTTATTGATATATTAATAGGAATAAAACAAGGAAAGAAATCAGAATATTTTGAATTGATTGTTGCTATATTAGTCAGTTTTTTAACACTAAAAAATAAATTTCAAAAAGTATTTATATTATAGCATTTCGATCCCAATCTATCTTCGAAAATAGAAACAAATGTTTCTGGAAAGGTTTTAAAAGAAATAATATCTTAATAATATAATTCCAAAAAAAATAATACTCAAATATATTAATACCCAATAATGTTTTGATTAAAAAAGATATAACCAATAGAATGTCGGTATATAATCTATGATTAAGAATTATTGACTATTATTAAATATTTCAAAGAATAAAAAAGGTATTTGAAAAAAGTCCAATTTATTATTAAAATGATTATGGATTATAATAATTTCAAATATTTTATTTTAATATAATAATTGAGTCAAAGATAAACAAGGCAAGTTATATACCTATCACAATATGATTTTAATATTCATTATTAAAAAGAATCCACCAATCCTGTGAATGGATTTAATAGAAAACCAGACTACATAGATAATAATAAAAATAAAGATATAACCTAACTTTTAATATTTCAAAAGAAAATGAAAGGAAGTTTAACAATCCAAATTGCTAATTGAATAAAGAATTAATCTAATGAAAAGTTGGGAATAGTGAAATTTATTAGGGTAGTAATTTGATAGATCCCAAATAGAATTGTTAGTTATATAAAAGATTATATTAAAAGTCCAGAGTTTAGAGGAACTGTAAGTAAGGGTATAGAGGCAGAAAAGGAGTATATTGATATCACGGCTAGTCTCAGCTCACAGTAGGCAAACAAGGGGAATAAGGCTCGAAACCCCATCGATTATAACTTACAAAACTTAGTAGGCAATATACCCACCATACCCAGAGTATAAACAAAGATAACCACTGCAACCACAACTGCTTATAAAGCCAAAACAAAAACTTTAATAAAAGTAATCCGGATAGTTCAAAAAATAGATTCGGATTGTATTAAAATAAAAACAATTTTAAATAATCAAAAGAAATACACTCTGAAAGATAATATATTGTATCTAAATAATCTGATTTTTATTCCTAGAGACACTATACTAAGGGCAAAACTGCTTCGACTACATTACAACGATCCTTTGGCGGGGCATTTTGAATAAAATAAAATTATAGAATTGTTAACAAAAAATTATATATAAAACAACTTATAGAAAGATATTGCTATATATATAGAAAAATGCAATTCTTATCAAAGGAATAAATCCAAATATTACAAATTCTATAGGGAATTAGATAATTTATTACAGTCTACCTATCTGTAAACCGAAATTTCCATAGATTTTGTAATAGGATTATTATTTACGAGCAATCTACAAAACAAAAAACAATTCTTCGATAGTATTTTAATAATAGTGGATCGATTTACAAAGATGATACAATATATATTCTGTTATAAGACAATCGATATTATAGAATTAGTATTCCTAATATAATCCAAAATATTTTCAAAATTTGGAATTCTGAAAAGGATTGTATCGAATAGAGGAATTGTATTTACAAATTATTTTTGGTTTACTTTTTGTTTTTATTTAAAAATAAAATATCAGTTTAATACCACATTCTATTTACAAATGGATAAATAAATAAAAAAACAAAATCAAATACTAAAATATTATTTTAGGATATATATTAAAATAAAATAGGGGAATTGGGGGATAAAGCTATTAATAATAGAATTTATTTATAATAATTCAATATATTTCAATTTAAATTATTTATTATTCTATTTATATTATAAATATAATCTAAAGCTATTATAGAATTCTAAGATTATAAATTTATTAGAGGAGATATTAAATATTAAACAAAGGGTAAAAACACTGAAAAAACTCCGGAATGATCTTGAAACATTATGAATAAAGATTTAGAAGAAATAACAAAAATATTATAATAAAAAATATAAATAGATATATTTCGTTATAAAAGATTGGGTACTATTGTTAATCAAGAATATTTGGATTTGGATTAGCGAAATCTAAAAGAGTAAAAATATAAAGAAAAAGCTAAACTCAAAAATGATTAGATTATTTAAGATATTAAACATCAAAAGGGAATATGCTTATAAACTAAAACTACCCAACCTTTACAAAAGACTACATAATATATTCTACATATTTTTATTAGAAAAATACAAAGCATTAAAAAATATAAATCTTTTCAATTACCCCACCAAAGAATACTTGGAATTAAAGGATAAGGAAATATAGAATTGGGAAATAAAGAAAATCACCAGCTACAAAAGTAGAAAGGCAGGAGACAAGTATTTTATAAAATAATAAAAATAGCTTGAAAATTACAATACATGATTACCAATATTTCCGAATTTGAAAAATGTATAAAAAATTCTAAGAAAATATAATTAGGAATATAACCAGGATAACAATACATTTACAAAATGTAAGAAAAATAGATCTCAAAACAATTCAAAATAAAAACTTTCAATAATAATCAATCTTAATTCTTAATGAAGTAGAACAAAGTTTCCCAAATAAAAAAGTTTTTGTTAATATAAAACATATTCGATTAAAAAATAATAGAATCAACAACAATTAAAAGGTAATATTGAAACAGAAAAGGGGAAATTATATTTCAACAAAATCATACATTTTATATTTATAATTTATAAATAAGGATATCCATATAACCCAACAATACAATCTCGAAGGCAATAACACCCTTGACCAGGACTTGTGCCGGGGTAACCAAGGTACGAAGCTCACGGAGAAAATCCTGGGAAGCTGTATAGAGATCCCAATACTCCGGAGGGGTTCCAGCAGAAAACTCCTAGTCGCTATTAAAACGTTTGGGGAGATGCTTGTTAATAAAGATTAGAAAAGGATGGTTATTGATATAAGGACCAGTTAATATGATTAAAATCCATTTGCTTTTATATATAGCATTCGGATCGAATACGATTAGAGGTATAAACACATCCAAAAGATTGTTATTTACATTTACCCAATTATTAAACATATCCATAATCAAAACAATATTACAAATCTAAACCATTAAAACCAAAGAGATTTGTACTAGAAAAGTTACAATAGTTAGTTAATATATTAGAACTAAAATTATAAAAAAACTGTAAAATTTTATTTTATTATAAAAAGCCTTTTGCTTTATATAGTAAATATAAATATATCCCGAATCAATTATGTATATATATTTAGAATTCAGGAAAAAAAGCTTTATATAATAAAGACAATAATTATAAATCGGGAGGTCTGTAGTCACGATAGGTTATAATATTGTAGAGAGATTGGCAGTATTAACATTCGCTATATTAATAAAAGAATTGAATTACAAAGAGAATAGAAAAAGGGAATATAGATTGGCTTTATCCCCTAATAGCGACAAAAAAAACAAACAAAGGAGGTCTATAATTACACTACAAGAAGCTGCCGCGACAACTACATATAACCCCAACAACAATACCAATCGCATCCATAACAAACAAACACCACAATAAACACAACTACAGAATACAACACTAAACACTGGAATAACAATATAAACACCCCTGCCTATATCACAATAAAGAATTAAACAAACTTTTTAGAAAATGAATATCAACAACTACACCTTTGGGACGAATATACAGGGGGGGGGAAGTATTATATCAGCACAAAACACAATTAGTTAGTTTGGGAAGTGCTAGAGCCACCAAAAGCCTGGGCCTTGACAAAGGATCGGAAAGTTGATAATAATAAACCTTAACCTTAAAACTACCAGCTTAGCCTACAACAAGCCCATAATCTATAATGAAATGAAAAGAACTAAAGGAATCTATAATATCAGAACCTACAATAAAGAATAATATATAAGAGACCAGATATACCCTAAACTAACCAGAGTATAAAATTAGTTTTGATTAGAATCTAATACACCTTATTACCTAATCTCTGATATACCAATCGGTATCTTCTCGGTATATTCTCTATTACTGAGCCCTGACAAAGAGGTATTATAGATACAGAATATTATAAAGACTATAGAAAGATCTGCCTTGGATAAATAAAAACAAAAACAAAGAATTTCTTTTCAGAATCGAATTGCTTTCGCTATAATAAGACTCTTTTATAAGATAGAATTGTTGGTTTAAGATAAATCACGGATGGCATAGAACCTATGATATAGGGTTTAATAATCAATATATATTCAATCTGAAGAGCTAGCTAATCTATAGATACAATAGCCCTTATATAAAAGTGCTATTAAAAGAACTAGCCTTTGCTTTCATTTAAATATAATCATAAAGCTCTTTAATCTTGAAATCCATTTGTCTATATTTACATACTAGAAACTTTCTTTTATGAACTTCAAGGTGTATAATTCAAATCAACCCCCAAAACCTTTAAACACCCCAAAAGAAATTTCTCTATCAATATCAATTTATTCTATTCCCTTTCTACCCACTTCATCAATTTAATTTCAATTTTGTTAATATTACTTAAATTCATCAATACCTAACATAGTTTTCCCTTTGTTATTACATCGATAGGATTAATCAAATCATTGATTTATATAATCTCTACTATCTCTCTCCGTTCATATAATTACTATAATATTATAATATCGATTATCAGCCTCTTTTTGTTAATTGTGCCTATCTTTGTAAATAAATTGTAAAGTGATTTCAAATCTATATATAGAACTAAAGGAATCTTTCTATTAAAAATAGTAGATAATGTAGTTGTGATTGTTATTCTAATATTAAATCCTTAAACTAATTTGTAAAGCTCTAATACAAATACATTACATATAATTTTTTTATATTTAATAGATAACCAATAGATAATATTAGTATTATTATATTTAACAATCATAACAACAATATAATCGATCTAAAAAGAATAATTTTTATTATTTATAAACAATGTATCCACAAAGAATACAATCTTGAATAAATCAAAATTAAATAGAACATAATTCAATTTTTTGAAAAAACTTTTTTATTATTATTTGATATATTTGTTCAATATTACAATATTATTTTTATTAGATCATATAATTTGTAATATTATAAAAAAATTAAAAAACATTTTTGGCTAGTATATTATCACAATATAAACCCTTTATATACACTGAGCAACAAATTGATTATATATTAAAACATTTTTTCGAATCTTCCCACAAATATTATAAATATTTATTAAATCCACTAATATAAATTGTAAATTATCATACTATTTCTTTTTAATTAAGATATATATTATTATTATTAAGTATAAGAATTATATCATTAGATTTCAATGAATATTTGTATATTGGCTTTTCACATTCTTTAGCTATAAATATAGTATAATTAAATTCTATCTACTTTATATAAAAAAACTTTTCATTCCTAATAATTAATATATTGTTAATTTGAAGATTGATAATATCAAGATTAATTTTATTCTTATTTATATATAATAAACACAAATCATAAATCAATTATTATATCTTCAGCTTTTTGTAATGATGGGTGTGATATATCTGGAACTAATAGTTTTTTGTTTTAGGAATATTATATAATTGCTTAATAATAAGAATTATTATATTTAATAACAAATTTATTTTTATAGGTAGATGAGTATAAAATGTATAATTTGATTTTGAGGTGGATTGGATATATATTAATATAATATTTTGAATAAATATTCTAATATTATTTGGTTTTCTAATATTAATAATTAGTAATAGTAAAATTTGTTGATATAATTATTAAATTATAGATGATTATATTAAAATAAATGTTTTATTGATATTATTATATATCTGAAACATTAATTATAATTTCTAGTATTTGTTATTAGTATTTTTGTTTTTGATTTCATCAATAAATCACAATTTGAAAATATATATATCTAAAGAAATATTTGTTTTAAGTATTGTTTGAAATATGCCTTTTGTTAATAATCTATTAATCTTTTTCTTATAGAAATCCTTATATTTCATTAAATCAGATGGATTAATAATGAATTAATCAATATATTTATTCTGAATATAAACTCAAATCTGAGGGAGAATAATTTAAAGAAAAAACTTTGAATGAGATTATAAATCCCTAAAAATATTTATAAATGATTTTTTAGAATTTGTATTACATATAATAACAATAGTTTTCAGAAAAGACATAACTTCGCCGAAATTTAGTAAAGTTACTTTTCAACCATCAAAAAGTTCTTCTGATTCATCATAATCAAGTTGAATAATATAATCATTGTTATTATTATTATAATATAATTTCATCACCGGCGCTTTCAACACGATAATGCCACCTCAGAATACACTTGTGGATACAGTAAAGAATCCAAACACTTAGTGCTATACCGATATTCTCACATTCAATTTGATAACTAGCCGAACAAATCTGATTCAATTCCACAAAATATAAAAAGTGTAATCAATTATATCTCCCTTTTTTTAAAGGTTCTAATAAATTTTGTAATCTTTTTAGCGATTACTAATCATTTCGAATAACTATACTCAATCTCTCTGAAGATCCTCTGATCTTTTATTCTTATATTACTAATTGAAGCTATATTCTTTTTGGAGTTGTTTCTTTTTCTTTTATTGTTATATACAAACTATATTATACAAAAACTAATAATACAGGATTCTATAGTTAGTCTTAAACCTGGGCTATCTAGTATAAAGTGGGTCGAATAGTATTGACTTTGTAAGCAGGAGATAAGCGGTAAGAATGTGTATAATACTTTTGATTGCTTTTCCCTAACCTGTATTACAATTATAGAAGAACAGAACACATAACTATACTAACACCTCTGCTAACATAGTCCATTCCTAGTATTCTTTGGGAGGTTGTGGTGAGCCCCTGCGACTTGCCCCCTGAATGTAAATTAAAATAAATAAATAAATAAATAATATAATTTCATTGAAATAAATCGAAATCTTATAGATCTATAAAGTAGATTACTAACATATATCTCACCTTCCATCGCAAATAAAACAAATAATCCTTTCCATTCATTTAACAATATACCACTTCCTTTCTTTTAAACCAGAACTCGATTATTCAAAGTCAATTTATAAAATAAAGTTGTAGATAGCCTATTTTGTATATTCAGAGCACTACAAATCTAAACAACAGTTCAAAATTTACAAATTTTCTTTATAATTTTTATAATCGCTATAGCTTATTACTAAATAATTATTATTAATGGATCTATTTCAATTATGTGGAGAAATGTATTGAAGATTAGAAGTATAGGTATTAATCTATTGGGTTTCGTTATATTATTCACAATCTTAACAATCATTTGTAATACTGTTGCTCTATTAATATCAATATTCTATATTTCATTACAAATAATATTATATACTTATTGTAATGGTATATGAAATTGTTCAACTATACTAATAGAATTGTATGCTTCAATTAATATCATTTTTGTTTAGATTGCTATAGAAATAGTATGCTATCGGAATTCTTGGTTATCGAAATTTTTACCAGTATCATAAATAATATATTCAAATAGATCAATATAAATGTCCATTCAGTATTCCTGTATTTTATTTTATATATATTTCGCAATTATATCATTCAACCATTATACCACTTGAAAACATATTGCCTCATTAACGATATATAAAATGGATTTATTACTGATATATAATATGTCAACAAATATAGTGTGGTTGAATTCGAAGTCTTTATCGGAGAGCTTAAATTGAAATCTTCCTAAGGATTTGTTATACATCTGATAATAATAACAAAACTTTGTAAATTACTAAATCGTTATAAAGTTCTCATTATGGCCAAATCGTTTTAGTATTTTATAGAACTTTCAAGCTAAGGGATAACTAAAACAACAATAAAATCGCCAAAATTCAATTTTTATAAAAAAGTATTTAATATTATTCAACGAACTTTAAATAAAATACTATAAATCAACATTCCACATTAAGAATATATAATTAAAATATCAAAATATGGAATAAGAATATATAAAAGCAATCAGTATATCCTTCACATTATAATAATATAGTATATATTTGTTTATATCTATAAGGTTTAAAAGAAATGGAGTATTTGTTTTTATAATATAAAACTTAATAGCATTGAATGATAAGTTAATAGAAACAATTCAATAGAAGTTATAATACTGATGCCGAAATGTACTATCATAGCACCAGTTGTTCTAAAATCGTACTTAATGTTCTCTATTTTTCTTTATACACTATATTGATTAAAGCTGATGGTAAAATATATAAAAACATTAGAGTTGATTATAATACTAAGAAATTTATTGGAATAATATTAAGTATTCGAATTATAAGGTATAATACCTATCCCAATTATCAAAATATGAGTGATAGTTTTATTACTAAATTCAATAATCATCTTATAATTATTATATACACCAACAAATATAAATATAACCCCATCAATATTTTCAACAATGTTATTATTATTATCATCATTATCAATAAAATACTAATCAATAATATTGCTGGTATTATTATTATTAATAGTAGGCTTATCTCCTTTATTTTCAATAATAAATTAATCAAACTTTTTATTGAAGATTCTATCATCATAATTACTGAATTTGATACAATATTTTTTTTTTTACAATCTCTTTCTCCTCCTTGAAATGTTTATAATATCGATATCTCTTCTTTTTGTAATTGGGAAAATAGTAATTATTTTTATTTGATTTTTATAAAAAAGATTGATTATTGTTATTAGATTTATTATACTTGTTGAATGGTATATTTCGATTGCGAGGGTTATAATCGAAAAACTATCGATTTGTTAAGAAAGTTTTATTAATTATAAATATTCAAAAAAAACTTTTCGAATATAATGTTATTGTTTATTTGATTTGATTAATCAATTTTGTAGTGTTTTTTTGAGGATTATAGATTATTGTATAATAATCGGGTACATTATTATATATTGAAGTAATCTTGAAAAGATATATTTGATAATTATATATATTTATTGATATAATATATTTTGGAAACCGAATATCCTTGATTATCTTATCAAATAAGAATTGTATATTTATTGTAGATTTCTTTTGAATGTATATCGATAAAGATACTTCATTTCATTTTTATAGTATATTTTGTTAATGTTTTAATTCTTCGAAATTTTGTTTTATTATAAAATATAAATCGTTGTATATTGAAGGTAGATTATTAAAATTATTTTGATAGAAATCTTTAGTAAAATTATATAGCATAATAGAAAAAGTATTAATAAAGAGTTTTTATAATAAGAAAACCTTTTTATAATGCTTATAAAAGATAGAGATTTTCTAATTAAAAAAATTATCAATATTTTTATATCTATCTTTCTAATAATAAATCTTTGAAAGATTAATCAAAAAACAATTTTGCCTTTATTGTTTAGTTATATCATTATTAATTTTATTTCAAGATGATAAATTATTTCTAAATCTATTATCCTATCGATAGGATTTGTTGAAACTATATTCTTTATTGTGATCACCTTTATTCCCATTATTACTAGAATTATCAAAATCATCAGGTTTGTTAAAAGGTTCTCTAGGACTCTAACAAAATCTTTCTAGTTTTATAGTTATAAATAGTTTTATTGTTTCCTTATTCTTATTTTTATATTCCTTTCTTTCATTATTTATATTAGATTCATACCTCAAAGAATTTTATCGAACTATTGAATTATAATTAGAATTAAAATCCTTTGGTAATAATAATTGTTTTAATTTAATAGGAAGATTGATTCATTTATCAAAAAGAAAAGACTTGGTCTTGTTTATTTAATATTTATGAAGTTTTTGTAAAATCTATATATAATAGTCGGGATTAGAAAAAGCCTTAAGAATTGTATTTTCAACTTTTGTTTCAATATCGATATATATATTGTAATATTGAAGAGTCTTTCGAAATTGATAGAATATTGTTTTTTTTATATGAGGTAAATATCCTTTATAAAAATAAACAAAATCATTGTAGATTATTTCTTATAAATCTATATTTATAATCTTATTACCTTTATACTCAGTAATTTTATATTTAAAGAATGTATTGAAATATTTCTTGTAGTTATTATAAGGTTTAAAATTATAGTAAATCTCTTTGGTTTTTTGTAGGTTCTTTGGATATGTAAATGTAGAAGAATTGAATAAAAAGTTTTCATTAGGAAAAAAGAAGAGGCTAAGGGGTCGTTTGGATATACAAATCCACTCCGAATCCATCAAATAATTTGTGCTTTTTTAAACCGGATTCCGAATTAATGTTTGAATGTTAAAATATAAATTCCATTAAATAATTTGTTTTTAAATGAATTTAGTATATTTAATATATTTTTTAGTAGAGAGAAGGTGAATCACTTTCAAAATGATACTAAAAAATTTACGTTTTTTAATGAATCTGTATAGGAAAATGAAAGTGTGAATTAAAAACGAAGATCAGAAAAAGTAGTCCTCGCTTTAATTCATCAAATGATCTATACTTTTATAAGCTTTTATAAACTTCAAAGTCTATAAGGAAAATAGAAAATTGAAGCTATTTCCACTTTCAATTAGAATACTTAGAATTTGAAGGAATTTCAATTAGAGTACCTAGAATTTAAGGTATTTACCCTTCAAAATCCTTTTTAATTATTTCATTAATTATAATACTATCACTTTATAATAATATATCTTTAATTTCACTTTCAATATTTCAATAAAATTATATAAAAATAAAGAAAAGTAAATAAAACTATTCAATTCCTTTTCGAATTTAAAGAAAACTCTTTAAATTAAGGATCCATTTTGATATCTATTTTGAAAGTCTTGAAAGCTTTGAAATTAATAGATTTTATATCCAAACAATAAAAGTATAGATTGAAAATCTATTCTTTTTGAAATGGAATATTATTATTATAAAATCTGTGGTAATAACAAAGAATAGATTATTTGATAAATTCAAAACGGATTTATATATCTAAACAATTTTTAAAAAATCATTTGAATATATAAATCCACTTTGAATCTATTAAATAATTCATTCTTCTTAGGTATGGATTCTGAATTTATATTTGAATATTAAAACACAAATTTTACAAATTTTCATATAATATTTTATAAATCCTTCAAAACCTTAAATTCAATTCATATTTCAATTCATATTTCTAATGAATTTGTATAGGAAAAAGAAAAATGCAGATTGAAAACAAGAACCAAGAAAAATAGTCCTTATTTTTATTTCATAAAAAATCTGTGTTTTTATAGGCTTTTATAGACTTCAAAGTCTATAAGGAAAATGGAAAGTTGAAGCTATTCCCACTTTCAATTAGAATGCCTAGAATTTAAGGCATTTACCCTCCAAATTCTCCTTAGCCATTTTCACTAGCCATTTTACTATCGCTTTATAATAGTATATCTTTAATTTTACTTTCAATTTTAGAATAATAATATGAAATTATATAAAAAGAAAGAGAAGAATAAATGAAAAACAAGTAAAACTATTCAATTCCCTTTTAATTAAAAGAGAATTCTTCAAATTAGAGATCCACTTTGATATCCATTTTGATATTATTTTGAAAACTTTAAAAACTTCAATTTCAAATTTATTTAACAAATTCGGAATGGATTTTACATTTAAATAATAAAAGTGTGAATTTACAATCCATTCTTTTTAAAATGGATTACTATTATTACAGAATCTATAATAATCTGCTTTTCATTGTTACCATAGATTCCGTGGTAGTAGTAATCTATTCTAAAAAGAACAAATTATAAATCCACGCTTTTATTATTTAAATATAAAATCCGCTTTGAATTTATCAAATAAATCTAAAATTGAAACTTTCAGAGCTTTCTAAAGTAGATATCAAAATGAATCCTTAATTTGAAAAGTTTTTTTTCAATTCGAAAGGGAATTGAATAATTTCATTTACTTTTTTTTAATTTCATATAATTTTGTTAAAATATTGAAAATGAAATTGAAGATATATTATTATAAAACGATAGTAATATGGCTAATGAAATAGCTAGGGAGAATTTGGAGAATAAATGCTTTAAATTCTAGGTATTCAGATTGAAAGAATAATTTAATAGGGTTGAATGCTTTAAATTTTAGGTATTCTAATTGAAAATGGGAATAGCTTCAACTTTTCATTTTCCTTATAGGCTTTGAAGCCTATAAAGGCCTTTAAAAATGCAGATTATTTGACGAATTAAAACAAGAACTACTTTTCCTGATCTTCGTTTTCAATCCGCACTCTTCTTTTTTCTATACAAATTCATTAGAAACACAAATTGAAACGCAGATTTTATTTAAGGTTTTGAAGGGCCTATAAAATGTTTAAAATATTTATAAAATATTATACAAGAATCCGCGAAATCCATATTTAAACATTCAAATATAAATTCAAAATCCGCACTCAAAAAGAGCAGATTATTCGATGGATTTGGAGCGGATTTGTATATCCAAACGACCCCTAAGCCTAAAAATCTAATAAATCTCTTCCCCCTCCCCCTCCCTTTCTAATCCCCTCCTCTTTCTAATTCCTTATAAGATTCCTTGTCTCTTTTATCGCAAATCCCGAATCTTCGAATTAATCAGAAACATTTATTCAATTTTTTAAAATCTTCAAATCATTAATCTTTTTAATTTAATCCATCCCTTATCAATTATAACTTATTAATGTAAAAGTTATATTATTTGAAAGCTCTTAATTTATAAAATCCTAAAATCTCTTTCAATTTTATTTTATAAATTCTTTACTTTTAATTTATTAATAATTTATTGATTTTTAAATTCAAGCATTTTAATATTTGTATATAAAGTATTCATACTTTTTCTCAACCAATCAGCTTTCAGTTATAAACTATGTTTTAAATCTTATATGTTAAGAATAATTATTACAAAAATATTATAACATGGTTTATCAGCATGCGGGCCATATCATCATATGGGCTACTTCATTTTGTATACAAAATTCGTCTGTGTGTAACCGTGCACTTTCTTTATTAGCCAATAGAATTTTTCAAAAATCTATTATATAAAACCTTATTTTTCAAATATTTCAAAAATCATTTTTTATTTTTAAAATTTTTATTTTTATTAAAGTTATTAAAGAAAAAGAGATTTTGTAACGCAAAGTGTGACAATTTCGAGTTAAAATAAATTATTTAAAAAAGAAACCTAAATATTATAAATATTCTATTTTTATTATGATTTTTCATGATTTTTCCTTTCAAAACTAATGACTAGTTATTAAAATATAAATATTAAAAAAACCTTGATTTTGGTGCATTTTCGAAGTGGCCCATATGATGATATGGCCTGCATGCTGATAAACCACGTTATATAATGTGGTTTATTGTTATATTAGCTATATTATTATATAGATTATTTTCATTTCAATTATTATTTCTTTATTTTGATATGCGATTTATTAATAATCTATTATAGAAACGATTAATAAAGAAGTACAAATCATTCTAATTATTGAAATTATTCAAAAAGATAAAAAACTAAGTATTCGAAAAGTTGCTAAATTGTATAATATCTTGTATATAATGATTTAATACAAAATAAATAGTTTTATTCTTTATATAGAATATCAATATAAAACCTATAAAATTATAGAATTAAAAAAGAAAGTGATTATTTATTATATAATTGATATAGATAATAAAAAGTTTCTGTTTAAATTTAAATGTGTAAAAGATATAACAAATTATATTCTCGAAATGTGGGGTATAAAAAAGGTTGAAAAGTTTTGGGCTTATCGATTTACAAAGTATTATATAGAATTAAAGATATATTTTAATTATACTTATAATTTTCAGAAAGTTTTCTATAAAGATTTGAAGTTTATTAGAGATTGATTTCAAATAGTTTCGAATATATGAGTAAAATACGGTATTCTTGATTACGATTTCTATAACTTTAATGAAACTGATTTTATAATAGATATAATATGTTTCGGAATGATTATAACTAATATTAAATAAAATGGCAAAAGTAAGAAAATATAATTGGGTAATAAAGAATGGGCTATAGTGATTATATATGGTAATAAGGAGGGTGAAATTATATCCCTATTTCTAATAGTTTAAGGATAGATTCATTTTTTTAATTGATATATCGAAATCGATTTCCCTATGGATTGAATTATTAAATCTCTTTTTAATAAATGAATAAATAATAAAACAGAATTAGAATGATTAAAGCATTTCGATAAATATATTATTTATTTGAAAAAAGGCAAATATCGAATATTAATACTGAATGGATACAAAAGTCATGAATCAATATCTTTTTAATTATATTATAAAGCAAATGATATAGTATATATAAAGCTATTAGTGTATTCTAATTATTTAATTTAATTATTTGATATTAAATGTTTTAATATTCTGAAATACTTATATAATAATTAAATTAATGAATTTATTAAGGTAAATATCAATTATATTTTTAAGATTGAATTCTTTATAGCTTTTAAAACTATATATCAATAATCAATTACATTTCGGAATATAAAAGCTAGGTTTCAAGGAATTGGATTAATATTATTTGATTCCGAAAATATATTTTCGAAATTAAATATTCGAATTTATATATTTACTCCTCCTTCTTTCAATTCAGATCTATAAATCTCTCAAATTTTTTACAATTTAATTAAAACTTTTTCATAATCAATTTTAATAAAATCTCAAATAGCTTATTATTAATCAAACTCTTTTATATCTATATTCGAAATTATATTAACTTTATTTAAAGGTATAAAAGGATTAGTTTATTTATTTATTTTAATTTATATCCAGGGGGCAAGCCGTAGGGGCTCGCCACAACCTCCCAGAGGGTATTAGAAATAAACTATGCTAGTAGGGGTGTTGATATAATCATGTATTTTATTCTTTTATAGCTGTAATATAAATTAAAAAAAAGTGGTCAAGAGTGCTGTATATGCTTTTGCCATTTGTTTTCTACTTACAAAGTTGATATTATTCAATTCATTTTATATTGGGTAGCTTAAATTTAAAATTGACTGTAGGGCTTTATATTGTTAGTTTTTGTATGGTGCAATTTGTATATAGTAATAAAGGGGGGGGAGACGGTTTTAAAGGGGGTGTAGTTCCAATTAATAATATGAAGATAAGAGATTAGAGAATTTCCAGAGAAATTGAGTATAATTGCTTGAAATGATTAATAATTGTTAGAAAGATTGCAAAGTCTATTAAGATTTTTTAAAAAAGGGAGAGATAATCGATTATATTTTTTATATTTTATGGAATTGAGTTAGATTTGTTTGGCCAATTATCGAATTGAATGTAAGAATATTAGTATAATATTAAGTATTTAAACTTTTTGTTATATCTATAAGTGTATTCTAAAATGGTATTATTATATTGAAAATGTTAGTGATAGATTACAAAATCCTTATATCCAGTTCTAAGCATTATTAATTGTTGAAGAATAGAATAGGGGAGGGTGAGTTTCTTAAATCCTTTGATTTGATAGCTGAAATATTAGTAATAATATTGGTCAGTGAGGGTGATCTTATTTCGCTTCCATTACTTCTGCTCTGCCCCTCGTTTGAAGGTTCTGACCGTTGAGCTTATACTATTGATGGTGGAAGGATTAGTATATATGAATATACTTTTGAATATAGAGATTTGTATATTTTGGAAAACAAATAAGGTATTAAGTAAATATTGATATATTAAAAAATTTTAATTGTATAATGGAAAAATATTTACTGGATAAGAAACTATAGATATATTGTTTTAATAAAAGGTTGATATATAGATTGAATACAATAAGTATCAAAATAAGGGAAATTCTAATAGGGAAGTATTTTTAATAGATATTATAATAAATATGGAAGATTAGATTATAATTCAAGAATTTATTAAATCAATATAATAAATTCTAAATTATTAGATTCTTAACAATTTTAATCAATTAATTTAATAATTGTAGAATAATATAGATTTGAATATAATAATTGAGGTGAAAGTGGTCTATATAATGATATGGCTTATACAATGATAAACTATGTTATATTGAATTTCTAAATCAAATACTTAATAATCTAAAACATTTAATAGATAAAGGAAGCTTAATATAATCAGACTAATGTATAAGATTATATTAATTTAATAAACAAATCATTTAGATCTAAATAATAATAATTCCTATTGATTAGTTTTCTTAATAGTCAAAATTGTATTTCTAAGTTTTAAAATAAAAATAATATAATGTTTGGATTTTATAAAATTCTTTTAAGGTTTATATATAATATTATGATCAAGGAATTTGAAAAATAATATTTCGCGTATTATTTCAATATCAAAACTAATTTGATTCGATACATAACTTTATTATTAATTAAAATAAAATAATCTTTTTTTAAAAATTTAAAAAAGAATTAATAAGATTCTGATCAAATATAATTTTCGTTATATCAGTTTGCGTAATAACGAGTCAATGATCAGACTTATTTCAAAATGAAAACAAAAACTCAATATTATTCCATATATTAAAAAAATAATTATCTAAAACATCGTTTCAAAATACAGATCCATTTCGAATTTATTAAATAATTTGTTTTTTATTATTACTAGAAATTCTATAATAATAATAATCCATTTTAAAAAGAATAGATTATAAATCCATACTTTTATTATTTGAATATAATATCCGTTTTGAATTTATCAAATAAATCTAAAATCAAAACTTTCAAGGCTTTCCAAAATGGATATTAAAGTGGATCCTAAATTTGAAGAGTTTTCTTTCAATTGAAAAGGAATTGAATAGTTTTACTTACTTTTCTTCAATTTTATATAATTTTATCAAAATATTGAAAATAAAATTGAAGATATATTATTATAAAGTAATAATAGAATAGTTAATGAAAATAACTAAAGAGAATTTGAAGAGTATATACCTTAAATTCGAGGCATTCTAATTGAAAATAGAAATAGCTTCAATTTTCCATATTTCTTATAGGTTTTGAAACCTATAAAAGTTTATAAAAATAAAAAAAATTTATAAAATAAAAACAAGGATTAGGGGTTGTTTGAATATACAAATCCGTTTCAAATTTATTGAATAGTTCGCACTTTTTTAGAACAAATCTGAATTAATATTTAAATATTAAAATGTGGATTTTATTAGATAATTTAGTTTTTAATAAATTTAATATATTTTCTAATAAAAAGAAAATGAATTATTTTCAAAATAATATTAAACAATTTATATTTTCTGATAAATTTGTATAATAAAAATAAAAATATATATTGAAAATAAAGATTAGAAAAACAATCCTTATTTTTAATCTATTAAATAATTTATGTTTTTATAAATTTTTATAAGCTTTAAATTTATAAGAAAATAAAAAGTTGAAGCTATTTCTATTTCAATTAGAATATCTAGAATTTAAGATATATATTTCTCAAATTATTTTTAATTATTTTTATTAGTCATTTTATTATTATTTTATAATAATATATCTTCAATTTCATTTTTAATTTAAAATGATAATATAAAGTTATATAAAAAGAAACAGAAAAATAAATGAAATTATTCAATTTTTTTTAATTAAAAAAAATTCTTCAAATTAGAGATTCACTTTAATATTTATTTTAATATTATTTTAAAAGTTTTAAAAGTTTCAATTTCAAATCTATTTGATAAATTCGAAACGAATTTTATATTTATATGATAAAAGTGTAAATCAATAATCTATACTTTTTAAAGCGAATTGCTATTATTATAGAATTTATAATAACAATAAAAAACGGATTATTTGATATATTTGAAATGGATTTGTATATCCAAACGATCCCTTACTTTTTCTAATTCTTGTTTTCAATCCATATTTTTCTTTTTTCTTTACAAATTTATCAAAAACATAGATTAAAATATAAGTCGAATTTAAGATTTTAGAAGATTTATAAAGTATTTAGATTATTTATTCAATATTATAAAAAATCATAAAAAGTAATAATAAATCCATATTTTTTATGAATTATATATCCAATTATAAATTCAAAATCTGTTTTTAAAAAAACGGATTATTTAATAAATTCGAAACGGATTTATATAATCAAACAACTCCTAAATATGTTAAAAGGAATAGAAGTTACTGGTGCTATATATATATAGTGATTAGTAATACGGTTATCTAAACGGGCTAGATTAGACGAACTATAGACAGGCATATTGGTTACCCCCATATAATATTATGGGATGGACAATATGCTGATATGCATTGCAAGATAGTCAATACAGAGGCCTTTTCCATACAATCTTTCAACAAAATATAATAATCTTTATTTAAACCCTATTATCTTTTATAGAAAATTATTCTCCTATCCCTCAAAGATTGTTTAATTCCTTTTCCATTCTAAAACTAAAATATAATTTATCCTTATATCTTTTAAACTCTATAATAAAATGTAATATTTATTTTTATTATTAAAACTCATTTAAAATAATTATATTCTTGAATAGAAAAACCAAGTTTTATAATAAAATTATAGATTTTAGGGGTCGTTTGGATATATAAATCTGCTTCAAATTCGTTAAAAAATCTACTCTTTTTCAGAACGGATTTTGAATTGTTGTTTGAATATCAAAACATGAATTCTATCAAATAATCTGTTTTTTAATAAATTTAATATATTTAGCATATTTTGTAATAGGGAGGAAATAAATCACTCTCAAAATAATATTAAACAATCCACATTTTCTGATAAATTTGTATAGGAAAATGAAAGTGTAGATTGAAAACAAAAATTAGAAAAAGTAGTTCTTGTTTTTAATTTGTTAAATAATTTGTGCTTTTATAGGTTATTATAGGTATTTAATCTTATATTCATTTAGTATTATAATAATATTAGTATTTCAAAGATCTGAAGTTATAGAGTGTTTTACTTCTTATCAAATCGTTTCTGATTTCGAATTAAATTACTTTATATTTCTATTCCCTATTTACTAAAATATATATAAATTAATTCAAAAATTTATTTTTTAATATTCTTTCTTTCATTGATTTAGATTTGAAACCATTTTATTTTTTAGTTATTTATTATAGGTGTTATTATATACAACAATGAGATCGATAAAATCAATAAATTTTAATAATTTATTTCTATATTGATATATAATATAATAACTGTTATTAACTTCTTTTATTTTATTTCAATTTTAAAAAGGAGAACTAATATATTTGATGAATTTAAAATACAATTTATTCTTGATTCTAAATATTCTCAATACTATCAAGAATAGTTTCATATACCTCTTCAAACTTTTCGATTTCTAATTCAATTTTGTTACGAAAAAACAAAGTTTCAATACTTTCAATATACTTCAATTAATCAAAAGCTTTATATATTTCTTTATATTATAGAACAGTATAAATCCATTCGTAATATAACTAAAGCTTTTTCTCATTCTGAAAAAACAATTCATAAATATTTTATTCGAATCTATTTATTATATTATTCTAATTGATTTTTAAAATAGTTTTATAAAGTTTTAAATGTTATCATAATATTATATCTATTAATAATAAAGTTATTGAATCCAACTATTCAATTAGTTTTATCAAGAATAAAAAAAAATGAAAAATATTATTAATATTTTGCAAGTTATTTAAATACTTTTGATGGAATCTTTATTTTAGCAACAATACTCTTCAAAAATCAATTTGCCTACTTCAATCGAAAAAGAGTCACTTCACAAAACGTTCTTATTGTTATTATTTTTAATCTACAATTTTGCTATATATTAACTAGTTAGAAAAACTCTACAAATAATTAAAAGATGCTTTCAAATGCCTTGATTTCAAAAGGTCTACAAATTCTAAAAGGTTATTATTATTTAGATAATATAAGATATATAAATACTAAACAGATACTTACTCCTTTTAAAGAAATAAGATATTATTTACAAAAACAGTATAGATTTAGAAAAATATTTCAAACTTTAAAAAAACTCTTTAACCTTCAATACTCTTTTTTATAAAATAAGATTGAAAGAATTTTTAGAGTAATTAAAATGCATTTTCCCTTTTTAACACAATATCAAAAATATTCATATATAATTTAAATATATATGGTTTATACTTTATATACTTTATACAATTTTATTTAATAAAATAACTTCGAAGAAAATCCATTTGAGATTCAATTCGATTTTATTATCAATTCTTTTTCAGATACTTTAAACAATATAACAATGATTTCAAATAATAATGAATCAGAGTTCATTTCATTACAATCTATAAATTATTTTAAACAAAAAATTGTAGAAACTATATGAAAAAACTATTATAAGATTAAAAGGATTTGAAAGGCATAAGATAAAAAAAAACAATATTGAATTGAAATAGAATTCATTAAATACATATAATTTAAAATAAGAAATAGTTATCAGGATTCCTTTATTTATTATTATTTTCTATTATAGCCTTTAATATTTCATCGAATTTTTTCAATAGCTAAAAAAGATTTTTTCCTATTCTATATAATAAAATAGATCTTATACATATTTATATCTGCCTCTATCTTTAGAAATCCAAAATCCATATCTTTTTGAACTATAATCCTTATCAGTTTCCCACCATTTTTCTAGCCCAGAAAACTTAATTTCATTTTCTCCTTTTAGTTTCAATATATTCGAACTTCAAAAAGCAAGATTCCTCCAAACAGCACACTATCATCAACTAAATACTTTATAGAATAGTTTATTAGAATATAAACAATATCTATCAAATAATAAATGAAAATAACTAGAAAGAATAATTAAAAAAAAACGAAATAAATCTATTTAAATGAATTTTTCACTTATATAAAATCTAAAGATTTCTCAACATTTCTTTTATTTAAACTCTTCAAATTAATCATAAACTACTCTACACTAACTTTCCAAACTCTAATTCAAATTGAAATCCCGGAAAACCCAATTGTTTAAAATTTATATTAGTTTTCCTATTAATATATTATAGATTTTCAAGGATTCTATATCTATCTTAATTTATAATTAATATTCAAATCTTTAAAATCAATCTTTTAAAGCTTTTTAATCTTTTTATTATTAGAAATCTTATTATCAATAACTTCCTTCTTTTCTTTTTCTTCATCATTTTCATCAATATCAATCTCCCAACCCTCGAAATCTGTCTCAAAACTATCTGATTCGAATTCTGATATAAGGTTATTACTATTTTGAATGAGATTTCTTATCTTCGAAGCTTTTATAATTGAAATTAATTAAATTTAGAGTTTATTTTTAATTCATATACTGGGATTAATGCGTTTCAATATTTAATCGGATTTATACAATCATTTCATTTTGTCTAGTTTTTAATACTTTTTAATAATCAAAGATTTTCCAAAGCATCTTTAAAGTATAAAAGATCTAATGTTTTTTTCTATTTTTTTTTTTTCAACTTTTAATTCTTTAGGCATTATTCTTGTTTTTCGATTGTAAGCATTTCTAGTTTTTCGCTTTTTAAATAATCCATTCTCTTCTCTTACACTTTCTTCTTGTTAGATTTAGTAATGTTCGGCATGTTCTTTAAACTTTGAAACTTTAAATTTTAAATTTTAAATATAGACTTGATTATTGATTTCAAATAAATCGTGTTGTTTGTATTGATAGTAGTATCTTCAGGCTTGAAATATTATTATTCCTTTTAAAACAAGTAATCTAATTAAATAAAATATGTGAAATATATATAAAATCTATAAACAAATGTTTTTTCCATTCTTTATTTCTTTCACCCCTATTCTTAAAGCTTTTTAAAAATAAATTTTCTATAGATTTATATACTCCTTTGTTATTAGCTGAAATGGCTCATATATAAGCTTTTAGCTTTATATTCTAAGCTGTTTCATTACTCTACAATTATTAAAGTTTACAAATACATCATTCCTAAAAAGTATGATGTGAACTAATCTTAGAAAAAAAGAAAAGAATATATAAAAACTAGGGGTTGATAATAAATCACCATTTTTTAAGAATAAAGATTCAAACAAAACATGAAAATCGAAAACAAAAGATACAAAAAAGTAACCTAAGAAACAGAAAGCAGCCAGTATTAAAAAGACTTATCACTAGAAAACAGAAAGTATAACACCTACTTCAAATCCATTTTTAAGTGTTTTTCTAATTAAAACAACTATTATTTTACAAAAGATTAAAAAGTATTAGAAATTCATCAAACTATTTTTAAAAAAGGCACCATTTCAGCGATTGGTTAAAGAAGTATCGAATACCTTCCAACCAACAATTGGAAAAAGCTGGAACTAGAATGCTATTGTACTAATAGCAATTCAAAAAGCAATTGAGTTTTTTATAATTATATATTTCGAAAATATACACTTTAATTTATTCATTAATTAAGGGTTGACTTGTTAATATTTCTTATAATGTTACAGCACTATACATTTCATACAAAAAGACAAACTATTAAAGATATAAACAACATTTTTCTTTGAAGAATAATAGTAATAACAACACCTATTATAAATAAATACTACACTACAAAAAACTAAAATATTGAAGGAATTGAAGAAATAGCCTGAATGATTGGTTTTTTTACTAGCCGTTTCTCACTAGCCATTTCTCACTAACCATTTCTTTGGATTTTTGTTTCCCACACCCAGCAGGCAAATAAATTAATATACTAAAATACCCATATATTATTAGCCACTAACCTTATTATACTCCCAACAAACAACTTACCAATATCCTTTCCTTCCACAGAATTTGCAAGCAAAAAATTCAATCTTAATAACTTTATCATTTTTCGACAAAATTACATAACATCTCTTAATTATATATTTTCATCCATTTCCATAATATTCTCTATGATCTTTATACTAAAATAAATTATATTAAACATTTAGATAAGTAAATATATATATAAAGTATAAAGAAAGAATAAATAACAAGGAAATAAAGAAAATAAAGCATAAAAAGGAAACAAAGCTATTAAAAGCTATTAGAATCTAAAAGCCATCCTTTATTCAAAATCTATAAAAATATAATCACTACAATATCTTTTTCATACTACTCTTTAAACTCTTTACATATCTTATTCACAAATTCTATTTAAAAAAAACCCATACATATAAACATTAACAGCTCCCTATAAAATTACTAAACACCAAAAACTAAAAACTAAAGGAAATCAACAAGTTTAAAGACTACATTAACCCCTAATAATTTATACTCAACAAAATAATTTGAGCGATTATATAATATATTTAATATCAAAGAAACAATAATTAATATAAAGCTTCAAACTGATTTCTCAAATTATTGAAATCTTTAAAAGATTTATTAATATAAAGCAAACTATCCGCAACTTCTAAAGTAATAGTTTTTCAATATCTTTTTGATAATATATAGTTTACAATAGATTGTTTATATTACTCTACCTCTAATTATAAAATAATTAATATAAAATAATTAATATAAAATAATTAATATAAAATAAATAAAAATATATAAATAGAAAAATAAGAATTCCTTATTTTATAAATTCCAGAATTATATTTATTCCATTTTCGAACACTTTTCTTTAAGAAAGGTATAAAGCAAGCTAAATCAAACAAACTCTTTTCTTCATCCAAAAATAAAATCGGTATTGATTATATTAAAGCTAAAGGATGATATACAAATCTGCCAGTAGTTGTACGGGTTTTGAATAAGAATTGAAGAATTGATCAACTCTCTATACAATTGCTCCAATACCACCAGTATTTTCGATTATTAATATCACTAGCTTTTTGGAATATATTTCATAAATAATTGGAAGCGAAAAACTATATAATATTTTCCTTTTCATTAAATTGAATACCTTATCCAAATAAATTAAAAAGATATTAATACTCTATATATCAACCCTTAATCTAAATAAAAACAATTAGATTAAAGAAATATTAATTAAAAAATGGATTTATATCGAAATTATTTTCTTTTTAATTTGATTATTAATTAGATTCTCTATCTAATTAATAAAAGTTTTATACTCTAAAACAATAATATTTACAAAATAAATATAATAAACCAATCTCCACCTAGTGAATTGATCTAAGCATTGACTGTTTTTCTATAAATAAATTTTTATTAGATTTAAAAAACATTTTTTATAGAATTTCCATTTAAACTGATTTATAGATTTCTTTGAAATATCTTCAACCTCAATTTCTGAATTCAATAATTTACCCTCCCTTTCATTATTATCATCAAAAAAGTCTTCTTTATTTTTTGTATTACTAATAATAATACATTTTAAACTTTGAATAATATTATATATATTATTACTATCACCATTCTCCTCATCACTACTATTCTTACTATCTTCAACATCAATACCACCAAAATCAGTATAAAACTCATCGATTCCAAAATCCTAATAGAAATTAATAAATTAATAAAATTGAAAAGAATTAGATTTGGAATAAAATATCTATCTATAACTCTTCTATTTTGAAGAATATAATTTTCGTAATTGACTAACGATGGCATTATTGCCCTCATCAAAAGAGAAGAAGCTAGATAATGAGTGCCTAATTAAAAAAAAAAAGATATAACAATCTCGAAGTTGGCTTTGAGATTCGATTGCTTTTACTATAGATTTAAGCTTTCGTTTGAAATAACGAATTTGAAACAAGAAACTTCGAACTCTACTTCAATACCTTTTGCTTTTATTTCCTATAGATATAAACCTTTGATTGCTATTGTTATTAATAGTTTTCAACTATCTAAACATTTTCAAGATATTCTGGATAATAACTTTATTATTAGTTATTAAAAAATTATATAAATTAGAATACCTGCAAAAATAATATAAAACAACAATTCAAACAGATTTCTTTAGAAAAAATAATAAAAAGGGGAACGAAATTCACAAAACGTTTCTTTTTCGATTCTAAACAGTTTTTCAAAACTATTACTTTATAAAAAGATTTTATATAATTCTTGAAATTAAATATAAGATTTTAATATCGAATTGAAATTTAAATTAAAATATCTATAGAAATAATAGATTATTCAATAGATTTGATATCCAAACAATAAAAACACGGATAGAAAATCCATTCTTTTTGAAGCGGATTATTATTATCACAGAATCTGTGGTGGCAATGAAAAGCGGATTTTTAGACGGATTTGGAGCGGATTTGTATATCCAAACGACTCCTTATTATAGAAAAATCAAATTCTATTTATAATCAATTATAAGAATCAAACAAAATATAAATAAATAAAGTATAAAAGATTATTTGGATACACAAATCCGTTCCAAATCTATTAAATAATCCATTCTTTTTGGATACGGATTTTGAACTTATATTTGAATATCAAAATATAGATTCCATATATTCTTGAGGATTATTTGGATATTCAAATCCGTTCCAAATGTATTGAATAATCTATTCTTTTTGAATACAGATTCTGAATCTATATTTGAATATCAAAACACAAATTTCATGGATTTTTATACAATATTTTATAAATAATTTAAATATTCTATAAATCCTTCAAAACTTTAAATTCAATTTATATTTCAATTTATATTTCTAATAAATTTGTGTAAAAAAAAGAAAAGTGTAGATTGAAAATGAAAACCAAAAAAAGCAGTCCTTATTTTTAGGGGTCGTTTGGATGTACAAATCCGCTCCAAATCTATCGAATAATCCATACCTTTTCAAAACGGATTCTGAATTAATATTTAAATATTAAAATATGGATTCTATTAAATAATTTGGTTTTTAATAAATTTAATATATTTAATATATTTTGTAATAAAAAGGAAATAGATTATCCTCAAAATGATATTAAGCAATTTGTATTTTCTAATAAATTTGTATAGGAAAATAAAAGCATAGATTGAAAACTAGAATCAGAAAAAACAGTTCTTGTTTTAATTTATTAAATAATCCATGCTTTTATAAACTTTTATAAATTTCAAAACATATAAAGAAAATGGAAAGTTGAAGCTATTCTTATTTTCAATTAAAATACCTAGAATTTAAAGGAATTTCAATTAAAGTGTCTAGAATTTAAGACATTTATCCTTCAAAATCCTCCCTAACCATTTTACTAATTATAATATTATCGCTTTATAATAATATATCTTCAATTTCATTTCCAATATTTTAACAAAATCATAAAAAAATAAAAATAAAAAACTATTCAATTCCTTTTCGAATCAAAAGGAAACTTCTCAAATTAAGGATTCATTTTGATATCTATTTTAGAAAACTCTAAAAACTTCAATTTCAAATTTATTTAATAATTTGAAATAGATTTTATATTCAAATAACAAAAGTATAGATTTACAATCCATTCTTTTTAAAACAGATTATTATTATTACAGAATCTGTAATAATAGTAAAGAACAATTATTTAATAAATTTGAAATGGATTTGTACATCCAAACGACCCCATATTCAATGGATTTGAAGCGGATTTGTATATCCAAACAACCCCTAATAATAGAATAATAGAATGATAGAATAATAGAAAAGTAGAAAAGTAGATTTAGATTTATTATATTTAATAGACTTAATAGATTTAATAGATTTAATAGATTTAATAGATTTAATAGATTTAATAGATTTAATAGATTTAATAGATTTAATAGATTTAATAGATTTAATAGATTTAATAGATTTAATAGATTTAATAGATTTAATAGATGTAATAGATTCAATAGATTTAATAGATTTAATAGGTTTTGATCTTGATTTATCTTTTGTTTTTATAAGTTTATATAATTTCTATTCTAATTTATATTCTTATTCTTATTTTATTTATATTAGTTTAATAGTAGAATAGTAGAATAATAGAATAATAGAAAAATGTTTAAGGGGTTGTTTGGATATACAAATCTGCTTCAAATCCATCAAAAAATCCGTGCTTTTTCAAAACGAATTTTGAATTGATATTTGAATATTGAAATATAGATTTTATTAAGTAATGTATTTTGTAACCAATTTAATATATTAAATATTTTTTTTAATAGGGAGGAACTAAATCATTCTCAAAATAATATTAAACAATTTATGTTTTTTAATAAATTTGTATGGGGAAATATAAGAGGTCGTTTGGATGTACAAATCCACTCCGAATCTGTCAAATAATCCATACTTTTTCAGAATGGATTCTGAATTAATGTTTGAATATCAAAATGTGGATTTTATTAAATAATTTGTTTTTCAATGAATTTAATATATTTAGTGTATTTTGTAATAAGGAGGAAATGGATTATTTTCAAAATGATATTAAATAATTTGTGTTTTTTAATGAATTTGTATAGGAAAATGAAAGCGCGGATTGAAAACAAGAATTAGAAAAAACAGTCCTTGTTTTAATTTATTAAATAATCTGTGCTTTTATAGGCTTTTATAGGCTTCAAAGTTTATAAGGAAAATGGAAAGTTGAAGCTATTCCAATTTTCAATTAGAATGCCTGGAATTTAAGGCAATTTCAACTAAAGTGCCTAGAATTTAAGGCATCTATCCCTCAAAATCCTCCCTAGCCATTTCATTAGCTATAATACTATCGCTTTATAATAGTATATCTTCAATTTCACTTTCAATATTTTAACAAAATCATATAAAATTGAAAAAAAGTAAGTGAAATTATTCAATTCCTTTTCAAATTAAAAGAAAACTTTTCAAATTAAGGATTCATTTTGATATCTATTTTGGTAAGTTTTAAAAGCTTTAATTTTAGATTTATTCAATAAATTCGGAACGGATTTTATATTTAAATAACGAAAGTGCAGATTTATAAAAAAAAAAAAAAAAATGGATTGCTATTACTATAGAATTTGTAATAACAATAAAGAATGGATTATTTGATGGATTCGGAGTGGATTTGTACATCCAAACGATTCCTAAGTATAAATTAAAAACAAAGATTAGAAAAAACAGTTCTCATTTTTAATTCATTAAATAATCCACGCTTTTATAGGCTATTTTAGGTTTTTAATTTTATATTCATTCAATATTATAGTAATGTTAGTGTTTCAAAGGCCTAAAACTATAAAGTGTTTTTGTTTTTTATTAAATTATTTCTAATTTCGAATTAGATTACTTTATGTTTCTATATCTTATTTACTAGAATATATATGGATTAGTTCAAAAGTTTATTCTTCAGTATTTTTTCTTTTATTGATTTAGATTTGAAACTATTTTATTTTTAACTTATTTATTATAAGTATCATTATATACAACGACGAAATCAATAAGGTTAGGGGTCGTTTGAATGTACAAATCCGCCCCAAATCCATTGAATAATCCATTCTTTATTACTATTATGAATTCTATAGTAATAGTAATCTATTTTTAAAAAAATGGATTGTAAATCTATACTTTTATTTATTGAATATAAAATATATTTCGAATTTATTAGATAGATTTAAAATTGAAGCTTTTAAAGCTTTTCAAAATGAATATCAAAGTGGATTCTTAATTTGAAGAGTTTTCTTTTAATTCGAAAGGATATTAAATAGTTTTACTTGTTATTCTTCAATTTTATATGATTTTGTTAAAATATTGAAAATGAAATTGAAGATATATTATTATAAAGTAATAATATATTATTATAAAGTAGTAATATAATATTATAAAGTAATAATATTATAACTAATAAAATAGTTAGAAAGAATTTTGAAAAGTAAATACCTTAAATTCTAAATATTCTAATTGAAATTCGTTTAATTCTAGGTATTTTAATTGAAAATAAAAATAGCTTCAACTTTCCATTTTCCTTATAGATTTTGAAACTTATAAAAATCTATAAAAACTTATAAAAATATAGATTTTCTATAAAATAAAAATAAGAACTACTTTTTCTAATTTCTGGTTTCAATTTATACTTTTCTTTTTTCTATATAAATTTATTAGAAATATAGATTGAAATGTGAATTGAATTTAAGGTTTTGAAAAGCTTATAAAATATTTAGATTATTTATAAAATATTGTATAAAAATTTATGGAATTTGTATTTTGATATTCAAGTATAAATCCAGAATCTGTGTTCAAAAAGAGTGAATTATTTAATGAATTCGGAGCGGATTTGTATATTCAAACGACCCCTTAATGAATCTTATTAGTTTATTTTTATATTGATATATAATATAGTGGTTGTTATTAGTTCTTTTTATTTTATTTCAATTTTAAAAAAGAGAATTGATACACCTAATAAATTTAAAACATAATTTATTTTTAATTTCAAATATCTTTAATGTTGTTAAGAATAATTTTGTATACCTTTTTGAATTTTAATTAAATTTTGTTATGAAAAAATAAAGTTTCAATATTTTAAATATATTTTGATTGATTAAAAACTTTATCTATTTCTTTATATTATAAGATAACATGGATTTGTTTATAATATAACTAAAGGTTTATTTTATTTTAAAGAAATAATTTATAAATATTTCATTCGAATTTACTTATTGTACTATTTTTATTGATTTTAAAATGGTTTTATAAAGTTTTAGATATTATTATAATATTATATCTATTAATAGTAAAGTTATTGGATCTAATCATATAATCAGTTTTATCTAGAATGAAAGAGAATAAAAAATATTGTTAATATTTTGTGAATTGTCTAGATGTTTTTGATGAGATCTTTATTTCAGCGATAATATCCTTTAAAGATCGATCTGCTTACTTTAATCAAAAGGAAATTACTTTACAAAATGTTTTTATTGTAATTACTTTCAATCTACAATTTTGCTATATATTAGCTAGTTAGAAAAGCTTTATAAATAATTAAAAAATATTTTTAGATATCTTGATTTCAAAAGGTCTACAAATTCTAGAAGATTGTTATTATTTAAATAATATAGGATATATAAATATTGGGTAGATATTTTTTTTTTTCAAAGGAGTAAGATATTTAGAATTTTAGAGAAACTTTTTAACCTTTAACACTCTTCTTTATAAAATGAGGTCAAAAGAATCTTTGAAATAATTAAAATATATTTTCTCTTTCTAATATAATATTAAAAATACTTATATATAATTCAAATATATATAGTTTATGTTTTATGTGTTTTATACAATTTTATTTGATAGAATAATTTTAAAAAGAATTTATTCGAAATTCAATTCGATTTTATTACTGATTTTTTATAGATATTTTAAATAATATAATAACGATTTCAAGTAGTAAAGAATCAAAATCTATTTTATTGCAATTTATAGATTATTTTAGATAAGGAATTGTAGAAATTATATGAAAAGATTATTGTAAGATCAAAAGGATTCGAAAAGCACAAGATAAAAAGAAATAATATTGAGTTGAACTAAAATTCGATAAGTATATATAATTTAGAATAAGAAATAATCATTAGGATTTCTTTATTTATTATTATTTTCTGTTATAGTCTTTGGTGTTTTATTGAATTCTTTTAATAGCTAAAAAATATTTTCTTTTTATTTTGTATGGTGAAGTAGATTTTATATATATTTATATCTATCTTTATCTTTAGGAGATCAAAATCCATATCTCTTTGAATTATAATTCTTATTAGTTTTCTATTACTTTTTTGGTTTAGAAAGTTTAATTCCATTTTTTCCTTTTAGCTTCAATATATCTGAGTTTTAAGAAATAAGATTTCTTTAAATAATATACTATCATTAATTGAATATTTTATAAAATAAATTATTAGAATATAAATAATATTTATTAAATGGTGAGTGAGAATGGTTAGGGAGAATGGTTAGGGAGAAAAAACAAGATAAATCTATCCAAATAAACCTTTTTTTTTATATGAAATCTGAAGATTCTTTGATATTTCTTTTGTTTAGATTTTTCAAATTAATTATAAATTGTTTTATATTAGTTTTTCAAGCTTTAATTTGAATTGAAATCTTGGAAAGTTTAACCATTTAGAATTTATATTAGTTCTTCTATTAATATATTATGGATTTTCAAGGACTTTGTATTTGTTTTAATTTATGATTGATATTCAAATCTTTAAAATCAATTGTTTGAAACTTTTTAATCTTTTTATTATCAAAGATTTCATTATTGATAGTTTTCTTTTCTTCTTTTTTTATTATTATCTTTATCAATATTAATCTTCCAGTTCTCGAAATCTGTTTTAGAATTATTTGATTTAGATTTTGATATAAAATTATCACTGTTTTTAATAACATTTTTTATCTTTGAAACTTTTTTAATCGAAATTAATTAAATTCAAAATTTATTTTTATTTTATATACTATAATTAATACATTTCAGTATTCAATTGGATTTATATAATTATTTTATTTTGTTTAGTCTTTGATACCTTTTAATAATCAAAGATTTTTTGAAGTATCTTTAAAATATAAAAAATCTAATATTTTTTTCTATCTTTTCTTTTCGATTTTTAATTTTTTAAATGTTATTTTTATTTTTCGATTGTAAATGTTTTTAGCTTTTCGCTTTTGTAAATAATCCACTCTCTCCTCTTGCACCTTCTTTTTGCTAAATCCAGTAATATTTGGTATCTTTTTTAAACTTTGAAGTTTTAGATTTAAAATTATAAATATGGAATTGATTATTGATTTCGAATAAATCATACTATTTATATTAATAATAATGTTTTTGGGTTCGAAATATTATTATTCTTTTTAAAACAAATAATCTAATTAAATAAAATATACGAAATATATATAAAATTTATAAAAAAATAATTTTTCCATTTTTTATCTTTTTTGTTTTTATTCTTGAAGCTTTTTGAGGATAAATTTTTTATAGATTTATAAATTTTTTTATTATTGACTGAAATGATTTATATATAGACTTTTAGTTTTATATTTTAAATTGTTTTGTTATTCTATAACTATTGAAGTATAAAAATATGTTATTTCTGGAAAATATGATATAAATTAATCTTGAAAAGAGAGAAAAGAATGTATAAGAATTAGGGGTTGATAGTAGATTGTTATTTTTTAAGAATAAAGATTTAAACAAAATATCGAAATCGAAAATAAAAGGTATAAAAAAGCAATCTAAAAAATGGGAAATAATTGATATTAAAAAAAACATATCACTAAAAAGCAGGGAATATAAAATCTTATTTCAAATCTATTTTCAAATATTCTTTTAATTAAAACAACTATTGCTTTACGAAAAATTAAAAAGTATTAGAAATTTACCAAACTATTTTTAAAAAAGGTATTATTTCAGTGATTGATTAAATAAGTATCGAATACTTTCAATCAACAATTAGAGAAAGTTGAAAATAGAATATTACTATACTAATAACAATTCAAAAAGTAACTGAGTCTTTTATGGTTGTATATTTCGAAAGTATACACTTTAATTTATTCATTAATTAAAGGTTGACTTGTTAATATTTCTTATAATATTACAACATTATACATTTTATACAAAAAAATAAATCATTAAAAATATAGATAATATTTTTCTTTAAAAAATGATAATAATAGTAAGGGATCATTTGGATATACAAATCCGCTCCGAATCCATCAAATAATCCATTCTTTTTAGATATAGATTCTGAATTTATATTTAAATATCAAAACACGGATTCTATAGATTCTTATATAATATTTTATAAATAATCTAAATATTTTATGGATTCTTCAAAACTTTGAACTCAATTCATATTTCAAATTATATTTCTAATGAATTTATATAAAAAAAAGAAAAGCACGGATTGAGAACAAAAATCAAAAAAAGTAGTCCTCATTTTTATTCTATAGAAAATCCGCGTTTTTATAGGTTTTTATAGGCTTCAAAGCCTATAAGGAAAATGGAAAGTTGAAGCTATTCCCACTTTCAATTAGAATGCCTAGAATTTAAGGCATTTACCCTCCAAATTCTCCTTAGCCATTTTCACTAGCCATTTTACTGTCGCTTTATAATAGTATATCTTCAATTTCACTTTCAATTTTAGAATGATAATATGAAATCACATGAAAAGGAAGAGAAGAGTAAGTGAAAAGTAAGTAAAACTATTCAATTCCTTTTCAATTGAAAGAAAATTCTTCAAATTAGAGATCCACTTTAATATCCACTTTGAAAGATCTGAAAGCTTTAACTTCAGATCTATTTAATGGATTCGGAATGGATTTTATATTCAAATGATAAAAGTATGGATTTATAATCCATTTTTTTAAAGCGGATTATTATCACTATGGATTTCGTTGTAATAATAAAGAGTGGATTATTTGATGGATTCGGAGCGGATTTGTATATCCAAATGACCTCTAAGATCAAATCCAATAGTAACTCTAAGAATTTCTATATTATATCTATCATTAAAAATAAGAATTAAAACTTCAGAAGCTTGTTATAAATATAAAATGAAAGAATAAATAAAAGATTATATATATTTATCCGAAGGTATATACGAAGTGGGCCCTAATGAAAATTTTCTTTTTAACAAGGAATCTGATAAAACCGACCACCAGGATAATCTCTTTTCCCCTGATTCTTATGAATTGGGAAAGAATTAAATATTGGAAAAGTCTTTTCTCAAGATTTTCAATATAATTTAAAATATATTGATTTTTGAAGTTTTTTTGGCGAAGGAAATTTTATATTTCTATATCAAATCTTACTCCACAAACTTCATATAAAAGTATTCGCTTTAATGGATACTAAAGTTATAGTTTATTTGCTTATCAATGCCTCCTTTACAAAATTACTTTTTAAATATATGGGTGCATCTATCGATATCTTCAAATATCTTATACCTATTAAAAGATATAACAAGAATAGAGAAACTCTGGTAATTCACTTTATATATTTAATATTACACATTGGTAAAAATAAATTTATTTGAGTATTATTTTTATTAATCAATATGGCCCGAGATATTATACTCGAAAACTATTGGTTAACAGATTACAACACAAAAATACAATCTTTTTATTGATAATTACTTTAATCAAAAAATTTCCTATTTATCTTAAGTTTTACTTGGATTATTCTAATATTTTAAATATCCCTTTAATCTTTGATCCCAGATTTGGATTTATAAAACAATATCTTACGATATAATACTTTATATTCTAAACTCTTGGTAATATTATTATTATTACTTTTATTTCATAATGAATATGAACAGGATGTTAGAAGACAAATGTATAAGCTTTATATTCAAATTCAGAAAATCTTCTTAAAAATGTTTTTTAAGGTTCTATTAATAAAACCTAAATTATTTGCTAGTAATATCTTTATCAAACAAAAATCCCGATTTCTTAAAGAAAACACTTTACAAAAAAACTGTTAAGCTATTGTTGAAGGCTTTTCTACAGATATCACTACAATTACAATTGAAGCCTTTCGACTCTATACTCATAGGTATAATAATATAGTTTTTACAACTAATATTTACAAAACCAATTCCCTTATTAATTCAAGATTTCAAAATGCTAATAATATGGAATTAAAATAGTTAAGGGAAAGAATACCTATAGATTATTATAACTTTCTCAAGGTATTCTCAAAACACAAATTGAACAAGTTGTCTATTTATTTCATTTAAAATTATTATATCGAAATATCCTTAAACAATTAGTTGAGAATATCTTCAATATATAATATATTTACCAAAGAGTTATTAATAGTAAAGGAGTATCTAACTAATAATCTCAAGAAGGGATTTGTTGAAGTTAGTAACTCTTCTTTTGCAGCTTTTGTTTTATTTGTTAAAAAAGCTAATGAAGGATTGTGTTTTTGTATAGACTTTTGTAGATTCAATACAATTATTAAAAGGGATGAGTACCCTTTGTCTTTTATTGATGAGATATTTGTATGAGTTATTAAAGCGAAAATCTTTATAAAACTTGATATTAGATAGATTTTTTATAGGATTTGTATACATTTCGATTTCGAAGATTTAATTACCTTTCGCATTTGTTATGGAATCTATAAATGTAAGGTTCTATTTTTTGGGTTAATCAATGGATTTGTAATATATTAGAGGTATATGAACGATATCCTTTTTGATTTTTTTGATATTATTTGTATAGTATATTCAAATAATATATTAATTTATTTTGAAAACGAAAATGAGTATAAGCTCCATGTTTTTAAAGTTTTATTTTATTTAAAAAAAAGTAGGTGTCACGGCGCCAACTACATAATCTATAGTTGCCTTTGTGCCTCAGGCATAGCATATTAGTGCGCCCTACTTTCTATAAGTAGGGCTTCACTTTTCCATAGCTCTTCTACCCTTATAATACAATATAAGTCTTTACCCATACCTTAACAATTTGTACCATTACCAAATAAGCTATCACAGCTTTAATTTTTATTTCTTATTTCTTATTTTTCTAAAGTCCCATCAATACCTTATTTCGATCATATCAATTATATTCATTGTTAATCTATTATATACTTTACCACCAACATTTTATACCTTCAAAATATTGAAAATAAATGATTAAATATTTGTATCAAAAGCATCTATATCTAGCCTACCTCCACAATTCCTTTTTTTAAATTATATCCCCAACTCCACCGAAATTGATATCTCTTTTTTTATAAATTTATTTAATAATCTAAATACTTTATATTTTGTTATTGTTTAAACTATATTCGATTTGATCAAATTGATCACAGATTTATTACAAGCCCAAATTATTGTTACATAAGTCCAAATCATTAATACTCAATCAAGGATTATCGAATTAAAAAATATAATTGCAATATTAAAGATTACTATTTATAATAATTCACAAACCCCACCCCATTATAAATATTTCACTACCCCCAAAAAATTCAATAATAATAAATAAGATATTACAAAATATTAAAATCAATATATAACTTTTTATAATATAATTAATTATTACTTAACTATAAATTACAAAAATGAATCGAAGTTTCAAAAAATCACATTTCTTATTAATCTATTTTCCAGCCCTGTTTATATAAATAATCAAATACACTTTAATACAATCACCAAAAATCCATATAATTCTAATCTTTAGCTTTTTGAATGGTATATTATAATAAATATCTAATATAAATTAAACAAACAATATTAAACTCTAAATCTCTCATACAAAACTTCCATAAATTATAACAAATATAAAATGAAAAAGATCCTATTTGGTAATTTTATTACTAAATTTAAGCAGTTTATTATTAAATACAAAAAGACTATTGAATAATAAATTGCCGATTTTAAATTTAAGATTTCCTAAAACCTAATTAATACTTCAATTAACCAATTAAATAAACCTTCTACTATTAATATTAATATATAAATAATTTGATAGCAAGGTATCTATAATAATTTAAAGAAAAAGATTTATCTTAATAATTAATATAAAAACTAAAGTATCAATTCCAGTAATCAAAAAAACCCAATAAAAAAAAATCTACTATTATTATCATAATACTTATAACTAATCCCTCCGAAGATTCTATACAATTGAATATTGCTCGCCAAGACCAATAAACCTTATTATATTATGATAAAGAATAATATCTAGATCTTAACCTTTATCTTTATTACAAAAAGTCTGGTTATATTAAATTTAATTACAAAAAAAAGTAATACAATAATACAAAATATAATACCAACTTAGGAATCATACAATACCCCAACCATTCCTTTACTACAAATCAATACACTTCAAATATTCACTGTTTTCCTATTATCAATTATTATTACAATCCCAAATTCTATTACAAAATTTACAACTCTACTTACCAAAAAATATTCCTGTTTGCTAATCGTTTCCTGATTATTATAGTATTATTTCGATATACCTCTCCAATCCCTATCAATAATATAAATCTGGGTGGATTTGTTGAAGGCTTTATATATTCAAATAATAACAAAAATTCTATTCCCTAGTCAAATATATTAAAAGATTAATCTCGATTCATAATCACAAATCGAGATCCTTTATAAAAAATTTATCTTTATAAATTAAAAGATCAATTATATCTAGAGACCCTTTATATCTTAAAACAATAAATAACAAATCTTTTAAAATCTCAATAGAATTTTTTTTATACATTTAATATAATTATCCCGCTTATTGGCTTAATAGATAATAAAATCATAAGATATGGATTTATAAATAGAATCCTTATATCCAAATTTGATATACTTATACACTTCTTTTCAACAATTTGCAACCTATTACTTACAGATGAAAGGACTTCGGATATTTTGTTTCAATATGTACTATTAGATATATAAATTAATAATTATAAAGAAATTGATTTATTCTATATCATCAATCTTTCTAATACGGATCTTATAATCCTCAATCTTTTATAACTCTAGTATTACAACTCTATTATTAATTGAGTAGTAATGATTTTCAAATTTATATCTATATATTGCTCTAGATATTACTATCCAATTAATTTTATTATAACCGTTGTCCCCGATTATAACAATATGTCAACCCTAGTAGATACTATATTTAATCCAATATTATGTATACCTATTAGAAAATTTATTTTAAAGTTTATTTTAAAGAAATCTATTTCAATCTTATATTAAATCTTTATTGAAAAAATCATTAACAAAAGTCTCCAGATTTTTTTCTTTTCACTTCAAAATTAATTGATACTTTTGAAATATGTTCCTTCGATTTCAACTATAAAAACAAATACTAATAAAAACTTCAACAATATAAATCTTGTTGATTTAATATTATCCAATCTAAACTGCTATTATATTTATCAAATCAATAAAAAAGCAAAGACTTGTGCCAAGATGATACCAAATTGGTTAATTCTGAAACCAGTTTTAGCACGGATTATTACAAATTTTAGGGTATATAAAAGATTATTATGGAATCAAAACGTTTTATTTTTATTAAATCTTTTATTGTTACTGAATCTTTTAGAGAAATCAATTGACGTTTTACAAAATATTTGATAAAAAATAATTGATATAAAGTTTCTTATAGCTAATAGCTTTATTCAATTTTATAAAAATCAGAAAGTTTATATTATAAAAGTAATCTAGAATGAACTGAATAGAGCTAATAAGTTATATTATATAATAACAAATAATCCTATTCAACTATATTACGATATTATAGAAAGCAATATTAAAAAGTATATGGAAAAGATTAATTGATTTGTATTATTTATAACAAAGATTTAGAGTAAACTATCACCCTAGCTTTACAATCTATTCACTAATTTCTTATCCCCCCTTGTCAACGAGCTTCTATTACAATGTTTTTGAGATTATGAGATCGAGATTATATCAGGCCAAAAGCCTCTATATAACAAAGATCGCTCAATATCCTCAATCAAGTTTCAAATTATCTATAAATGGCTTAATAATAATCTAAATAAAGGATTCATTTATAAATCCTATTTTCAATTAATTATTCTATTCCTTTTAATTGCAAAACCTAAAAAAAACATTTGAATTTGCTAGAATTATTATAAATTGAATAATAATATTATTAAAAACTATTATTTACTCCTACTAATCAAAGAAACTCTTGATACCCTATATTATATTAAAGTTTATACTAAATTGAATATTATTATTATATTCAATAAATTACAAATCATAAAAAATTACAAATGAAAAATTGTTTTTACAATTAGTTTTAGTTTATTTAAATCTTTAATAATACTTTTTAATCTTTATAATACTTTTGTCTTATTTCAAAATTATATAAATTATATTCTTTTTGATTTTCTAAATAAGAATTGTATAATATATCTAAACAATATCTTAATCTACTCTAAAAATATTATAAATTATTGAAAATAAATTTGCAAAATCGTTTAAAGATTTATTAATATTAAATTACAAATTCAAAACAAAAAGAACAAAATACCTCAATCTAATCATTATTTCCAATAATATCGAGATAGATTCCAACAAGATTAAAACTATTTTTGAATAAAAGTTGTTAATTAAACTAAAAGATCTTCAACATTTTTTAGGGTTTGTTAATTTTTATTAACACTTTATTTATAACTTTTCGAAAATTATAAAACCTTTGAATCATTTATAAAAAAAAAAGAATATATAAAATTGGATTATTAATCAAAAGATTATTTTTGAAAATCTAAAGTATATCTTTGCCTCCATCCCAGTTCTTATAATGTTTAATTATTACCACCATATAATTATCGAAACAAACGCTTTGAACTGGGCTATGAATGGAATACTCTTTTAATATGATGATAAGGGCTGACTACACCTGGTTGTATACTTTTCCTTGAAATATAGTGTTGTTAAATACAATTACAAAATTTATGATAAGGAATTACTAATTATTATTAAATTTTTAAAAAAAGAAAAACCCAAATTATATAAAACTTAAAAGCTATTCGAAATCATTATTAATTATAAAAATCAAAGTATTTTATATCAACAAAGATATTGAATTAAAAATAAACTAAATGAATTAAATTTTTATTTGATTTCAATTTTTGTATTAAATACCATCCTAATTATAAAACAATTCGCTTTAATATACTGAATTGTAAGACAAAAGATTGTTCCGCTTACACTAATCTTAATAATAATTGGATCAAAAATTGTTTACAAATAGTTTTCCCAAAAAAAGTATTTGATATTGTTATATTCAAAGATTTTATTTAATAAATAAAATATAATATTGATTTCATTATAGTCTTTATGGGTATGATTATTTCTAATATTAAAAAGCCAATTGACAATCTTATTAATAAAGTATATGAATTATTTGAATTGATTATTATTATACACAAAACTTTTCGGAATCTGACCACCTATTATAAACTATTATCAATTCAAAAAGATTTTCGATTCGCCCTCCAAGATTATAAATTGATTAATAACAGAATCTCTTATTGTAATTATTTTTTCATTTTTTCCTCTATTAAACTTCATTATTTAGATTATATACCGAATATACTTTACCGGATCTGCCGGGCACTTTGACTGAGTTAAGGGGTCGTTTGGATATACAAATTCGCTCCGAATCCATCGAATAATCCGCTCTTTTTGAACACGGATTTTGAATTTATATTTAAATATCAAAATATAGATTCCGCAAATTCTTGTACAATATTTTATAAATAATCTAAATATTTTATAGATTCTTCAAAACCTTAAATTCAATTTATATTTCAATCTGTGTTTCTAATGAATTTGTATAGGAAAAAGAAAAGCGCGGATTGAAAACAAGGATTAGAAAAAGCAGTCCTTGTTTTTATTCTATAGAAAATCCGTGTTTTTACAAGCTTTTATAGACTTCAAAACCTACAAAGAAAATGAAAAGTTGAAGCTATTCCCACTTTCAATTAGAATACCTAGAATTTAAAGCATTTACCCCTCAAAATCCTTCCTAATCATTTCACTAGCTATAATACTATCGCTTTATAATAATATATCTTTAATTTCACTTTCAATATTTTAACAAAATCATATGAAATTGAAGAAAAACAAATAAAACCATTTAATTCCCTTTCAAATTAAAAAAAACTTTTCGAATTAAAGATCCACTTTGATATCCACTTTAGAAAACCCTAAAAACTTCAATTTTAAATCTATTTAACAAATTCGAAATGGATTTTATATTCAAATAATAAAAGTATAGATTCATAATCCACTCTTTTTAAAACGAATTATTGTTATTGTGGAATCCGTGATAACAATAAAAAACGAATTATTCGATTGATTTGGAGCGGATTTATATATCCAAACGATCCCTAAAAGCATTAAGAGAAATCGAAACTTATATATAAGTCTACCAACTTTATTTTCGAATCAAAGCTTTTCGCCTTGTTGTATCCAAATTCCTAGAACCTTTGTCTATATAATTTCGTTTCTGGTCTGATATTTTTATTGATTATATTATATCATTATTAATCAGTGAATATTATGATAAAAAGTATTAATATATTATTACAATTATTTGTCGTTTAACAAAGATGTATCACTTCATTTTGGTTGTAGGATTTTCTGTAGAGAAGCTTGCTGATTGGTTTGTTGAGAAAGTTTATTGTTTATACAATTTATTTGATAATATTATATTCGATAGAGGTTTACAATTTATATTAGAATTCTGGAAACATTTATTCGAGCATTTATCAATTATTTTGAAACAATCCTTTTTATTTCATTCTAAATCTAATAGACAAATAGAGAGAATCAATACTATAATAAAACAATATTTTCATACTTTTATAAATTTCTATTAAGATGATTGATACAGTTAGCTCTTATTTGTAGAGTTTGTGCTTAATAATATTATCTTAGAGATTATTAGTGTATCTTTATTTTTTATTAATTATAATTTTCATTTATACCTTAATATTAAGCTTTCTTCATCGATTTCTTTAAATCTATTATATCAATGCAGATGTGAGTTCTTAAAGATTAATAAGATTATAAATCGTTTTGATATTATTCTAACAAAATTGAAAGTTTTAATTACTCAATCTATTCAGAGATATAAATATTATATTAATAAAACTTGCATCGACACCCCTTTATATAAAGAAGATAATAAAGTATAGATTAGTATTAAGAATATGAAAACCAATCGCTCAATAAAAAAAGGTAATAACAAATAGAATAGCTTTTATAAGATTCTAAAAGTTTATAAACAAATCTATCTACTTCAACTCCTGATTAATTTTAAAACTTTTCAATATTCTACAATTCATTACTCCGATCACTTTATTGTTCACCTGGATTAACTAATCAAAAAGTAATCAACAAAGCCAAATCCTATTGAAATCAAAGCTGCATTCTAGAAAAAGATAATGAAACAAATAAAGAAATCAAGCAATAGGAATTCGATAAACTACTTGATTATTATAATAAGAATGAATTTCATTATTAAATCAAATGGAAATATTATTCAATATCTTGACAATTTATTGAAAACCTTTGTGATTAGGAAGATACGATTATCACTTTTTATTTAGCAAATTTAAATAAATTAAAACCATTTATTTAAATAGATTTCAAAAGATTTATTACTTCTAATCCTTTACTAATATTTATATCAAATGTATCCCCGAATCGAGACCAAAATAGATTTAAAAAGTTTTATCAATTAATTATTACTTTCAAAAAGATTTATTTTAATTTAATAATAGAAATTAGAATATTTTAATATTATTTTGTTTTCTAAAGAGTGAATTGATATTACGATCGTAAATCAATCGTCTTGAGCCGGGAGTATTATCACAGTGCTAACTACAGTACTAGGGCACAGCTGTTCGTCGGCCAGATTTTACCCGGGAATCCACCAACACTACCCCCTCATTCAATCCTAATTATTAAATCAATTCTTCAATATTTTATTATTAAATTTTCAGAATCTCTTGATATATATATGTTTAATAATGTTATTAATTTATATAATAATCCTATAGTTTAAGCTCTCAATATTTAGTATATCAGCTATTTGCTACAATACAAGCCTCTATTCTACTCTCTATGCTAGCTCCCAAATTTATAAATAATTGATTATCTAATATATCCCAAGCTATTTGCACTACATTTTCTAGCTTTTGCCTAATATATTCTGACTTGCTTTTATCCATTACAATATCCGAAAACATTTCAAAAACATATACTTTTAAATATCACTAAATGTGCTCAACAGGATTGAAATCAAGACTATAAGAAAGCTAAAAATCGATTAAAAGAATATCCCTAATTCTGAATCAATCTAATACCTTAATTGCTTAATATATAGAAATATTATCCTATATAAATTGATACCCTTTATTTAATTTCTTTTAAATAAAAGCTATTTCTTTATTAAGGATCTCGAAATAAGAATTAATATTATATCCAAACTTCTTATTCTCGAAATTCTATCTATAATATATAACTTACTCTTCCCAATATCACAAAAGCCTTTTCATATTATAATCTTTATATTCTTATATGCATTATAGATTTAAACCATTTCCTACTCTCATTTCTATCTTGAAATATAAAAAACCTATTCCTACTTTTTTCCTCTTCCTCACTCTATAGAGTATTCATCCGATCAGAATATTAAGCCCTATTCCTTCGCTATTCACCCTCAATAAACTAGATACCAAGCTAGCCTTTTAATAGTATATTCTTCTATAAATTCAAACCTCTTTATAGCTCTTCAATTAGTTATACTATGCTTCTTTAGAATCCTCTTAATAATATCCCTCTTATATTCAAGCCCATAAGCTATTAATATCTCCTGATAAGTCGATTTAGGCTATAATCTTATATATCGTAATAGTATTCGTTTATCTCCATTTGTATATAATCTATCTCTAGCGATTTTAAATAGAATAGTTCCTTTATTACATATTATATCCATTTTGATAATATAAGAAATAATAGTTGAAGGGATCCCAAACTCTTTTGTAATAGCAATAGATCATACACCCACTGTCACGGATTGGTTATAACTCTACATAGTAGGTTTGATGTTGATCAAACTACTTATACCCTTTTGGGGTTACGTGGCTCAGTGGTAGAGTACTTGGCTCCGTGACACCCACCTCTATCTTTCCTGTTATTTTTCTATATATATATAGATTAAGATAAATATAAGATACATTATTATAATCGATTCGATCTAAGAGAGTATGTTGTGATAATATAATTAAATAAATCAATTAGTTGTAGTAGGAAAGAATAAACTGAATTGACGCGTTTTTCGCGTTTCAGCAAACAGTTGTGCATGGTTACTGTATATGATCTGTACAGGACCGGACACGGGGATTTTGCGACCTATTACCGGCGCTTTCAACACAACAACGCTACCTCAGAATGTGTTTGTAGGTATAGCAAAGAGTTTGAACACTTAATACTATACTAATATTCTTACATCTAATTCAATAATTAACCAAACAAATCCAATTTAGTTTTGTGAGATATAAAGAATGTAATCAATTATCTTTCCTTTCTTTTGAAGACTTTAATAGATTTTGTAATTTTTCTAGTGATTACTAATCATTTCAAGCAATTATATTCAGTCTTTCCGAAGATCCTCTGATCTTTTACTTTTATATTGTCAATCAGGGTTATATTTTTTTTGAAGTTGTTTCTTTTTTTTATTATTGTTGTGTACAAATTACATTATACAAAAACTAATAATATAGGGTTCTACAACCAGTCTTAAATCTGAGCTACTCAGTATAAAATGAGTTGAATAATATCGACTTTACAAGCGGGAGACAAACGGTAAGAATGTGTACAGTGCTTTTGGCCGCTTTTTTTTGGTTTGCATTACAGCTATAAAAGAATGGAATACGTGGCTATATCGGCATTCTTACTAGTATAGTTTATCCCTAGTATTCCTTGGGAGGTCATGGCGAGCCCCTGCGGCTTGCCCCCTGGATGTAAATTAAAATAAATAAATAAATAAATAAATATATGATCTGTAGTTGCCTTCGTGCCTCAGGCACAGCATACTAGCGCGCCCTACTTCCTATAAGTAGGGCTTCACTCTTCTATAGCTCTTCCACCCTTATAATACAATATAAGTCTTCACCCGTACCTTGACAGTAGGATTGTAGGTAGATATCGATAAATACGAATTCAATATAAAATATATAAAATATCTCGGGTTTATATTCACTATAAACAATATCAAAATTGATTCTGATAAAATATCTATTATTAAAGATTGAAAACTCCCAATATATATTTGAGATGTACAATCTTTTCTAAGATTCTGCAATTTTTATAAAAGATTTATAAAAGATTATGGTTAGATAGCCAGATTCTTATTATTACTTATAAAAAAAGATGCCCCCTTTTTATTCAATATAAACTCTATAACCAGCTTCAAAAAATTAAAGAATATACTTATAAACATATTAATCCTAATCCATTACCAAATCCATCTCTTTTCAATAATTGAAATTAATGTTTCAAATAGAGTTGTTAAAGATATTCTTTTTTAACTACAAAATAATGGATATTAATGTTCAATTATATTTTTTATAAAAACAATACCTCCTATCAAAATGAATTATACTATTTTTAATAAAGAGATACTAACAATTATTAAGATATTTAAGTATTAAAGATTTGAATTTATAGAAACTCCATATTGTAATCAAATTTTTATAGATTATAAATCCTTAGAATATTTTATAATAAAAAAGATCTTTAATTAGTGCTAAGCTGGTTGGGCTAAGATTCTCTCTAACTTCTGATTCGAGATTACTTATTGTTTTGAAATTAATAATACCTGTATAAATATATTCAGTTGTTGTGATTAAGAAGTTATTATAAAGGAAGAAATTTAAATCAAAATACCAAATTCAAACTCTATTCCCCAATTCTATATTGAATTCTCGAATTATAGATAACCTTAATATAAAAAAGAAAGAGATTATATTATTATTTTTTATTGATCAGGAGGAGTTAGATTTTATTGATTAATTGCTTCTTATCAATCAAGAGCACTCTATACTACAAGATTAACGCAACTTAACAATCAATTTCAAAAAGGAATACTCGCTATACAATAATTTATTATTATATAAAGACCAACTAATAATATTAGATATAAACAATTTGAGAATGATGCTAATCAACCAAATATATACTCAGATTTTTTCTGTATATCCATAAAGAAATAAATCAGAATTATCAATAAGAATAAAATATTATTGAAAAGGAATCCCTATTGTCAAGGCACGGGTGAGGACTTATATTGTATTATAAGGGTAGAAGAGCTATGGAAAAGTGAGGCCCTACTTATAGGAAGTAGGGCGCGCTAGTATGCTGTGCCTGAGGCACGAAGGCAACTACAGATCATGTAGTTGGCGCCGTGACACCTATATTCATTAAGTAATATATTGAAAACTATATGAAATATTATAGTTATCAGATCCCAAAAAATAAGATATCAGAATTCCTTCATTTATTATCTATACTTTCCAAATTATAGGCTAATATTTTTATAAACTTTAAATCTTTCCCTTTAGATAAGTAAAATTTCAATTATGTTTTCATAATAATCGATAGACTCTTCAAATAGTCAATTTGTATTCTATACTTTAAGATTATTATTACAAAAGAAATAGCAACAATTTATATATATAATATTTATTACTAAAAGAATACTCTAATAACTATTATCTTAAATCGAAGTTCTCAATTTATATCAAACTTCTAGAATGAGTTTTCCCGTATTTTAGAAGTAAAATTCAAACTCTCAATAGCTTACTATTTACAAATAGATGAACAAATTAAGATTATAAATCAATATCTTAATCAAAGATTGCATTTATATATCAACTATTTTCAAAATAATTGGTCAAATTTACTTTCAATAATGGATTATGCTTAACTAACTTTTCCACATAAAAGTTTAAATATATCCTTTTTCAAGCTTTAGAATGGTTACCTTCCCTCAATTTCTTTTGATTGGATAAGATTAGTATTAAGTATAATTATAGAAAAGTTAGTATACACTAATGTTCAGATATTTGCTAAATGTATGTATTAAGTTTGAAAAATGGTTAAAACTATTATTAAAAAGATATAGAATAAGAAAACTAGAGATATAAATAGTTATTATTGAGTAGTTAATTTTGATATAAAAGATTATATATATATTATTATTAAGAACTTTCTTATTAATTGATTTAGTAAAAAACTTGATCTTTAGATGATCAATCTTTATCAGATTTTGGAAAAGATTGACTATTTTTATAAAATTGATCTCCCTATAAATATAAAAGTTTTTAAAGTCTTCTTTCCTAATAAACTATATAAAGTTTCCAATAATTCAGTTTCTAAATAAAAACAAGATTTTCTACCCCTTATCTCCATTGCAGGTAATACAAAATATGAAGTACAAGAAATTCTGGACTCCAAGCTTTCTTATAGCTGATCGCGATATAAGATAAAATAAATAAAATATAATAATAATTTTAATTGGTATTAAAAGGAATAGAAGTTACTGGTGCATTACATGTGTGGTGATTAGTAATACAGTTATCTAAACGGGCTAGATTAAACGAACTATAGACAGGCATATTGGTCACCCCTATATAATACTATGGGATAGATAATATACTGATATGCATAATAATATAATCAATATAAAGATCTCTTCCATATAATCTTTCAATAGGTTATAAAATCTGATTAATATAGCCTTTGGATATAATTGATGCAATCATTATTACAAATCAATTCGCAAAGTTGAAAAGTATATGGTATTATCTTACAACTAATATACAATATTGTAATCACTATTATCACCAATTTACAAAGTTGAAAAAGCATATAGTATTATTTATAAATAAATATGTATATAATATAACAGAAAGTATGCAATATTAATTATACTTATATTTACAATCTGTGTGATTCTATCTATATAGAAAAAGGAAAAGAAAAACCTTGCAAATTCTTTATATAGATATCAAAATAAACAAAACCAAAGAGCAAATCAAGAATATTTCGAATCTTATTTAAAAAACCTAAAGGCGATGGTTTCGATAAATGAAAATATAATTGAAAGGAAAGGATTGGTTTTATATAATTGAGTTTATATTATAGGGGCATATTAAGATTGAAGAAATCGAAATGGAAGTTGATAATACTAAAGTTTTTCTGATTTTTGTAGAAAGCAAAGTCATAAATATTAAACTCAACCTTAACAAGAGAATCAAATACTTGAAAGATGAAGTTAGTATATTTTTATATATATATAAATTATTTAATAACAATAATAAAATACTTATTGATAAGTATAATACAATATAAATATTATAGAACTATCTAAAAACAAAATACTCAAAAATTAATGATATTATAGTTAATTTGTATTTAACAATGATTCAAATATTCATCTTCAAATTTATTAGTTATCTAGAGATGACTATTATTGAAGCTTAAAATAAATTAAAAGAATATTGATGTAAACTTGATATTACCAACCCTGTATTCAAGGATTTATACAGAAACAAAGCTCTATTTTTAATTCTAACTAAAAGTTTTCCAAGCGAATATCAAACAATAATTGATGCTATAAGTGTTCAAAGTATATTAGCAGTGAAAAACAAAATCAAGTATCTTATTGTTAAAAAGTTTAGTATTCAAAAGATAAAATAAGCCTATACTGCTAGTGGAAAGTATATAATTCTAAATCAATAAAGAAATAATAGAGGATCAAATTTAACAATATAGCAAAACCAAAAAGAAATAGTTAATATTTATACTTGCTATTTCTATAAACAAGAAGATCACTTTCTATATAATTGTAAAAATCTCACCCTTGTACAAACCCTGATCTGTAAACATTATAAAACTTAGCAACAAAAATCAATATTCAAAAAGATAATCAAAGTATCATTTTCTAAAAGAAAAAGTAATCAAGCTTACCTTGCAAACGACAAGAGTTTTTAATTGATTTCGATTTATTAGAAAGCAAAAAAGAATTTAATAATAAAGAATATTGTATCTCTAAAAAACTCATTCGTAAAATTACCCCTTCTTATTGGTATATAGATATTAGTACTTCCTTATATATATCTAATCAACTTTCCCTTTTTAAAGATATCAAAAAGATAAAGAAAAAGATAATAAAAATCAGTAAAGAAGTTTTATACTATAATTGAATAGATATTATTATAATAGAATTAGAAAATGATAATATAGTTTTATTTTCAAAGATATTATATATATCGAGATTAAAAGTCAATTTTCTTTCTAACAAGAAGATTTGTAAAACTGATTTCAAAAGCAGATTCAATTCAGATTATATATACTTTTGAAAAAATAGAAAAAATATTATTAAAGTAAAAATGAATAGAAGAATTTATATAATCTCAAATATTGTGAAAGAATATGAAGATATTGTTCTTTAAAGTATAGAGATTATTAATGATATTGAATCAAACAAAACCATAGTAGAAACCTTTCTGAATAGATTCAAGGATTTAGAAAACTATTTATTATGGTATAAACAATTCAATTATCTCGGTCTAGAAAAAATACAAAATCTTTATAAAGTTATTATATTAGGAAAATTGATTAAAGTTTTATTTGAGATTTTTATATATAAAGTGTATGCGCTTATTAAGATAAAGAATCTAATCCCAAAACAATTTAGTCCTTACAAAATGAAAAGATTAGAGTTTATTCATTTCGATATTATTGGATTATTTTTAAAATCTTTATAAAGAAATCGTTATTTCCTATTGATTATAGACAGTTGAATAAAAGTGAATTGGATTTTGATCTTGAAGATTAAAAACGAAGCTATACCAAGATTGAAAAAATAGAAAATTGAATTAGAATTTGATATCGACAATAAGATAGTAGCTATTTGAACTGATAATGTATTAAAGTTAATTCAAATTATTAAAGAATGGAATTCTGGGATCCAATCAGAATTGATTATTATAGCATTATCTTATCAGAATGGAATTGCTGAGAGAAATATCGGTACTACTAAAGTCGATATGAGAGCTATACTAAAAGAGACTAGATTGTTATTAGAATTTTGAAATGAAATTATTGAATATAATATATATTATAGAAATAAAACGAATACTAAATCGATTATCGATAATAGTATTATTAGTCCGATCGAAGCGTTTATAGAATTAATCTCGGATATCAGCCATTATAGAATATAGGGAAGTAAATGCTATATATATATTAATCCAAAAATAATTCCAAAGAATCAATAATACAACAAATTACGAGATATAATCTGAATAGATATTTTTATGGGATATTTATATACAATTAATAAGTATGTCAGAATGTATTTGCCTGAGTTAGGTTATATTGTATGAATAAGCTGAGTGATTATAAACAAATTCAAAAGAGGGGGAGACTTAGATTTAAAAATAAGAAACTTTGTATCAGGATCTCAAAACACAAAGAATATTATTTCTGATAAAAGATCTAAAGATAGATTTCATAAGATACAAAAAGTATAAGAATCCCTATCTAAGTTTTTATAAGATATCACTACCTCTATAATCCCAAAGGTAATAATCCCTAATACACCCAAAATAGATAATATTCAGTAATTCAATAAAAATAATGAAGAGAATATTACTGAAATCAATCCACCCAAAGATCTAATATTATTTCCAGAAATAAAAAAGATAGAGATATTAGATACTATATTTATAAATGATCAATTCTTTATCGAAATTTTAATTATATTTATAAATATAAATATCTCTAAAAGATATTCTTTTTGAAAATATAAGTAGAACAACAGTGAGCTAGATAAGTATATTCAAAAACTGATAAGAGTAATAATAGTAATACTTTCAGTAGATTTAGATAAAAATGTTATCGAATATACTATAATCTCTATACCTTTTACACCAAGAATTGATTCAAATATTAAAACAAAAATATTCGAAAGTCTTTAAGTAATCTTGGGGAGCTCTATAAACAAGGATATAATTTTCCTTATAAAACAAATCCTAGGAATCTCTATTTCTATTATATATAACTAGATAATCTTAAACTTTGAATATAAAGAAAAATAGAAACAAACTATTGAAAAGGAAATCAGCTTATTAGTTGTAAATAGTATTTAGGAAAAGTATATTCTATTAAAAGAAGGGAATCTTGTTTCAACAAAATGAATATTTATAATAAAAACGAAAAACAATAAGATCGAGAAGTTCAAAGCACAATTAGTAACAAAAGGTTTCAGTCAAGTTCTTGGAAAAGATTATAATAAAATCTTTACTTCTACAGTACAACTCCATACACTTCGCTTATTCTTAACAATCATTACAAAAGAAAACTTGAAATACTAGTATTTCAATATAAAGAATATTTTTATAGAATTCTATCTCAAAAAAGAGATATATTTTATATTATCTCAAGGAATCAATATATTAAATAAATACATTTTATATATATTAAGGAGTTTGTATAGTTTCAAACAAACTAAACAAAATTGAAATCAACTTTTAAAATTCGAATTGATTAATTAGAGTTTTACTCAAAGTTTTGCTGATTCATATTTGTATATATATATCGCTTGACAATTCAATCTATTAATTTATATTAATAATATAATTGCTTTTTTAATTTCAAAAGATCAATTCAATTGATTCTTTATAATACTCTTTTCATATTTTAATACCAAAAACCTGGGGGAGATTAGTAAGATTCTAAGTATTAAAATTATAAAAGATCAAGCAAACAAATCATTTATATTGAATCAAAAAGAATATCTAGAAGCTATATTTACAAAATTCGGAATCTCATATATCTAGTATTATACTAAAAAGATATCTGCCACTGATTACTTATATTTACAATCAATTATAAAAGACAATAAATTAATCGATATTATTGAATATTAATAAGCTATAGATAGCCTTATTTATTTAATAATATACACAAAACTAAACATCTCCTTTGTATTAAATCGATTATCACAATATATAACAAAGCCAGCGAAATGCTATAGAATAGGAGTAAAGAATTTAATACAATATCTAAAGGCTATAATCACTCAGAAATTCAAATATAGATTTGAAGGAGTATAATACCAAATCGCAAAAGAATATAATCTATTAGTAGATATTATAAAAATCTTTATTGATATAGATTAAATAAATGATTGATATAATTAGAAAAGTATTTTTGAGGGAATTGTTATATTCTATAAAGGATTGATATTGTGAATTAATAAGAAATAGAATTCAATAGCAATATTGAGTGCTAAGTTTGAATATATATTAATAGCAATGTTTATCAAATAAAGGAAATAGTTAATTCAAATACTTAAAGATCTTGGAAAAATAGAATATATATTTATATGTAGAGATATTATTCAATTGTTAAATAATAATCAAGAAGCAATAGCTCTAACCAAGAATCTATATCTATATAAACAATTAAAGTATATTGATATAACGTGGTTTATCAGCATGCGGGCCATATCATCATGTGGGCCACTTCGAAAATACACCAAAATCGAGGTTTTTTAATATTTATATTTTAATAACTAGTCATTATTTTTGAAAGGAAAAATCATGAAAAATCATAATAAAAATAGAATATTTATAATATTTAGGTTTCTTTTTTAAATAATCCATTTTAACTCGAAATTGTCACACTTTGCGTTACAAAATCTCTTTTTCTTTAATAACTTTAATAAAAATAAGAATTTTGAAAGAAAAAATAGATTTTTGAAATATTTGAAAAATAAGGTTTTATATAATAAATTTTTGAAAAATTCTATTGGCTAATAAAGAAAGTGCACGGTTACGCACAGACGAATTTTGTATACAAAATGAAGTGGCCCATATGATGATATGGCCCGCATGCTGATAAACCACGTTATACTATTATTTTATTAAAGATTTTATTGAAAAGGAAAAGATAGCAATTAGTTATATCAATATATCGGATATAATAGCAAATAGAATAAATAAATCTTTAGCAAAAGTAGTATTCGAAAGGTTCAAGGATATACTAGAATTGAAATAATAGAAATACAAAAGATCGGGGAGATCAAAGGTAATAACTTCTATAAGGAAATATTAAAAGGAATAGAAGTTACTAATGTATTATACATATAATGATTAGTAATACAGTTATTTAAACGGGCTAGATTAAACGAACCATAGACAGGCATATTGATCACCCCCATATAATACTATGGGATGGATAATATGCTGATATGCATAGTAATATAGTCAATATAGAGGCCTCTTCCACACAATCTTTCAATAATTGGTATTATTATATTAATATAATATACTCTCCTTATAAGATTCGAGACTTTTATATTCGATATTCTATTACAAAAAGATTATTAAAAGATTTGTTAACTTAAATTTAAGTCTGGGAAAAAGGAATAGATAATTATAATTATTTGGTAGATAATAAATTTATAGATTCAATAATATAAAAAACTTTCTTACTTTTTGTCTTATACAAAAACTAGAAAACCTATAAAAAACCTTTGATTTGTTTATTATTTCTATTTTCCAAAAGTTCTGTTTTGCTGCCAGCATCTTGTTGCGTTTGCTTTTTATATTTGCTTTTTTCCTACATTTGCTATAGATATTTCTCTACATAAAATATAATCCTCTTCCTTTAACTTCACATCAATTATCAATCTTTTATATTATTCCTATAAAATTCGCTTTACATTTCTTTAAATATAATATAAATTCAATTATTAATTTCTTTAACTCATCTCGTTAAAAAGGATTATCGCTAAGAACCTTTATATGCAACAACTCATTAGCAAACGAGTCGAACACTAATAAAACCTTCTCCCCTAATAATAGCTAATTCGCAGAAGCTGCTGCAAATGAAGCTGCATTATAAGAACAATTTAGGGGTCGTTTGGATATACAAATCCACTCCGAATCCATCGAATAATCCGCTTTTCACTGCCACCACGGATTCCGTGGTAACAGCAATCCGTTTTAAAAAGAGCGGATTGTAAATCTGCGCTTTTGTCGTTTGAATATAAAATCCGCTCCGAATCTATCAAATAAGCCTAAAATTGAAGCTTTCAAGACTTTCCAAAATGGATATCAAAATGGATCCTTAATTTGAAAAGTTTTCTTTCAATTCGAAAGGGAATTGAATAGCTTTACTTGCTTTTCTTCAATTTCATATAATTTTATCAAAATATCGAAAGTGAAATTGAAGATATACTATTATAAAGCGATAGTAATATGGCTAGTGAAATGGCTAGGGAGAATTTGAAGGGTAAATGCCTTAAATTCTAAGCATTTAGATTGAAAGGATAATTTGATGGGGTCGAATGCCTTAAATTCTAGGTATTCTAATTGAAAGTAAGAATAGCTTCAACTTTCCATTTTCCTTATAGGCTTTGAAGCCTATAAAAGCCTATAAAAGCACGGATTATTTAACGAATTAAAACAAGAACTATTTTTTCTAATCCTCGTTTTCAATCCGCACTCTTCTTTTTCCCATAAAAATTTATCAGAAATACAGATTGAAATGCGGATTTTATTTAAGGTTTTAAAAAGCCTATAAAATATTTAGATTATTTATAAAATATTATACAAGAATTCGCAGAATCCGCGTTTTGACATCCAAACATAAATTCAGAATCCGCACTCAAAAAGAACAGATTATTCAACGGATTCGGAGCGGATTTATACATCCAAACGACCCCTTAGAATATCTGCAAACTCCATTACTTTAAAACTAAATGTAGGAAAGGTATTAGCCCTAATAATCTTTTAATTTGAGGGATTAGTTTCTCTAATCAGAATTATTAATTGAATTAAATAAATCTCGAGTTAATAGATACAATTTAATATAATAAAATTAGTAAAAAAGTAGATTATCAAAAACCTATTTGATATTAAAAATGAGGTAATCAAATTATTTCAATTCGAGAAAGAAGAAAGACTTTGGGAGGCTAGTAATTGTATTGAAATTGAAGTCTAAATCGAATACTCTGAATATAAAAACTTCCTAAAATATAGTATGGAGTTGTAAAAGAAACTTTAATGATGAAATAACAAAATGTATGATTAAAAAAAACCTCAAGCCATTATATTTTGGGAATATTTTGAAATAATAAAAAAATAACAGTACAATGTTTTATTTATTATCTTTTTAATTTATGCCCTCTATTAAGTCAAATTACAGATTGATGGTTGTCAAGCTATTAATATGACAATCCTCAATTGCTTCCAGAGAGTTTTAGCGAAAAGCGAAAAACAGAAAGTTAGAAACCTTGGAAACCAATGTTCTAATCTTTATAACAATGATATCAAAACAATCATAATTTTATTAAAGAAAAAGGCCTTAATAAAATTATTCTTTATAACTTCAATCTTCTTTAAAGAGAATAAATTAATTATATTACCTTATAATATCTTGGATTTATTTAAGGATGAATTCTTTATTATATTTCTTTTATTTTTAAAAGAAATTAGAAAATCTAAAGGAAAAAGAATTTTATATATTTATAATAACAAAGTTGATATGGTTATTAAATATATGTCAAGAAAGATTATTAAAGCAAAAAAGGGTTATATTATTGAGATTCTGGATTCAGAATTAGATTGCAACACTTTATCCTTACTTTTAGCTTTACAAAAAAGAATTGTATTTGATATAGAAATTAAGGTTGAAGGTAAGAGAGATGTAAAGAAATAGAAGAAAGGATAATAAGAGTATTACTGCTTTCGGGAAGGAAATGATATAATAGATTGAAGGATTATACTTGTTAAAGCAAAGAAAAAGATTCTATTGGCAAAACCTTAAGGTTCTGTTAACAAAAGATATAAAAAGATATGATATCCTTTATTCTTGTATTTAATAATTTGATATCCTTTTATATAGATTATTAACTTCAATTTATTATTTATTATCAATTATCAATTATGCCTTAAACCTAATTGTCACATTATTTGCTGTTCTTCAATTTCATATGATTTTATTAAAATATTGAAAATGAAATTAAAGATATATTATTATAAAGCAACAATATTATAACTAGTGAAATGATTAGAAAGGATTTTGAGGGGTAAATGCTTTAAATTCTAGGCATTTTAATTGAAATTCCCTTAAATTCCAGGTATTTTAATTAAAAGTGGGAATAGCTTCAACTTTTCATTTTCCTTATAGACTTTAAAGCCTATAAAAGCCTATAAAAATATGGATTTTCTATGGAATAAAAATGAGAATTGTTTTTTTTGATTTTTGTTTTCAATCTATACTTTTCTTTTTCCTATATAAATTTATTAGAAATATAGATTGAAATATGAATTGAATTTAAGGTTTTGAAGAATCTATAAAATATTTAGATTATTTATAAAATATTGTATAAAAATCTATGGAATTTGTGTTTTGATATTCAAATGTAAATTCAGAATTTGTGTTCGAAAAGAACAGATTATTCGACGGATTCGGAGCGGATTTGTATATCCAAACGACCCCTTATCATTAGATGATCAAACTTATTTTGAGTGTCATTTTCAAATCTAGATCTAAGAATCAACTGAGGACCGGTGTCGCACTTCTACTCCCTCTCTCGAAGAAGCTTATATTTTCCCTCAAAGCAATATACTCGCTATCTGCATAGCCTAACAATCCATGTATTTCACTACTTCTCACACCTTTAATCCTCGCTATCTCCACTGCACTGTAGTTTACTAACGCCCTTCCCACTTCAACGCCTGAGCCTGCCACAATCTTTGAGTCTGGCGAGCTTGGACGCTCAACAACTACTAGACGCACGGCTTCTTGTTGGGCAAAGCTACCCTCCACATCTACAATCCCGGCAGGAAGCAGACCAGCCTTAGCTGCCAATGCTCGATGAGCGCCAGCATCGATATAGATTGTTCCATGTGGAGAGAGACCATGTAGAAGCCAGAAATAGCGATCCCGGATCGGCTGATGCGATGGAAGGAACCTGGTATGTAGAGGTGGCTCCATGAGCGTCGATGTTACACCAGTAAGAGATAGTGTGGAACTGGATCTTGTAATAGTTTCTGGTGTCTGTGATTGCGAACTAATACCACCGCTTTTGCCGCCCAAAGCGGAATTTTTGAGAGATTGAACGTAGCTAACAATACTTGCAATATTTCCTGGACTAGAGGACCGCGTTATGACAGTCGTTACACCTGCAGAGGTGGCGAGACGGGCAGCAACTATTTTTGTGGACATCCCCCCTGTACCGAGGCTAGAGCCAGCACTTGATACTGATGTCGGAAAGTTAGTGCATTTATTTCGAGAGTGCATAAGAACTGAATGGGGAACGACTACCATCGGCCTGTAATGCGGAGATGTCTTCAACAACCTCAATTGCTTGTGCATCTGGATGCGTTCGAGGATTTTTGTCATAGAGACAATCGACATCAGTCATCAGGAACAAGTAATCTGCGTGGAGCATAGCTGCAGTGATTGCAGATAGAGTATCGTTGTCTCCGAATTTGATTTCAGCGACAGCTAGGGTGTCGTTTTCGTTAACGATAGGGATGACGCCCATCTCAAGAAGCTCGTGCAAGGTGTTTTGAGCATTTCGGTACTGGGTTCGCTACAAAGTGTAAGCCATGCAGTCAACCATGTTTAAATGGTGAGCTTACATCTGCAATATCATTTCTCGTGAGCAAAATTTGTGCAACAGGTTGTTGTAGGTGAGCGAACAAGCTATCCCATAGACTTATAAGACGACATTGTCCGATTGCTGCTAAAGCCTTCACCCACCAGAATCAGTCAAATATTCACTGACTAGTTGCTTCGAACAAGACATACTTGTACTCGGGGAAGATGTTTTGGCCTCTTATCCAAGTCCATTCTTCGAAGTCCGACTCCAATAGCTCCGGAGGATACAATAATAACTTTGTGTCCATCTTTGTGAAGTCTCACAGCAGTTTCCACAATCAAGCTCAAAATACTCAATAACGGCTCATGAGTTTTCTCATCCACAATGGAACTGGTCCCTAAAATATCCCGTGACTCAGCTTCTGGCCTTTTAAAAGAAGAGGTTTGTAAGTACCCAATTTTATAACTATAGTTAGAGATTTTGGGGGCTTCATCTTGCCCACGTTCATCTTGTTATATGGAAAATGTTTGACAAGATATCAAGAAACGTCGTGTAAAGTGTATGTATACCTAGCAAAGCATCAAAGAAATGAATGTTGTCTTGGGTCGTTTTATATCAATTCGAGACCGGCAGAATTTTCCCACCGCCCACCGAAAGTTATTTTTGTGAACATTTGTTGTATCAACAAACAGCGCCCTACTTTTGATACATCGCGAAGCGTAAGTGTTGTAGCTACTCATTCATAATGTCATCCTCGGACGAAAATAAGCCTCCGCTGGTCCCAGACTCTGTGAAGGAGTCGGAACCACAATTCGACCCAACTGCTCGAACACGCAATTGGTTCTCTATCCTACTTGGCACAATGCCTCCATCCCACCAGATACTCTATCGCGAAGATCAATACGCTCGCCATGAGAAGCGCGACTGCAACCGATGTGAAGAATGGCGAGACTATAACTTAAAATACTCACCAATCGTCAGATTTATGCAAAAAAACATACGGGATCTCAATGGGAAACTTGATGCAGATAATATACGTTGCAGGAGATGTCCCACACGAATCACAGAAGATGGGAAAACGGTGAGGCAAGGTGGGGGGTTCAGCCCCGAGCATGGAATTCAGTTATGTGCGAATGAAATGAGGGATAGTAAACATGTGGAGGATACGTTGGCACATGAAATGGTGCATGCTTGGGACCATCTAAGATGGAAAGTGGACTGGGGAGATCTGCGACATGCAGCTTGTTCGGAGGTTTGTCTGCCCTGATCTAGTACGAGTACAGAAAAACAGCTAAACGATAACATAGATCAGAGCAGCAAGTCTGAGTGGAGAATGTAGATGGGCAAGAGAGTTTTGGACGAGAAATAACTACAGGGTAACGCAACAACATCAGGACTGCGTGCGCAGGAGAGCAGTCAAGTCGGTATTGGCTAGACCTTGGTGTAAGGATGATGTTCAAGCCGTGAAGGTAGTTAACGAAGTTTGGGATTCTTGTTACTCGGATACTCGACCCTTTGACGAGATCTACAAGTAAGGTCGTTTTATGAGATATGCCCATGTAATAATAGAAAGTTTGCTTTGTTAAATAATCGTATTCAGTACTTAGGTACTCGGGTATAGAAATGTATATCAAGATAGGCGCCAGCGTAATGGAAACATTAGATGCAACTCCCAAACTCTTACTCAACTTGTTCTCCCCAAGAATCATCTCAATCATTCTACCCCTTAACGCCAATGCTCAAAACAAAACAGAATTCGTCAAATCATTCCTCACGGGTCTCTAGGGGAGTTTTGCTACTCTCCGGCGGAGACTTGTTACCGGTGGATTTTGAATCCCGCATACTAGCTCGCTCACCCTTCACACAGTGCTTAATGATCCAAGGGTGCTTCTCAACCTGTTCGAGGGGAATTCGTTTCTCGGGATCAAGTACCAGTAGCTATGGCGACAATTAGTGTGAGACGAATGTTGAGATGAATTCGAACATACCCTTTTAATAAGATCCTTTGCCTCTGAGGAAACAAAGCCTGGAATTGTCATTTCACACCTTGCTATCCTCCTGTGTGTCATGACAACAGTGTCCTCGAAAGGGGCCTCGCCAACTAGAAACTCATACATCAACACACCCAGACTCCACAAATCAACCTTCTCATTGTAGTAGTTGCTGTTGCTCTGCAACATCTCAGGTGGAAGATAATCTAAAGTTCCACACATTGTATTTCTTCTGCCGTTAGGGGCATGGACACTCCAACCAAAGTCTGCGATTTTGAGCTCGCCATGGATGCCGACCAGAATGTTTTCTGGTTTGATGTCACGATGCATAACATGCTTCTTGTGGAGATACTTCAGAGCGGCAGCCATCTGCGCAATGTAGTGAGCTGCTTTCCATTCCGGAAATTTTGTCTCTCTACGAAGATGCTTGTAAAGTTCTCCTTTGCCGGCAAATTCTAGAATTAGGAAGACTCGCTTGCTGTCATGAAAGTGGCCGTACAATTGGAGAATATTTGGGTGCCGTAGGTTACTTTGAATTTCGATTTCCCGTCGGACCTGCTTCTCTACTTTGCCTTTTTGTATCTCATTTTTGTGTAAAACTTTCAAGGCACAAACAAATCCAGTACTACGTTCTCTTGCCAGATATACACGTCCGAATTTGCCTTTACCAAGAGGTCGACCAATTTCGAACATGCCGAGATGAAATTGTTTTACTGGAGCTGGCTCCTGATACATAGGGTTCGATTTGCGCTCGATTCTGGCAACTTGTTCAGAATCTCGGTATGATGTAGGTGGCTTTCTTGAAGGAGAAGCTGGCTCCTGTGATGAAGCTGTGACTGTTGTGATTGTGTTTACTGTATTCTTATTCTGCAAGGCCATCTTGAGAAGGTTTGCTCGATTGACATTTTGTGATAATTGTGTGTTGGAAGATGTAGTGGATGCGATCTGCTCGGTATTCATTAGCTACGATGCATCTGATCTTTGGCATTGAAGTCACTCACCTTGGATTTGTATTTCTTTCCTTCCCCTGGATCGTTCTCATCATTTACAGACATCCGCTCAAAGCGCGATTCAAGGCCATGGGCAGCCATTGCGAGATACCCGAGATAAAGGGCAAGAATTGATGAAAATGTTGAAAGAATCTTGGTCGATCAAAGTTGTTTGAAAGCGTTTGTCTGCTAGGTTAGTAAAATAGTGGACGATAACGAAAGTGGTATTGATATATTCAAGAGATCTTTGGAAACCCAAGGTGACGGACGAGATGAGAGTTTATTATTTAGAAAAGCTGGAAAAGGTAGCGGCTCAAAAGTCAATGCTTGTTGACACAGCAACACACGAAACCGATCCGAGAATTGCCCAGTGAGGAGTGAGATTTCGGAAGAGGTTTGAGAGGAGAGAGGCAGGGCAGGCTTCCCCACCCACCACGTGCCCATTAAAACAATCAAAGCAGCGCGGCAGCCTTGTCTCGTCTCACCCCACCAAACAGGCATAGGTAGCATACAATCTCAACTGTGCATCTTCTGCGCCATGCCTAGGTAGTCATACTCCCTACAGATTGGACCATCTTCACATCACTCTTGGAATCGAATAAGGAGCAATCTTGAACTGGAACTGGAACTGGATTTGGATTTGGATTTGTACTTGAAATCGAAACTCGAACTCGAACTCGAACCTCAGCTGTTACTGAACCGAGCTTGAATTAGAGCTCTTGCTTTACCTTGTTTCGCAATTTACATCCGCCAGGGACGAAATCGAAAATAGTCATCTTGAACTTGAGCAGTGCTCGAATCGGACTCAGACCAGACTAATCATTCATTATCTCGCACATTGTTTACGTCCAATCTACAATCGACACTCTACAATCATGGCATTCAACGGTCCTATCAATGAGACTTACCCAATGCCCAGTGCGGCAGATACCGCTACTGTGTCGCATATTCAGAAAGGCTTCAAAATCAGTGCACGCAAACTTCCAATCTCGAAATCAGGTCCAATAGATCAGATGTCAGAGAAGCTTGGCATCCCGGTTCCAGAGATGATCTTTGGTGATAATATGGTTGCCATCGAGCATGTAGCAAGTGGATGGCGCATGGAATTCAACGCATACGATGCCCTGGATCGCGTGGACAAGACGGACAAAAACATGTTAAAGGTAGCCTATTCAAAAGAGTGGTCAAGTAGCAGGTAGAGAATCGAAGTTTTTGTTTTCAGCATGTCAAAGCTAACATGATATAGGGAGAAAACCCACGAAGGCATTAAAGAAATCGTTAAGCCTTTCGACTGGTCGTATACAACGGATTACAAAGGCACTATAACCAACGGGAAATTGTTTACATTGGATAACTCCGTCCCGATACCTATCGCCCTTCTTAAGCGTCAAGATCCTATTCTGTTTTTCGAAGAAGTTGTTTTGTACGAGAGTGAGCTAGATGACAACGGAATATCTGTGTTTTCTTGCAAATTGCGAGTTATGCCTGACCGGATGCTTCTCTTGTGCAGATTATTTATGAGGCTCGATAATGTTCTTGTTAGGATCAGAGATACTAGAATCTATGTCGATTTCAACACAAGCAAGGTAATTCGCGACTACACCGAGAGAGAAGATACATTTGACACTGTCAAAAAGGTGAGCAAAATCATCAATTTCTCCAAGGAGTCAACTGATTTGTAGTAGAACCTTCTTTATTCTGGTAAACTCCCGGACGATCTTACCATAGCCATGCGCGATCCAAATCAGATTGCCCACCTAGTACCTGAAGTTACCCATACGATCGAGAATCTGACACTTCCTTAAGCTCTACTCCAAATATAAATTCGAATACTATTTGAAAATAAGATAGATAGAATGAGGACCTAATGTCGCAACTCATTGGCGTCATAGTGCAAGAGATGAACTAATATGATACCAAAAACACAAAACTATCTTGCTGGGAAAGACCGCAACCTATCGCAAATCATAGGTGTAACTTTTAGTTACCGTAAGTGGACGAAATCGAAGACTTTAGAAATTGGAGGCCATCCGAAAATAGCTGTCAATGATTTGCTCATGAAATTTCGGCAACAGGCGTATAACTAATGATTTCTGTTGCGCCAGATAATTGGGTATAAAGTTTCGAAGAATGGAGTGCACAGCTGTCGGGGCTTAGAGTGGTCAATTGCATGAGCAGAAGTTCATCTAAATGAACGCAATACGTACACTTATCAAAGTTTATGTTTCTTACCATTTCAATCTTGACCTAAAACTTAACGTTATTGAAGCATTAACCTAATGTTCAAATCCTAGTTCCAGGTGATCTGAACTTCAAGAATCTCAGGCATCGCAGCATAATAGCGTCACATCATGCCTCGAAAGAGTCGGTAAATTGTCCTGCTCTGTGCAATGACAGACACAGGTATCGATTGCGGTCAACACTTTCCATGGTTTGTTGTTAGCGGATCCAACTATATGCCATCATTCCCATCAGCAACAATTCAGCACCCGTGTGCTTCACGTTCAAATGTTTTTTTCCTTCTGCTTGTGAGTACTATTTCACTTCTTAAAACGCTCCGCATCCACTCTACCTGTACCTACAAGGTATTTTTATACAAGGAACGAGATTTGACCATGGCTACGGAGCTAATATAGAATTGCTGCACCGAAGATCCTGAAACTTTATGATATCAGCAGCACAAGGACCACCACTGGGTTGCGAGATAAATACAAGCATACAGTACTAGCGCACTGCCACTAGCTGCTTATCGACATCATACCCTCAATAGCCAATCAACGTGGACCGTCACTTTACCATGATAATACCATCTGGCAAACAATCTCCCCAATGTCTGGATTCTTCCAGAGTCTGACTTGATCGGCACTTTCGCGATCGCCCCGGGTGACAGCGATACTTCTGCGTAACCTTGGACCCCGACTTACCAACCTGTTAGGGAGACACCCTGGACATTGGATGCTGCTCGCTAAACTAGTACCTTTGAATATTCGTATGCTTCAGTTCCCGTTGCGGTTATTACGAATGCAACCGAGCTTTCTGCTACTGTCACTGCAACTGTGAATATGCTGTACAATCCCGAGGGAGTCTTCAGCGGCTCTAAGAGGAAGAAGAATGAGATCAGAGAATGGACGGTGGCTAACCAGGCTTTGTCTACAACACTTGGTCAGAGGTCCACCGTCAAGTTACATACCGAGGGTAACACTCCTGTAGCTTGCTTTTATGTGTTACCTCCTCCTATTGCCGATGGAGGAAATCCTCCGGAGCTGAGATATCACAATGAACTCGCATCGATAGACGTCTTAAAAGCAGTGGACACCTCTGATATTGACGACGTGGTGTATTATTTGAAAGCCAATCTACGATGGACTTTTAAAGAAAATGGATCGAACAGTGGTACCAACGGAACAGGTTTCAAGCCTCCTCACCACCGTGCAAGACGAGATCGTTACCTCCATCCAGCAGTCGAAATGGAACTACATGATAGACCCCACCACGCAAAATCTTTTGATGATCTTCTCTTAACAAGTAATCGCATAGCTCATGGAACAAAAACCGTTCACCTTGAAACAACGAGCGAAAAAGCAAGTGGCGCAAGCTCCTAATTGTAATATAAACCTCCGATAAAGTTTCAACATACCTAAGCATCCAATTCAAAATATCGCACACCGTCACTTCCTTACTGCCCTTTATCATACGTGACCAAGACCCTAATACCTTTACTTCCTGCCGCTGGCGCTGCAACAAAATGGTCTCTTTTGATTTCCACATCTCTCTTGCTAGTTCCATAAAGCTCAAGATCAAGACGTTTGAGTATATACGCTGTTGTGAGAAATAACTCTGCATATGCTAGGCTGTTTTTGAGATTATTCTGTTAGTCAGAACACTAGAGAGGTAGGAAAATGGTGAATTGCATACTTCATGCCAAGACATATTCTAGTCCCCTTGCAAAAAGGTACAAAATACTTGTCCAGCTTATTTTTGCGCACTGTATCTCCAGTAGTCGCATCGTTTGGGACTGATTCCGTAAGCCAGTGGCTCGGGTTGAATTCATTAGGAGAGGGAAAGATTTTGGGGGAGTAGTGAATCAAATAGTAAGACATGCTTGTTGGTGTCTAGATTTCGTCAAAATGGTAAACGTGGTCAAAGGGGAGACAATGGTAGACAGATCCTTGGACCCTGATGAGAATCGATACAAGGGGCCATGAAAAAGGGTCATACTATACATACACCAGCAGGAATTGTCCATTTCTGAAACTTCATGTCTTCATTGGGTGCGATCCTAGGAAGACGCGAGGTTACCACGCTTGAGAGACGTAATGCCTCGGTTACGGCCGCCGACTGTGAGAGGGTTCATTAGTATTGATTGAACTTTGAATGTCTCGAGTTGGCTCGCAAGGAATGGTAAGCTTTCCAATCGACCCCAGGTAATGTTTTCACCCAAGGTGCTAATTTCATCCTTGACCCTTGATAGCATTTTTGGATTATCCAGGAGATGATAAAATAACACGACTAAAGTTTGAGCTGTGGTCTCACCTCCAGCTCCAATCATGGTATTTCCATCATCAGCCAGTCGCCTAAGTGTCTTTTCTTCTAGAGGAAGAAGACTACTATCCCGAAGTTCGTGGAATATTGTATTTTGACGACCCCCAACGTCTTCATGATTCAAAATACGTGCCACTTGTTTTCTTGAATTCTAGCATGTATAGTCAGGTTTCGGTTTGTGAACACAACAGGGAGGATTTTCGACTGACTCTGTGATGTCCCAACACCGGCCCAGCTAGGCTATCAGGTAACCATGATAGAATTTTATACACTATAGGGAAATGCATAACAATAGTCGTTATAGACATGATTTGTGAAAGGGTTTCGCTCCATAATTCAGCCAGATTCTCATCAGTCAGAGCGCCAAAGGCTTCCCCGTAGCAATAATCAGAAATCACATCCATAGTGAGTGATGAGAACACTACCCGGAGATCGATGGGGGTTGCTTGAACGAAATGCGACTGAAATATGTTAGATAGCAGAGAGATCTTTGATTTGATAAGCGGCTCCGTGGCCACGATAGATCGCTTGGAGAAGAAAGGATTGACGGCGTTTCTTCGGAGCCGATGGAGGTCATGTCCAATAGTTTCAAAGGAACTTCCTGGAGAGCCACCAGCACTAATAAACCATGGATATCAGTTATTGCTTGTTAGTGCAAAAGTCCTTCATAATCTAATGATTTTTTGAGGTGAGAAGTAGAAGTACAAGTGCATTCTCAGACACATCAATCGACCTTGTCATTCCTGCCATTCTTGGTGCTTTAAAAATACGCGAGCTAGGGGTAGTATGAAATGAGCAATTCAGTGACTGTTAGGAGATGGCATGGGTTCAAATGGCTCGACTCGAGGACTTCATGCAAAGATACCGGAGTACAACTTCTAAACTTAAGCTAGATTTTGTCCATGACCTACTTCTCACGCTTTCTCGCATTGCCCGCGTATAATTCATCATAAAAATCTGGGTCATTGATGTGCAATTCATAAGGATTAATGCGCACAATTGAACCTGCAATTGTTAGTCACAAAGAAAATTCGAGCAGGGAACAATCGAGCACACCATACTCTTCGTGCATTCGCTTGATTTCCCAGAGCCAATGTCCATCACGCACGACGTTGAAGTAGATTTCATACCACGATGTCAAAGCTGCAAGCTTTGGGCCCGGAAACTTGGCAATGGGACTTAAATATAGACGATATATAGCGCCATAGATGGTCCACAGGGATAATAAGAGAAAAGGTATAATTTCCAGATAAGTAATGGCCGTCATATTGAAGGAGCAAAACGCCTTGACATGTAGCTCGTGGTATCAAGCTTTACCTTGATTTCAAGTGTTTGTGCAGTCTTTGGATGATCATCGAGCGATGGAAGCAAAATATCTTATCGTCTCGAGAAAACAGAGATGATATGTAAGTGGCACAAGTTTTCATTGAATTGCGATGCAATTGCCGAGCCCGCGGAAGTTCAGAAACTCACTAATGCAGCGTAACAGGTGCTGCATCGGGATGCCGTAAATATAACCAGCCATGATATCGAATACTGCAGAATGATGCCGAGTACCAATGCAAGGAAATACGACGCATCACTGGAGATCGATCACGCAAGGCCCACAATTTTACAGACAAGTAAGAACATTGAGAAATTATTGGAGGAGAAAGTAATAGCTGTTTGACCCAAGGCGACGATTAACACACCATCCTTATATTGAAAACAGGGAGGAAACTGACAGCTTCCGATTTTTTTACACAAAACTAAGAGCCTTCAAGGACACATGTCAAATGTGATTAGTATCATTAAATATCGCTGACACGGCTTTATGCATGCTTATGATTAATCTTTCCCAGTATCAGCAGATTCAACTCTATATATGTCATACAGATCTTTTGTGTAAGCTCGATAACCTTATAGCACACTTTTTCCCGTCAGAAAACAAAGTTGTGGCATATGATCATGAAAGTGGGTTGAAATCCATGAATTTGACTGAGTTTCTCACCCATGAATAGGGAGTATGAGATGGCTTCATTTTAAAAGTATCTAAAGTGATGTAATGTTGTCGAGGCGAGGCTTTTACTATACATAACAGACATAACACTTATGCTATTGTGCCGAACGTGCATAGACAAAAGTCTGCACGAAGCTTAGATAATAAGGAATCACTTCCTAGGCTTGTCAATGCCAATTCAATGGTCAGAAAAAAAAGCAAGGAGTAATTTTGATGAGCAAGATTGAGCCCGGAAGCTGGTCTGGTGTCTATCTGAAAATGGTTTTGCTACTAGAAATTCACGGCTCAGATGGTGATACCTGCCGCCATCGCCTCTAATTTCTCCTCATCACACTTGTGACACGCACAATCCATGCCAAACCAAGGCATAAGTTTCCCTTGCCTTTCCTTAAGACCCTTGCCTCTCCCGATATACGAAATGAACATCTCCTCTCCTTTCCTGATATCTCTCTCAGCAAACATGGTAACTGTGCTGTTTTCATCGTCGTGTCTCCAATCAACGTTGGGATCGCAGCTGTGATTAAACATCGAATATAAAGGATTTACGGCGGTTCCGCAAATATCGTCGAAAGTCTGCCCATGTTTGTTGTTCTGCAAACGACAATAGATAGTGTGCAGAACCCACGTATCATATGCGCCGTTCGCGAAAACATCGATACCAAGCTCACGGAGAATGCGGATTGGGGTTATGATGTGCTCCCTGAAATTCAACGCAATGAGTTGAGGGTTATTTGGATTGTACGCGGGTGTGAGACGTGCGATAAGAGAAGTTTTCAGAGGACTGGCGGCATTTTCTTTTAAAGAAAGGGCGAGAACGCGGAGAAATAAGTTGGATCCTGTGAACGATTCTGTGGGGTTTGACAAATATTCTGATCCGGTCCCGAGCAAGAAATCTAGATCTTTACCACAAACGATGGTATGATAAGTATCCAGTGCAATTTGAGAGCAGGAAGTGCTACAGTACAAAGTTCTACAACATGAATTCTCGACTTTGTCCAAAAATGGCCCACAACAAGCTGGGCAGCGGTCAACACTGTCAACTACAGCAGCAAGCGTAGGGTCAACGAGGACTGATTCTTTTGCTAGAATATCCCTTGTTGCCACAACGCCAAGTACGTCTATCTCCGATATTTCTTCAGGGGAAATGGCCAATCTAATTGTGCTCTTTGAGACTACGCAATTGGATGATGCAGAGGCAAATTCAGCCGCCACCTTTTCTATCACTTCGTCGGATCTTGCGACAACATCTTCGGTCATCCATGGATATGCTGTTGGGTAGACGCCTCCGTTGTAAAGAGTTGTTTTCATGGCCTCGGCTGTCATTTCTTCATCGTCAACATATCCTTGAAGAATATTTTGCCGTTGCTCGAACCATGATTCCGCATTTGCTACTTCCGAAGGGAAAACCTGATCATCTGGGAACTTGGCCACCGCATCTTTACTTACCTCGAGATAATCTGCGCAGCAATTGGAAGCCATTAATCCTTCCATCAGCTCCGACCAAATCTGAAGTTCCAGTCTTTTTAGTAGGATTGTAACTAAAGCTCGAAGAGATTCTGGCGTGGCAACCTGTGCTTTCCTGGGCATCCATGCTGGGTGAGTCTGATGGAGCTGCCATATCTTCTGGCTATATGCTTTGTAAGCATCAGTACCTAAGGTAGAATCATTCTCTAAGGCTGCTTCGACTAGAAGCCTGGCCTTTTGAACATCGCCAAGAGCAAGTTCCGGGTACCCTAATCGACGGAGGCAGTTACCCCGATTAAGCCAGTTTTCCGGGTCGTATGGGGTTCCCGTAATATCCTTTGTGAACTGAGTAAACTCTTTGATTTCGGACTCCAAGGCCTAAGAAGAAAAGAAATTGGTCAGTGAAAACTTCGGGTAACTCACCCAGGGCTACAGGGAAAAGAAAATTCTGAGACGAACTTCGGCTTCTAAATCTTGATGAGGAGCAATTTCACAAGCCGAGGACGGCTTATATAACTCTGGTCTCCATGGTGAATCCATCTTGACGGTGTCTGAGAAGAAAGGTTGGTAAGGAAAGTTGTTGGTGAGTTAATCTTAGATAGTTCTTCTACTCAGTGCTAAGCGATGTCATATACTAGAATGAATGATGGTATTCAAAGTGTGATTAAAAACTAAAGATTAAAGATTAAGGATCAAAGGGATCAAAGAGCATGGATACTCTAGTGATGGACAATGGTGGCAACTTTGTGTGCGCTGTTCGCTAAAAGTCTCCCTAGTGATATAGTATGTGGTGGACTTAGCCCACTAAGGTTAAGCCAATCTAGCCCTAAAAGGCTTTGAGCCGTAATCGAAATCACTGGATTTCGTATGTAGTATATTGTAGTGAATTATGGTGGAAACTTGTGGTTATCATCGCCATTGTGATGCAAGTGTAGTTCTGTTTCATGTCGCAAGTGATTGAAGTGATTGTATTGTATTTGATTATACGAGATTAGAGATGTTCGTATCTCTGCGGACAAGCACTAACCCTATTGCAGTATAGACTATGATACCCTGCAGCACTTGCTTTACTACCACTTGTCTACCGGTATGTCAAGTATTTACTATGTAGATACTTTTACAATTTACAGATATGGAATGGAACAATTGATGTCTCCATCTCCGGCTACATCGTCTAGATGGTTATAGCTACGGTGATGTATATAACTCAAGAGTTTATTTTACTAGGACCAAGTTGTTTTTGAAAGTATTTGATTTGTTTAGTATTTATCATAAATACTACTACTAATATCTTGTTCATTATCGTAAAGCCACCCACCCTGTTCTTGTCCCTTAAGATTCCTTTTCTCCTCGGTACGCCACCGTAGTTCTATTGACAGATTCAGAATCATCACTGATCGCTGTAACCGCGTCTGCATTGATTGCAATTTGTGTACCATCTTCAGCGATTACAATATCGCCGTATTGTGATTCCCATCCAAGACCCATTTCCTTGATTAACTTCTGGTTCTGAGTCGGCCATACCTTGCAAAGAGCAAAGTACACAACGAAACTGACAGAAAAAGATAACAACCATCCGAGACGTCCAAGATTTGTAGCACTTTGGGATACGGATGCGCCTAGAGTTCCGACAAATCCTGGAAAAGGGAGCGCAACACCACAGATGTATGCAATAATCGCTTGCACATTCCAGCCATGGAAATAATAGTAATGCTTGTTTGCTTTTGTACCATTGTAGAGGTGCCCAATGAAAACATTGCCCTTGGTGAGCGCATAATCTTGGAATTAAGTTAGCATTAATTTTACGAAATGAAAGAACTGCTTCCAACTATCTTCAACTTTGCTAACTCAGGAGTTATCCGTATAGGATATGTGTTACGGGTAGAAGAACTTACAATCGCAGACCATTATTGCAACCACGCTTGCCATAAATATACCATAACCCGAGAGGAATGTGGTAAAAACCGATGCAGAAGCGAGAATCTTCCATGGACAGATGGCAAAAGCCAAGAATTCCACAACATATTGCCCACGGGGAATTGTGAGAAATCGAGGAAACAACATGGTACTATCCGCACCGAATGGAATCATGTTTGCCGCAATGTTTGTACCAAGAATGGATACCATCCAGCAAAATGCCAATAGAAAGATAGCAAAACGTGTGCTGCCAGACCAATATCTATCCAAAATGGCGCTCAACAAATCCCAAGGATTCCATATCTCCAAGCCCCAATTGTTGTTGATCGCAGCCGTGGCCAAGATTCCAAATGTGGCAGATAGCGTCACAGATAGAGGTTGAGTAAGAAGTTGCGACCATTGTGCGCCCGATCTCGTCGCACTCCATCTCGCAATATCTGGTTGATTTGTGATCACTACATAAATGACGAGTTAGCTGCTTTTCGTTGCACATTGTGTATATAGACCCTGAAAACTCTTTTGGAAGACTTGGGCAAATGCATCGCACGGCAAAATGTCAATTCAAGGAACTTAGTGAATCCCAACTTACAAGTTGCAGTGTTACCCATGCCACTGTTGATGCCATACATAATGAACCATCCATAGGCAGCACCTTCACCAAGCGTACTCTGGTATACTGATCCGACTTTTCCCTTCGTATTGACCATACAGAAGATGAAAAGTCCAAACACGGCTGGCAAAACGACAATCGATTTGAACCAAAAGAAGGCTCGCAATTGATATGGTCGAAAGGCGCAGAATGGGAAGTGAACCAGCCAGAACAGAAAGAAGGCGAGCATATTGGCGGATGTAATACCGATCGATTCAGGAATATGATTTGGGATATCAGTGAAGTTGTGTCCGAAAATGCATCGCAGGATGTTGCTCATGAAACTTGCACCAGAAAACACTGTCATTAACGGCGCATTAGCAAAATGTCGCAAGAGAAATAACGGATTGCAGGATGGAATTAAGTTGCAATCGCTCAGTCTTCGCAAAAAGACGCATAATGTTTCCATGCGCCAGAGAATCATGAACTGGACCACTTACATTGTACACCATACCAGATGATAGCCAAGGCAGCGCGAGCTCCAACGAAGTAGTATGAACCATACATTCCAAAAACACTCCTGGCTACGACAGGGTATCCAATATGATAGACCGAGGCGCATCGACTGTTGAAGTACATGGCGACCGAACTGATCAATTGAGAGACAAAGATGACGATGATAGCTTGCCACCAATTAAGGCCAATTCCTACCATGGTCGAGCCCAAAGTCCAATTTCCAAAGGAGAGTCCTAGGTAGAAGGTAACGAAGTTCCACCAACGCCATGTCCGTTTTTCAGGAGGTGTTGGATCACTACAGGAACGAATTTAGTAGCTGACTTGTTCGTCGTGCGCCAATCCATCGAAAAAGTCCAATTGAGCAACAATTAATGTTGGAACTTACAGATCTTCATTGGACCAGACCTTATTCGAGCCCGAATGGCGATCGAGAGCAGTATCTTGAACTGTCACGTAGTCCATGAAATTCTGTCGACTCGTGAAAGCATTCTTGAAAGCTCCAACCTTTTCCGCCGATTGAGCTTTGAGAGTCGCGACGTTCATGGCGGGGGACATCTCGGATAAATTTTCAATTGACACACACAAGTGCTTTTTCTCGCGAGGAAGTACGGGGAGCTGTATCAACAAGTGACAACCACGTAGATCAAGAGTTGATAATCTTCACAAGAAACAAAGGTCAAGAGAAGATAGGTATCATGCTCCGAGTAATTGTGCTCTCTTGTGGGAGAGAGAGAGAGAGAGAGAGAGGAGGGAAGTAAAAGGGGAGGAAGAGGAGAGAAGAGCTTGACAGTTTTTGATTGAGGAAAGAAAAGAGAAACTCCACTTTGATAGACACTACAACAGCACGACTACCAATCAATTCACTGACATTTTTCCATGTCCCACTTACCCTGTTCTTTTCCATCCTGATAGATAATAGCCTTGATAGCTTCAATGCTTGTGGGTGAAAGTTATCGACGACCTGGCAAATTTTACTGGTCTGGATCGCGTTGGTGGGCACGGCCTTGATCTGATTTGCACACCTCGCACAACCTTACCTAGGTCGTAGGTACGGATCGCATTGGACGGATTTCGAATGGACGCTTGTTATCAACGGTCAAAAACTTGTCGGACGATGCACTTAACCCAGTTAGACCAAGATGAACCATCATCGGAGCGTCGGTTGTATGGGGTACAGCTCGGCATAAGTGACAAAAACACACGATCAACTTCCTGTACGGGTTGTCTTGGCTTTCCATGATCAGTCTCTAGGATGGCTTATCAGGCTGATAGGCCGGACATGCCCGAATCTGAACGCGTTGTGAGTGCGGGCGGGTGGGTACCGGTACAGTTGCCACATTACGGTTATCGCGTTGAGGAAGGATATCAGACATCAGAACATCTATGATAAACCTCACTTCAACCTCACAGTACAAAAAGCTAACCGGTAGGATTTCAGCCACCAACTGATGGAAACATAACTTCTCGAGATATACAACGATATCTACCTATCAAGACGGCCATGTATCACGAATGAGGAAGTTACAAATGTCCCACGGATTATCGAGACCACAGTCGGGGAGCTAAAAGGTCACTTCACGATAAGCTCGAACTTGCACACCTCGAACTGACAAGCCACCCTCGGAAGCTCACACTCCTATGCATTTGCGGTTCGGGTCATGTTTGCAGAGATTCATAAGTCTCAGTTATCATTCTCAAAACCCGATCTGGAATTTATGACCGACAATTACCCTTTCTCTCAGATTCACGGTCTATAGTAACTCGTATCACTCGTGTCACTCAACCTCTCTTCCGTCCAAAGTTTAACATGTCAAGCCTTTTTGTTCAGTACCAAATGTTATCATTCAAACTGTTACACTTCGTTCCAGACCAGCTCGTAGTCGAGAAAGGTTTTCTGTGGGGAATGATTATCAACCTGTCGAGATAACAGCAAGTCTTATTTCTGATGATTCGGATTCTGGGAATGAGTACGATGTTTATACTAATTGAAAGAGTCTGTAAGCCGCGACGGTCCGCTCAAGAACATCGAGGATACAAGCTTTCACTAGTGATCGTATTGGGAAAGTCCTCATAAACTAGCATAATTCCATGTAACTTGTTCTTACAGTTTCTAGTAGCGGACGCACGACATAGAAAGTGGAGGCAAATTATATACATCCATCATGATCTACCTCTATGCTTCGATTTTTTATCTTACCCCGCTCAAGGTTTTCCTCAAAAAGGTTACTCAAAGATTTGTTCATCCATAATTGAGTTTGATAGAGTGACTCTAAGCTACAAGTGCCGATTAAGGTTTGCAACGGCGTTGCCACTAATGACGCACCCCATAGCTTCAACAATGATGTTATCATAGTTGGTAGATGTGTAGTTCACATTTGGAGGACAATATTCAATCTTGGGTTTGCGACTTTTTCTAATACGATTCGCGATTTCCGTCGCGTTGTTTCTCGTCCCTAGAACGCACCACAACCTCAAAAAACCATCGACATCCATCAGCATGGTGCAAAAAACTGCTGTCAACCCCGAGGAGTCTTCTGCAAACATATCCAAGACACAGAATTCGGTAATTGACTCTGAAGCTCGAGCAGGAGCGAGTTCCCCAGGCCTAGATGAAAAAAACATCGAAAATGCCAATGATGACATTGGAAATGTCACCCAAGCTGGTGTACAGAACATCGAGGCCGTGTCAATGACCTGGACGAAATGGTCTTTGATAGCAGCATACATTGGGTATGTTTCTTGAGATGATATTGGTAGATCTTCAGTGTTCTAAGAAGAATCCCAGTATATTCCTCATCTCCTTCACCACCTCACTCGAATCACAAGTGGTCATGTCACTTTCGGTTTTTGCGACAAGCTCATTCAACAACCACTCTTTGATTTCAACAGTATTGGTTGTTCAAAGCGTCGTCATGGGTAAGTAAAATCCGTAACTGCTGATAGTTTGGGTGTATGTATTGATTCAAGATAGCTGTTATCAAAGCGCCCATGGCCAAAACTGCTGATGTATTTGGTCGACTCGAAGCCTTCACCATTTCGATTATTCTCGCCATAATCGGCGGCGCTACAATGGCCATATCCAATGACGTCCAAACTTATGCCGCAGCCCAGATATTCTACGCAGCTGGCTCCACCGGTCTTCAAATTCTCCAGCAAGTTTTCATTGCTGATACGACTAATCTCCTCAATCGTGCTTTATGGTCTAGTTTGCCGCAGATTCCATTCTTGATCACCGTTTGGATTGGAGCACCAATCGGAGACAAGATTCTAAAAACTACAACATGGAGATGGGGCTATGGCATATGGTGTATCATTCTGCCAGTCGTATTCTTACCATTGGCGTTGTCTTTGTTCCTCAACAATAGAAAGGCGAAGAAGGCTGGCCTCACTGCTCCGTCGCCTTTGAAAAAATTAGGTCCAATTGCAACCATAACAACTCTCTGGAACGACTTGGATATTGGAGGTATGATTTTGTTGAGTGCGGCTTTTGCGCTTATCTTAATTCCGCTCACCATTGCGTCTAAGGCCTCGAATGGATGGGCTAGTCCAGATATTATCACAATGATCGTCCTAGGGGTTATTTGCCTTATCAGCTTTCCTGCTTGGGAATCTGTCAAAAAGCTTGCACCGCATCCACTCATTCCTCTCGGTCTCTTGAAATCTCGTACATTCTGCGCAGGATGTGGCATTGGATTCTTCTACTTTAGTAAGTTTTACTTTGGCCTGTTAGCTAACTCTTGTACTAATATTCCTAAGTGGCATTCTTCCTCTCGGTTCAACCATACTTCTACTCCTATCTTCTTGTCGTCCAAGATCTCTCTATCCCCGCTGCAGGCCACGTAACACAGGTGTTTTCTTTCACGGCAACTATTTCTTCAGTCATCATATCTTTCTTCATCAAGTACACCAAATACTACAAACCGTACATTACAGCTGGAGCGCTCATCTACCTGATGGGCATCGGACTCATGTTTCATTATCGTAGAGAAAATTCATCCATCGCACAGATCATCGGCACGCAAATTGCTGTTGGTATCGGTGGAGGAATGCTCAACGTCCCGGCCCAACTCGCTGTCCAAGCTTCCGTACCTAGTCATCAGAATGTCGCTGTCGCGACAGCCGTCTACTTGACTTGTGTAGAAATGGGCGGTGCTGTTGGAAGTGCCATTTCTGGCGTTATCTGGGGTCAAAATATTCCCAAGAAATTAGCCCAATACTCATCCACTATCGATAGCAAGGCCGTTTACAATAGTATAACCAACGCTCTAGAGTATCCTATGGGAACACCCGAAAGAATTGCAATCAACAGGGCGTATCAAGAGACTATGCAAAAATTGCTCATCGTTGCGCTCTGTGTGAATGCACCGATTGTGGTTTTGTCTTTGGTGATTAAGAATGCCAAGCTTGATTCAGGAGAGGATAAGGTTAAGGGGAGAGTTATCGGAGGTACAGCGGAGAAGAAAGAAAAACAGGTCTCAGTTTAATTCCTTAAGAGACGTGGAAACGACACAATGAATAAGAATCTTGAAACGACTAAGATTGATTCCGGAATTGGAGTTATATTAGATGGCTAGACATGGAGTTAAATGAGAAGAACATGTCAATAATAGCAAGACAATAAAGGTCTAATGGTTGATCTTAACCGGATGAAGAAGCTTGAATGTATAAATTGTATTTGAAATGTAAGGGTATAACTTATGTATTGTTGGTGGCGGTGGCGATGGTTGCCACACCGGTGTAGTGAAAGAAGACGCGGCACTGAACATCGAGTGACTCTGGTTCAATTGATCATCCCCTTCGCCTAGTGTTGATTATGGTGATTCAGCAAACGAATATAGCGATCTCGTGCTTCATTCTGCTTCTTGTACACTTAACCAGGCTTTCCGTTCATTCGGAAAATAGTCTGACGATGAAAAGCTTCCATATCTCGAATTTGGTCAAAGAATTTTAAGCGATGAAAGCTCACACGTAGTCTACCATAATAATGGACAAGAACATATGCGCATAGGGTAAATACTATTCAGAGCCATCACTTTCTCCATGAAGACCGCATCAAAATCCCCTCAGGCCAAACCGTCTACTCACAACACCAGCCAAGACACCAAATGCCGAACCCCCAAGATGTCCCGCATGGCCGACTCCAGGCTGCCACCCGTTATTAAGGGCCAAAATACTATAGACAGCTCCTCCTCCTACTAAACACCATGCCGGGATCCCAATGGGTACGAACATGAATTGCCAAGACACGTTCGGATGTTTTACCGCCAACATGGTAATTAAGCCTGATAAACTGCCAGACGCACCGCAACCCCGATCTATAGAGTTTATAGAGCTTTTGTTTTGGTTGAATGGAAGACCGTGCTTCCATGTATACAGAGAGGCAAGGGAACATGTAATACCGGCGCCAACCCAGATAGTTACGAAGGTGAGAGGGTTGACCAAAGGAGCCATGGCTAGCATACAATACATGTTCGCAAAAAGATGGTAGTAGGTCTGATGCATGAAGCTATGGGTGATGAGTGTATGGATCCGTCCCTCGTCAATATTCTGCTGGGAAAGAACGAAGTTTCTATCGTAATATTCTGGTGTGAGTTTGGGGACGAAGTTGGGTAGGGGAAAGTCAACGAATGGAGAACGGTTGTAGCTGAGGGTTACGAATGTACATCCTACAGCAATGACAATCGCAAGTGGGTAGCTAGAACGGGGTTTGCGGTATCTGACTGTGGGAGTGGGATCGATGGGTTGGTGTTCATTTTGAGTATATTGAGTATCTTGCGTATGTTTGTTTTGATGTTTGCTTTTGGCATATTGCTCCCGTTTTGCCCACTTGGAACCACGTGCTAACGGAGTAGATGAGAAGAAAGGGCGAGAGCCACTAGATGAGATAGTCTTCAGTAGTGGTGATTTGCGAATCAGCGAATTTGGTCTAACGGCGCTCAAGAATGAAGAATTGAAATCTCGAGTGTGCATGCAGCCCAAAGGAATTCGACGAAACTAAAGGTGGTTAAATATTAGCTTCCTTAGAACCGTGGGTGAGCATGGTTTAACATACGAAAGTTTTTGTAGCTGGTCGTAACGACGATTTCTGCATGTGGAGGCCCAATGATCGAGATCCCATGAGAAAAACCATGAGAAAAACCATGGTGAGATAAGCAAGCTAATTGCCCTGGCCTCTTGAATATTGTCTTATAATGAAGTTGCTATGATAAAGTCGGCAGTCATTAGCCAATATCAAATGATTTCCACCGCCTGCAAGAACAAGCATACATATTCGGCAGAAGGGATGTGATTGATGAGTGTGGAAGTTTAGTTATTCACGTGATAAAACTATGGCTTACTAAGATTACTCGTCGTCTGTGGCTTGACGCCGTGCAATCAAAACGTAGGTCTTCCATCTCATCATCTTTTCCGTATGACAGGAATTTTTCTTCCGTTGTACATCCAAATTGATCAAGGGGAAGAAAAATCTACCTGCACGACACACCGCTCATTGCAACTTTTGTTTTGGAGTTTCTACAAATTAGAAGCCGGATGGCATTTCTAATATGCAATCAAGAACTTGATATCGACTTAGTCCAGCTCTGGACTCTCCCGAGAGGTGATTAGACGTTGATGATGCGGGGATATTCTGCGATGTCCTCATTTCTTACGCCACTATCAACCGTCTAAACTAAATTCTGACTGTGCTTATATGTGGAAAAACTACCGGCTAAGCAGTGTGATGACTTATGAGATGCGTGGCACATGTGCGATCTAGCCACTGAGATATTTCAACTCCATCGCGACTTACTTTGGCGATATCAATACTTAATATACTACTAACATGATCAAGAGAAAGCACTTTGCCAAGAAAGGCAATCGCACAGCGAGGTTCACTTGTTCGAAAACGGTCCTCGTATCTATACTCGAAAGCCATACTCCAAGGATAGGATTGTCAGATGAAATGCCATTGATTGCGGCGAAAGAAGGTCCTGGGGTTGTGCATCGGTTTCCAGCTGTAGAGTGCTGTTATATGGAGTAAGCAATGCAGGTGCTTAGCTTTCGCCAATGAATTCAGGGGATATTGAAGGGGAACTTTATGCCTCAACAAGTATCATTCGATATCACTCATTAGACTTCAGATGCTTGTATCTGCAAAAATGCAGTTGCTCATGTCAAACTACCATATAATGTTTTCACTCGCTTTGCCAAGAGTGTCTAAAGCTCTCAATTGTCCGAAAGCATCCCATTCTTGAGTCTGGAAGCCGAAGAATCGGCTACTGACCGGAGAGTTTCGAGGTAATTACACTCATAAACGTGTCAGACGAGGAAGCATCATAAAGATACCTGAGTATTAATAGTGTTCAATAGCACTTATGATTACTCTTGCTATCAACCCTGCTAGGTTTACTCTTTTTCAATATGCATTTTCTTTTTCTTGGAGTTCTGTCAGCCTTTGTTGTTCTTCAGTCATATGTTGATGTCGCTGAAGCAGTTTCGTATCCGCCATATGCTCCCGATGCAGTAGACAAACTGGCAGCAAAAGGTCTTGCGAAACTAGCGGCATATCAAGCTATACACCATCCACACAACACTTGCACGATCAAAAATGCCATAAAGCGTCGTGAATGTTGAGGTGATAATGATTTCCCGTTACTCCCAGGCCTAATCTTTTGCAGGAGCGATCTCCCAGGAGCGGATAGAATTGCATACACAAATGCTGTTCTTTGTTTACAGTCCAAAAAGCCCATCACGCTTTCTGAAGTTGTTCCGGGTGTTCGAAGTCGCTTTGATGACTTCGTTGCCTCGCATATGAATCAGAGCTTTACCATTCATGCTACAGTAGGTACATGCTATATTTGAGTATCATGCGGTCCGAACTAATCATATAGGGCAATTTTCTGGGCTGGCATAGATATTATGTTTATACGTACGAAAAAGCACTCCGTGAAGAATGTGGATACAAAGGATATCAACCTGTGAGTCTTGAGTCTATCTGTCTTTCATCACCTATTATTGGTGTTTCAAACGTCAAATATTTCAAACTCTTCTCCGTCTATGTTCTAAACTTTCTCATTGCTTACAACTGACGAAATTCAGTATTGGAACTGGGGGAGATACGCTGATGATCCAATACACTCTCCGCTCTTTGACGGAAGCCCCACTAGCATGAGTGGCAATGGATTGTATTACAACTATACTGGTGTTCCTATCAACCTCGCGCCGGCGCCATTCGACATTATCCCGCCTGGTGTTGGTGGTGGATGTGTTACCATAGGTCCATTCAAGAAGTACAACTCTTTGGTCATATTATGAATTCAATATGCTAAAAATTCTTGTAGTATGACTGTCCACCTTGGCCCAGTCTTTGGAACAATATCAGGCACGCCAGTAAATCCTCAAGCCGACGGCTTTGGCTACAATCCTCGATGCCTACGCCGTGATGTCAACGTTCATAGTGCTGCTGTTACGAAAACCAACTATACTTACGACCTCATAACAAATCCCTCAAATGCAGATATATATTGGTTCCAGACTGTCATGCAAGGCTTGTTCAGTATAGGAGAATGGGGCGTTCATACTGGAGGGCATTACACAGTGGGCGGAGATCCAGGCGGTGTAAGTAAATTCCTCTCTCGATCCCTCCCTGGAGATCTAAAGCACTAATAATACATGTAGGACTTCTTTACATCTCCAGGCGACCCAGCTTTCTATCTTCATCATGGTATGATAGATAGGGTTTGGTGGATATGGCAACTCCAGGATTTACCAAAGAGGCAGAATGCCGTCTCAGGAACGATCACTTTGAGTAACGTCCCTCCTAGTAGAAACACGACCTTGGAGGATCTACAAGATATTGGATACAATGCGGGCTCTGTCCCGCTGAAAGATCTGATGAACACACTAGGAGGGCTGAATGGAGAATTGTGTTATATTTATGTGTGATTTGAGACAATCAGCGTAGGGAACGAAATAACATTATTATTTCGATCATGAAATCGAGATCACATCTCAAGTACAAAGACTGATATCCCCAAAACGATATTTGTATGCTGAAATGTATATTTCGTACAGGTACAGCAATTGCATCCATTGAATTCGTCACTTGGCCGAGTACTGGTGGTACCTGATCTTTCTTTGTGTACAACTCAGTGATGGTGAAACATTCAGGGGCACATGGACTAATCTACAGGGGCTTATCGACGAATTATCTTATCACATGCCATCCCCAAATGCTTATCAGTCCCTTAGCACGCTTAGTTTGGCACTTTACGTAGCTCACCTGCGTGTTATCTGAGCTTGAGGAAGGCTCAAAGGGAAGGGAATCCGCAGCAGCATGCTTTCTTTTCTTTTCTTTCAATAGACTATATACAATATATAAATACAATACATATTCACTTCATAACAGATTATCATCAAATACATTCTTACAAACCTTTTCCTCTCAATCAATCAACGTACAGTCAGTCAGTCTATAATGGCATCCAATACAACCTCTTCCGTCTCTTCTATTCGTAAGGTCATCTCCTTTGCAGGCGGTCTCCTATCACAAATACCAATAATCAACAATCCATCATCTGCTTCATCGGCCGTCGCAGCTCCTAGACCATACATACCCTTTGGAAATGCACCGTCATGTCCATCAACATCTCCTCTCTCCTGCCACAACAGCACCGCCGCTCCCGATTCGTGCTGCTTCGTCTATCCCGGAGGCCAACTTCTCCAGACTCAATTCTGGGACTACAGTCCTGCAATAGGGCCAGTTGATAGTTGGACTCTTCATGGTCTTTGGTTTGCTCACCTGTCATCAATTCTCATATCTTTAAAAGCTTACCAAGTCTCATAGGCCGGATCTCTGCGATGGTTCCTATCCCACATATTGTCACAGTACTCCCCAATATTACAACATAACCTCCATCCTAACCGCTGCATCCCAAACTGATCTTCTCGCATTTATGCATGAATATTGGCTCCCCAATCGAGGATCCGCCGAAACCTTTTGGGAACATGAAATGAACAAACATGGAACATGCGTAAACACACTCGCGCCATCTTGCTATGGCGACAAATACGAAGCTGGTGATGAAGTCGTCGATTTCTTTACAAGGGCCGTGGGACTATTCAAAACGTTGGATACTTATAAAGCACTTGAGAAGGCCGGAATTGTTCCAAGTTACTCGGCTACTTATACCGAGGATCAGATCCAGGCAGCATTGACTGCTGTTACTGGGAGCGAGGTTGTGTTGGGTTGTTCGAATGGTAGATTGAACCAGGCATGGTATAGCTTTAATGTTAAAGGAAGTTTGCAATTAGGAGAATTCGTGGCTACAGCACCAGCTGGAAAAGGTGGCCGAGGAACTTGTCCTAGAAAGGGCATTAAATATTTGCCCAAGAAGAAATAATTGCATTTCTGTATAATTTTTTGATGCGGGCTGAATTGCTGCATTTGTACATCTAGGAGACCCCTAGGGATGGTATGTACTCTTAGGGGTTTAGAAATGGAATTGAAGGTACCTTACGGAAGTCTCAACGACTTCTCCCAAATCACCTGCTTTTTCTGATGATCTGATGACCCGACGGTAAATAACACCTTTTATTTCTTGCACCCTGACACGTTCACTCGGAACAGAATAGTCTCGGTATTGATCAATTCGGATATCATACAAGCATTATTGATTGGTTCCCGGGTATCTTGAGAGGGACCTAGCCACTACTGTTATGCTGCCTTCGTCATTTGCATATGCATGGGTTATTTCGTTGTCACACACATGCAGGGAGTTTCTGAGTTGTCCAATAGTATCGGACGTATTTACTCGTTGAAGATTTTATCACCCCGGTCTCGGCAACGGTCTGTCAATCATGGTGATTATGTGATTTCATCCCAATCCTTGGGTCCTCCGCTTTCCCAATGGAAAGAAAAACGGGTGTCTGACAGCCCGAGATGGTGGGTATCTGCGGATTCCCATCTGCTTGGTTCTTATATTTATTTCTTCATAGAATCCTCTGTTTTGATGAAGCATTGTGTTCGTGTGTATCCTCGAGGGAATCAAACTCGAAATACATGGATATAATGTTGGTTTCAATCATTGCTTTCTTGTTATCCTACACTGTATATGGAATAACATGGCGTCTATACTTCAGTCCAATTGCCAAGTTCCCCGGACCAAAGTTGGCTGCTATTTCCATGCTCTACGAAATATATCATGAGATTGTCTTAGGAGGAAAGTATACCTTCAAAATCAAGGAGTTGCATGAGAAATACGGTAAGTCCTTTCTTCCTATTGTTTAACATGAGCTTGATACTTTTCAAATAGGACCCATAATACGTATCAATCCCTGGGAGCTTCACATCAGTGACCCAGACTATTACGATGAATTGTATGCCGCTGGTGGGAAGAGACGCGATAAATATCCTTACTATACCAAGCAATTTGGTAATTCCGAATCGATGATTGGCACTGTCTCACACGATCACCATCGTCTTCGTCGAGGAGCCATGAACCGTCATTTTTCCAAAGCCAGTGTTTTCCGTCTCGAACCCATGATTCAGAAATATGTAGATTTGCTTGTTCGTCGCCTCCGTTCATATAAAGATACTAAGAAACCGGTTAATCTCTCGTGGGCGTTTTCCTGTTTTACTTTTGATGTCATTTCGCAATATGCGTTAGGAAGAACAGATAGTTCCATTGAGAACTCTGATGACTTTCATACGGATTTTCATGATGCAATTGAAAATGTTGGTAACATATCACATGTTACAAAGGTGTTCCCATGGATCTTCACGTTGATGCAGTGGATGCCAATGTCGTTGATAAAGTTTATAGATCCGAAAATTGTTAGTGTTGTGAAATTTCAAATGGTGAGCATGCTTGCAGTTGACTAGTTTCTGACGTTGAAGGTGTTGACCGGGTCCCAGGGAATGAAAGCTCAGATTGGTGCTATCATCAATGGAAAGAACGCCGATCATGAACGTCCCTCCCAACTGACAATCTTCCACGAAATTCTCTCTAGTGATCTTCCCCCTAACGAGAAATCAATAGCTCGTCTTTGGCAAGAAGGACAAACAGTCATCGGAGCTGGTACTGAAACAACAGCTTGGACTCTATCTGTTATTGCCTACCATGTCCTCGCTAACCCTGATATTTTATCGAAGCTTCTTGCCGAGATGGAGGGAAAAAATGGATTGAAGGAATTAGAACAATTGCCTTATATGACAGCTGTGATACAAGAAGGGTTGAGATTAAGTTTTGGAGTTGTGGCACATTTGCAAAGGATATCCCCGGATCAAGTGTTGAAGTTTCATGAGTGGGAAATTCCCTCCGGTGTATGTTTTTCTCCTTATTCTTTCTTTTTTCATTTCTTCCCCAAGAGTTTTGGCTCAAATCTCACTTCTACAATGGAAGGCTTTTCGATTTTTTGAATATATGTTTGGAAGATCCAAATCGTTTGAAATATAGTGAAACTCCACATCACCTCATCAACCCAAATTATCATCCTTGGCCCCTTCTCTTCCATCACCCCGCAAAAGTTAACACCACTCCAGATCCCTGTGTCCATGTCCTCCTACCTTCAACATCTCGATCTACGCATTTTCCCCTCCCCCAACACATTTTCACCCGACCGCTTCCTCGAAAACCCATCTCTATCGAAATACATTGTAAGTTTCAGCAAAGGATCGCGTCAATGTTTGGGTATCAATTTAGCATGGGCAGAGCTGTATTTGTGTGTCAAGGGTGTTATGGGAGAGTTGAATCGTGGAGATGAGAGATTGGCGTTGCATGATACGAATATTGGGGATGTGGAGTGTACGAGTGATTATTTCGTGCCGTCGAGTAGTGGGAGGGGAGTGAGAATTTTGGTTGGATAGATTGGTTGATTAAAAAGGAGGGATCGGAGAGGGAAATCCCCATATCAATTCTATCTATCAACGAACTCATACTCACTGTTCCGAAACGTCATATTTTATCTTCACTTGTGTTCTTACTACAGTTGCCCTTCATACTTCTAGGAGTTTCGTCGGATATTTGTCTGTATAAGATTCATTCTTGGTACACTCCTAAACAACAGCTTCCAGTAAATTTGCAGAACTCAGCATTCAAGTACCAAATACACAGTGATTCGTAAGTGGATCATGATAGGGGATTTTGCATTTCTTGTTTGTGATGAGTTATATAAATACTCAGATTAAGCATCGGTGTTCCTATCGTTTGTCATTTCTCTGGGAATTTTGGTCTATAGTGCCGTGAGGTCATCGTTTGCCGAATGTCATAGTCTAGAGTTGCAGCTCAAAAACTGTAGTCTAGAAAACGACATGTGTAGAATACTCAATCTTTCAGGAATTACTTCTTGAGGCGTAGATTGAAAATGTGTCACTTCGATTTGAATAGATGAATAATATAGTCTGCTGTGTGCTACACAGACTAATACGATAGCCTAGTACAGAAAAAGGAATCTTTCACAATGATTTTCTCGCAGGCTCTGAAACCAACTCCCGGTGTTTTGTACTGGTGGAGGCTGCATGATAAATATTCAACACAATGGCAATAAAATAAAAACTGAAATGGTGATCAAACAATTGGTATCCAACTCATTTTTTCTCCCGCTCTTTTTAACTACCTCCAACGTTCCCTCTCCCAATGTCCCCTTATTCCTCGCTCCTCAATCCTCACTCTTCACTCCTCTCCTAATTTTCAACACCGAAACTCTTCTCTTAAACTCGAGCTCCGCCCCCGGATTCGGAGCAACTATAGTATCAAGAACAAAGTTTTTTGGTCTCTCACCCCCCTTCATCTCTGTATCCCCAACGAGTCTAAAGTCCCAAAATCTCAAAATTTCTTCCATAATTAATTTGATTTCAACTCCTGCAAAGAAACGACCTGGACATGCATGATTGCCTATATTGATATCAGTTATTGATGCCAAGGGAGATTCTCTGTTTTCAAGACTGGATGTAGGTGAAGTTGATAGGAGATTTGCAGCATGTGTGAGAGAATGGAAGATGGAGAATACATACCATGGCCAAAATTCATAGATTCCTTACTCGTTGTCACATATTGATATTTGGATTCATTTCCCGGAGTCTCACGTAGTGAAGAAAAGCGGAAAGGAGAGAAAACACTGGGAGGATCGAGTCTGGGCATAGTAGAAGGATCGTGAGGAAGCGAAGAGATATCGGGGCCTGCCAAGTTGAGTGCATTGGTATCGTATACTATTCTGGTTCCCTTAGGGATAGTGTGGCCAGTAGACAGGTGAAGGGGAGCGGCTGTTAGGCGGAGGTTTGCGGCTGGTAGTTGTTAGTTCGTTTTCTTTTGTATACTAGATTGTGTCTTGATGTAGATGGAAAGAAATGATAGTCAACATACTCAAACCAGGGGGATTCATCCTCTGACTCTCTTTCAAGAGACTATCCAATTTCTTTAGTTTTGTCAATGATTGTTTCTTCAAACATTCCTTTCCGCTGCCATCAAGTTCGAATCCATCTTCTGCGATCACCTGTTCGATTTCTTTGCGGAGAGGTGCGATGAACTCCGGATGGGAGGCGAGATCTAATAAGATATGACAAACAGCCGAACTCGATGTATGAATTGAAGCGAATGATAGAGTCAATTGGTTTAAGGCCAAGTTGTAAGGATCCTCTCTAAGCTCCGGACTTGTGTGCTTCATAAACCAACTAACAACCGCTCCCTGGTCATCATCAAATTCATCACCCGATTCACCACCCACTCCTTTTCCCTCCTTAAATCTCCGAATACATCCATTGATGAGCGGTTTCAACAACTCTGCTGCCTTATTCGTATGCGCTTGAACCTTCCTAATTTCTGGCAGGAATGGTGCTACGAAATATCTTGTCCATGCCGGCCATTCAGCCGCAGCATCTTTCGCTCTTATGCAATCTGTTGTGTAATCAATACTGGCTTGAAGCCACTCTTCATTTCTGCTAAGAGGTCTTCCCACGAAGACCCTCCCGCTAATTAGTGCCACAATCCTTAATGCTTTCTCAAGCAGAACCACTTTGGTCCAAGACTCACACGTGCCAAGTTCTGTATCTAATGCATAGTGCAGTTCGTCTTGGAGAGCACCAGTAGTTGATGCTGTATGACGAATTAAATCAGTCTTGACGGTTTTAACGACGGCAGGTGCATCCTTGCCGAATTTGGTGTGGGCTGTGAGGAACATTCGGTCGATTTCCTTCTGGAAGGATACTTTTTCTTCGGGGAGGGTGCGGACTTCGTCGTGAGTGCAATGGGGTAGGACAACCGTAAGAGGATCGCTGGGGATGATGAACGGAGTGTTAGGGTACTAGTTCATGAGTTAGGATACTGGGATACCAAGTGAGGATCAGCTGATGGAGATGTGCTTACTCTGGCCGATCCTTCAAGTAATGCCTCTTGCCAATCGGCAGAACCTGGTTTTCCCACTATCGGAAAATCTATTTTTTGGGGTCGAGAAAGTATGGTTTTAATGAGATAGGCTAAAATAACCAACGCCGAAGCGCCTAAGAACAATGGCGACGTAGTCATGTATTTGCTTTCATCGAAGAGTGCTGGCGACATCTTGGAAGGATTTATATAGCTTCACTCTGAACTTTGATCGATTAAAAAGTGTGAAGATAATTGCCAAAAAATGAGATGAAAGTAGCGAATATGTGTCCAATAGTCAATGTAGAATGTTGATATATATCCTTGACTCCAATAACATATTGCGTATATCTTCAGTAGCTGTAAACGCCAACACTGAAACCCAAGACTAAAATCAAATGACTGAAGCTCGTCCAAAGGTTTCTAGTTACCAAACCAAGGCTATAGAGACAAGGATATATAATGGTTGAAGGATACAAAATTCATGTCTTCTATGAGAGCACAGAAGACTTATATACTAGAGTATATTCTTCCCATATTAACCTCTCATGCCCTCTTCCTACCTCCCCCTATTAAAAAAACCAATCAAACTCAGAGATCGGCAAGTAAGAGGTAACACCCACCTGCCATGCATATTCCTAGTCAAACTGTCTTCTAACCTCACACAGGCAAATAAAAACAACTGCGTCCACTTCAACCCACACCTCCTACTCCAGTACTCAAGCTGTGTATGCTCTCTTTCCCTGAACTTTCCGACCTACAAAATTGTCATCGTCAAACAACCTTCTCTCATTTGCTGATAACAAGCACACAATTCTGCAAATGGCAGTTGGAGTGGGTGTGTATGCGCATGCTGTGGATAAGGAATCTTCATCGGACTACCGAGTAACTCTTGCAGATCATAGATCGTTCGAGCATAAATTCATAGTGTCTCTTGTAACCATTATTCGGCATTGAAGTGACCCGACCCGGTCACTGCCAGTAGCCTTATAGATTTCATGGTGCATATGTTCACTGCCGTGTCTGGTCTTGTCATGTCAAGAGTTGGTTTCATGGAGAAGCTCGGATGATGTGAATGTTCATCCGGAGAATTTGTTGCAATGACCAATTGACAAATGTGTTGTGGTACATAGCACAGGCAGGCCTCTTCCAAAAAAGCAAATTTCGAAATTTTGGGCATCTTTCAAATCACTGACCAAATAAAAGTTGCTCAAAACAGTGCCGAAATTATATTGAAGAAAAGCGGGGCGTATAATGCTTATCAAAAAGATATCTCCTTAGGAGAAGGCATTTTCATCCTAAGATATGTTGAACCTCTTATCTGATACGTGCAGCACGCATACCGTTGATATTCCGTTGATATACCGCTCATATACCGTCGACACTCTTTCGATGCGATGTTAAATGTACACGAAAACGAGGGGGATTGGGACCATGGGATCGCGATTGATTGAATACTTTTATGTGTAGCAAAATATCTCTATATAAGGATCCCCTATATAAAAATCGCCTATATAAGAATGACCTCTGTATAAGGATATCTTCCTATATCCTTAAAAAAGACCACAAACGGCATTCTCATAGTGAGGTTTTGCTGTATCTACAAACTATTCTTATCCTTGTTCGGACATTAAAGGAAAGAAACTGTCCCGTATCCGACACATATCCTCTTCCATGCCTCCCTATAGAATCAGGTGAAAGCTTGTTTATGTAACACAAATATGAGGATCTTAAAGCTGTGTCATGCAATGCAAATACATGTATGTAGCTATCCATTCACGAAAGTATTGACTCGATATGTGAAATAATGAGTCGAAATAACTCACATTGACTCAGAATAACCCCTGATGGCGCAAGACCACGAATCAGAGACCAACGCAACCTCGTCTAACAATATCTACCCCCCTCGGATCCCTTAAGTCCCGAGTATCCGCTGCATAGAAATGCACTACAGGTGCAAATCTGACTACAGAATACACCTTCCCGTCCCGTCCCTAACAAAGTTCAAACTACCGAAATTCTAGAACCCAGACTAGGGCTTGAATCAATATCAAGTCATCTGTTTTAACCCCATCCATCTCATACCCCACGCGTGAGCTCGGGACCGAAAGAAGAAACCACTTCAATCCCCACCCCAAATGACAACTATATACATATCTTCAATCCATCCATCCATCTACTCATCCTCCGCATTCACACATCTCACGCCCTATACACCAGCTTGCTCGCACCAAGACAAGAAAATCACCTCACCCCACCTCACCTCACATCCCAACTAACAACTATATCCATCCCTCCAATCCCTCCATCCAACCAATCATCTAATACTTACTTACACCCATCCTTTCCTCTTCCTCCAACACCTTCTCAAACAACACACCAAAACATTCAAGAAGCAGACAGAGAGGGGTATCTACCTACCTATCTACCCACCCACTTAGCTACCTAGTCACTCTTGACGCAAGGATATTCTTCTTGACATTACTTTACCCCGCATGTATACAATGGTACAATGGTACGAAGATACCAACAAAAACAAAGATACACGTATAAATATACATATATAGACTCTCTACCGAGGTAGGTTCATAGGTAGGTAGGTAGGACAGTGAGATTGCATCTCTCGCAAACAGAAATACAAATAAAGATATAAACACTGGCGCACACCAACACATACAATGCCATTTTGATCTCATCATGATCTGCCTACCTATCTGACTACCCGATCTCTACTCACAATTTTCAACTCCTCCTGCGATCAGATCCCGGCATACAGATCATATCACATCGCATCATTTGAATATCTCGACAATACACAATAAATAGATGTTTTCGAAGACGTAGTTTCATTTAGCATAAATGAGTATGTATTGCATGGATTGTATAACGTGGTTTATCGTCATGTGGGCCATATCATCATGTGGGCCACTTTCACCTCAATTATTATCTCTTTACTTTAATACGCGATTTATCAACAACCTATTATGGAAACGACTAATAAAAAAGCACGAATCATTCTAGCTATTGAAGCTATTCAAAAAGACAAAAAATTAAGCATTCGGAAAGCTGCTAAGCTGTATAATGTCCCGCGTACAACGATCCAGCACAGAATGGACGGTCTTACCCCTCGTACAGAATATCGACACAAAACCCATAAGATTACAGAATTGGAAGAGGAAGTGATTATTCAATATATAATTGATATGGACAACAGAGGGTTTCCGCCTAAACTCAAAGGTGTGGAAGATATAGCGAATTATATTCTCGAAACGCGAGGTGCGAAGAAGGTTGGAAAGCTCTGGACTCATCGATTCGTAAAGCGTCATACAGAATTAAAGACGCGTTTTAATCGCGTTTATGACTTTCAAAGAGCTCTCTGCGAAGATCCTAAGCTTATTAGAGACTGGTTTCAAGTAGTTTCGAATATGCGAGCAAAATACGGTATTCTCGACTGCGATTTCTACAACTTCGACGAGACCGGCTTTATGATGGGTATAATATGCCCCGGAATGGTTGTAACTAATGCTGAACGAAATGGCAAAAGCAAGAAAATACAACCGGGCAATAAAGAATGGGCTACAGCGATTATATGTGGTAATGGGGAGGGTGAAACTATACCCCCATTTCTAGTGGTTCAAGGACAGGTTCATCTTTCCAATTGGTATACCGAAACCGATTTCCCTGCGGATTGGGTTATTAAACCTACTTCCAATGGATGGACAAACAATGAGACAGGTTTAGAATGGTTGAAACACTTCGATAAGCATACTCTGAATCGCAGAAAGGGCAAATATCGAATGCTGGTGCTGGATGGACACGAAAGCCATGAATCAATACCTTTTCAGTCATATTGCAAAGCAAATGATATAATATGTCTAAAGCTACCATCACATTCAAGTCATTTAACTCAACCACTTGATGTTGGCTGTTTTGGTAATTTGAAACGTTCATATAGTACTCAAATTGATGGATTTATCAAGGCACATATCAACCATATTTCAAAGGTTGAATTCTTAATAGCTTTCAAAGCTGCATATCAAGAATCAATCACGATTCAGAATATAAAAGCTGGGTTTCGAGGAACAGGTTTAATACCATTTGATCCCGAAACTGTACTCTCGAAACTGGATATTCGAATTCGTACACCTACTCCCCCTTCTTTCAATCCAGATCTGTGGACCTCTCAAACCCCTCACAATCCAACTGAAGCTCTTTCACAATCAACTCTAGTAAAATCTCGAATAGCTCGTCATCAATCAAGCTCCCCTACACCTATATTCGAAACTGTACTAGCTTTAGCTAAAGGTACAGAGAGATTAGCACATGAGAATACACTTTTGAATGCAGAGATTCGTACACTTCGGAAAGCAAATGAGGCATTAAGCAAACGTCGACGCGCTAAAAAGATTCAATTGCGTAATGGAGGAGTACTTACTGGACAAGAAGCTATAGATATATTGTCTCAGCAAGAGGTTGATATACAGATTCAACGCGACGAGCGTCAAAATAAGGGAAATTCTAATGGGGAAGCATCTTCTAATAGATGCTGTAGTAAGTGTGGAAGATCAGGTCATAATTCAAGAACTTGTCAAATCAATGTAATAGATCCTAGATTATTAGATTCTTAATAGTTTCAATCAATTGATTTAATAGTTGTGGAATAATATGGATTTGAATACAATAATTGAGGTGAAAGTGGCCCACATGATGATATGGCCCACATGACGATAAACCACGTTATGTGAAAGTCTCGTACCTAATATGTAGATAAATAAGTGCATGCATACCTATCTACCAGATACAAACCCAGTGCGAATTTTACAATTCATCATCTACTACCTGTTTGAAATCAATCATTTGATCCACGCCATGCTACGCCACTCCACTTCACACCACACCACACCAAACATGCTCCCCTATAAATCCCATGCGTGAAACATAGACTATGCTCCGGCCTACAACTCTTCGCTCAAACATGCAACCGAGCCGAACCAAAGCTAAGAGCGCCCCTCCAAACAAAAAAAACAAAAACAAAAGACAATGCCGCCCAAGTTCCCATACCATGCTTATGATCATCTAATCTCATTCGTCATTTTATAATGACGTAGAAATCGATGATCCATCCGTAAAACGCCAAAAGATATGCAATTGTGAAGAGTACACACATCAATACACCACAAGTCCCATTTCCCCTACGTTGTATGCCCCCATCGCCCAGTATGCTTGTTTCCCGGTCCTTGCATCAAGTTCTTGAGTTTCCCACGATGGCAGGCCCTAGCTCTTCTGGTTTTCCCCCTCTGCTTCCATCAAATCATCCATCATCATCCTTTCACTCATACTTTTTGGGGTTCCGGAAAAACTACCCACTCCTCCACTTGTTCTATAACTCAAGACATCGCTTGCGTCAAGTCCACTGCGACCGTTGACACTTCCAACAAATGAATTCATAGCACCCATTGACGCGGCACTGGCATGTACTGCATCGTTGACAACTGGCATACTAAATGGTCGACCTTTGTAAGAACCAACGATTCCATGCGCAGGAGGAGGAGCTGTTGTTACTTTCTTATTACTGAAACTACTAAGAATTGGACGAGCAGGAGATTTAGAAAGTTCGACATTGTCAGGCATTTCTTCGATACTTGGCGAAGTAGGTTCTTCTATATCCGATTCATCTTCTTCGTCTTGAGGACGACTTCCGAGACTTGGGTTTTCGTCAAAGGAAAATAAATCCTCCTGTTCGTCATCCTGAAAGGTCAAGCTGGTTGATTTCTCATCACCCTTTCCCCTAGATTCCATAGTTTCGAGTGTAAGTGGTTTGCTTGGCGATTTCATCTGCAAAGGGGAAATTGCTGGTTCTGGATTTTCATTCTTTTTCGGGGATAGAATGCTCGCAGGTTGTTTGTTATAACTTCTCATTTGTCGCAAAGATGGCATGTCTAACATATCATCATCCGATGGAGCATCTGCATCTTCCTCCGGTACAGCTTCTATATGTTTCACCTGAGCTTGTGGTTCGGGTTGTGGTATTTTCATTGGTATGGAGACTGGTGGGATATTCTCGTCTCGAGGCGCGATGTGAGTTGGCCTAGAATCGAAATAATTGGTAGTATAACCATCATCTTCCAAAGTATCAACCGATGCCGATCCATCTGGTGGAGCAACAACGGTGGTCCATTGTGTTCCATCATCCTCCAAAGGACCCCTCGACAAGGCTCGTAATGCCTGTGAGGAAGATATTCTTTTTGGTGGTGGCGCATCAATATCCTCGACCATTTCAGAACCGGCCTCATCATCTGAATCGTCTGAGAAGGAAGGTGGAAGCGTTGGCTCCAATTCCTTGGGCGATGCTGTTGGTAAGACCTCTTCTCCTTCCACGTCAAAACGGACCCTACGAGGACTTGTATTCTTTGAACTAGTAGATGTTCTTCGTAGAGCGCTTCTGCGACGTGGTCCATCACTACTACTATTGGATGCGATCGAAATTTCATCCGTGTTTTTTCGTTTGGGTATCGAAGGACTCCTGGGATCTGGAGAGGCATTCAAAGATCTAGTATCTGTACTGGCATCAACCAGCGACTGTGACTGTGACTGTGGTTGCGACGAGGTATCCATTTGTATATCTTTTGACTTGTTATTGGGTTCCGTATTCGAATTCGATTTTCGTTCGTATCGACTGTTGGAATCTAACAATGGCAGATAACTTGGTGTAAATACTCCTGTGAATTCCTTCTCTCGCGCATGTGGACTTCTCGGACGCTCTTCCTCTCCCTCTGCCACTGCCACTGCCTGTTTCGTATTATTAGGAACTATTGACGCCGAGGTACCGAAACCTAATTGTGACTCCATTGCCGTGGAAATTCCGTTTGTCATCACATTTGCGTTCTCATGCGGCGTGCTTGTGATTGCGATTGTGTCGTTACCATTGGGAATGGGATTATGACTGGAACTGGGACCGGAGCTGGGATTGTGGTTGCCTGTGCCTATATCTGTACCTGTACCTGTGCCTGTGTTTGTAATTTTGGAGCATGAGTCCAGGTTATCGATATCGAGATTCTCGGCGAATGGATGAAGAGCCTTGTAATTCTTTAATTCTTCGGCAATCATTCTTGAAACTGTCTGGGAAATGGTTGGAGAAACATTCTTTAATAAATCCTCTTCATATTTAATATATTCCTTATTCATATCCTTTCGATATAAATCAACCTTATGATCAAGCTCGGCAAGCTTGTTAGACAGCTCCCGTACAAGCTTGCTTGCTTCGTCCATGATCTGCAGGAGTCTTTTTGCTTATCCCAAACGTCTAGACGGCGAAAAAAACTAGAGTCGGGTTTTTAGGGCGAGATTTGCGATGACGGTTGATTGTGGGAAGAATTGAAGAGAATCGGTGAGGATTGAGGAAGATGATAGAATTGATAGGCCAATTGATCTTTTCAATACATTCTCATGTACTCGAGGATCGCTTGGGAGGAGGAAGAGGTATGAAGGTAATGATAGAAAGGAGGGATAGATTTGAGACCCAAAATATTAGAGAGGTAGAAAGTTGGATTATTATCGATGATATAATACAATTGATGTAAAAAAGCAATTTGTGTAATCGGTTGTAACTTGTGGAGTATTACTTTAATTGCGACTCTATTGCTTGATTATCTGCTTCTTCTTCTTCTTCTTCTTCTTCTCTCTCCCTCTTTGAGTCTCTCTCTCGCTCTCTCACTCTTTCGGATGCCGAATTGTTGGAACGAGTGTATGTGTGGTATGTCTCTATGTTCATGCATATCACATATCACTGATGATTGGGAAATATTTTTTTCTTCTTAAGGCGCGGCTTGAAGTCGGTGAAAAAGGATAGTTAGCAACGGACTAGAGGGTCTAGCTTGAATAGTTTCAAATTTTTACTTCCAAACCAGGAACAGACATCAATCATTGGTAGGTACTGACAGGTGTTATCAATTGAATTGTGCTTTTTGAATGCTTTAAATCAGGTCATATTACTATACACTTGGGCGCTCATCTTGGTTTCTTATATTGATCTTGAATGTGAATATGCCCTCCTCCGTCATGAACTTTCCATCAATTTTAATCGATTTCCATTTATCTTCAAGTTTCATGCTTTATCTATCAATTGGTGAAGGATTCGAAAATATATGGAATTGTCATATCAGTCTAGACATTTATTGCGCGTCAAATGGTTCTAGATCAACAAGATATTCATAGATACAATGGGCTTTATGGGTCTACTACTCGTATAAGAGTTCCTCAGGAATCAAAAAAGAGTGAGTCAGTCTTTTTCGACGTGAGCTCGAGGAATCATATCACTACAGGTTATACAATACAATAGGAGAGACTCGTCAATGAGTTGGTTGGAAGCATCATGACGAAAGTGGAAAGTATAAAGCTTCGAGTTGAAGAGAGAAGAGAGTCTTGTTGATATGTATTCTATCCCTTTGTGGTCGATTCCTTTCAGTCGAACAAGGTTCAATTGATATTGTTCTTCCAGATAGATAACAATTAGATCCAATCTCTACTTCATGTCTACCATCTATCTGTCCTGCAGTACCCCTTCAATATCTATTAAATTTTCAACATGCGATTCAGCTTCCTTCATTACTTTGTCATTGCATCACTCTCATTGTCCTATCATAACATCTTCTGCGTGGTTACTGTGAAATAGATCATGCTGTCCTACATGTTTTCCAATATCTCCTCAGCCCAGCCGACACCGGCATGAATTCTGATATTGATCGATCAACTGCAGTGTTCATCACACCGACGTTATACTAGCCAGTAATTCAATACTCTGTTCGCTATGAGAGTCGGTTTTCCAACCAGCCTCAGACATTAAGAATGTAACCTTGGGAGTAGACCATGCATTTGCATTGATACCAGGGGTCAATATTTCTTGGAATCTTCCGTAAACCATCACGTGTTAGGGTACACTTTTCTTATCGCGATGGATCTTGACCGATTACTTCTCCGGAGAGTTCGAGAGTATCAAGGTATTACTGTACATCTCATATCAGACATCATATCTACACACATTGTACTGCCCGAGCAGTTTGATGGGGAGGCGGGTGGTTTCTTTTTCCCCTCCTCTCTGACCAAAACTTCATCTATATTTTGAAGTCACTCATCAAGCAACACTACCTACGTGGCCCAAGTACCGGAGTAAAATGCCCAAATATTGATTGTTTGGCCCCCAAATGCTATGGGCACGAGACTTGCTGTGACACTCTTTCGCCGAGATCAACAATTGTACCCTTGAAGAGTAGTCCATTGGTTCACCAATTATTGTGGCAAAATGGAACATTATTTGACATTCTCATCCGAATTCTGCTAATTTTTAGTAGATTGATATTCTTCTTTTTGACAATTGCCTCGGCTTCATCAAGTTTTGTTGGCCATTCTTCACAAGCAATTGGAATCAGTACTTTCATTGTTTCATTAATCCTTCATCTTTCGGAAACTTACGGATGATGACCCTTTGTACCACAGTTCTTTTCATTGTACATTCTATCTGCCCTATCGAATCCTAAATCAGTCATATTGATATCGTCAGATGAACATCTGAGATGCTGTACCTGATCGTATATTTGCGTATACCTGCAGCCAATACTAAAGCGAGCATGGCAATAAATTCCCGTTTGATGTTTGATATACCAACCGTTCCTTTCTTGATGGATCTGGTGGATGTAACTTTATGCACGTTGAGCTTACATACTGGTGGTACGTGAACTTGTTTCTTGGAAAGTTGGAAGTTCAGCTTAGGCTTTCGTGGCACATTGATGCCTTCCAGGCAATAACTAGCCATGCGCTCTTTTGGATTGGGTATTCATTAATCTTAGTCCTCTTCAAAAACGAGGTAAAACTTCTTTATGCTTCTGTTTTAGGAATTTGATCTCAGATCCATGAGCTGAACGTCTTTATTATAAGCTAGGTTGGTCTACTTTGAACATTTGTTTCATTCTACTCATATGACAACCAAGTGGTCACACAAGAGTGAAATGATTCTAGTAGCTTATGGCATAGCTCTCGGATGAGCACTTGGATCAAGATATTCATCATTCCATTTCTATAGATGTGGTGGTTGTTGCAGTGTGAGAGAAATGGGTGTGTAGTCGAGGAGGCCACAAGATTAGAAGAAGGATAGCCAAGTCAACCGTAAAGGCTTCCTATACAATATCAAAATCAAAGATATCCGTCACATACGACCATAGACTGAGGAGAATTGGGCATCCCGTCCGCTCTGCCATACACAAGCCTCAGATCGGTAGATTAGTAGTTGGGTGGGTGACCACCAGCGAATCCCTACTGTTGTATGTTTTTGTTTTTTTGTCGGTTTGTGAAGAGGGACGCTGTGATAGATGGGATGGAGGGTGACGAGAAGGCAGCTTCGGATGAATGCCGGATATCCCGATAATGATTGAGAGATTTTTGATCCTATCACACCCACTAATTGTATGGCGCTATTGCACCATTGTCATTCATTGATCAACAGCTGAACTTGTGGTCGTGATTTGCCACGATTGGGTAGTGGCGAAGGGTCAGAAGTTTTCAACCATAGCACATATGGTCAAATATTCACTAGATTCATAGAAATCATGGATCTTTTACTGTCTACCTATCTTCTTTACTATTAGCTAATGCCCCAATGACCCATACCTTTTCTTTATGATACATTGAACGATTAGTACTCCACTGTCAGTCTCCACCTCCTCCACAATCATTCCTGAATGTTGCAATATATATTCAATTTGACCACAATTTTGCAACAAACAGGCCGGATGGTGTAGTTGGTTATCACGTGTCCTTAACAATTAACAACTGTTAAAATACGGACAAGGTCCTGGGATCGTGCCCCAGTCTGGTCATTCGTACATTTTGTCTTTTTGCTAGTGTAATTGCCTTTGTTTGAACGGGGTGCGAATATACTTTGGGGATTCGGGGAGCGTACGTCCCGTTACCTTTAAGGGAAAATGTAGCTTCATCCACTGTATGTTTCGAGGCGGTGTTGTAGAGATAGAGGGTCTTTTGAATGAAAACTCTTCTTCCGTACTCTTGTTCCGTCTTGTCAACTCCCCTTATCAACTGGTGTGGGCCGGAATAAAGAAAGGATGGTTTCAATTTGGAGGTTGGATATGTATGTCATGCAGACGTTAGACTACAAGGAAAATATGATAATAATCTTTGGAAGTTCTACAGAGCGGACGGATAAGAGGAAAGACGAGGAGGGTTGAGTGCGCTCCTCCTGTTGAACTAGATTTCAGACCGCAACAGTTTTAAAAACAAAGCACCAAGAGTTATGTTACTTACTATCTAGGTCTATATAATCAAACTCTTAACAACGCGCACAATTGAATCAAATACTATGATATGAGTTCATCAAGATCATGACTTCGCCCATCATAGATGCAATTTTCATCTTCGTCTAATCGATGACCGAGAATAAGACGTCGGAGAAAGCAGCAAATTTGATATCTTAGGGCTGAATGTTATACAGTTGCTAAGCAGTAAACTTTGAGAAATCAGGAAGAGTTTTCATGTTGTACGTATGTATGGCGATTTGGAAATTATGAAATTTGTCTGTCAACAATAGACCAGCACCATCTGCACATCTCTTAATGGGAGACTTCAAACTTCAAGCTTCGAGAAGGTAAAACCGATAACAATCATACTGTAGATAGCTCACGTCTGCTTCCTTCCCAATCCACCTTCCCCCCTTCAAAACGTTCAACCCAGCTTTCTTACCTTAACCCCCTCTCGCTTCACCTCATCTCCAACTCCCCCTCCCCCAAAAGGCAAAACACAAGTCGAGAAAAATCTCAAAACTTTAGATAAAAAGATGAATTAAAGGGTAAAATGAAACTGGAGCGGCAGGGAGTCGAATCCTAATTTAGATACACAGAACCATATATTATTAATACCTCACAATACATGTTCTATTGATTCACATCGCTCTTTCCTTAACAAAATCAAAAAGTGTAGCACCTACTTGATTTGGCTCATCACATATATCAGTTACTAGCTTCAGAATTAGATTTGTCTTGCAAATTGTTTCGTTTTCATTACCGAATTCCAACTTCCAAACATATTCCTCTTTTTTTCTTTTTTATTCAGTAATAATTGCAATGCAGCTATGTATATCATTAGGATCCTTTTTTCAATTATTCAATGTCTGCTTTATTTCATTTCAGTGGTGGTTGCAATGCAGCTGTACATATCATTAATATTTTTCCTTCTATTATCACTTAAGTACTTGTTTTATTTTAATTCAGTGGTGGCTGCGATGCAGCTGTATGTACCATTAATATCTTTCCCTGTTATCATTCAAGTAATTGTTTTATTCAATTCAGTGGTGGTTGCAATGCAGCTATATATGCCATTTTGTTACTGGTGGTTACAGTGTAGCTATATATGCCTTTTTTTTAAACTAGTCGTTGGAGTAGAATAGATGGTACCATTTTTCTATATCTGGAATAGCATTAGTAATACTAATGATTTATACCATATAACATTTAACCAGTGAAAACGGAATTCTCTACCTGTCCGTAATACTGGCTACAAACCTGATATCTGAATCCCAATCCTTTAATGTATTTATCAAAGCCAAAGTGATACGCAGATGACTGATTGGACGAAGAGAAGGATTATTAAGAGTTTCTTATGATTATGGGAATTCTTTTAGTTTCCGACTTAAATGCAAAACAAATTCAAGAATATTATAAATCTTAAAGATAGCATCAAGAGACTGGGAAGTTCTCTTCTCATAAACTATTGTGAAAAAAGTGTGGTTAGCTACAAAAGAATCGATGTATTCAAAACAACCGCCTCGATGTTTCTTAGCTAATCATTTGACATTCCTTGCAAAACGTACATCTTGTAAAATTGCGGTCTACAATCTTCCTTATAGCAATGTAAAGGGGGAGAACGTGGATGGGAATTGATAATGGGGTTTTGGTGGTGCTTGGGGTTTGGGGGAATGAGATTAATGATTGTATGTATTGGGTTCTAAGGAGAAATGTGATCTGTAGAGTATTTAATGATTCGAATTGCAATTTAGTAATAAAAGTGTTTGAATGTCTAAAAGCAATCAAAATTCGAAAATACTTTGATATTCTAATCAAATTCAATTTCTCAAACGATTTGGATGTTTTAATAATCTTCATTGTTGGACTGAAATCCGGACTATTGAACACACTGAGTGTGAGAACACTATTGATGATGGGAAGTTTTTTAATCTCCAATGGATCTGAGATCTTGCAGTGTATTTTTTTTCCCTTAATCTTTATCGTTCTCTACAATATACAGTACGGTATGCCTTCCCTTCCTGATAATTCATTTACTTACAATGTATTTGCTTACTTACATGTGTGATATCGTCCTCCGATAAAACATCTTCAGTGGCACGTGAGTAGACCCACCACTCTCCACTTTTCAGAAAGTTTTTTTCCTCCCCGAATCTTTTCTTTCTCGCACACCGATCCATCCATTCGCCTTCGAACCCAAGTCCATACTTACAGCATCCCGATCGTACCTTGACTTTTCTTTGGTTTCTTGCAATCCTTGGATATAACGTAATTTTACCAAAGCTTTGGTATAAACAATGTACAAGCGTTTGTGGTTTAGTGGTAAAATCCATCGTTGCCATCAATCTATTCCTTCATCAGAACAGATCATAACAACTTCGATGGGCCCCGGGTTCGATTCCCGGCGAACGCAATGTTTTTGCTTTTGGTGGGTTGGAATGGATAGGGAATGAAGGAGAGAGGGATAGATAGATATTGTGAGTGAGGGCTTTAACTCTGGGGGCATTGGAGGATGTGAGATGTTAAGATAGACGAATGAGTAGGGAAGCTTTGGGGGAATTTTGCCTTGAGGGATGGGGTGGGAGTAGGAAGAGATTAGTAATGTATGCATGATTTGGATACTTTATTTTGGTCTTTTGGTCCACTCGGGTTGTGATGTTGCTCGCCACTACATGTTCGAGGAATTACTGATATTCGGAGTAATATGACGCTGTGTTGCAGAAAGATTACAGGATGCACATTTTGTTCGATCTATGATATTACCTTTAAGATTCCAATATCTATCCAGTAAGGAGCACTTGAAGTAGAAAATTGAAAAGATTTCGCAACATAGATAATAGCCACCGAATCACCATCAATCATCAGCCCCTCCTCGCTTCATGTTTTGCCCCCCTCGGACCCCCTCTCCACCTAAGAAAAACTCTTCCACATCCACATTCATCTCCCGTGCCTCTCTTTCTTTTCTCATTGCTCATCCATGATTCATACATATATTCAAACACGAATCGCTTCATCACAACAAGAATTCCGAATTAGTGTAGGGGTTAACATAACTCGCTTTCATTTCTCCCCTTCTCCAATCGAAAAAGGAGTGTCATGATCCGAGTAGCCCCGGGTTCGATTCCCGGATTCGGAAAAACTCTTTTGTTTTGGCTGGGGGCTCAAGGAGGTGGGTGAAGCAAGAGGGAAATGTGTATGATTTTTGTGATTTTTACACCTCCTTCAATGCCCGATGGACGTGATTTGAGACTAGACGTTAGAGGGGGGGAGGGGAGCTGTAGAAACGGAGAATTTACATGGGAAATATGTTGCGTGTAAACGAATTTTCAATTTATTTTGGTCGCTTTGGAATCTAATATCTACGATTATTTTATTCACTCCATCTTTGTCACATCTCACTACAAGTCAGCAATCCATGAATTTGGATATAAACAACATAAAGCTATATCATGTCGATAACTATATATCCCAGCATCTTCAAGTGAATGCTGCTTTAATTTCCGATTTCGTTGATAATTAGTATTTCGAGCTTTATTTTCTATACATTTATTTGGGCTTCTATAATGTACAGTGAGGACAGAAGTTGTTCATTCTCCGCTTCCCCTTTGGTTGCGTTGCAAAAGTAAGTTCAATAATCCCTTGACTTGCTTTTCTTCTCTATTCTGAGATCAAATTCACTTATTGTACTGGTATCATTCCATGCTTCTACAGCTTGCATTCTTTCCATATATCAAGAGATAGTTCTTCAATACATTGACGATCTTGGACGAAAATCATGAGTATATGTGATGGTTTTGAAAGACGGAATCCCATTCCTGGGAATGCAAGTGACATTAGCAGGATCTTGGTATATTGGAGAATTCTTGAGAGATATCATGGATTGTTTGATCTACTGATGACTTTCTTAGTGAGATGCATCCATAGGCCCAGGTACGCCAGATATGAGTTGGTTCCAGGGACCGAAACAGTCTAATGTCAGATGAAATGATACTGGATTTCCGAGCCGAAATTCCAATTATGGTGCTCAACATCCTGTAGTTTAGATGCTAGATAGAATCACCACTGTTAACATCGGAATGTAGCCCAAGTGGTTACGAATCTTGCGTTGGGTGAAAAAAAGACCATCCATGCTTTAGCGGTACACCTGCCTTTGCCATTCTCGAGATGAAACGGGGTGAGTTATCCGGGGACCACGAACTGATAATATTGAACGTACCTGGAAATAAAAGCAGATCCGTGTGAATTCGAAGTTTTCGTTGCTTAGTCCACATACAATCACGCTCATCGAGAGCCGGAAGGGACGGAAAGAATGTCAGGTTTCAAAAGAGACTGGGTTTTCAAGTTGCAGTGTCATTTCATCCAACGTTAGTATGAGACCGCGATGTTGATGGGGTTCCCGAGAATCCGATTCTGAATATCGTTGATATCGTCTGATATATCTTTGCATATAGGATTGTTATTTGAGATCATGTTTTGACATTACATGATAGGGATGACCGTACAGCTAACAGTAAAGCTTTATAGGTTTGCTAGTCATATGCACATTCTTCACCGGCTACAAGTGCAGGACAAGGAAAGACCTTAACACAGCAGACTCGGAGGGCATCCGGGGTAAAGGGTAAGGCTTTATCTATTTTCCCCAGTTACTCCATCCAATTAGACATATGTGAGCGCATCGCATAGTCAGCGTAGCATTAGCTATAGATAAACTAAATGGATTATGGATTTACTACTATCACCTTTTCATGCCTGTTTATATCTTTTCGCCCCTTTTCATCCGGCCTGACTGCCACGTCGAGCTTGAGTCCATAAGGAATATGCATTGCCAAGCAAGTAGACAAGATCCACCACTGAGCGAGATTATCGTCCACTCCAATAAACCTTCGTGAATGTGGGATCCATGCGGTGGAATATTTGACAGTGAATTTCGCCGCAGTTTCACTTTACATTTCTGAACACCAGAAATTGTAAAAAAGACCGTTCTTCAATTATAGTTGCCATGAAAACATGGTGCACCTGTTCTTCTTTCACGGATGAGATGCTCCGAGGAAAAGTAGATAAACAAAAATTCATATGCTTTCTGCAATGCTAAAGAGATACATGGCATGAAGTAAATGAAAGTCGGGAATAGATCAACGAGGGTGAATCTGATGAATTTGACGAGAATCGATTCATCAACAGAACAATCTCCCACTTTCACATGTCAGTAATAATGAGAATTGGAAAAGTAGATTAGCTTTGCCTACACTTTTGACAATGTGAGACATTCGAGCGGCGCTTTGGGTATTTGGGCAAGGTGAATTTTGGAATAAGGGAAAAGATATGTACGACTTTTCAGAGAAGCAGGACTGTTGAATTACCGGGAGATTCCATACAAATTGTATCGTGGTATTCGCGGGCAACATGTGAAAACCGAATGAACCAGTAATGTTTCTGAATAAGATGATGGAATTTCAACCTGAAACAATACTATGGATACAACGTGTAGAGTGGCGGGATAACTCCCGAGACCGGCTCCAGGGCATCGATAACGTGTTAGTGTTTGCGACACCGGGCCGAAGGAATATCCGTACATATTTTGAAATCCTCGGGATATGACCATAGGGGACAATGAGATAAGGTTACTTCTTGCAGTACCCTGTGATTCTTCACGTGCATAGAGTGATAGACTTCAAAATTTACAACAGATGACACATGCATAATATTGAATGTTACATAGGCTTAAGTTGTGCGGTGAAGGAAAGAGTACCTGAATCTCGAAGTTAAATCTGGACCGTATTGTGATGATTTGTCGTTGCTCATGTCGCTTTGACTGTTGTTGAGTTGAGAAGCAACTTACATTGTGATTGACCCATGACATGAAAGTAAGGTACCATGCTTAAAGCTTAAATTGGTGCCTGACTATAGACATTCCATTGGGATTAACAGAGCCAGTATCTCGGTTATCTCGATATTCTGTAAAGAAACTACAGATCAGATCTTTGAGCAGTTGTAGAAGGCTTAGTTGCTTGTCCAGCACATATGAATCGAATGACTCGAAAAATAGCTAGTCCGCGCTAGAACAACAGTTGCTGGAATATCCAAAGGTTGCTACGGCAAAACTCAAAGCATTCACTAATCTTCGACGTAGAAAGAGATCCTTCCCTAAAGCTTACAGTATATCAACTCAGACATGTAGATGCGTGCGGGACCCCTTGTCCGTAAATCCTTAATGTCTATTCGAGTCACCGTTCCGTTGTACTCTGTGCTTGTAAACACTCTTAGAGAAATGAGTATCTATCCAAAAAGTTTAGATTACTTGAAAACAATGGCAAGCGTTGAGCAATTACCTTCGGGCTAAGCTATTGTAGTCTGCGGATCCAGATCACATTACTTCAAGCATTCGACCTCTATATCATGTAATCACAATTTTGGACTATGCAGCTCTACTAATCCAACTGATCGAGAACGATCCGCAAAAAATTGCATATCTTAGCCATACAAGTAAATTATCAATCTTAGTTCTTATTTCCAGGAGGCTAGAAGACAAGATGTATTCCATGATAGAACATTTCCAGGAACAGGAATGCCAAATAGGCAAAGGAGTGTATCAGGTTGTTGACAAGCCCAACAATTTCCTCTAAACTCAGTGCTGAATTCTGACATTCACAAAAATCTATGATGCGATGAAGAAGATGGTAATCTCATGCCTTTCATGGGGCTGGAAACTACTGAAAATTTGACACGCCAATAGTGTTCTGAATGAAACGATGAAGATTAATCAGAAGAATATACCACTGGGAATATCACTGCTGATTCCGACGACGCAATGACCATAAGAATGACCATACTGGTTGACTTTGAGACATTCTGGAGCGGTTATCGTGATAATGTTTGCTCCGAATGCTCCACCGACATAATTTGAAAAGCCAGTATCCATACTTCCTTGTCCATGGCGGATCACTTGATCCTTCAACCTGGCAATCAGTGAATCAATCGTTGGCAATTCGTGAGAGTCTTCAGCAGGGCAAGGATCATGCAGATTTTGGGGTCACCAAAAGGAGGTTCCTGAAAGACGGTGACCCGAAAATTCGGGATCACAGGGTTTGGCAGACATACTTCCTTTAACTTCAAAGAATACCGCACAAGGTGTATGTAGCTATGATCTACTATTCCACCAACTCATCACAGTATAGCGCTGACTATACTTTCCAGATCTCAATCTGTCTACTTGCAGTCTGATCATAATGTCATTTTCTACCATCGATAGCATGAACCAAGGCAAAGAGTGACCCGTTCCCCAGCCTTTAGTCTTTTGACTAGAATCTTACCTTAAAGTTTAAAACTCTCGGTATTCCTCAATAAACCAAAATTACTGGTGCAGAGATACTCGAAATGTATGACATGCCGATCTCTCCAGGAGTAGCAAAGCTGACCGCCACTTCTCCACATTCAAGAGATCGGCAACAGAGACAATCACTTTACTGCCACTTAGATCATCAATTTAAACTTTATTAAGTCGTTGCTCTTGATTGTTGATGTTTCTAGTTATCGTGAAGCGTTTGTCATGTTTGTATTTGAAATCAACGGAGATACTGACATCAAACACTCATATGGCGCCTCGCGCTTGTTTAGCTCACAATAGTGACTTGGCTAAGCCAGCAAAAATATCTAATTGGACCACTTGAAGATCATCATTCCACTTTAGAATCGACGAAGAATGAGGCTTTCGTCTAGCTACTTTATAAAGATAATAGCTCAGGTGTGGCCTAAGGTATCAAAGTAAGGGACTGATGGGACCATAAAAAGGTGTTCCGCCGTTAATCCCGCACGGCTCGGAGATTCCTGAACAAATCCGGTACTTGTGGATTTCTTATTTTTGTTTATTCTCAGCCGTTTCTTTTGACACTTAACTGAAAGATACATATACTCCGTGCCGCTCATAAGAGCCACAATGATATCAGGATTCAAAAGTGGGGGACGGGAAACACTGACATTAACGAAAACGTGGGAAAATATTGTACAGGGGAAAAACAGCACGGGTAGATCGTTCTGAAAGCCCTGTCTAAATTGCCGCGCTAATTGTATTTTTCTAATGACTCGTAAGTTCATGACGAAATGAAATCGTGCCGTGCAATGTTACCAGTTAGTCTCTGAACTGACAGTCTCGGGTCCACTGTGCCTAGCTCTAAGACTAAACAGACTTGAGCACATCCAGCCCTAAGATCATCGGACACTTTAAAAGTCTATCATGTTACGGTGAAAGCCACTTAATGAAGAAAGTAATCCGTTGTCAAATATTGGTAGTGTCTGATCTCGGATATGTTCTCCGAGCTATCCATCAATTCAAAAGCTAACAAGACTAAGGGGTCACTAACTAAGAGCCATGAAGTAATAGTAAACAAGCGGATGGCACTGAGAATTCAATAAGGAATTTGGCACTTTGACATAAATCTTGGCCTTTCCGGCAAAACTTTATAATGTGAAAATGGAAATTCGGTTCGAATGGCAAGGAAATTTTCAGCGATTAGAACGTAACAATAATGACAAGTGATGCTATACGAGAAGCTTGAACGGATAATATAATCCCCACTGTTTTATGTTGATCGATGGAGGTTTTTCGTTTGCACAGATCTGTCAAAGAGTCCAGAAGGAGCGCTGACAGGAACTAATGAAGGGGGGTGAGAGCTTACACATACTATATTTTGCTCGTGGATACCCCAAGGCCCAGAATCAGGTGAAACTTTCAATCGTTGTGTAGATCAAGACTGGATCTTCGATGCTACGAAAGCATATCGCTCTGGAAGGGTGTTGTAAAGAACCGTCCGAGCCAAGGGTTTCCCAAAGAATAATGATACTCAGGCTTATGGCCTCGTCGATAATGGTGTTGTAGCCGGTGATGTCGCTACTAAAAAAGACATTGAAATTAGATAATATAGAGGGTCCAGAGCATGCAAGTTGTCGGAGATGAGAATCAAGATCCTAGAATATTCTCATGTAGAGTGTGCTAAAACAAAGAATGCGACTCCAGCGTGGGGTATAAACCCTGCCTGGCAGTCGTTTCGTCGTCACCAAAAGAACAAGGACCAGACAGAATACCACAGCAACATTGATATTCGATGTATACTTGAGGTCTTCTGCATACTGTTCTCGAGGGGGTTGCAGGTTCCATGTCAGTCTGATATATGCAGTGAGGTGATGGCGAAGTTGACCACTCATAGCAAAGATAAAGAAAGCAATGAGGCCTATAAGATGTGTACATGATTAAAGTTGGGATAGGGAACCAATGGTGATTATGATCGTATGATGGTATGAATATTGTCTTCGTATAGTGATAGAGCTCGGTGTGGATCCATGGAAACCCATTGAAACTCGGATTTTGGAATGCTATACCATTAAAAATACCCTGAATGATGCAACACCAAACAGTTATGATGGTTGTGCTTGAAGAGGTTTATTAGGCCCAGCTGGGCCTTTCATTTTCCAGGATATTCTGGCCTTTTATTGGAACGTGTTGAGATTATCCTCGCAGCTCACACCTTTATGGGAGGCCGATTGAAACCGGCCCCTCTCATTCGGATCATCGTGAAATTCCAATGCTGGGACCGATCTCGACCCGGATTTGAGATGATGTTTGGATTTGATGGTATCGCGTAAATCTGCCATATACATATTAGTATGTTGAGGCTCATTGGCGCTGCGATCAGATCGTAGCTTTCAGGGTCTTATGTTCTAGAAGTGGCACAGCTTCCTTTCGAATAGGATATAATTAACTTTCTAAAATGAACTTCTGATGTTGGTCAGGTAAATCAGATAAGAACCATGTCGGAGGATCATGATCGCGTGGGGACCATGGAAATAATGATTGATGACTGCAGTAACTCTTACTGAAACTCATGCAGTATTGAAAAAGATGAAAAGGTCAAGATATTGCGCTGGTGTTCGATGGGTGGAACGCTTTGATTTTGCAACGTTCCTGGATACGGCATCCACGAGGCGAAGCAAAGCACTGCATCTTCGTAGCTATTTTGTAGGAAGTGAAAATCGAGGTATGCAGTGAGATTTGATTGGTTGCTCATAAAAGTGAGACATTAGATATCGGAGAGAATTGCCAGCGCTCAGCTATATACCCGTTCCGAGCTATTATTTCAAGAGACGGAACCAAAAGAGTATGAGATCCCGATGAACTGGTTTTGGAACGGCGAGCTGCGTGCAAGACTGGCAGTATCTGTACCACTTACCCTAAAGGCTAGCCACATGTAGCGAGATGTGCTGCGCCGTCTACTCGGTTTTTAGGTCCCCGAGCTGGTAACAATGTGGACTCGATGGCCTAATTCTGTTGCACATTAGATATGTAAATAGCCGGATGCTCCCAATACTGCTGGCTTCCGCTCACTTTAGATTGGCGAAGGCGCGATAGTCTCGAGGACATCAGCTCGTGGGTAAAATCCTGTGATTTGGTGGAACACTCTTAGGGTTACTCCGTACCGAATGTGTGATAATGCTTGATGGTGCTTTGTGCATGGCACTCAACCGGAGCGGTATTGTAAAGTGTAGGATCTTGAAACTGACCGTTGGTGAGGTTGTGGGCGATTGCACAACGGAATCACAGCAGTAAAAACGAAGATTACGTCCTACAGTAAATTGGGATTGCGTACTCTGTACTGTTGTGACTTTCAGGCTTTGTTTTCCGGCTGCAAGTTCCAGAAACCCCGGAATTCCCACACGGCCATACCCGCACACACTGCACTTGATGAATTGAAGCTGCGCCCTCTGGATTGAATGCTGTTTGGGTCATTTCCGTATGTTGGCTGAACTTGGCTGTTGGCGTGTTTGTATCATACATATTATACATCTGTAGAAGTACAGTACAGGCAGCTTTTCCGGGTAAGGGCATGATAGATTACATAATAAGCGTCAGCATTTCCTTTTCCAGATATTCTTGCGAATTTCTGCATACAACAATTTGGTGGCGAGCTTATACAACCAGACACTAGGGCAGCCAATGTTGTTATTAGTACATACCAGGGTCCTGATTCCCTGTCAGTGGAAAGGTGCCGCTGTTGATGTGAATTAAGTTTAATTAATGATTGACAGGTGGAGGGGTCGCACATAGCAGTTGTGCATATAGTTGCAGATATGACATCCAATCGCAAGGCTTTCAACATTTCGATTGGATGGCATAGGATGAATTAGTTAAGGGTTCTTTGGTCTTTGAACGTGTGAGCATATCACAAATAGCATGAGTAGACAGCTGTCTTTTTCAATTCTGAAGGCCGTCAAGTCTTAGAACCCGTCCGTGCAAGATAATTCCCCGATGAACCATTTGGCATGCTTTTGTTGCTTTTGCCAAACATGCAGCCGGTCGAAGTTTCGTTGGAGATTCCTATTCTGGAAACATCAGCGATTTTCTTGACACCCGTTGCAAAGTTTGAAGTGATGACACTTTGCACTATGGAACCCATGACTCCCGCTGCCATTTGGGTAGCATCCTCGAATATCCTTGGTAATTTTTTCTTGCCGTGACACTGAGGGCTGCTTGGATCTAGGTTGTTTGAGATCTCTGGTCGTTTCATGGGCTCGAGGGGCGGCTCATGTCCCCTCCACGTTAAATTGTGGCTTAGATGCTTCGAACCAAATTAAGCACACAATGCTGCAAGTAAGGAAATCCGGAGGACAGAAAGCATGACAACCTAACCTAAAGCACGAGAAGTCGGTTACTTTTCCATGGCAACTTGCACTTTCACTGCGTTGACTTCCCCTTTCCGAAAATACTGATAGGGATCAGTACGAATTTCCATAGACATGGTGTCTCGGAAAGACGACATTCGCAAGATTGTACAAATACTACAATCATGGTATATTTCATCTGAACTTGCTATGACATCTCCAGCCGTAGCTAAGTACCTCCAGCATAATAGAATCATGAGAAGGATGGCTGCAGTATGTTCTGATCACATGTCTTACTTACTAATACTTACTATTGTTCACTGTACTGATAGCAAACAGAAGAAGATTTCCAGGAAATGATTCGCTTAGTACTTGGTATACAGTCTCCAAAAATGCAAGTTATACGGCCAGGTGCAGGTACATCAAGCATGGGTATATAAATTGATAACTGCGTTGTAACAAAACCCCACAGATCATCACGATTGAAGGGACTTTGGGTGGTGTAGCCCAACACGACCATAGAAACCTCTGTAATATCGAATTAATAAATCTCACAAAATTAAGTGACTAGTCTAAACGTCTGACTATGCATGTTACCCAACCGGTATGTAAGAGAACTGAAGTACCCGGGCCTGACAATCTGTCATGTCCAAGCCCCAAGTCATAACCGAGCCCCACGATCTCGGAGAGCTCGGGGGTTAAGTTTGAAATTTGGTGGCTAAATTTCACTATACCCTACCCTCAAGAATCCCATTGAGGATTGAAAAATGCCATATTGAGATTTACTTGCGAAAATCGTGTCACTTGTCAGATAGTTTCAAGATTCACATTTCTCTTACATGGAGAAGAACGGATGAATCATAAACGAACTCCTACACCCAGATCTGTTTGGACTTGACAAATTTAGACTGGGTGCCTCGAGAGTGCTTATCGGCTTCCAGTCGTTCCAGTATTTCATTTTATATTTCAACTGGAAAAATCGTTATGGTTGGTCCCAAGCAGACGGGTCACTCGGGCCAGAGAGAGAAAAAACCTGCAAGATCCCATCGTTCTGCATCCTGCAAGCGTAAGCAGTAGCAATAGTGATAGGTCGCATTACCTTATCCCTAGTTCAAAGGGTATATTACCTGGTGGGTATTCGGCGATTTGGATTTCCCCAAATAAATCAGTGACGATGATCTAGACAGTTTATTTGTCAATTGCCAAAGCTTTCTCGGCTCATAACAATGTCCCTGCTCTGCACAGCTGTCATTATTTTCTTCGCCATTCATGCCCTAGGATCTCTTGGAAAATCATCAACTACCGGTGTCGATCATGTCAATGGTAGAAGTGAGCCAGTCAGTTTTGCCTGAACGCCGTGGCTTGCGAGGGGGGGGGTCGGTAGTAGTTGAAACGAATGGTGAGCTAATCAAACATCTCAAAGTTACTTCCTAGAACCCGGCAGATTACCCTTGGATGTCTTGCCCTATGTATTGCCATTTTCACAGACTCGCTCGGAAGGGGGATGTGATCTCCATGAATTCAGCTTTTAGGTCATCCACATTTTGAATTCATTCTGCTGAAGCTATTGCTGTGTCACCGCAAATTGTAGCCTCGGTCCAATCGGTCTATATATTGTAGTAGCACGATCAGAAGCAAGACATGCGTTCTCAACGAGGAATCATAGGGAATCACAGGCAAGTTTCGTACTTCGAACTTTATTGTACTCGAAACGATTTCCAGCTAAACTTCATCAGTTTCTATTTTGATATCTGAGCATTTTCCCGTCTACAAGAGATGATTAGACACTTTGTTATCGTAACCTAGGGAGGTAGAAATTCAGGAGTAATTGAGCCATACACTGTACTGGATGTTCTGTTTCAACGACAATGATGCTGTATGATGCGTAGGGATATCTGGTTCACTATTCCCTATATACAACAACAAACTTAGAGTTTTATCAAAATTCATTTATGTGAGATATCGAATTATAGTATCTTTTCTCGTAAACTTTCTAATTGTGGATTTCATAAATTAATGACTTTAGAGACGTGTTACCTGCCCTGCTAGTTACAGTGCGGAATAGCCACCTAACCCCAAATCATAAATTAACCTCCCATTAGAGGGCCTTGTAGGCATTCCCGTTACTATAACTCGTTATGGTCTAGAACTGTGAGCCTTTAATTTTAGCAATCAAAATTTTCCAGCAAATCATTCACCGTTCACCGTGATTCAAGTAGCAATACCTAGGTATATGTGAAAATTCTAATGTCTTTCTGGTAATGATCTCTCCTCTTCCTTCGATCCATGCAGATTCGAAGTTTCGATTGGGGTAGGTCGAATTAGGCGGATCCTCAACGAGGCTTTCGAAAGGTTAATAACAGATACATTAATGAGAAAAAAAAGTTGTCAGCCACAGAAGGATCCTTACAGATATTACATTTGTAAAGTCGTATTCTGATATGTGGGAAGACAGGAGGGGAAACACACAAGACAAGGCTGATCCCAGAAAGCATGAATAGATTGTTCAAGAATCAATGCACATACCAACAATCTACAGAGGGAAAGAGGAGCACGGTGAGCACCTACCAGTAGACTGACCAGGGAGGAACTCCATCTATGACCATCGACCATCAAACCTGCCAAATTGAACATCATCTCGATACAAGTCTCCATCCATCAGCTATCACCTAATGTACCTTGACCTTTGCAGCTAAGCAACAAAGAGTAAGAAATATATCTGACCCATAAACTTTCTTACTCAACTAGGACACTATATCAACGGATGCTGGGACATCGAAAAACTAAAACAAAACATCCCATGAGTTTGTTTGTGGATGATGTTTCTTCATACTGACTAATAAACACTCGATCAAATCGCAAGTCTTCCTTCAATTATCAATTGTCACCTTGACCTTCATCATTCGTTCGGTGAGGTGCAGTAAAGTTGCAGGTTTGGAACATTCCCCTGCTCGGTATTGGAATGTTTCCACCGGAAAATATAGCGGATGCAGAGCTGCACGGTTGAAGAGCGTAAGTGTAAAAAAGACCCCGGCATCGTGACGCTGGCACTTGACTTAGAACCTAGCTCGTGGGATGCAGCTTCTCCATTGCGGCGAACACTATCTTTGCATCTCGCTATTCTTCTTCTTCAGAAGTACATACTAGATAGAGTCTACCACACAAAACTTCAGGCATACATGATATCAAGGGTTCCTTAGTTAATTCCATTACTCGCAACTCATACACCTGGAACCTTCTTGGAACTTTCAAGGGGAAACGCCACACTAGACGCCTACTGAGTTATAACCGTTCTTATTCTTTTTTTTGGATTGACGCAAGCAGATTCCATGTAGCATCATCGACGAGGCTACCCTAACCTCACCTACCCCCTTCTTTACCAAAGCACAAACCTCGGACGGACATTAGCTCCACCTCTGACACTGCGGTATTCTCTTGTGGGAAACACCCCTGACACTTTGATCCTGTCCTCCCATCCTCTTAGCCTTCTATGGAAATCCCATTTCGGCAGCTGTGCAGCGGCCCGTTGATCTACCTTCTTCAACTAATCTATTATACTTAAGAGTCTTCAGTCCTCATTCCATTTTTTTTAAAAAAGTCAAAATATGTTTTATATCAACTCGAGCTAAAGTAGGATTGCTATTTATCACAACGCACACACCAAATCTACATACGGTTCATTGCAAGAACTCTATTTCGATCCTTTCCCTTTTCTGCCAATATCGCCATCAAATATTCCTAGTTGAATCTCAGTATTTCCGAGAAGTAACGTCACCAGTCGTTATAGTCTAATTCGAGGCCAAGTTCGGGGAAACATTTGAGTTACCATTGGAACATAATAGATTTGCACCTAGGCAAAATACCCATTTAAACTTATCGTTCTGGAAGCACTATTGTTTAAGGAACTGATATTTAGATTTGATCCTGCCACTGGTAGTGGTCGATCTAGTCTTGGTCCTTGTCTTGGTAAGTCATCGAATTAGGCAATTGCAGCTTCCGAATTCTCTAGTTTGAACTTTGAGAGTTTGGACATCTTGGTATAAATGTCGAAGTTGGCAAATATTGCAACCAAATCATCCTTTCACACTTTCATTTCATACTTCAATCATTAATGTCATCAAGTTATACTCTCACTAATATTATAAAAGAATAATCAATACCACTGTCTATATATCTTTCTTCTTCACACAGAGCCACACCGAGCAAACACTTTAATATGAACTTTCACACACCAGAAAAATCTAACACGCAAGATACCAACCCACGGGATACACATTCCACCATGGCTTTATTACAGAGACCTCACGTACCTTCTGGCTCAGATTGGCGTGGTCTGGAACCTGTAGAGATGAGATCAAAACCACGCATGTCCAATATTGGGGAATCACTTCCATCTATTCGAACAGTAAGTGAATTTTCTAAGTTGTCTTTCAGGGCAGTACTGACCTCCAACTAGATTTTTCATGGATTCGAGACCCAGGAAAGAATTGTTGAATCCGCATACAGACATGCTCCATCATTTTCTCCTATCACAACAGAAAGAAATACATCTCCCGGGTCAAATAAGAGAATGAGATTATCCGACGATTACTATGACGAGGAAAGCCAGCAGCAACGAGAGAGATATCAGTCAGTTAGCAGTGGCCGAAGCCCAATGACAGCGACCTACGGTTATCACAGTGCAAACTCTTCGCCAGTTTCCTCGAATGCCCGTCGGGAGTCTAGAATTCATTCTAGCCATGGAAGCCCTTATGTTTCAAGGTCTGGACGAGAGCAACCCATTCTGTCAATCCCAGAACGCAGAGCCCAGAATCAAGATCACCACACTTCGAGACCACCATTCCATTCTCCAATCTCTGAGCCATCGAGTACGACATACCGCCCAAGCCTTCCAAGCCTTACAACACCCGACCGATCTTACGAACGAACTTACTCCCAAAATCCCGCAGAACGATCCCATGTCGAATACCCTCCCATGAATGAGTACCCAAGAAACGAGTATGCATTGGAGGCTTCCCGCTCATACCACCAACAAAAATACGCACCTTCACGATCCGACTACGGCTACCACCAACCCAGAGACCAAGGTTACCCCCAACCTGCAACTTTCCCTCACCATCCAGGCCAAACGCCATTCACCAACAGACACCATACAGGAAACTACAGTCCAAATCCCTACCCAACCCAAGAAATGGGTGACTCAAAACCTCGCAAGCGTCGCGGAAATCTCCCAAAACCCACCACAGATATCTTGACAACCTGGTTCATCAACCACCTCGAACATCCCTATCCAAACGAAGAAGAAAAGCAATTATTAATGAGACAAACGGGTCTACAACTGAGTGAGTGACTGTCCAATCCCCCAACCATTCTCCTACACATCATACTAACAAACTTCCCAGACCAAATCTCTAACTGGTTCATCAACGCCCGTCGTCGTAAATTGCCCGCACTTCAAAACAGCGCTCGTGCAGAAAATGCTGCCCGATCGCATCACAACCGAATGCACTCTGCAGATGGAGGACAGAGTCCCATGAGTCTCTGCAACAGCGAACCAGGACTAAGTCCTAGAGCCGCATCTGCATTTAACGAAGGATGGCCCTCGCGTCAGGAAGAGCGTCATAGTCAAGAACACTATTGATTTCTTTCTCTTCTTTTTACTTGATTGTATTTTGCAGCATTGAGGGCGCACTTTTTTTCTTGTTACAATCATTACTTTCAAACCAAGGGTTTAGAAAGCCAGAGCTATACGCTGTTTATTCTTAGCTTTTCATTCTTTCTCCGGTTTCTTTCTTAAGTTTGCACTTGTATTACATTAATTCTACGACTTTTTGTATCGCATTAATTCTACGACTTCTCTTGTTAGATTAGATTTGGGTATCAGGGGTTTTCATACTTCTCACAAGTGGAAGGGAAGGCAACTACAACGGGCATTCTCAGGATATGTATGACAACAGGGGTATATTGGGGTTTGGGATGGACAGCAACAGATACCATATTTGTACATTTGGGTTATGGAACCAAATTCGCATGAGCACAACGGTGTCAAATTACAGACTATCAGATCAACGTCTAACGTAAAATTACACGCGAGCCTCTTTGTTAATATTTTAATTCTTATTATATTTTCGCTTCTGATAATGAATATCTATCTACAAAGCACAATTACTGTGTTGAGTATTCGTATAGTGAGTATGTACGTTGTACAATGTACTGCAATTTGTGAAAGCACGCACGCACACACACACACACACTGCAGATTGAACCCCAGAAATTTTGCCTTGGGGTGAAAATCCCTCGTGCCGTCCGTCCACTTTCAATCACGCATACATATCCACCTTGATCGCTCACTTGTTCGCTCAATCTTTCCCTCCTTAGGTTTTTCTTATTAATCTATTCGGGTACACATTCACGTTTGCATATATATATGTATCTGTATCCCGCACAAGCGTTGCATAACTTTATGCGTATCTTCCATGCTTCCGCTTTCCAAGTCGATCACTTCGCCGCACTTAGGCAACCTCCAAAGATTCATCTACTCACCGGTATTCGTGGTATTCGTCCTCTCCGCTATTAGTTTCTGAGGGTAGGAGGTAGTATAATGTACTATGTACTGTTGCGTGGTTGTGGTATAGTATGCGTTTTGTTGTCTCAGATTCAAATCTGCAACACCCACCCGCATAGAAGCCATATAGAAGAAAGAGAATCATCAAAAATGCAATACGTCATTGAAATTTCTCAGTCAGACATCAATACATTTGGATCATTGTTATTTGAGTTTTCTATACGAGTCCTTCACCACCATGTGATATCTAGGCCCCAAGTGTGGGTACTTTGCTAAGTGTTCGCTCACGGCATATAAGCACAATTATACATTACTAGCACCGAGTGGTAATATGCAAAAGGCAGGAAATTCTCCGACTGCAAGGGCCGGCTGAGCTTATTTTTCAGATACCATTCATATCACCGCAAAAGCCCTCGCTGCATGAGGATTTTCACATGGCGGTACTTTGTCTAAATGTGCAGAAACTGAGGTTAGACTTTGAAGAAGAAGATTTTGTTAATGAATTAACCAAAAACTGACTTGACATGACAAAAAAGAAAGGGTAACAACCGCAATTTTCATCATCGTATTAACCACCAGGAAAGGAAAAGGGCCCACTAAAAGCACTTGGCTGAGTGACAGACATCACTATTTGTCATTGAGTAGCTACTCAGTAACAAAATCACAGTACCTGAAAAAGCCACTGTCAGAATTTTTTAGTACACGATAGCATCCACTTATCGTGCACAAATCCACTGAAATGCTATTTGACAATCTTCTCTTAACCTTCTATCAATCGATAGTCTCTATTTTGAGTTTGAGATGGATGTCGTAGAATGACTAGAGTTATCTAGATGCAGAGAGGGACAAAGCTCATATGCGTTTCGTGAGCTAGACACCGTGATTTATTTCCATGTAGAGTTAGGAGAAGGACAAGCTTCGGTACTGAGGGTTAAAATGATTGGCAACCTGTCATTTGGCGACTTTATTTAACTACCGGTGTGTCGAGTGTGTCAATCAATTTCCGATGGCAAAAAATCAGACCACATTGGTCGTAGTAGATAGCGATAGAATTGTCAAAGAGTTCGGCAACTCGGATACATGGCGAAATATAGTGCAAGAAGAAGTTCTGGGGTCAAGCACGATTCACATGACACGGTCATGAGCAGATAAAGTAGTATTGAAAAGCAATAAGATCATAAGACAACAACGAATTAATCAAAATGAACGTGAAGTACGTACCGTGATTGCAAAACCCTGTTTGTTAATGGAGAGGCTGTGATTTGGTTGAGAGGATACTAGAACCATTTTAGCTCGTGATATAGGCGAATACTATTTTCAACCATTTCACTGGTGATATATCAACAATGGCGGAGCGGAATGGTCCCATGGGAGAGAGAGGGTCTCCTCGCCGAACGTTTACGATCAACTTAAATTTGCCCTGAAATTTGCCAGATTATGCGGCCAAGAAACGTTTGATACGATACCCTAATGAAACATATATCGAGATTCAAGATGAAAAATATCTCGCACTGTCTCGTTCCATGCCGCCTTGAACTGCTTTGACATGGTAAGGAAGCCATTTGGCAGTTCCCAACTTTTTCTCTAATATCTCCGGCAACATCTCCGGTGACATTTGGTACGAATGCATGCTACGGACAGTCACTTGACATTTTTACTCCACGTACATTTTCTTTTTTGCCCTTCTCACGAAGCCTTAGTTGAGAACCGGGAGCCTAACACTGTCGGGACTTGATGTAGATCACTTGACTAAGTACTGATTAGGATATTCAATATCCGCTAGTGTGTGCTATTCCTTGTTTCAAAACCAGCATGACCATGACACTGGATGGTCAACTTGCTACTGGATTTAGTCAAAATAAAAAAGGTTCCTTCCTCTTAGTAAACAGCGAATCCCGAATATGCCAAGGATACAGACCGCCGCCATTGATGTCAATGGCACTCAATTGAATCATCCACGGTCAATAAACAATGCTATTGCAACGCTGATAGAAAATCCTAGTACTTGCCCCTTACTAGGTATTAGCTAATGCCATCTGTTTTGCCAAAGTAGTAGCACGGTGAATTATTGATATTTGCCTTGTCCGCAAGAGTACTAGCAAATGGGGGCACAGGACCAGAATCTAAGACGGGGATTGGATTGAATAGGTACATATTGGTGAGTTGTTGTTTGTCCATCAATGTGCAGAACAAAAAGAGAAGAAGAAAGGAAGAGATTTGTTTTACGAGCGAACGAAACAAGCTTTTTCTCGAATTGTAGGTTCCCTGCACACATCAATCTTGTCAAAATCGTATCAATCCCGATTCCCGACCAATCAATCAAAGTGGAAGATCGCCCGAAGACCCACTGGGACAATCAAGGGTCACCCGTCAAACAAGGCCCTATCTCGTCTCGAATATCACTTGTTCAGTGGCCATCACACAGACACGCAAGTGCACACGCCGCCTTTGTCCCTCATAACATGCAGCTCGTATGTTTTTGGTGGGAGGAAGAACCTAATTTCGATCTATGTCCGCGTCATAAGTCCCCAACAAGGACTGACAATTTTGAGATGATCCTATTGGGAATTGGCTGCCACCACACGGGTCAAATTGGTCGAATCCGCGAAATGAAGTCCTGTGCCGCAAACCGGAACGTCTTCTAACACTTTGTTGATCGTGTTTGTAAGTCAGGCACTGATGGAAGGTGATGGTGGTCTTCATTCGGATGATAATGAATCGTCTCTTACCGACTCGAAGGTCCGGGTGTATTTCTCCGCCTGCTGGGGGCAGCTGAGCTCCAATGAAATTCGGGATTTTCAAGATCTTCCATTGATGATCTCCTGTGGCTAAGAAATGGTTGTTAAAGGTGTTCACATCCACTGATGTGAATATTGAAGGGGATGATGTTTCAAATTATGGAGTGAACTTGCGCTTATCGCCGATTGGCTGAAGGGCAGATCACGGACAGTGCCAGCATTGTGCTGGGGAAAAGGGATAGCCTTGTTTGTATGCAAGTAATGAAAACACATGAGAGATGACCTGGAATGAGAAAAAGCAATTGTTCTTGGTTTCTGTGAGTGTTTCGTTTTTTGAGGGGGAGGGGGCAATGGACAGTGGGCAATTGGACGAGTAGAGAAGTATTTTCTGATCAGACCCGCTGTCCACGTGTGAATGAGAAAGCAACAATAATTGATGATATAATTGTGTAACATTCCCGTCCGAACGCACTGATGAAGTGCATGAAGATATATATTACGCTTTTCGGGATGATAGTGCCCAAAAAATGTCCGCCTCAAGTGAGGAATGTCACCCAGCGCGACGGCTCAAGTGGACATCGAATGAACTTGGGAGTCCCAAGTCAAGACGTGTGGCAGTGCACATCGTGGTGATTCGCAGCAATCCCAGGAGTCTGGACCAGGTATATCAGAATCATCAATTTGAGTGAAATTAGGTCTTCATGGAATATAAAAATAGAGATACCAGGTTCAAGAGCCGGTATAAGTGAACGATGCTGTGCTTTGTTTGAAACATGTGTTTGCGAAAAGGCGAACAATGGAATGCTTGGAAGGAACTGGACAAAAGTCAACAATACTCATGAAGCGTACAATTTCTTTGAAACCACCGTTGAATCCACAAAGCCGGAGACATTGGATAAAGGTTCATCCTACCAAGTAGCAGTAGGCAACGTTGATCTCTTTCAAACAACACATCCATCAACCGGAGTATTCATGCCGTTCGCAAGGTTGGAGAAGTGGCAATTAATTCGGCATGAATCGAACAAACTTATACTGTCATGGTTATGGTCAGCTTTGTAGGAAGGAGTTTGCTGGTTGAGTTTCATGTCTGTTGAGAGTGAAAAGGATAGTAGAAATACTTTGTGTGAGCGGACGGATGTTACACGTAGGAGAAACAGAATCGGAAAGCGAGTGTAAACAAGAAAGGGAAGGAATTGATTGTCATTGAATACGAGCGGCCAAGATACTGCCATTTATTGTTATAAAACAACCACTTGCAATCCTTCCAGCAAAAGGTTACACGTGGGAGATGTAAAAGAGTGGGAGATGTAAACAATATTCTTAACCGCCAATATTTCTCTGCTCACTGCCTACAACGCCAATTCTTGTTTAGAAACAAGTTTAGAAAGCACCACTCAATCAATATTTAGGTATTTAGATGTCATTTCAAAATGAGCAAAGTACACTGCTTGCCTTCTTTCTCTGATTTGGGATTCTTTCCAACTCAAAGCCGTTACGATCCTGATACATATACAACACCCAAAACTCTCCAAGATCTCGAAATGTATGCGTTCAAGTTCGACCCAGACTCCCCAAAATTCTCAAATTGGAATCGCAGTATAACCCATCCATCGCATATAACTCCTTTTTCTCTTCATGAATGGATAAGTTATCATTTTCTTCCATACCTAAGTTTAGAACCTGCAAGAAAGCGCAAAAGAATTCCCTTGAAAAGTAAATATAAACTTCACTTCACTATCAATAAAACTCCTTCTCACATCATCGACACTCACCTAGTTCATCATTCACCTGGCCAGCTTCCTCTATTATCCTCTATTGTCCTCACCATTCTCATCCCCAAACGAAACTTTCTATTGCAAATCTAATCCCACCCAAATCGTCCACCCAAAATGCTTCTTCTCTCTCCAATCTCGATCCAGCATCGACATCTTGAGCGTTTCAATCTCAAAAAACACCCACAATCCACGGCTATCAACACGTACAAAAAACCCCACCAACAGAAGCACGAGAAAGAGATTCGAGAATGAGAACGGAGCTGCAAATACTGAAATACTATCTAGGTGTACAATCTAGGGTTATACAACTCACTGCTCCCCAACAAAACATATACCCATCCAGAGAATACAGTATCTCGTAGGCAGCTCAACTTGACAATCCTCAACTCAGCTTCCTCAACAACTTTCCCTCTTATCATTCGTTCAACCACGAATCCACTACTACCGCATTTGGAATCCCTCACCACGTCGCATCACATGTGACACCCTTCCCAAAAATCAACAAAACCATCCAACCAACCCAGAAAGTCTCCTCTTCCCTTTCCCTCTCCCTCTCCCCCCCCTCCATCCACCTCCCTCCCCAACATCTCTCACCCCTTCAACTCTCCAACTCTCACCCGTCTTCCCCCTCTTCCTTCCTTCTTCCCACCACATCAAAGGAACCCCCCCTCACCTCACCCCAACAATACTCACATCTTCTCACTCCATCATCCTAGAAATCTCTTTCTCTTCTCGCATAACCCTCCTTCCTATCACATCACAACTCGCCTTCGAATCCATTCACTCTTTCCCTTTTTCAGTACCACTGCCTCCCCTTCTCCCCTCACCAAATCTCCTCCGTTCCCCATTCCCCATTCCCGCCATACACAAGCTACTCATCTCCTTCATTTTTTTTGTTTACTCCATTCACCTCATCTCCCTCATTCTTCACATCACATCACCCATCACCAAACAAACCAAAGTTACCAATCAACCATCTCTCCTCCATTTACATTTTTCTCCTGGCCCCCACTAATCCCTTTGCACTTCCTACTCCCTCACTCTCCAACCATTCTCTCTAATCACACCCATCTCTTCCAAGAAGCTGCAAAACCAAACCCCAATCACCCCTTCTCTCCACTATCCTATGCCTCTCGTGCCCTACCCTCACTCCGGGAACTGCTCCGCTTTTGGAATTGTAACGATGCGATTAATCAACGAAGTGATACTGTATCTTCTTTCCAAAATCAAACCTGCATTCACCAACTTAAAATTCCACTCCATTCTTAATTGCCATAGCAAAATCCAAACCAACTTCAATTCAAGATGCCATTCACTCACACTTTAAACCTCTCAGTATTGCCATCGCAAGTGAGAAAGCAACCACTTATAATCATACTAGATTTTCATTCATTCTAGTCTATCCATATCACAATCTTCTTTCCTGAATATGTGCAGATTTGAAAGACAACTTCCTCCACCATCACCTCTAGCTTATCGCCCCATTCGTCCCTTCATTCATCCAACCCGTTCATCCAAACACCAAAGAACTATACAACTCAGAAGGAAGAAGATCCAAATTCTTTCTATCCATCGTAAGACTTACAAAACACCCTACTCCATCATCCAGACTAACGCCATCCCCTAATTCCGCTCAAAATCAAATGGAATTGAGCACTAGTCCCATCTTTCCTAGTAGTCATCCTATATTAAGGATTCGACAGTGAAACGCCATAAAAACACAAACGCAAACATTAGTGGTATCTTTTGCAATCATAATGTCTTCACGCTAAACATTTACCAATCTCGGACTTTTGTCGACTTCTTCGCTGTGCCAATATGTGTGTTGTGGACCTAGTATTATTGTTAGTAATGGGCGATGTTGTCAAAATTCGTAGAAGCTTACCTTTGTTGCAAACTTCAAACTTGTCAATGTTTCACCCATATGAGCTTCCAATGGACTAGCCATGACGAACATGAGTGTCTTCGAATTTCCTCCAAGGGAATATTGTAGAAGATACGTCAACTTGGAATTGCGGTAGGGAATATGGGTACCCTCTTTTCCTGATCCCAATGCCCCAATAACGTCACCCAGACAACTCAAACTCTTATTAATATTTTGAGTTTCCTTCATTCGATCACCTTCGGCACCAGACACCTTCAATCTCTCGGAACCAGCCAGATCAACCAAGTTGAGGGTACCTTCGCAAGTCTCATTCGTAGAACTGTTTCGTCCAACGAGCTTCAAGATAAAGACAGAGTGTGATCTTGATGATCGTTCGTTGGACTTGGTGGCAGCAACGCTACGATTCTTGTCGGCCTTCTTAAGAATTGCTTCTACCGCGTTGGGTGAATCCAAAAGCACAGTCTCCAATCCAGTAACAGTGGTTTGCTTCTTCTTGTCGTCATGTCGGACCTCGTGCTTCTTCTTGTCAAGGTCTCTAGAGCTTCCCAGTAGATCATGAATTTCTTCATTGTAGACTTCAACAAAGCTACCTTCCATTGTATAAGTCCATCCTTTCTCCTTGAGAGCTTCGGCGGACTCGTAGATTTGATGAGTGGCACGAGGAATCATACCATCGGCAGATGACATGGTATGGGTCTTTCCAGCGCCTGTTTGTCCATAAGCAAATATACAAACATTGTATCCATCCAAAGCACTTTGGACTAGTTGCGAAATTTCCTCGAAAACCTCTTTGTTTTGACTTGAAGGTCCAAAAACCCGGTCGAAGGAGAATGCGTGAGTTTCAATCGAGACCTTGCCAAAGTTGCTCCTCTTCTCCTTTCCAATGATTGATAGCTCCTTTGACTCCTTGTCGGTGTCAGGAAATAAGATCTTTGCGCATTCACCCTCTGCACCTTCTTTGAAAGTTGGTCGAACTCTGCACATGACCCGAATATTTCCTTTCAGCTCTTGGACTTGGTTGAAAAGAATGCGACGAAGTGTCTCCTCCTTGATCAACTTCTGTTTGGATTCCTCTGCAGAATTAAGAGCTTCCTGGAGTCGGCCTTCCATCTCAACAAAACTATCGGATTGGGCTTTGCTTCCTGACTCCAAGAAATGAATTCTTGCGCGAAGGCTGGCAACCGTGCTTTCGAGTGTTCCAATCGTTGCTGATGTTTCAACACCCGTCTTTTGCATGGTTTGCTGGACTTCCTTAATGGTGTTTAGAGCATTCTCCTTCAACTCTCTCTCTCGATCAATGTTAATCTTCAATTCTTCAAGCTCAGTCTTCAAAATTTGAAGTTCTTGCTCCTTCATCTGCAACGCAAGGTTCAAACCTTGGTGACCCGTAGTGACTTGGCTTTCAAGCTCCTGGACCTCACGTAATCTTCGGTTTCTCTCTTCCTCCAATTTCGCATCGCTTTGTCGTTCGAGACTTCGAATTCGATCTTCAAGTTCGACAGCCGATCTTCGTTCGAGCTCGAGCATATCGTTTCTGTGAGTACGAAGAACTCGATCAAGCTCATCTATGTTGTCTCGTCTCATTTTATCGGTCTCGTTGCGATGGTTTCGATTCACGTCATCCATCTCAAGACGGTGCGCCCGAATGTTGTCGTCCAAAGCATTTGTAGCTTCAAGCAGTTTCTGCTGAATCATACTGAGTCTCTGGGTCGTATCATCTAAGTTTGCTTGTAATGTCTGGTTGGAAGACGAAAGATGCATTTTGAGGCCTTCAAGTTCATCGACTGTATTGAAACGTATTAGTCATTATTCATTCTAGAGAGCTCCAGTATGCTACTCACGTTTGGTTTTGTATTCACTGACTGCATTTCTAAGTGCGTCGTGGTCCTTGCCTGTGCCGTCGACTGTTGATGCGAGTCGGGCATACATTGCTTCCATGGATTCGAGGCGACTACGTACATCAAAGGCTACTCCGGAAACATTAGAATCTTTTGTTAAATATGGTTTTTTGGTAGGGGAAAACTTGGAGGATTTGCAAGGAGTAATGGGTGTAGAATTGAAATATTCCGACTTAGCAAGGACAGGAATATGAGAAGGCGTCTTCGGTGCTACTGAGCTATGACCCGGACCCTGATATAGAACAAGTGCGGCTTCTTCATTGTCTACTCTCAAATTCCTATATCCTACGCTTTGGGAAAACTTGTGTCGAAGACGGGGGTCCTTCCTTGGAGTTGAATTCAAGTTGCATCCCGTGGTTGGATCAGTCTGCTCATCATTGATCTGGAGCCTACTCAATGCCGTACTAACGGAAAGATCTCTTAGGCTGTCCTGGGAGTGAGATCTTAATGAGTTGGTTGAACGATGACCGCGGACTTTCATAACTTCCAACTCGGTACTTCCAATCAATTGTTGGGAAGGTGTAAAAGCAGGTACTGGGATCATGGGCTTTCGTCTTCCTCCAGGGGGTGGCATACCGTCATCATCCGAAGAGGTGCTCGAGGCATTTGTTCGACCTTTAGATTGGGATGTATTGGGCCTGGAAGTTGTAGATTGACTGTAGGATGGTGGGCGTGAGCCATAAGCAGACTTTGGTCGTCCAGGTCCAACACTTTGAGAGAAGCTGCTGCTTGATGTGTGACGAGAAGATACTGATGGTGTCCGGGATGACATTGATGAAGCTGAAGTGGTTCGGGGTTGAGAGAAATTATTCTTTATCTATGATCTGTCAATGAACAAGTCTGATTGCGCAGAAGAATCCGACTCACATCTACAATAGAAGTTCCTCTCACAGATGGCTTGCGGACAGAAGGTGTTCGAGTCATTGTAGTAACAGGCTCTCCTGCTCTTTCAGCAAGAGTCTTGCGTTTGGGTGCCGGCTCGTTGCTTGACTTATCGCTTTGACGCTTCAAGGTTGTAGGTTGAGGCATCTTTGATGGGAGTCGTGATCGAACATTGCCATGAGAGTCTGTCATTTCTGCAAGAGGCTTTCCAAGAGAAGGAATGGCACTCATTGAAGGTTTGGATTGTGATGTGTGCGAGTACTATTGAATAAGAAAGGTTCCTTGTTAGTATTTGTCGCACTTTTATTTGTTTACTCGGAAAAGGTATTGTACGGTACCTGATTTTCTTCTTGATATTCCATTATAAGAAGTAGCAAATGCTACACAAGATTAAACTAAATAGAACATGCAAAGATAAAAAGAACTGAAGTGGTTAGCAACGCGTCCAGGTTGAGGAGCAAATGGTTGGTCTTGTCGGGTGGTAAATTGAATACTTGAACGATTTTGATGTATTTTCGAGTTTGATTCTGTTTACCTCAGTATCCTGGTTCTCGAGTGTATCCGCCCATTCTGGTTGCTGGGGAGAACTTGGATGACTAAGAAATCAAAGTCATGCCCTAATGGTAAGGTGACGTTTTTATGCACTTTTTTTCATTTTTATCCTCTCTGTCAGAGCTTCATGTAAATTTGTGTAAATCTGTGCACATCTGGCACGTGTCTAGGCGGATTTGTGCAAATCTAGATTAGATCATCAGACCGATGTACCGATATACCGATATACCTCCAGCTGTCATCCATTCATCTTCACGTGTCAAAATAAGCTTATTATTAGTTAGTTGGTGTTTGTATGTACCTGGTACTCCATATGTGTGATGCGAAAAAGAATGTTGCTTTTGCCCACCAAAAAGAAAGTATTGGATACTCTCTGGTTCAACCAGCTTACGACATTCTTAATATACCGGACAGTATACAGTCTGCTGTAGTGGGAATCGTGAGAATATCAACAAAGTCATGATATTATAGTATTCCGAATATTGTTCCTTCATACAACGATCCAGCACACACACAATTTATCTACCATGGAGAAATATTCACAATTTCGCGACAGAGGTACGTACTACACCCACATGAAATCTGCTGGAATAGAAAAGATCCCAACTAATTCAACCATCATCCAGGATCTGGTATCGCCCCGTTCTTACCCGTTCAAACTCCAAGTGCCGGCATCTATGCCCCCGTTCATCTTTTTCTCTTCCTCTTCAAATTACCAATCTTCCTCGCAGTATCCACGACTTATTTTCTCTTCCTACAGTGGTTTCCACTTGGATCACTACCCAAGAAAGCAATATTATGGATGATACTTGGAATACCAGGAGTGTGGTGGATAGATTTGCAGATTGATGGAGTAAAGAAGGGTTCACTGGCAAAGAAACATGAAGGACGAGTACCAGAACCTGCGGATATTATCGCATCTTCCTTTACATCACCTATTGATTCTTTATATTTGGCTGCCATCTTCGATCCTATATTCACAGTTTCCTACCCACATACCCGCCAAGTTCATCAAATCTCTCTTCTCGGCGCAATCTTCCGAGCACTCCAAAGTCCCAAAGAATATCCACCAAAGGGTTCAAAAATGACTGATTTGTCTGCCCTACTCTCTCGCTTTCCTGGACGTGCTATTGTAGTTTTCCCAGAATGCACAACTACAAATGGAAAGGGAATACTACCCGTCAGCCACAGTCTTTTGACTGCTCCTTCAGGAACCAAAATCTTCCCAGTCAGTCTCCGCTATTCACCCTCAGATATTACGACACCCGTTCCAGGAAAATACTGGTCATTTTTCTGGAATCTTCTTTCGAAACCTACACATTGTATTAAAGTCCGGATCGCTGAGGTTGTATACAATACATCTACGTCTGAACCAGAAAAGGCCACTAAATACTTGAAGAATCAATTCGATAGCGTTAACGGGGATGCGGCGTATACAAGCAGCTCTGATACTCCCACATCTAAGAACGACCAATCAGCAGAAACGACATCAGAAGAACAACGTGTCTTGGATAAAGTTGGGGAAGCATTGGCACGATTGGGACGAGTCAAACGCGTTGGATTGACTGTGAAGGATAAGATTGCATTTGTGGATGCATGGAATAAGAAAAGATAATATGTGTATGAGATGGTATTCAAGACATACATCTATGGAAGTATCATATAAAAGCCATGACTCGGTTTATTGGGAGGGCAGTCTGATACCTAGTGGATGTTTATAACTAATCCCACTCACTTACTACCAAATGTTCATTTCTATTTAACAATGAAGTCTTCAACCTTATCTTAGTAAGTGACCAAATATTCACTTCTATGCAACAATGAAGACTTCAATCATATGCCGCCACAGGTCTCGAGTGCTCCAGTCGTCGGAGGGGTTAGCAATATACCCAATTTCAATGGTATAGGTCATGATAAAGGATACCCCTGATGAACTAGAATGATAAATCCATCCTCAATACTGCATGGAAAATATTCATTTGCTTCTTGTTTACTTGCATCAGCCATTTCCCCTTCATTCTATAAATTATTTCTACTATCCATCCACCCCCCTCCCCTCTCAAATTAACTTATCCTGACTCTATTTAATATTCCTTCTTTTGACTCCTCTTTCATTTTTTCTCCTCCCTCAATTATTTAAATACTTATCCCCCCATTCCCTATGAGTCCCTTATATTCCAACTTCTGGTGTTTGTATAAGAAGGATACGAAGACGCGATACCCGCTTATGGTGTAGGTCCCAAACGTCAAATTGCATTCTATTTATTAAAGAGCTAGCTATTGTACAGAAGATTGTAGACCTTAAATAAGGGCTATTAAAGAGCTAGTCTCTTTCGCATTCGCTTAGGGCTTCGTACAGTGGCCATTGAATTAAAGTCCTTCACCTCTGTTCACACATCTCGCTCTTAATATATCAAGATCCGTAATAATAAAAATCCCAACAGAGTTTCATAACTGAAACTAACTGTAGAGATAACCCATCATCCTACTTTACACCTCCCGAAAGATATATTATCTCATGCGTTACCTGTTTCATAGCCTTCTTCCTGAGAGCGGGGAGTTAGATATCGAAGGGAGATATCTATGCGGTCATCATGTATTGAACATACCACCCTGGTGCAAATAAATATCACATCATGGTGAAGATCATTAATGAGTAGGATGTGAAATGTGAAATGTGAGATGTGTCATACCATTCCTCAAATCCACCTTTTAGTAAGTAAAGAAGTAAAGAGTAAGCTTTGTACACCAAGAGAATAAATACTGATCGATGGTGATGTGATATGATGTGATGAGTGAAGGTAATATCCCTCTACTGTCTGATTGCTCGAGCAAGCACGAATCCCATTACCCAAATGATGACTTCATATTGCATATTGCATATTGTTGGGGAGTCAGGAAAGTGCTTTGGAGGGATCTGGGTATACGTGGATTTCAGGTTTCATGAGATGATTTAAATGTTTGGAGGATAGCTTGAGTGGGGAGGTGTTGATTGGTCTGGGTGCAGAGTGTCGTGTGGTGTGTTTTGGATTTAGATGATGGATATTTGGTGCGTGGATGGATGGTGGATGGGTGGTTGTTTTGGTTGTGGTGGTTTGAGGTTTGAGGTTTGAGATCCTTGGGGTGAGGGAATGGGAACGGAGAAGGGGGAGTGAGGAGGGAGGAAGAGGGAGGAGTGAAAGGAAGAGGGAGGAAATGAGATGCAGAGAGTAGTCAAAACGAAAACACTGAGTTAATCAGAGATCAAGTGCGCATGAAGTGATCAAGGACAAGCGAGAGCGAAGTGATCAGCAAGCACAAGAAAGAACAAGAAAATACGGACGAAGCACCCAATATCACCAAAGGACATTTCCACACAGTGAGTAGGCATACACAGAGCGAGCATGAAATCGAGAATCCAAATATAAGTTACTTACACAAGAAAATACATAGATCCTCCCACACCCAAACATCAAGTCTCGGAATCTTCAAGAATCCAAAGCAGAACTTCGCGAACCAGTGACTTAGAATCTCACTTAATAACAAGATCACAACATCTCTTGAGACCTCCCTGGTTTTTGTGTTAGATCATCAAAGAAGATCCATATATTCCCATTTCCCACGCACCCAGTGACTACACATGAAAATGAAAAACCATATCAGTTATCGAGAACATGTTACTTACTGCATGCATGCATAATTCGAGTTCTGAACCGAGAAGGAGGACTAGGAGAGGAATATAGATATATATTCAAGTGCCTTCTTTTCTTCTCGAGACTCTTCAATGCTTCGCGCTTCGAACGTATATATGTTGAAGAGTTTGAGAATGAAATTTATGGAGGGATTTTGGGAGTATAGAATATATATAGAATACATATATATGAAGGGAGTTTGTCGGATTCCTATAAGCATGTAAGTATATGTTCTAATACCATACAGACCATGAATTCCTACCTATACCCCACTCCATAATCTCCCTGCAGACAATCAAATATTCCAATCCCAAAAAGCTCAGTTCATACACTCTTCACTCTTCACTCTTCCCCTGTCCAACCCGATCTTTTCAATCCCTGTAGCGAATCGCAACCATAACATTCAAAATCGAACCCCAATTCTGGAATTCTTTGCATTGAATTCCTGGTGGAATGCGATGGAGTGGCAAGTTCATTGTATCGTATCATATAATATCCTATACATCCCGCCGAGCTAGCTAACCAACTAGATGATAGGGGGCTCGCCTCGCCTCGCCACAAGACATGGATTAGCGAGCAGGATTTCCTTTTATTTTCATTTTTTGTTTCACTATACACATGTCATATTACCTAGCAGCCTAGGTACGTACAAATTTGCCCTCTCATATCTAATTGTAAATATAATAATACCATGTCAGATTACATAACCCACGCAATAATCATAGAACACAGGGAATATTGTGATAATTGTTAGGTTTGCATGCCTACATATCAGTCATTCGTGATGTATAAGTTTATTTTAAAGATTCACGAACAATCTTGACACTGATTGAATGACTGTACCACAACACCACACCACACCATCCCCAGCCCGCTAGCCAGCTATCCAGCTATCTCCCTTCATATGCGTGAAAAAAAATCACAGATAATACTAGGTACGACATAAGTAGATACTCACCCAGTCTTCAACTTCCAATTTCCCCCCCAAAAAAACTCGCAAGTCAATCTTTTTCTTTTTCTTTCTTGATTCTTAGATCTAGTGTTCTATTACTATCACCACGAGATAGATAGATAGTCTTATTATATGTATATGATTTTATATATTCTATTCTATTATATTATATCCTATTGAGATATGAAAAGTCGAAAAGATCTAGGAAGTATATTATATGATATTAGACTACTTTATCTTTTTTGGAGATTTTCTTGCTTTTTCCGAAATCTCATTTATTTAGCATGAATGAACTACTTAAGTAAACTCCTATGCACATCTTCGGGAATCCTTTCCCTTTCCTTTCCTTTCCTTTCCTTTTCTTTCCTTTCCTCTCGCCCTTCCTTCCCCCCTTTCCTATTGCCTATCTCCATCCCCATCTCCTTTTCCTTATCCCTTAATCCACAAAACCCCTAACCCTCCAACCCTCCATCCCACCTTATCCTCATCCTCATTCCCATCCTCAACATACACATACATATACACATATACCTACATATCAACACATACAAAACCCCACCCCACGATATTTCCCCCAAATATCTCCTTTCAAGAAAACCCAAATCCCACATTCCAATTTGAATAAATCATACATATCGATACCTATAATAGCTATCTAGACATAATCTTAATCAATCCAAGCACTTGATCTAATACTCCTTTTCCTCTCCCTCTCCCTCTCCCTCTCCCTCTCCCTCTCCCTCTCCCTCTCCTTTTCCCTTTTCTCTTCTTTCCTAAACCTCACATCTAATCCGAAACCCAAGTTCAAATGTAAATGCAAGTTCAAATCCACTTAAACTCAAGTAAATCCCTACTCCCATTCCCATTCCCATCATTTTACCCGCCGTACCTCCCTCTCCACACACACACCCAACTACTCTACTCTACTCTGCAAACCACCCCATCACATCACATCTCGTTACATATCGTCACATCGCACGAAGCTTCCCCTCCCACATCCCGAGTCCAAACCATAATTTCCCACAAGTCCAGACTCTATTGCCATCTATTAAGCAATATCAATTTCACAATTTTATCATTTCGAATTTCCTAAAAGAATTTCATGTGTAAAAGGTGTAGAATTCTCCAAATCTGAAACTATTAGACTGTAGTCTGTATTATTGAACACCCTTCATCACTTTGACTTCCTCTCTCTCCCAGGTATGCTTCCTCATAAGATTACATCTCGTTCTCTCTGCCATACGGTATCTTTTATCAAGCTTTGCTCCATGCCTTTCAATAGTCAGCTTTCCTGCACAATCGATGCAAATCCCAATGATTCACCAGACATCTTAAATATCATCTTCATTTCATGTTCCCATCAGATTTCTCCCATTACCACAAGTAGCCCTTGACCATCCATCTCCCTTCCTCAACTAGCCATTTTCCATTTCCCCTACTCCATATCCTCATCCTCATCCTCCTCACCACTCGCAAACTGATTGATCTGATTTCTTCGTCCATGAGCCGCAACTCTCTGCCATGGATATTTCAACTTGTCGGTTTCATCATCACTAAATCCCATTTCATCTTGATCACTATCATCCTCGTCAAATTCCTCGAGATCTGAAGCGTTACCAGTACGATATGCATAAGCATTTCTATTGTACTCGTCATCTGAGTCGACTTCCGCATCAGGATAATCGGCTGTGTAGTGATTCTCATCTTGAAAGGTGCGTCAGCATGATTCTTTTGGCAAAATCAAAAATTCAAAGGGAGAACAAACCATTCTCGTCTTCTTCTGCCTCATCTTCTACTTCCTCGTCTGTATCCCAATCTTGATAAAACTCGTCAATGTCTGATTGAGCATCGAGTACAAGAATACCAAAATTGATCTTGTTATCTTCGTTGTCGATATCTTCGGCAGGGACACGAATATATGTCTCAATGATATACTCTGAGTCAGTATCCACATCCCCATCAGTCTCAACTCCAGACATTTGATCCTCGTCAACTTCCATGGTACTTTCCTCTGGGTGACGCTCCTTGTAGCGCAAAGCTGGTACTTTGGGCTTAAATCTGGTAGATGTCGATTTGCGATAAGAAGATTGTACTGGTACAGACGATTTAGGTTCTGCTGCCTTGGATTCCTCAATACTACGACCAATCTCTTGTAGTGTATAAGCTTGCATCTGTGCTGCCAAATCATCTGTATCAAGACCCCAAGGGTTGACCAAAGCAGAGGGTGGTTTTGGTTGAGGTGCAGGGGTTTCCTTTGCATCCTTCCCATCTTTCGTCTCCTTTGGAGGTGCTACTTGTACTCTCGATCCTCGGCCTGGCTTTTTCTGTGGTTTTTCTTCTTGGTCTTGTTTCTGGGTAGCAACATTCTCCGATTTTATAGCCGCGTTGGCTACAGATGTCCACTTCTCCTCCTGGGTCTTTTGTCGCACGCGTCGCTCAATGAATACTGTAGCATTGCGTTTTCGTACCCCAGTACTTGGGCCTGGAGAAATGGAAGGTGTTGCACTTCTCGAAAGATGGAATCGTCTCTGTTGCACTGCTTTCTTCGTACTTTCACTACTTAACGGGGACCCACTACTTGAAGGTTGTATGCTGCCTGGAGTATGATTTACTTTTTCATCTTGTTTTGTAGGAACATTGGCCGTCGGAGGTTGAGTATTGACTTCATTTATTGATTGAACAGTTCCTTCACTTTTCCCTTGTTTTTTGACAGTCAAAGACCGGGAGCTTGTGGAACGATGTAAAGGTTTGATGCGTCGTCCAGGTGGAGCTGACTGAGGAGTAGAGGGAGTGGTATCGACTTGTGGAGTTTGCTGTCTAGAGTAGACAAAATCGGTGGTCCGACGCTGTCGTTTGGTAACGGCATCATCAACACCTATGACGATTTGAGTTAGTAATTATTAGCAGCGCATAGAGTTTTCGTTTGGCTTACGAAGAAAGTCTTGAGGTAAATCTGTGGCTTTCCTCTTAATATGAATAATTGAGGGTGGCAGAGACATGATTGAATCGAACTAGGGAGACCACGACCTGGAATCAAGGGATGGTCGAGAAACGTTCTGCGGGAGATCAAACAGGATGGCACAGCAATTATATATCGCTGTAGAAACTGAGATACTGGTATCGAATCTGTGTTTACAATACGGTTGATGTTTGTCTGTAAATTGTGGAACGGTTGAGGTTCATACCGTAGCAAGGTCGAAGTCCTCGAAGTCTTCAGTCGTGAATTAAGATGGTCGAGGGACAGCCTCCGTGTGATGGAAAAAAAGCGGCACACCAAACCACTCAAATAACATCATATATCGAAACGTGTGTATATTTCGATATTTTACAATGATATTAATCTACATAACAATAATAATCATGATATATTGGTAGACTGCGAATGTAATCATTCAAGATTCAATTTCGAATAATGTACGATTGATTTGACAGTGAATATTGAAAAGAGTGTAGGGACTCTTCTTTTTCCTTTCCTGCTGGAGGTTCAGCCTCGAAGACAAATAATTGCCGGCCTTGCATGATAAGGCTGAGATATCACATGTCTTCCATCATGGCAGGCAGCACTGCGGTGGTCACTCCCGTTGGCCATACCAGACGAGCCAATGATCAGTCACACTGTCCAGCCTTTTCACAGCTCCATCCTTGCTTTGAGAGATTTCCCCACTTTCAAAGTCAAACTAGTGGAGGCCAGGCCTATCATACGAAATACTCCAGATCTTCTCTTCGGAAGGAAATGTCCACACCAATCTTTTATCCTTCCACACTTCACTTCACTCACCACTCCTCTCCACTCCTCACCACTCACCACTCACTCACATTTCTTTCCCTTCACTCCATTCACATGTATGTTTCGACTCCTCTGAAAGGGAAGGAACGGTTGAAATCAGATCATGTGCTTCTCAACCCACCAGATTGAGAATGAATGAAAAATTCTCGCGGCGGAGAAGCCCAACAAACTCCGTGGCGTGTGCTATGATGTGGCTGCCAACAATGTCGCACAGATAGAAGGTGGATAGCACGCATCTCATTCGTCCAGAAGTGCATATATCAAGGATTATTTCTTATGTGACGCAGGTCTTCCCCCTCCTCAAATGCTGGTGTACCCAAAGACAGACGAGTTTGGTTTGGATCTCGAAGGACTAGGACGAGTACGGAGTAAGCTTGCATTGTATCTAAAAAGTGGTGTTGCTTTGCCAATCCAATAAATAAATCTTGATAATATCAAACCTTCAAAACGAACAACTGACCTGACTGAGTGTTCTTGGTACTTCATCTCTCATCTCGATCTCTTCAAACCTCTTCGTACAAGAGACACATTGCTACGACCCTATTTGATATCTGCTTCATCCGATCAGTTTTTGGTCCTGATAAGCCTTGTCGTTATCAGCCTTATCTGAACGACAAGAACCTCCAAATCCTCTCTTTTTCGACGTCGATTTCTGATATACATCCCTCGATTCATGCATCGCTGTGAAGTATAGAAATCACCTTGGCGCTCCGCATCACTACCTCCTCAAGACTCTCGAAAGCTTTTTCCGGTGCACGGCATTCTTAGGTGAATGATCTTGTTGAGGGAAAGTTGTTTAGTATCAGAGCCAATTAATTATCTCTAAACAGGTACGAATTAACGTTCTTCCTTCTTTCTTCCCCTCTTCCCCTCTTTCCCTCTTTCCTTTCCTTTCCTTTCGATCCTCTACAAATCACCTCACATGTCATCACTGCTCCTACTTCTCTCAGTGAATCGTTTTGCATTTTGGTAGCATTCACACTGCCGTACAAATCTCGGCTTGTTTTGAGAAGCTCCAGAAACCCCCCTCTTCGTCGTCATCTCCTTTACCTACTGTTCTTATTCTTCCTGACAGTCTCTCTGCTGTCTATGACCGATACTCCCTATATTCCATGAAGCAGTGATATCTTCCTTTCTTGATCTCAATTATCCGTCGAACACCGGTAATGACAGCTCGCAGATTACCAGATCAATATGGCAGACACGAAGACGTCAGTTGTCATTACATATTCCAAACCAGGAACTGCCCCACCAATATATCTTGCCGGTTCCTTTCCTGAATCAGGATGGCAGCCTCGGGAGATGGAATACAAAAATGTTTCAACTGATCATTACGTATTCTCGAAAGCTGTCGAAGTAGAAGAGGGGAAAGAATATCAATACAAGTTTAGAATTGGTGACGGGGATTGGTGGATGTCGGATGAAGATGCTCCAATTGGTATGTGGATTACCCTTATTCTTTTATTTACCTCAGTACTCCAAAACTTCTATGGCTTCGTTCATTACAAAATTTGGTTGCCACATATGAAGCGAAATTTCAATTCATTAATCCACTTTTCAATGCATGATAAACAAATTTTAAATTTTGGTCATTTAAATAACACTCATTTCTACAGTTGTCGATGACATTGGAAACCGAAACAACCTTCTTTCAGTTCCGATCAAATCATCTTCCCACAACAATTCCTCTTCTAACGAAGAGAATTCAACTCCTCGCACAATACCCGAAACCGACATCAAAGCGTCAACAATGGATACCTTAATTGATCCAACTCAACACACTGAGTCTGAAGACAAAGTTTCTGACAATCCAAATCTCGAGGCAGTCACATCAGTAAAGGACTCTCCGTCAGATCATGGCATCGAAAAGCAATTAGAGAAGCCTGAAGAGACGCATGAAACATCACTACCTGTTGCTGAAGCTGGCCATGCAGTTGAGTCTGGAAAAGAAACTCCAGAACTCGATTTATCTAGCGTGCCAGCCGAAGAGCTCGAAGTTTCAACTACCGGATTCGACAAACCAGAAAATCTGGAATCACACCCTCAACCAGTAACCGAAGAAATAAAGACAGCAACCGCAGATCTCCCTGATACGTCAAGTGTACCAGTAGATGAGCTCGAAGTTTTAGATACTGAAATTGAAAAACCTCTAAATTCGGAGTCACATGCTCAGCCAGAGACTGCCAAGGAGTTGGAGACAACAACCACAGAAACTTCTGACTTGCATTCAACTCCAACCGCCCCAGCGGTTAATGAGACCTCCAAGGATTCTTCCGCTAGTGAAACGAATGTACCAGAGTCTAAGGAAATCACAAGTCAAGATGATGAGGCACTACATGCCGAGACTGGTACAAAGCAGGACGAAGTCACCGAACAACAAGAAGAGCCTGCCCATTCTGCAATCGAAGAACCAACCTCTGGCGAGAGTGAGCCGAAAGAAGAGACTACGCTTACTCACGTCGAAGAGCCAGCGTCCATCCAAGAGCCTGTTACTAGCGAGGACGTGAATGATACCAAGGAAGAAGCAGTAGTTGCCCACATCGAGGAACCAACATTGGAGCCAGAACAACATGCTAGCAAGAGTGAACCAAAAGAAGAAACCGATTCGGTGGTTGGCGACGCTAATAATGAGGACAAAGTTACGGAAGAGACCGACACAAGCAAATCGTATTCTGAGGCCCTCGTTTCAAGTCCAGTCACCGCCGATGAAACTACTGAGGAGGTAGTTGAGGAGCCCAAGGAGGAAATACTAGAAAGCTCTGAGGTTAATGCTTCCGATGCTGTACCTCCCAAGGAAAGTGTTGAGAGTGTTTCAGAAGATTCTGGCTCTACGGAACAAGCAACTGCACAGGGAACTGACGATACACCTAAAGAAGAACAGCCAGTATCTGAACCAATTGTGAATGAGAAACCGATTGAAATCGAAACTACCACCTCTAACGAGGAAAACGCGGTCCCAGAAGACGTCGACTCCAAAGCTACTGAGGTGGATGAAAACTCTGTCAAAACAACCGTCGACGAGACAGTTGAAGCACAAAAGCAAGTTGATGAAATTGACTCTTACAGCAAAGAAATCCCTGACCAGGAAGTTGTTCAAAAAGATGAAGCCGATGAACCTGTTGATAACACGGAAAGTGTTACGGAGGACGATGACCATCCAAGCATCCCAGTCGAAGATGCACCGGCACCAATCGTAAGTGTCGAGAAGGTTGATTCTGAGCCACGTCATGGCGATGATTTCGGGAGTGATGCAACATATGCGCAAAAGGACGCACATAATTTACATGCTCAGGATGCTTTACCTGATCATATCACCATCAGAGAGCAAGCTAGCACTCCAGACTTAGCTAATGTTGCTGCTGAGGTTGCAGACTCTGCCGAATTGCTTGATGAAACACCACCAACACCTCCCATGTCAGATACAGAGGCTGGAAAGACTGGGTATAGAAGACTCTCATATACACCGATTCCCGAGGTCGCAGCAACTGCTGCCGAAGTTGCCGATACGGCAGCTCACATTGATGATGATTCTAAGGTAGGTCGTCCACCATGCTTTTATACACGTATGTAGATTATTGACCTCTCTCGCAGCCAACTTCAATCGAATTACCAACCTCTCAGCGGGACTTTGTCTCACATGGCGTTGACAATTTAGAACGGGACTTGGATACGGAAACGCCATCCGAGGAACGGGCACCACTTTTCGCTCATGAGTGCAATGGACCTCCTACCGCTGAAGAGCGTCTAGAATACGAGAGTTCTCAGACTCGACTACCAGCTTCAGAGCCAATGTTTCGAGAATTCGATCCGAACGATCCTGGCCTTGAGCCATTCCCCAACAATTTCAATCAAATCCTGGAGCATGTCAGAAGACTTGAGAATCATTTGAGCGAAAACCAGACAGATGCTGAAAGAAACCCACTTTCCCCAGTCACCACGAATGGCAGCCATCATGCAAATGGCAGTTTGACAACACCATCGCCACAATCGCTTGCACATGAAAGCTCTCCGCTATTACTTCCAATCGTAGAAGAGAATGCTGAGGGTGAACTGGAATCCAAGTTGACCGCTCTACCACCTAGTATGGAGAATTCCCAAGCTGATGGAAATGCACCGGAAGAAGCGAATGAAGATTCTAGTGAACGACAAATTGAAGCAGATGACGACGAGGCTTTGAAGAAAGATGCAGCAGAATTGTCTGAACCTGCAGCTATCGAAATTTCCAAAAGCTTATCGCCTCAATTACCAGCCATAAATTTCACCGAGGGTCTGAGCAAGCTCCGACCGGTTCTTCCAGATTTGCCTCCAACTCCTTTCGTGGAAAATAAATCGCTTAATCTTGCTGAAGGCTCTGCAACCAGCTCTCCTGCTCCAGTACAGGATAGCCCAAGCATCACAGTCCAGCCAGCAACTCCAGCTGCAAGCGTGAATGCAAACATCGACCAATCTGCCACTGAGGAGGATGCTGCTAAGACGACATCATTCGCTGATGGGACTAATGACTCGCAATTGAGAGCTCGTAAACAACCATCATCTAGTGCACCCGACAGATCGATTACCCCGTCCTCGATGCGTTCTGCCGGAAATGACGCCAAATCCCGCAACTTTCTCCGAGCATTTTTCCAGGTAGTATTTGTAGATTGGATTGGAGGACTGATTAGGAAGTTATGTGGTGGCGGACGTCACACGTAAGGATTTCTTCCTTTGGACTCGATCTTTCCTTATTTTCTCACATGATACCCTCGAGTCATTTATTATAACTTTGGACTCGCATCAAGCTGATCGGTACCCTTAACATGAAAATTAGGCTTGTAGCCGTTCCTGCACTCCTCATCGTCGTTACTGCACCCATCCTGTACTTATCTGGCCTGGCCAATTTTGGTTTTGGTCCTTAGCTCCTGAACACATTTGCTTGCTTGCAACGGAACGGATTATGTTTATTTCGCGAATTGCACTTTTTTGATCGAAGGGGGGAGGAGGGGAGGAGGTAATACAAGGGAGGGAAGGATGATGGATGATGACTGAAAAGGGTTTGGACGACGCAATTAATCATTGATTCATTCATTTGTTGAAGGTTGATGAAGGGAGTTGTCTTTTTTTCGAGGAGGTTATTTACAACATTACATTGCATTGCATTGTATAGTATGCTAACGTTCTTGATGCTTTCGTACTTGTGGTATTTGAGTAGTCTAGAACCCCAATGAAAATGAAAATGAAAATGAAATATGAATTATGAAATGTTTTGTGGTTCAAGTTTGTGTGTGTCATTTGATTTTGGTGCTAAAATGTAGAATGTGATTACTGACAGTGTGTGTGTGTGTGTGTATGTACTCTGTATGCGTAAAGGTACATGTCTGTGTATTAATAATGTTTGAAGTTTGAAGTTTGTTTGCTTATTTGCCTGTTTGTCAGGGCATACCTATCTAATTTTAATTTTTGCCGAAGTGGAACACACGATGGAACCTTAGGGAAAGCAAGTATGGATACCAAATTGGACGTTTGGATGGGGTCTAAGTTCTAACCGTCTAAAGGTTGTCGGAGGGTGGGTTCGTAGTCGTAGTAGTAGTAGTAGCTTTTTCGGTCGGTATCGGGCAGATACCGGTGTGAAATTTGGATAATTTGGAGTTGGAGTTGGAGTCTTGGCATGTTGGATGGGATGGGTAATTTGCGAGTTTATACCGTTGGGGTGTTTGGTGTTTGGTGGGAAGGCGTAGCGTAGTCATCGTATTTATCGTATTGGGGGGATGGATTGGGTTTGGTGTGGAGGAGAGGATAGCGTACGGATTGAATACGCGGGTTTGGTTTTTGTACATAGTAGGGATGGATGGGTGGGTGCGTGGATGGAGGTTGGTGTCTGTATCGGTATGTGGGGAGGTGGTACGGTGAAAGGGATTGGGATTGGGATTGGGGAGGGGAGGGGGAGAGGGAGAGGGAGAGGGAGAGGGAGAGGGAGAGGGAGAGGGAGAGGGAGAGGGAGGGAATTGGGACAAGAATTGAGGAGGCAGTTGAGGAAAGGATTGGAAATATGCATGTACTGTGATCACGTGATACTGTACTGCATTGTGATGTGATGTGCTGAGAATTTGTGGCTGGGGTAATGGTTAATTTGGGGATTGATGAATGTTGAGGGTTGATTGCTGGATGATTGGGAAATGGGGATTGGGGATTGGGGATTGAAGGTGAGGCAAGAGATGGGAGATGAGTATTTTATATGTGAGTCCGTCCTATGGATCGATATCACGGCGGAGGAAATGCGAAAGTGTGAAAGTGCGAGAGTGCGAACGTATGATTGATTATCCAGGAACTTCATACGGAACAGAGTATAAGTGCGAATGCGAGATGCGAGTGCGAGGGAGAGGAGGGGGAAGGCATGGAGTTGAGATGGCATGCTGTAGAATACAATATGGAATGGAAATCATGGAAATCATGGAAATCATGGAATACTCGGAGTGGGGTGGGAAAACGATGTGTTACTCTTTGGCTTTTGATTCGTTTGTTCGTATGTTCATGTTCCTCGCTCGTTGGTTGGCTCGATGGAAAAGAGAAGAGGAGAATGAGAATGTACACCGTACGTGATCCAAGAGAAACGGTTGGATTTGAGGTGTTTATTTACCTGGCTGCCTCCTCAGTCTCTTCGGTACCAATGGTGGTGAATCATGTGTGCTGTGCCTCCTCATCCTGTCGTAACTCTGCATTGAATCGCCATGATGGTCAATCGATATGACCATCTTGACGTGAGAAGAAAAGGTTACATCAACATCCCAAATTTACTCCATACAGGAATCACGGCGTTCATCTCACAACCTCACAAACCCTCATTGGTCGAAAAGGGAACGAAAAAGAAAGGTGGTGCAATGACTGGATATTAATCACCGAGGGACACCTGGGGAGAGAAAAGACGGAGGGTGTGGATTGGCGGTGATTTATGATAATTGATAATTATGTATAATTGACATGGATTTACGATAATTTACGGTAATTCCCCCTTTTGTCGGGGCATCGGGCCTTGTATCATGTATTGGCCGCGTCAATTGTGAGAGGCTAACGACGCTAGGTGAGACACTAGAGAGCTTAGATCCTGGGGGCTATGCAGATGCAGTAAAGTTAATGCTAAAAGGGTTTGGGGGGGGGGGGAGGGGGAAGGATAGGAGAAAGACTAGAAGAAAGGACCCTGAGGGAAGTGAAGGTGAAGCGTGAAATGAGAGTGAAGTGAAGTGAAGTTTAATAATATCAATTACAACAACAATAATAATAATAATAACAAGTTTGATGAGTTGATGAGTTGATTCGAATTTTAATCTCAATTTCAATCTCACACACACACACACATTCTCTCTCTCTCTCTCATTCTCATCCTCATCCTCATCCTCAAACAAACAAACAAACAAATAATCTCACCACGGGTTTTACCCTTTCACGACTGCCTATTACATTGGGTCTATGGATTTTTAATTGTGAATACACACTCTTCCCGTTGATTCACTATTGCATTCTTATTTACTACTTTCTTTTTTTCATTACATTCAATTCAATCCAATCCTTTCAACCTTTCCTCTTCTACTTCTCCCAAGACTTTTCGTCATCACATGGCAATCATTCCGCTCTTTCTCATATCGCCATAAATATATTCGTTTGGAGTTGGAGTGCGACGACGAAGGAGAAGAGAACGAAAAGAAATACGATTATACCACAAACAAACCCATTCCACGAAGAGGGTTACGGATTTAATAATACCAAAAGCTTATCAGATGAAGGACAATTCATATTAGGACTCCGAAAAATCATCTCATCATGGGAATCAAAAATCAACTCTACAAGATGTCGCGATCATCATCCCCTCGATACGCTCCGCTACCTCGCAATTCCCTCGATGCCAACGACTTTACCTACGAATACAAAGATACATCGGCTTCCTCGCGGCGGATAGCATCGAAACTCCTGCGAGCCTTGAGAAGAATCTGCAAACCTACATATATCTTCCTCTTCTTCATCCTGTTTCTATGCTGGCAGGTTATCTTCAATGCCAGTTACACCAACCCTCCCAAATTCTCGATACCGAGTGATGAAAAGGTCTTTATCGCGGCGAATATTGTGGATTCGAATCTTATAGATGGGCTTTGGGGTGATAATCTGGTTGCGTTGGTAAATGCGATTGGAAAGGAGAGGGTTTACGTTAGTGTGTATGGAGGACCGAAAGATTCCTTGAAGCGATTGAGCGCGAGATTGACTGGTGTGAAGAGGAGAATTGTGGCAGAGTCAGATGATGTGATTGATCTTTCCACTTTACATCGCATTACTTTGCCTAGTGGAGCGACGAGAGTGAAGAGAATTGAATATTTGGCCGATGTGAGGAATAAAGCTTTGCATCCCATGACTTCTGGAGAGGTGAAGGAGAAGTATGAGAGGGTGCTTTTCTTGAACGATGTAATCTTTGAGGTGGAGGGTGCCATGAGATTATTGTGGGGGACGAATGTCAATGAAGAGGGAAAGGCGGAGTACAAGGCAGTGTGTGGTGCGGATTTTATTACGAGCTGGAAGTACTATGATACATACGCGACAAGGGATACCGAGGGTTATAGTATCGGTGTACCAATCTTTCCATGGTTTGGAGGAAAAGGAGAAAGCACTAGTCGAAATGATGTTTTGGCTGGAAAGGATGCGGTCAGAGTTAAGAGTTGCTGGGGTGGTATTGTCGCTTTCGATGGGAGATTTTTTCAAAAGGAAGTCGCAAAGTCGACCATTTCGAGTTCGAAAGAAAGGGAGTCCAAAGACTTGAATCATGTCTACGAACGTTCATCCTCGCTCGCAGAACTTCCACTCAAATTTCGATCCGAACCAGAATCTTTCTGGGATTCTTCCGAATGTTGTCTCATTCACGCTGATATCCTCGCAACACCTGATTTCCCAGATTACACTACGAATATAAATGAAAATTGGGGTGAAGGAATTTTCATGAATCCTTTCGTGAGAGTGACGTACGATGCGAAATCATTCCACTACATCAAGTATGCGAAGAGATTTGAAAGGTTATTTACACCATGGCAAGCGATCATCAACCATTTTGCGCATCTTCCGCGATTCAACGATAGGAGAATGGAAATTGAGGGAGATATTGTGAAGGATAGATTATGGATTCCCAATTCGTTTACACCAGAACAAGAGCAAGCTATGATTGATTTACAGAGGAATTTTGGTGGAAAATATGGAAATGATTCCAGTCCCACGGACAAGAAGAAGCAAGGAAAGAGAGATGTAGGCGATGAGGATTCGACCTGGCAAGGTTTCGAGTATATTCCAGCATCATCTTCATCATCGTACTTTTCTGCAATAGTAGGAGGTCTTAAATCCCGCGCGAAGACTTCTCCACCATCGAGAATCATGCATGCGAAACGACAGATAACACCAAGTGATCCTGCGATAGCAAAGCCAAAGGGTTACTGGGAGAGTGAGGGACGTTATGTGGATTATGAGAGGGTAGCCCGAAAGGGAGGATACTGCGGAGTAAGACAATTGACGATTTTGAGAGAGGGAGTTATTGGAATTGGAGAAAAGGGATGGGTGAATGTCAGAGGAGAGGTGCCACCTAGGGAAGCTAATGCGACGAGGGTATAAGTCATTCGCATCTATTCGGTTGATGGGATGGAAGAAAGAATGAAAGGAGGAGGAGGAGGACTTCCGGTTGACTGATTGATTGACGAGTTGAAGATGAACCATTTTGTTGTTTTTTTGGCGAATAAAACCGCATGTGATATGTATTGGGATATAAAATAGATCGATTGGCTTTAACACCTCTGACAAATAGCTAGTCGGGGAATGATGGGAGTAGGGCGTTGGAGAGTTTTATTTTATCTTATACTTTTTTTTGGTGGATGAATGGATGGATGGATGGATATGGATATGGATATATCTGTTACTGCTTAGCTATCCATGGATATATATAAGGGATAGCGGTTTCTTGTGGATAGAATATTCTATCTTGATTCTTGATTATTTAGCGATGGGTGAGATGGGATGAGATGAGATGAGATGAATAAGGAAATTATACTCTTTTAATATTCTGTGTTATATTGTATTGTGTTATGTTTTTGAGGAGTGCTTTGTGATGTGTATGTGTATATGAATGTGAGGAGGAGGGGAGTAGGGGAGGGGGGAGAATCTATATCATCATGTAAGGAAATATTTAGGATTTATTAGGTTGTGTTGTGTTGTGTTGTGGTTAATTGTTTGATTGTTTAGTTGATCTAAATACCTTTATATACAAATTTTGATATAAAGATATCTGATTCAATTCCTTATATAATCTGGTTCACCATAAATTACGTTATTTATTTTATATATTTTATAGGAAAGAATAAGATTTGTAATTAAATGAATTAAATTGTTATATATTAGAATATATTAGAGTAGAGTAAAGTAGAGTAGAGTAGAGTAGATTAATTATATATTATATGAATAATAGATAGTTCTATAGACTTTAAAGGAATAAATTGATCTATTTAGAAGGAAAAGGGGCTCGAATGAAATAAAAAATTAAATGAGAGATATCCTTATTAATTATTTACTTTTTTACTATGGTTATTATTATTATGCTTAGGATGAATAATGATATATGAGATTATAATTGTATTTGTAGCTGTGATAACTTATTCGATTCGATTTACTCTTTCTTTCTTTCTTATCTTGTCTTTCTTGTTTTATACTTCACTTCGTTTTGATAATAAGAAAGTTGAGATTCGTTCGAATACCTAGGTTCTATTCTATGTAAGCGAAACAAAAGACCGGAAGAAAATACTATTCTCAAGGACTTCCTTCATTATTATATCAAATATCGTACAAATAGTTCTAATATCTGATATAGAGAAAACTCGATTTCCATTTGGTTTCGTGAAATTTCAGTATTTAATCTGAAAAAAATTTGTAGTTCAATCAACGAAAGAAGTTTCTTGAAAGGGTAACCTACTCGATTCCCTCCTCTCATTACGCTTATGTCGAGGATGGATGGGGTAAGATCAATGTTAACACGAATATCACGTGCCACCCATCCATGCATTCAAAGCACGTCAAGCAATCGCATCATCACGTCAATATTCGCAAGCCAAACAATCGACGAGGATGCACCCCACTACCCGATAGTTGGGGATTTGCAGAGGGATGTTGTGTTTTCTGTTTGGATGATTGGCTGGGAGGGGGAGATAAGTGAGGGAGGGGTGGGATGGGCGGATTGGTGGTGTATATGTATGTGTGTGCGTGCTTGCGTACGAAGCTTTTGGAGATGATGGGATGGGATGGGATGGGTGGGTGGTTGGATGTGGATGCGGATGTATAAGGGGGATTTTCTTGGCTTGCGAGGGTTTGAGAGAGGTAGGTGGGATGGGATGATCGTGCATCTAGATTGATATTTTCATGTGTATATCATCCTCTCATATCATGCAAGTGCATGCATACATGCTTGATTCATTTAGAGGAGAAGAAAAATGGGGAAATGGGGACCTCTTCTTCTTTTTTCTTCGGATAGTTGTATATATTTGAGTAATGTACGGATATTAGATGTTTTTTCAGATTTGATTTGAGTATTTTTTTTCTTTTGCTTGGTGCTTTGAGACGTGCTTTTTGGGATTGATTGATTGTATTTTTGTTGTTTGGAGAAGGATTGAAAGCAAGAAAGCAAGAAAGCAAGCAAGAAGAAGAAGTATTGAATAATATGGGTGCTCAAAAGACATACGATGGGCCAGTCGAAGCAACGGGTGATGAGGAGGTCGCAGCGATAGATGCCGAAGAAAATATACAGCCTGATTGGACGGAGGAGGAAGAACGACTGGCTAAGAGAAAGTGAGTGATATGCTCCCTGGACGACTATTGAGCTCTCAGTATTATCATATTTTTTGAGACTCAAGTAATTGACAAAGCTTCCAGAATCGACTTCATTCTTCTTCCCATTCTTGGACTTGCATTTTTTGCTCTGCAATTGGATAGAGGGAATATCGCGAATGCGTTGACGAGTACTATCACGACGGATTTGGGAGTCACGACGAATCAGATTAATGCGGGATCGAGTATTTTATCAGCGGGAATCGTAGTGTTGGAGATTCCTAGTAATATTTTATTGCAAAAGGTATGTTAATTTTCCTTAAGGGTGCTACTCACTCCAATTCTTGGAAAACATGTAACTAAGAGATTGTTAGATCGGACCTCAGAAATGGCTCGCAGGTCAAATCTTGGCTTGGGGATTAGTAGCTACTTTTCAAAACTTCATAACGGATTACTCGGGGTATATCGTTACTCGTCTCTTGCTAGGACTGTGTGAAGCGGGGTTTATTCCTGGAGCTCTCTATACCATGTCTCTCTGGTATAAGAAATCCGAATCGAGTTTAAGGATATCAATATTTTTTTTAGGGAATCTGTTGGCTTCGGCGACGACTTCTCTTATTGGGGCGGGGATCCTCTCAATGTCGGGGAGATATGGTATTGCGGGGTGGAGATGGTTATTTATCAGTAAGTTTTTGTCTTTTGAGTTTGATTTCCAGCCTGCGATGCGGTAGATTGACTTGCTGTTGCATAATAGTCGAAGGATTGATCACCATCAGCGTTGGTTTAATCTTCATTCTCTTCCTCCCTCCTAGCGTCTCAAATGGCTCTCCACTTATCAGCAGTGGGAGATGGAGTTACTTTACTCCTCGCGAACAGTACATTCTCGTGCGACGAATTCTGCTCGATGACCCTGCAAAAACTACTGGACAGCTCCAGATCTCCGGAAAAGAAGTCCTGAGAACGATCAGGAAACCAAGGATCTTGGTTCACAATCTCATTTCGTTAACGTCTACAATTTCTGTGAGCGCAGTACAAGGTTATGGACCTTCGATCATCAAGAGTTTAGGGTTCAAAACTGTACGAGCAAATGCAATGGCATCGGTTGGAAATTTCATTGCAGCGTTCGTGGTAGTGATTCTCGGATTCGTCGCGTTGGTATTCCCTTTCCCCTTATGCAAAATCTCAAACTAACCATCTGAATTCCAGAGATAAAACAGGACGTCGTGGTCCTGCCGTCGTTTTCGGCGCTACCTGGTGCGTAGTCGCATACGCATGTTTACGCGTTTCCATTGGAGAAAGTAAATGGCATCGCTACGCTGCAGTTGTGTTTTCCATGGCTACGAATTCCAATGTCCAGTTAGTTGTTTCTGCATTCACTATCCCTTGCTCAAATTTGCTTGAAATGTAACTAATCCTCTTCTAGCATCCTTAACGTCTCCTGGCTGTCGATCAACTGTAAATCTCCGCAAGAACGTAGCATAGCTATGGCGATGATTATCATGGCCGCCAATCTAGCGGCTATTGCAGGATCGCAGGTCTTCCGCACGGCGGATGCCCCGCTGTATACGCATGCGTTCACAGCGATGTATATACTTGCCGCGGCGACGTTTGTGATTGTGGTGGGGTTGATGGTGTGGTATATATTTGCGAATAGGAGGTTAGGGAAGAAACCGGAGGTGGTACAGGGAGGGTTGAAGATGGAGGGAGAGAGTGGCGAGGAAGGGAGTTTGGAGGTCGTGAAGAGATGGTGGTGGACTTGGTGAGGTGGAGTGGGGTGTGTTGATAAAATGGAGGTGGAGGGTTGGGCAATCATTCTTGTAGTAATGTATGTTGCGCGGGTGAGGATGCTATTGGATCTAATGAACGCATGAATGAATGAATGAATGAATGAATGAACTAACGATACAGATTACTGACTTGTTGTCTTGATATAATTAACACGAGAAGTTCTGTTTCAAGACTCGTGATTCCTAGTCTATACAATCTCCTCTCCCATGTAGATGAGGCAGATCAGAAAAAGAAGGAGAAAATGGAAGACTTTGGTTTGAACATATCAGGAGAGGAGGGAAGAAGTAAAATAGCATAACGAAACAACGTAGGATGGAAGATTAATACTAAATCAACAGCTCGTAGCGTGTAATGACGCTGGAGTTGAAATGTACATGTTATATTTGACATACTGAAAAGTGACAGCGAAAAACTTTATTTTGTAATGCTTCCACTGGTACCTAGGTCGTATCAAGTGCGTGAAGAATTTACTTCCTCCTGTCCGAGAAGCTCATGTTGTAGATACAAGACAAGATCCCATATCAATTTCACCCCACCTCGGGCTCGACATTTATCATAAAAAGACAAGTCACAAACTACAGCAAAAACAACACAGAAACAGATATTTCACATCCCCCTCAGTCTCAAGAATAGAAACAATGCCCTCCTCATTCCTCAACAAAACCATCCTCATCACCGGCGCCGGAAGTGGCATCGGTCGAGCCACCACCATCAAATTAGCTTCTCTAGGAGCCTCTCTCCATCTATCCGACATAAACCCCGAGGCCGTCTCCAAAACCCGAGAACTATGCCCGCATCTCGAATCATCATCTACTCAGCAATTCCACATGCACTCTCTAGACGTCAGTGACTCCCAGGCATGCAATACATATATCCTCAATCTGGTGCGCGAACATAATACAATCGATCACGTGTTTAATTGCGCGGGGATCAATCCCACCGCGATACCGATTGAGGATGTCACGGATGAGTATTGGGATCGTCTTATGAATGTTAATCTAAAAGGTACATTTAATATTACGCGTGCTGTTGCGCCGCATCTCACTTCGGGTTCTTCGTTTGTAAATGTATCGTCGGTTTGTGGTATGGTTCCCGTATCGCATTTTTCGGTCTACTGCGCGACGAAGTACGCGGTGGTGGGATTCTCAAAATGCATGGCGTTGGAGTTGGGGGTTAGGGGGATTAGAACGAATGTGGTGGCGCCGGGATATATAGATACTCCGACCAATGTGTCGGTATTGGGGGGAGAGGAGGAGGTGAGGAAGATGGAGGAGGCGGTCGCGAGTGGGAGGTTTGGGTTACCGGAGGAGGTTGCGGATGTGGTGGCTTTTTTGATGAGTGAAGAGGCGAGGTATGTTAATGGGAGCGTGGTGGAGGTTAATGGGGGGATGGCGCATTGAGGGGACAGAACGGTTTTGAAGAGGAGTGTGTGGGCCTTGCTTGGGATGGTGAATCTGTGATTGGATTGTAATGTGCGGTCATTAGCTTCTAGGGAGTTCTCGAAAAGATATTGCTAGGATGAATCCCAGAGATGAAATTATACCCATACTTGGGTCAAAACTCACCAAGGGGACCAGAGGGGAAAATAATAGCTTCTATTGACATAATGTGGGATATTCAAGCAATCTCGATCTTTGGAAGTCTGTTGATACATAAGATTGGACAGGCTCCTAGCTGTCTCTAGAATCTCGGTGGAGGATTGAAAAAAAATCTGATGATTTGAGAGAGTACAGTATGGAATGTTACTATCCAGGAAATCGAAACGGGAATAATCAGCTCCTAGAATCAGATGAGACTACGTGATACCTGTTATGCTCTTATATTTCAATAGACTTGAATTTGAAAATTTGTGGTATTTATGCTTAACATTATAAAATACTTTAGTTATTTAGCAGGAGGATTGCTGGAAAGACCAGATGAGATTGTGTTGGAGATTTGTATTTAGAAGAAGTTTGGTTAATTAAAGACAAATAATTTCAGGCGGAAAGGGGTTGCAATTAAAACGGATTTAGAAAATATAAACACATATTCTGGTTTACGGATGAGAATTCGCTAGACGTGAAAGTTTTTATAGATTGAATGTTATATTGGACTTGAAGCTATTCGGCTTAAATGAAAGATTGATTTATATGCTCGAGTGTCTCATCTTACTCCACAACCCGCGTTGTGTGGACCGTTTTCTTTGAGATGTGTATCCACTAATTGTCTACAACAACCAATCAATATTCGCCTTTCGATCCACTTGGCAGAAATTTTATCTGACATACAGCATAATAATATATTCTTTATCAAAGACGAACTTGCATCAAACAAAGCAAATATCTGAGTTTCCCAATTTCAGATATCAAGCTTCTGTGGTCCAATGGTTAGGATTCCACCCTTCCAAGGTGGAGGTTCGTGTTCGATTCACGGCAGTTGCACGTATTCTTTTGCTTTTTTTCTGCACTTCTATTTGCCGATTTGTTTGGTGGATTCCAGATGCTTTTGTTTTTGGTCTCGCTACTCATTCAGGGGCTTTAACTTTCGTTTGGTCCAATATCTTTGCTCGATTTCTAATGGAGTCATTTACCTATTCGTTTAGTGTTCATTATAGTGCAAGTACCCTTCGTCGATTTATTTCTAATACTACTAACACTAACACTAAGGATAGTCATTCGCAAGCTTCAACAAGGAGTTTTGTTTCTTAAAGTGTTTTTAGTTAGGCAATCGTGTAAGTACTTGCTCTTCTACGAAATTGACCAAATTTCACGAACGGAAATTTATGTGTTGTATATAAGTTAGGCATAAATTGCTATTGCTATTTAATCTTATCTATAAAACATTTTCCCCTCCAATTCCTCGAAATGTGACCTCGAGCCCCGTAATTCACGTCTTCTCTGTAGGGTACTTAGTCAGCCTCACTACCATAAGCCCCAGCTTGTTGGCAATACGATTAGAAATATCAGTACGGCTTTTAAATCGAGAGCGGGAACATTATAGAAGAAGGCTAAAAGAACGAATAGAGGGTTCTACTTACAGAGCTGAACTCGTTACCGTCAATGTGCTTCTCGTTAGACCAACATATATAGTTGGAAGTGTTAACTATTTTTTCCTGCCAGAAAGTTAGTGATATACTAGTCATACAGACGAGGTATTTGGAAATGCAATTGACAGGAGTAGAACTAGATTTAGCTAAGGGATAGAGAATAATGTATGACTTACATATGAGCAATCGGGACAAGTGTCCCACTGGTCTCTGCCAGTATTTCTGTTCTTGTAACCAGCACATGCGGCCTGTGTGGCAGCGTCATTCTGTCAAAATTCATTAGTATGATATTATCCGGATCCAACGGCATTAAAAATTCAAAGAATGCTTACCCAAGGGCTTGACTTGATATAACCCTCTTGCTTGAAGTCAACGCACCATGCAGAAATGTGCAAATCGGCAATGGTGCTAGAAATATTACATTAGATATCAAAGATCTACAGGCTTGAAATGGAGATAATCTTACCTCCAGAACATGAGCGCCATAGTGAAGAGAATTGGAGAATGCATGTCGAAAGAATGTAGATGAGAAACTTGAATAATGAATGTGAATAATTAATGTGAATAATGAATGTGGATGATAAAGATAGTTATTCGTGAAATGTTCGCAGACGAGGCACTTATACCTGCAGCAGAACCTTCTATGATTTCTGTTTAATAGAAGTCCACTACGTCTCCTCGAAAAGCACCCTATGACTTAATGTCCACCAAGTACTAAATTATAGTAACCGTACACAGCTGTTTGCCGAAACACGAAAAATGCGTCAATTCAATTTATTCTTTTCTACTACAATTAATTGATTTATTTAATTATATCACCACAACATACTCCCTTAGATTAAATCGATTATAATAATATACCTTATATTCATCTTAGTTTATATATACATAAAAAAATAATAGGAAAGGTAGAGGCGGATGTACAACCTACTACCATTACAAAAAAACTTAGAATCCCTTTAATTACTATTTCTTATATTATCAAAATGGATGTGATATATAATAAGGAAACTACTTTATCTAAAGTTGCTAAAGATAGATTATATATAAATAGAAATAAACGAATGCTATTATAATATATAAGATTATGATTTAAATTGATTTATCAGGAGATATTAACAATCTATAGGCTTGAATGTAAGAGGGATATTGTTAAGAGGATTCTCAAGAAGCATAGTATAGCTAATTGGAAAGTTAGAAAGAGGTTTAAACTTATAGAAGAATATACTATTAAAAGGTTATCTTGATGTTTAGCTCATTGGGGGTGAATAGTGAAGGAATGGGGTTTAATATTCTGGTTGGATGAGTGTTCTGTAAAACGGGGAAGAGGAAAAAAGCAGGAATAGGGTTTTTGTACTTCAAAATAGAAATGGAAGTAAGAAATGATTCAAACCTATAATGCATATAAGAATATAAAGATTATGATATGGGGAGGCTTTTATAATATTAGAAAAAACAAGTTATATATTATGGATAAGGATTTCGAAAATAAGAAGTTTGGGTATAATGCTAATTCTTATTTCGAGGTTCTTAATGGAGAAATAGCTTTTATTTAGAAGGGATTGAATAAGGGGTATTAATTTATGTAGGATAATGCTTTTATATATTGAGCAATTAAGATATTAGATTGATTTAGAGTTAGGGGTATTCCTTTAGTCAATCTTTGGTCTTTTTATAGTTCTGATTTTAATTCTATTGAGTATGTTTGGTGGTATCTAAAAGTATATGTTTTTGAAATGTTTCTGGATATTGTAATAAATAAAAGCAAGTCAGAATATGTTAGGCAAAGATTAGAGAATGTATTGCAAGTAGTTTGGGATATATTAGATGATCAATTATTTATAAATTTGGGAGCTAGCATAGGGAGTAGAATAGAGGCTTGTATTGTAGCAAATGGCTGGCATACTAAATATTGAGAGCTTAAACTATAGAATCATTATATAAATTAGTAACATTATTAAACATATATATATCAAGAGATTCTGAAAATTTAATAATTAGGATTGAATGAGGGGGTGGTGTTGGTGGATTCCCGGGTAAAATCCGGCCGACGAACAGCTGTGCCCTAGTACTGTAGCTTTCTCATTCGAAGTGGAAGATATCCGTGAGGCTATGACAGTCTTGTAGAAGCGAAACGTACGCAAGAAACTTTGATATAATGCTTTAGGGCATTTATGTTTTGTACAGGCTCGAATAATTATTAATATTATAACTTGTCTATACGGTTTCCAGACATTTCTACCAAAACCGAGATTTTAGCGAGTTAACCTGCACGGTTTGGTGGCTTCATCTCCAAAACAAATATGGTCATAGCAAGACACACAGATGTGAATCTAACAATTATTCGGGCTTATTCGAAGTAGAAGCTTAATAGAGGGTCTTGGAATAGTTTCTAAAGATTAAAGTTTCGTTGTACATACTAAATTCGTCTTAGTAAGGCATTAAGCACCAATTGAAAATCAATTTTCACATTTTCCATACTCTTGGCCCCTGGTATTTTAAAAGGTAAGAATCTATAATATATTCAACGTATATTCAATAACCATAAGGAACAACAATACATATTCGCACACGTTATCTCATTCTTGAACATATTTTGATACTCTGTTAAGCTCCCAAGTCCTTAATCTAACACGCCTTCTAGCCTTGTAGCAATGGAGGGACTTTCAGACCCGGTGATAACAATGCCTTATTAAAACAACAAAAAACGAGTATATTAAGCTTTTGACTCTGCGACACCTAGATCATTAGCAGGAAGAACTTTCACTAAAAACAACAATGGACTGGCGATCGTAACTCGCAGTAACGATTCTTGATGCCCTTAGTTGAGCTAACTCGTTGTTGTATTCAGACTCCTTTCGAAAAGAATTTTGTTTTTGCTATGTCTCGTTTATTGATTGAAGTATTATAATAATATGATTTTTTGTTTTACATTATATATCATCCGAGTTGGAATTTGATATCCTTTCTTTGAGAAAGATTGAAAAAGTTCTTTAATATCAGAATCTTTATTTAAAGTATTCGACTTTGTGATATAAGTGAAAGTGAGATTTTTTTTGAGTTTAGAACTTGAGTATATCATATTACTTACTTGTTAAAAAAGAGCAAAATCACTTTTTGCAAAGATGACGATTAAAATGATAGTTCTAAGCTTATATTTAAAAGAACAAACATTTTAACAAACTTGAAATCCCTTTTCTATTCGATCTTTATTCCCAATCAAGAAAAGAGTAGGTAAATCAATAATAATCAGATATATTTGAAATGAATCTGAAATCTCAATATTGAAAGTATCCATAATAAAAACCTCATTGTTTTTATTCAAACTCATAGCATTCTTCGTGCCCTCAACTATTATGCTAAGCTCCAAGTTCATATGTAGATATATTGAATAACGCTAAGAGCATAGAGCATAGGACTGCGACCACCATTCATTTCAGTTTACCATACACTATCTACTGTTCAGTACTCAGGAAAGATCTCCATACTTTCTCCCATTATACAAATACCTGTAGCTCCGAGCTCAACTCCCCCAACATTACTGTTCGAGATATTGTCAACCTCTGTCTAAACATCGACTTCTACTCAGCATTCTGTGATCCTCGATGCTTATTTTCTATCGTCATGTTTGTGGACCTGAATGTCGTAATCGGCCATGGCCTTTGCTAGGCGCGCTGCAAGGGCGGTCGTGATTGCCGCAGTACGCACCGTGGACTGTCTGAGTTTGTTTCCACAGTCTCGGCGGCTGTATCAATAATTTTGGGCAGCACGAATTCTTTCGAAGATTGTTTCTCCAGTTTTCAAGCAACCATTTCAATACATGGGAATACACTAGAACGGTGTTTTTGATGACGGGATTAGTCAGAGAATCTTCGGTGGTTGATAACATCTCCATTACGGGACCCGGATGTGTTTCTTTTGTAGTTGGCATTAAGACGAGTGACTGTACATTAGATAACGAAAGTGAATCCGGTATTGAATTGATGGACGAAACGGGGGAAACTGGAATGTTGTGAATTATCTCATCTGCGAAGATTGACTTTCTGAGGGATGATAGTGGCAGCTGTACTCCCTATATTGCTGGTCTTTTCCTTGGATGCCGCATCTTATCCGGCATTATAAAGACGTATTTGGAATCAGTCAGCTACTGGCTGTTGTTCCGAGTGAATCGAGGTATTCTTGCGAATCATTGAACCTTGGGGAGAACATAATGGCTGGAATATGGAAAGGTTCGACGAGTAACTTTCTTCATGTGGATGTCAAAGACCACCAATTCGAGCAATGTTTTGTTGCTAATCAACCTAATCCAGTAGGCAAGACTATCTTTGAACCAGAAATTTTATCTGAATCTATCGTGGCTCACAGTCGAAGACCCGCTGTGCTATTGCTTAGTTACCTTCATTACTATCAGTGACATTTGGCTTTGGATCAGTAGTGAAAATACTCTTAGTAGTTAGCTGAAAAATGGTTGTTGTATGGTTTTGAAAAGAGAGTTTATTTTCCAAATTTTCCTCCTTGTTCATGGTTCCACCCATTTTGGAGTTCGTAAATCGGCACCATAGTCCACACCGTGTTAGCAATACAAACAATTGTGACTTCCTCGAATATCATCATGAAAATATTCAAGCCATCACAAACTTTCAGGAACTTTCGAGACCGCTGCATTCATGTTCGCGCTATATTTAGTTCTTAAAGAGGAAGATGAATCATAGCTATTCTCATAAATCCAGAATATGTTCCAATCCGAGTTCGTATGCTCGAGAAGCATCCATTAAGTAACAAAATGATCAAAAGTTACCAACTCAGTCTGGAAAGAAATGAGGGCTGACGAAGAAGTAAATGATGCTTACGAGAGACAGAGAATGAATGTCAAAAAATATCATCAGCCTTAGTACAAAGTTTGTTTGCGTCAGATTGGGAAGCCTCTCTTCCGAGCAAATTGGTGCTTTAGCGGGGAAATTTGGAATCTCAATTTGCCACAATCTTCCTGCAGCATCGAGCAAGACTTCCGATTTCAACTAAGAAAGTGATCCTCTACCAAATAGCCGGTATCAAACATCAAACATCGAGTACAATATGTAACGTAAACACGGTTGATTCGATGCCGGTAGATAATGACGGGAGTATGATTGGCTCCACCAGGAATTGGGACAAATATAGAAATAATGTATCGTTACTTCCATGCATTCCTTCAGGACTTGTACGCCAGCCTTATACAATACGCCGAATATAGACGTTGGACAAAGTACTGAAGTGACATTCTGATCTTGTATCCCCAAATTACCTGATTTTCATCGAAAACGAAGGAGGGAAACATAAGCACCCGATATTGGGAAGGTGGTCAGAAGCTTAAGTTCAAGAATAGATGAAAGGGAGTGTGAATTTAACAAGTTATGAGCCTGATCGAGGAAGAAGGATTTTTCATCTCATAGTCAGCAAATGGTGCTCTCAGAATTCCTGAATCAGCGGGACACACGCACTACTCCGTTTAGCCAGTAAAATTCATAATTTCTTCTGGGGAGACGATCTTCACGTGTTTTCGATAAGATAATCTTCTAATTATCATCCACGCTTATGGAAAAGTAGATTATTAGCAAAAGTTCAATCCTTCGCGGCTGAGTCGTTTTACACGAAAGCCGAAAGGAGCTTAGCTCCAGGGAAAGAGCGTTTCATTAGATAAGCAGAAAGCCCCCAACGACAAGCTGAATTATGACAGTGTGGGGTCAAACGTGTTGCAACTTGCTCCGGCATCTCATCGATCTCTATCAGATATGCACACCAAAAAGCGATTTGTGTGAGATGAAATGCTGTGTTCCTTAAGATGCTGCAGATAGCACTTCTTTTCTTGGATGCATTCCTAAGGTATTCCATGGGGTATCAGTTACGACCTTCGCCGCAGTGTCCTAGTCCTTAATTTCAAACTGATGACGGGAACCTGGTAACGTTGCAATAAGCTTCTGGTTGTGTTGATTTCGACCCCAGATGAGGACTTTGCTTGATTACATCCCTCATTTATGCCATTCGAAAACTACGCAAACACTGTTGGTGTTGCTCTAGACTAGCTTGTAGGCTATCGGCATTTGTGACTATGGCCAAGGCCATGTCGCAGTGCTAAGTCAGATACTACATGCTATAAGAGGTCTAAAAAGTTAAAATTCTTAAGAAATTACAAATAGTAGGGTCTTCAAAGATCACGAATTTTGCTTGTTGGCACGTATGCTAATCGGCACGTTTGTCAATTGACAGAGGTCGATTTGATGTTGACCAACAGGTTTGGGCACAGGTTTGGGCGGAGGATGCCAATGATCCGTACGAACACGTTCATGAGAGACGAATCAGCTCAATATATCCTTTGGATCCGCGTGTTGCTAATGGTCATCACGTTTTAAGGTTTGATAACGCTACTGATTCAGGAAGGCTCATGGATCTCGTTCGACAAATTATGACAGACCATAATATTTTTCTCGAAGGAATTCAAGGCTTGTGTGTACTAATTGGGGTGGCTTGGCATAGGATTCGCACTTCATCTCAAAAATGATCCCACTGCAACCCGAAGCTACTCCAAGAAGGCGCAATCCATCATGATTCTATTCATGGTAAACGAGTGCTTTGCAACGGGAGGCCTTTGAGGTTCACCAGATGAGGGATCTATTCACCGGTCTCACAAGATGAGGTTATATAAGTATGCTCTTCCGGTTTGGAAAGTAAAGCATCATCAACAACAACTACTCACATTCATTTCCTACTCACATTCATTTATTTCCTTTTCGGGTTTTTATCCCATTACTTTCCTTCATACCTTCATTTGAAATCTACAATCTACAATTTACACTTTGAATTTTGTTATTTTTTTCTCTACTTCAATTCATCATGTACTCAACAAAAAGTCTCATCGGGTTCGCGAGCATGCTCGCATCCCTTCCATCTGCCTTTGCTGGCTTTAGTTCCACCTCTTCTAACAGTGTTGCCATCTACTGGGGTCAAGGTCCTAACCAAGGGACACTCGCATCATACTGCTCAAGTAAGACTTTCCAATCATTCGTCTTCTTGAAACACATAAGGCAAAACGCTGACAAACCATTACAGATGCTGGCTTTGACATCATCCCAATTGCTTTCTTGATCTCTCTCAACAAGTTGACTGTCAATGTCGGAAACGCGGATCCCGCTCAAGTCGCAAAGGATATCGTCACTTGCCAGGGTATGGGCAAGACAATTCTCCTCTCCATTGGAGGAGCAACTTACACCGAGAATGAACTCGCAAGTGCTGATGCCGCAACTACTGCCGCTAAGAATGTCTGGGCTGCCTTTGGTCCCAAAACCTCATCCTCCTCAACTCGACCATTTGGTGACGCTGTCGTTGATGGTTTCGATTTTGACATCGAAACCCAAGGTCTTACCAACTTGGACGTCTTCGCTCAAGAACTCCGCACTCTTTCGGATGCTGAGACCAGCAAGAAATACTATCTGACTGCCGCCCCACAATGTCCTTACCCAGATCAAGCCGATAAATCCTTCCTTCAAGGTGCAGTCTTTTTCGATGCTGTCTTCGTCCAATTCTATAACAACAACTGTGGTCTCAACAAGTTCGTCAAGGGAAGCACTACTCAATCCGAATTCAACATGGCCACATGGGATACATGGGCTTCAACCACTTCCAAGAACAAGAATGTTAAGGTTTTCGTCGGTATCCCAGGTAGCACCAGCGCCGCCACCACAGGTTACATTGACCAAGCCACTCTTGCTGATGTCATTACTTACTCCAAGACTTTCAAGAGCTTCGGTGGTATTATGTCTTGGGATATGGTTACAATCATTGGAAACAGTGGTTACCTTGCCAACATCAACAAAGCACTTGGAGGCGCCCCTGCTTCAGGATCTACTGGCTCTGCCAATACCTCTGCTGCTGCAACTACTGCCAAGGCTACCGTCACCCCTGCCCCAACCACCCTTACAACTAAAGTCAAGTCTACCGTTGTCTCCTCTAATGCTGTTGCTACCACTACCGCCAAGGCCGCTGCTACTACCACCGCCAAGGTTGTCGATGGACAAACTACCGTTAAATCTGCCGGTGCAAGCGCCACCCCTGCTTCCGGAGCTGTTCCACAATGGAGCCAGTGCGGAGGTGAAGGATACACCGGATCCACTGTGTGTGCAACTGGCTTCAAGTGTGTTAAGACTGACGACTGGTGGTCTGCTTGCGAGTAAATTCTCTTTTCCCATCTGGAGTAGGATTCACTCGAATATTGTGACTGTCAGAAATGTATTAGCATATGCATATGAATACACATACCATTTTCCCTTGTATCTTTGGTAGAATGACCTGGCAATGATGGTACGGTAAAAGGGAATGGATATATCTGGACATATTTGGCATTTTTACGCGCGGGATGTGGTATTTGCATTGTTTTTTTTAGCATTTGGAACTATTTGTTGAGTTTGTGTGGAATCTATATTTCTTGGTTTTTTTTTGCGCGAGAAAAGATGTTGAGTGTTTGGTTGTTTGGATTTGTATTATTCTTCTACCTATATTATAGCATGATCGCATTTCAGACGATCAGGTGACTGCAATATATATGATGGATGTCACTCTTATTTCGAGTATTGTTTTGAGTGTAATTTGACTTTTGTGATTAATATTGCGATTCTCAAAAGTGTTGGTTAGCACTGCATGCTAGTGATCTCTACGCCTCCTGGAATATCTCAAGAAAGCCAATATAATATCTAATCTGCTTGGCACGGCCAGTATGCGCTTTACCACGGCTCTGAAGCAAGGTGATCAACATTTTAGACCAGTAGTAATATGTCACCTTTGACAACAGTGAACCTCAAATTCAAGGACTAACGGCTTGGCCTCATAATCTATGATTTCATAAAGAATAAGGACAATAGGATCTATGATATCAGTACTAGAAGTAAGACATAAGGGGCCGGATATGCAGGGCATAAGATCAGTTTTGACCAAGTTAGACTACAACATATCATTACATAACCCTTTACTCAGGCTCCTGGCGTATCTCCGGCATATTCCCTACTAGTGAGCCCTGTCATTGTTAAAGCATATGTACAAGGTGACGACTAACGTATAATAGGGTTGTGACTAAATATAAGACTTTTCATTAGTTCCTTTTGAAATCTCTTTTCCTGAAGCTATGTATAAAAATCTTTAGTCGGATTAATGATCAGCCCAGCCTGATTTCGACCTTGTATCGATATCTATGACAAAACCTTTCTCTTTAAACTTCTATTCTCGAAAGCCTAAAAAGTTGAAAGTTTTAGAATTATTCCATTCACTAACCTATTACTAATATATTAATATAATTTCAAAGTTTTATTAAATCCTATAGTAATAAGTCAATTGCAATACCTATATTTCATCATTTTATAATTCTAAAGAGCTATAATATTATAAAAAAGTATTTAAAAATCCAATGATTCAAAAAAATACTGTATCGAAAGAACGCGGTATATAACGACACCTCCTGTAGTCTATCCAGAGTCCTCAAGTAAATGAAGCAATTTTTATGATTCATCATCCCTCAATTCACCATCGACAGGAAGGCCAAGCTTAAATCCTCCCCCACAACCTCTCTGGAATAATCCTTCATTGTCATATGCTCGACTAACTCCCCTCAAAAAACTTACGTTCTCCTCTCCATATCCCTCAAATGGCCTCTGCCACTCCGCGCAGTAATTCAGATATTTCCATTTATGACCCGTTCCATTCTTCTTTGCAATATGTTCAATACCTTCGATTGCACGCCTTGTAGTCTTCTTTACCACTTCGTCATCCTGGGCGTTGGGCCAATTTACCGTAAAACTCACGATCACGAGAGGTCCATCGATATCTTGTAGTCCCAATTAGTCTGCGTAGAAAACCCAGTGGGTGGGTAATACACCTCATTGGGTATCCAATGGGTGGGTAGGATTTCTAAAAACCTATCCCATTACCTATGGGTAATCCAAAATACTATGGGTTACCTATAATCCAATAGGTAATGGATAACCCAATAGGTAATGGATAACCCAATGGGTAATGGATAACCCAATAGGTAATAGGTAATTTAGTGGGTAATAAGTAATTTAGTAGGTAATAAATAGTAATTAGTATTATAAGGTATATTGTTTAAGATTAATAATAAGATTAATAGAATATTCTTCAATTCTCAATTCAGAAAACTATTTATATTTATTAAATATATTATAAAACCTTTTTTGATTTCTTTTTTTATTGAATCTATTAATTATAGTTTTATTATCTTCAACTCATTACTTTTTCGAATTATGGCTTGATAAATCGGATTGTATAGCTTGATCTTCTATAGTGATCTATAAATCATTATAAATTATTGAATCTTTATTTTCTAATCTTTTATTTATTTGATTTGATATATCTTACTCGACTTTATAATTAATTTAAAAAAGATATTATAATGTTCTGATTAATAATATATTTCTTTATAGTTAATAATATTTTCAAAACTTTTTTTATATTATACATATAATATTTGTATCTGATTCTTTATCACTAATATAATTCTTTTGATTCTAATTATTAAATTATTTAATCTTAAAATCAATCTTATTTTATAAATTCGTAATTTCGACTTCGATTTCCTCTTCAATTAAAGTCATAAATTCTTCAATAATTTATATAATATCCTAGAATATATAATAGCCTCTATTTCTATTTAGAATCTCTTTTTATGATTTCTATTAATGATGAAAAAGGAAAATATTATTATAAATAATTTCTAAAATAAGTTGTTCATATTGATATAAATATAAATTCCGAGTATAATTGAATATTCGTTTTATATCAACCCCTATTATTGGAATATAGAGGAAATCCCTAGTTATTCTAGTTAAACCTGAATAATTATATTCTTTTATTTTTTAATGAGAAAGAATAGTTATATTAGAAGAAGCTAATAGATTATTAAAAATATAATTAATAGAAAGATTAATAAAAAGATTTATGAGAATATAATCAAGAATCTATTTCATTTATAGTAATTTGTTGAAATCTATATTATTTAAAAATATTCCGATGAAATTGTTCCAAAATAATTATTAGATTATCCTTATTTGAATCTTATAAAGCTTGAAGTTCAATAATTCTAGATGACGAATATTATTAATATTCGGTTTCTTAAAGTTAACGAAATTGTACTTCGAATTCAATTTGCTAATCCCTATTTTAATAATTCAACCAATAAGAATTTAAATTGAAAACAGTTGTCTTCGAAGCTGAATATAATAGAGCTCCTATTGTATAAATACTATCAAGATTATTATACATATTGTTATAATATTTATTCAATTTTTTCTCTACTTTATTAATAACCTTTATTAGTTTTTCAATCTATAAATATTTCATTTTTTTTTTAGTTAAATGATAACGATTTTCAATCAGATGCTTATATAAATTATTGTAAATATTTAATGTATATAGTAAAATGATTTCTTTTGTTTTGTTTATATGTGTAGTATAGAAATTGAATAAACAAATAAGATTAATAAGATATCCAATTTGTTTTTATTCTGTTTTTAATAAAAAAAATATTCTTATATCAAAATAATCCTAATAGTATTTATTGATTACATTTCGAAGATATACTGTATATATCAATATGTGATAAGTCGAATCCCATTGAATTGAAATATCTATTAAAAGATTAATTGGCTTTTTCAGCTTTGTCTGATTATTTCTGATAAGTTTTTGTTGAATATTTAGAAATCTCAATCGTTATTATATACTAAAATTCGAGAGTATAGTTAGTTTTTGAATCTAGATAAGGATTAGTAGAAAGATTAATAGATAAATCAAACTATTTATTTTCGCGAGAATAAAAGGAGTAGTATTATTTTCAAGTAAACAAATTCTTTTTAGATCATTTGTTTCTATATTATTATTTCAATCTCGAATAAACGTTTTGTTAATTGGAGTTAAACGAATTGATCCAAGAAGTGCTTTTAAAGTAAGTTAGATAATATATGCTAAACAAGGTATATATTGAATATATTTATTCAGAAATCGATCTCTATTAAATACCTCCTCAAATTGTTGATTGATTTCTTTTATTATCTTGGTATTATTAAATATATTATTAGTAGTAATCGAAATAATCTGATTAATAATATTAAACTTGTTGGTAATATCTTTTACAACTTTAGTTAAAGCTTGTTCTAAATGAATATTTATTAAACTTTCGAATCCAATAAGCTCTTCAATTAATTCCCAATCTTTAGAAATATAATGAATTAAGATTTCAAGAAAAAATAATCTGTTTGTATTAGACCAAGCATCTAAAGATAGAGCAATCTTACTTCCTTTCACTATTCTTGAAAGTAATATATTCTTTTCAAGATTTTCGATTTGGGTTGTTAATTGTTTTCGAAGTATATATGCAGAGGGAAGAGGAAATCCAGGATTTTGTATTTGAGTAAGCTGTTGTTATTCTTTATTTTCAATAGCTCGAAAAGGTGCTTGTAAAGAAATAATTGTTTGTAGAAGTTGATTATGAAATGCTTCTTTTGTAAGTTGTTTTGGTAAATCTATTTGAAAAAGAATTAGCTTTTTATTAATATTTCTATTAATTATTTATTATTTATTTTTATAGCAGAATATTCATCTATCCTTTTTTGATGTTTATTTCGAAGAGCTGCTTTTCGATATGTATCATTTTGAAAATATTTAGATAATGTATTGGTATTAATATTCTTAATCTCAGAGTGATTCAATTCTTTATTATATTAACGATATATTAAAACTAACTCTTCAATTCCTTTATTTGCAGTTTGATTATATTTAGTTTAATATATTGATTTATGAGTAATTGAATTTTAGTGAATTTTCTTTATTAAATTAATTGAGTTATTGGTTTGGTTATTGAATTATTAAATAGTTTTCCATCATTCAATAAAATCGATATAAACTTTTTATATCCATTTAAAAAACCTTCTATCTTTTTCATATAATTCAAAAGACAATTCACAAGAAGGTGAAAAACGAAAAGAATTGAATAACTCAGAATCAGAAGTATTTGAAAGTTGACTGGAAGATATAATAAAGTTATTCAAATAAATTTCAATATTTAATAAATTTTCGAAAATAAAATCTATTTTTATAAGGAATAAGAGTATTAAGTAGAAAATTAATAGAAAACTTAATAGAAAGTATATAATAGAACTTTAATTTGATTATTCTATATTAAAAGATTAGTTTTAATTATAGAAATTCTCAATAAACTTCCTATTAGCTTGAGTGTTAGATAATATCTGTAGATTTGTATTCGCAGATAGAATTAATTGTTAAAGATCCCATAATTCCTAATCAATTTTCTTATTATAAATCAATCTTCTTGTATTAATATATTGTTTTCGATTATTTTCTGGAATGAAAAATCTTGTATTATTTATCTCTTTAATAGATTCTGGTTATCAAGATGTAGGATTAGGAAGATCAATTTAATTATCTATTTCAGAATTATTTATAAAATAAATTATACATATTCTCTAGAATGTTTTTTTAGGATTTGTAAAGAAAGTTGTAGGTGATTTTTATATTAAAGTTTTTTTAATAAGGATTAATGGATTAATTGAAAGATTAGTAAAAAGATTAGTAGAAATGGTATATTATACTCTATAGCTTTCTTATATTCCTTTTTCAAATCATAAAGTTTATTGAATAAACTAAATTAATTAGATTTTTGAAATAAGATTCAAAAATGGGAATGTAAATTTATAACTAAAATTTGTATATATTTTTTATCAATTTGCCTTGTTTCTTTTATAATTGATAATAAAAAGAAAAGCATTTAACCAAATTAATCAATTTATATAAAAAGTAATACAAGGAATAATTCTTACCTTAATCCTTTTTGGATTTCTTATCAACTAAAGATAGAAAAGGCCTTTACAATATCCTTCGATTTCCTAGATTTTTTAAATAATATCTTTTCAACACTTTTTCAAGTTTTTTGTTAATATTGAAGTAGCAAATACTTGTATTTTTAATAAAGATTAGTTTCTATTAATCTTTTTATTAATTATATAATATAATTTATCTCTAAAGGATTTTGGGCATTGTAAGCCAAAAGTGCTTCTCTTTTTTCAAACTCTTTATTATTCTTTTCTTTCTAATTATATTCTTAATTGAAATCTTTATTATCTTTTTATAAAGTTTCATATATTCTATTATATTTTTTTTATATTTAATATCCTTTTATATATTATTATTATTATCTATAATAGCAAATTACTCATTATAATCTTCCCAATCTAGAGATATAGTAATACTTTTCTAATTATTGTTTTTCATTGCTCTAATAATCAGATTAATAGAAAAATTAATTGAATAAAAATATATATATATTGTTTATGCTGAGTTTCAATATTACAAATAATCAATATTTGATATTGAATATTTTCAGAAATATTAATAAATTCTTATATTGTTTTCAATTTCTTTTTTGTATAAATAATAGTATTCTGATCTTTTGCCTTAGCCTTTTCAATTTGTTTATAAATAGAATTATTTTCTAAAACCTTATTCCTTTTACACACTTTTATTGTATTAGAATTTTGTAATAACTTCTCTTATGCTTTTCGCTTTTCAGATATTATAAAGATTCTGGATTAATAGAAAAATTAGAAGAATCAAAGATATTTCATTACAAAGATAAGATTTTATAATAAGAAATCAAAGAATATTATTTATTAGAATAATCGAAAAGCAAAAGAGATATAAGAATTGAAAAATGACAATATAATAATAAATTTTGAAATATTTGTTTTTTTATTTCCAAGATAACAATCTAGATTTTAAGACATTCATATAAAATATTATATAATACAAACAACTTTTTTTTTCTAATTTCATTTCTTTATTACAATAACAATAAATTATTCAAAAGATATAATCAGATATATTCATTAATTTTATTCTATTAATTTATTTACTAATTTTAATAGAATATCAAGCATTTAGAATTGTTGTCGACCACTTTCAAATAAACCAATACAATCTATACAAAAGAAACCTATTTATAAGAAAATTCTAAAGAGAGTATATCGCTTCAAATTAAATAATAAGTTGATTAATAGAAATATTAATAGAATAATATACTGAATCTGATTTCTAGCAATTACATTATATAAAATCAGAAGATATCAAAAAGGCACTGAATTATTAATCCAAAAACTTTTTTTTCAATATTTTGTTTGAAAGATCATTTAGGATTTAATCCTAAGAGTTATTTATTAGCAATCAATTGTATTATTGGCTTTACAAGAAGTTATTGAAGTATATTTAATTAAAGAGTTTGAATATAAGTTTAATTTAAGCTTTTGGTTTCTATTAAGTTTTCTATTAATTATTTAATTTCAATAACAAATCTTACAGTGATTCATACAAAACGAATTACAATTCAATAAAAGGATATACTTTTGATTCGAGCTATACATAATAATATTTTAGGATATTTATATATTAGTAATCATTATGCACATACAGATTAAATTGATTATCTTAATGCTTTTTCTACAAATTCATACATATATTTTCTTTTAAAAGAATTACTGAATATTATGAATACAATGAAACACTTTCCCATCTCTATAATAGAAATATAATCGAAATATAATATAAAAAAGGTGATTAATAGAAATATTAATAGAATTCTTTATATATACTATATCAATACTTGATAGATCCTAGATTTTGGATTACCCATTGGATTCTAGGTTATTCATTGGGTTCTGGGTTACTCATTAGAGTCTTAGCAATCTATTGGAGTCTTAGCAATCTATTGGAGTCTTGGCAACCCATTGGGTAACCTATGGATGGGATATCTATTTATATTATTACCCACCCAACCCATGGGGTCCCAATAGATGGGACGTTAGATCGAAAACCCGACCCATGGGGCCCCATTTTACAGCCTAGTCCCAATGGATTCGCATCGCCTTTGCGTACCCAATCTGGTAACAATGGTTGCATAACCAGCGTCCAGACCAACCCTTTCACACTTTGCAGTGAAGAAACAGCGTCCTGATACACAGCGTGTGTAGCGGTGAGTGTAGTGATGTCATTCCTAATAGTTGTCGTAGCCAGTACTTGGCGTTTGCCGGGGGGATTAAGAGCGTTCATTTCATCGGTCGCACTCGTCAATGCGCGCTGTTTACACGTGCTCCAAAAACGCCACATCGATGAAAAGGGTGATCTTTTCCAATATTCTGGCCATTTTCCCCAGAGGCCTTCGTGTATATTAGGTTCACGGAGATAGCTTGAACGCCTAATGGCTGTACATAAGTAAAGCATGCCAAAGGACCAGCAGCATGGTGATCCCAATCAACTCGATTCACAATCTCATGGAAGGCAGAAATGACTTTGCTAGTTTGAGAACTAGGCATGTAAAAAAATCCGCTCCAGATTTTGGTACTGGGAAAACTGCGGGCCGTGAAGCGAGTAACGATACCGAAATTATTTGAACCTCCTTTGAGGGCACGCCAGAGATCAGGATTCTGGTTGCGGAGGCTGTGGTAAGGGTTCCTGATGCGAGGACGATATCGTAGCTGATCATATTGGAACATACTAGCCCAAATTGAGGACAGAAGAATGAGAGACCGCCTATGTTTAAGATGTTAAAGAACCGTTCCAGATATCGAACAATCATAACTCACCTCCCAGAGTCAACCCGCCAACTCCCACAGCAGAATTTCTCCCACCAACAACAGCAAGCCCCCTCTCATCCAAGACTTTCGAAACATCCATCCATCTACATCCGGCTCCGATAATCACACTTGATTCATCGTTTTCCTGAGAAGGTATAACTTCGTTAAAACAACTAAGGTCAATAAGAACACCTCCTTCAATACTCGCAGCCCCGGCAACACAAGAATGGCCGCCACTGCGGATAGCGAATAACCCCCCGGAGATGTGCTCGCCGCCGACTTGTTGCTTTCTCCTTTCATCATACTTGCGTTTGATTATAGTGACAGCTGTACAAAGTTCCTCATCATTGCGGGGACGAACAACACATGCTGGGTTTACTTCACATTCTTGCTTTGCCCAGTATCCATCCACTACCTTGTTGAAAGTAGTGACACTTTGTGGTAGAATAACACTATCAGGAAGAGCTGCTGCGAGAGTCTTGCTGATTCTCGTGATTTCTGGGAAGATTGGATTGTCTGACCGCTTTGAAAATAGAAAGCGACGCATGAGGAAAATGGATGTAAGTATCAGAAAAGCAGTCAAATACGCGGTAAGTATTTGAGAAACCATGATTTTAAATCTGGGAGAAATGAATGGTCGAAAATTTTGTCTCGCAAGTCAAAGACCAACATTTGTCAGAGGAAAGATGTGAATAGATGCATGCGGCGCAGCACGGCAATTGCCAGCCAATGAGTATCCACCAACATTTACGTACAGAGTTCCACCACCAGTTAAGTAAGTGTATGCAAATCAAGGTACTCAAGCACGACCAAACAGGGGCATCTCCCAATTCTCTGCTCCTGCGAAACGTCGCAAACACATTCTTAAGTTTGGAGATATTGTGATTTCTCGTGATTGAACCACACTGGGAACAGGAATCGGGATCGGAGTACGCAGAAGACTTATCTTCATCTTCCTTGCTCATCATCTCTTTAGAAGAGCTACGTTTAAAGATTTTTATGATCAAATAGATAGGTATCAATCATTGCGTGAGATTCTTGCTTTCGCTTGTTGATTCGAACACTTCAAATCTCTGTCCTGTTTCTTGCCATCATTCGCTATTGTCTTTCTGCATATTGTCGACCAGTCTCTATCGTTGAGGGCTATGATTGACGTCAGTATTTTGCGACACGAATTCCATTTTAAGAACAATTGCATAATTTCGAGTCATCAGAATCGAGGGGTAGTGTGCCTGAGAATAGATAATCTCAACATATTCATCTTGTGGGAAACTTATCTAGACACTTGTAAGATGTGATATCATTTTCAAGAGATTCAGTTGTATTATGCTGCGAAGTTTTGCTCTCTACCGACAAAGCAGGTCTCGACGGTAGTGCTTGATCAGAAAGTGCTTTTTGGACCCAGAGTAGGTGTTTTCATACCATCGCCAGATGTCAGTTCGAATAGCATCAGGTCGAGTAGCACTAGGTTGATTGGGAGTAGAGGGATTCAAAACCGACTGACGATCAAGTTCTCTGAAAAGCTTTTCGTTGATCTCGCGAAGCAATACGAGCAGTTCATCATGCTCAGCGGAATCTGAGCTGAGTAAGCTAATTCTTGAGGCAGTCTTCCAATCGGACATTCTTAGTCGAAAAAAAAGAATTGAACTGATTCAGAGTTACTGAAATGTCAAAGTAATGAAATTATCGCCGCAGCCCAGGGAAAGCAGTGATCATATAATTCTTTAACAGTTGCAAACACTACGCGAATAACCGCCGACTTTTTCAAGGATCTGACACTCTGCCTACACGATACATTTCTTTGCTTCCAATCAAATAAATATTCAACGAACTCCTGAAACTTTTCCCTGAGAACTGTCTCGCAACATTCCAGATTTGGAAAACGACCCCAATGTAACCATACCAAAAATGTGTTGCTTCTAAATTGTCAAAATAGTGAATGATTGGCTTATAGCGTCACCAGCACAAGTAGTAGAGTCTAGCTTCCCATCAGCGTTTGCCACAAGACAAGTTGCATTATTCCCGTTTTCGGGGGCAAGCAAAATGTCTGTTTGGCCTTCTGTGAAAGGGAACAGTTGCGAGTTTGTTACTAAACCATCTATGAAAAGGGTCAGTGGGCGTTTCTTTTAGTGATATAAAAGAGTTTCAAGGATACATACCGCCATCGGCTCTTCCCCCGCAAGAGAACATGATAACTGTATCGCCAGCAGCTCTTCTCGGGTCAAAGTTAAGACATCCTTGAGTCTGTCCAGAATTATTAGCATCTTGCTACAACCGTCTATAGAGAAAATAAGTACTCACCAAGCTGCTAACTACAAGCACTGAGCCGGCCACGTTGTTATGCTTTCCACTGGTAACTATATCCCAAGCTTGATTTTGGCTCCCATCACATGCTTGTAGAGTGATTGGAATCAAATTCTGTCTAAAGTCACCAGCAGTTGCATCAACGAATAGACATTGGCCAGTTGCATCTTTCAAAGCAACGGACGAAAAGGCCTTTACGGCAGTATTATCCAGTTCATTGGCTTCAGCTGCAGCAGAAGGGTCGAGTACACCTCCAGCACGGGATACGGGAAGAGGAGTCGTTGGATCACTGGTCGGCACAGCGGAGGCAGCTGCAGTGACGACCACTGATGATGGAAAAGCAGGAAAAGGCAATAAAGATGTGGCTGCAGAAGATATAAGGACAGCTGATGATGAAGCGTCTGCTGCGCATGAGGCCGATGGTGCAACAGAGCTAGCGATTGCTGGATCGGTGGAGGTACTTGAGGCACCGAAAGTAAACTTTTGGCTAGAATCAGATTCATCACAGGGAGCCTGATCGAGAACGTTCGCAGTAGTAACAGATAAACAGGTGCCTGGGGCATTTTCGGGAGAAAAAGTAAGTGGGCCAGCACTTCCATTGAATGGAAAGAGCTGCGAGTTAGTGACAAGCCCATCTAATTCAGGTCAGTAAGAACCAGGCGACTAAAGGAAATGAACAATACAAACCTCCATCAGCTCTACCACCGCAAGAAAACATAATGACGGTATTACCCGCCGCACGGCGAGGATCAAAGTTCAGGCAAGCTTGAGTCTGGAATCATTAGTCCTCGAAAAAAACGAAAAAGAAGCCTGATTTTGCCCACCAAAGTATTGACAACTAGCATACTACCTGCTACATTGTTATGATTTCCACTCGTGAGAACATCCCAAAGCTGCCCTGTACTGCCATCACAGGCAGCTATTTGAATTGGTGCCAAGTTCGCTCTGAAGTCACCGGAAAGTTCATCCACGAAGAGACACTGCCCCGATGAAGTCTAAATCTTGATTAGTACCCAAGAAACTAAGCCCAAAGCAGAGGAAGACTATACTGTGATCGGAACTGACGTGAAAGCTCTTGTTGCAGTATCATCCCGTTGTTGTGCTTCCTCAAAGGCAATTTGGTCAAGAGAAGCGACAACTCTTTTACGAAAGGCGGGGGAAGCAAAACCCTGTGTTGCTAAAAGTAACAATGAAAAGGAGAGATACATGATTACAGGTTGATATTTAATAGGGTAAAAATTATTGATTGCAAGGAGTAAAAAATATCTTGTACACTTGTTAAAAAGAATGGAAGACTGCCCAGCAGTTCAAGGAAGGTAAATTTTAAAATAGAGAATGAAGGAAGAAGAAATAGTAATGAAAGTAGATGATTAGAAATAATCGCAATTGAAGTTTGTGATGTGCAATGAAGCAGGAAACTTATGACGGTATATATTAACTTTACATACTTGAGTAACATTGCACCAGCGGTCCGCGAAACACTTTCTGTCAAAGGTCACAGCATATGAATTTTAGAAGCAAAGATACTTGGTAATTAGGACTTCACCAAGAATCCCTGTCAGGGTTATTCTTAACACGGAATAAGCAGAACATCAACTTCACCTGAGCAAACATGCAAGTAATGAAACCACATGCGTCGCAAATCTTGTTCCCGTGTAGCCGTTTTATTTGGCGGTTAGAAGGCCAAGTCTCGGGTCAGGTATCGGGAGAATCCGTTTGATCTGCGCTGGTTGATCTCATCATTCGTCGAATGCTGATGGTTCATCTGATCTTCGTTCCGAGTTTAAATTTCAGATGGTTCATGATTTTTGAAAAAAGGAAGATCTGTTCTTGTTAGTTCCCCAAAAAGATTTTGACAAACGCCCTCAATTTCAGATAACCGTCGAAAGGAGCTTGGCGGCCCTGGCATCAGCTCCTGCACGTCAAATCAGACGATTGGGATGTCTAATCGCAAGGGCGGTTCATTCGTTCGCCAATTCATTTGACATATCTCTAAGCCAGAGATCAGACTGGGACGCAATTCTACTTCATGTTATAGCGCTCGAAGCTTGGTTAGCATTAGAATGAATTAGTACTGCATAATAGGTTTAGACGGCACAGAATTCAAAAGCTTGGAAGAGTAAATCATGGACAAATCAGAAGATTCGTTGGACATCGTAAATTGTCTTTCATAATTCATGACGACTTGGTATTTTACATTCCCACGCGCTTTTAATGCATTATATCTAATCTTCATCCCAGTTCTATCGCAATCAGTCAGGGTTATCGTTAATGAGAAGATTGTGAACTTACAGGATTTGGTCCTGGAGGCTTTGGTCCACCAGCTTGTCTAGCAACAATAATTTGATCAACAGAGAGCACAGTTCTTGCGGCTTCGGTAGCAAGTTTGATAGCCCAACTCTTTGAAATCATAAGATCTAAAATACCCTCTTGCTTTGCATCAAGAGTTCCGGTGTCATCTTCGTTCTATTGCGAAGTTAGTATAAGTCTGACGAGATGATACCAACAGAACTTACCTCGATATCAACACCGGTATTCCAGTTATCGTGCTTGTGGTGAGCAGTATAGAGTCTGCTTAATGTCTCTGTGGCATCAAGACCAGCACTTTCTGCAATGGTTCTTGGAATAACTTCGAAAGCCTCACCAAACTTGCGAATGGAGTATTGTGCCAATCCAGGAGTCTTGTCACCAAATGCTTGTATCCTTTCAACCAATTGAATCTCTGTAGCTCCGGCACCCGGCACGAGTCTTGGATCTCTTGTGATAGCCTTAACGACGTTAACACCATCATCAACAGCACGCTCGACATCATCAAGATGATTCATTGTTGCTCCTCGGAGAACTAAAGTGGCAGTTTTTGTGGTTTCGTTCTCTTGTCTGAAAACTGTAACTCTATCTCCACCAATCTCGAGGGTCTCCACAATATCAACGCTTCCCATCTCATCAGGCATTGGTGCTCCAAGTCGAGCTAGTGGAGTAGCACCGACAACTCTACATAATCTTCTGAGTTCAAATTTGCTGAGAATGCGGATGACCAAAATACCGAAGCGGTTGAGGTAATGCATGGCGAGTTCACCTACGGTAGAACCAGCAACGACAACTCGTAGACCGGAATCGTAAAGCTCCTTAATGGCAGTCTCCAACTGGTTCTCTTCTCCCTTTGTGAAATCTAACATCTCCTTGGCGTTATGTAACAGAACGGTACCCTTGGTCTCTGTTTGACTGATGTCGATTGGGCATGAGAATACACCAACCTTTGCCCTGGTGGCCTTCTTGACTGATCCATCTGGTTCACGGCCGAAAACCATACCCTTGACAACCCTACTTTGTTCTAAGCTTCCTCCCATAATCTTAACGACTCGGATGTTATCGACGTTGAAGTTGATTGGGTTCTTTGGGAGAACTGCCAAAACAGCTTCGGCGACCATGTTTGCTAAGAAATCCTCGTTGCCGTTTTGTTTGCTTGCAATAACAGTTCGAATAGCTTTGCTGAGTTCGGTCTGCGATCGCATATCCTCTACTTTGTCCACTACTAAGTTCTCCAACTCTTCCAAAGCAAACTTCTGTGCTCGCTCGTAGCCTATAACAATATCACTAGTTTTTAGTCCCATTCTTAACAGATCTTCGGCTTTCTTCAAAAGTTCTCCTGCAAGAACAATGACTAAGTTTGTAGCATCTCCCATCTCGGCTTCTTGTTGCTGACTGGCCATGACGATAAGCTTTGCTGCGGGGTGGACAACATCGAGTTCTCGAAGGATAGTTGCGGCATCTGATGTGAGGATCATCTTTTGCAGATGGTTAATGACAATCTTGTTTCGTCCATAAGGACCTAAAGAAGTTTGAACTGTTGAGGCAATAGTCCGGCATGCATCGATGTTACGAATAACTGCTCCATCTTCAGAATCATAGCTTTGGAGGGGGTTAGCTTTTGTATTTTGTATGGAATTTAGGGAGAAAGTCCTACTTTTGGTAACCTTGTTTGAAAAGGTTAGAGTTTGGGGCATTGGGGATATTGAGAGACATCTTGAAATGTGTTCAGTAGAAAGATCTCTTGCGTTGATATTATCCTTCCCTTCCTGCTCAGGGAAAAAAGTCGCGTCTATCTGCCTTTTTTGGTGGAGGGAGCGTGGATCTCGGCCTTATTTTATGAGGCATCAATAATTTTCCAACGCATGGCCAGGAGCTGTCATGCCATAGTTTACCCGACTTGAATAGCTTCATAGACTAAAGAACGAAATGCGATTTGAAGCTTAAATTTGAGACAACTAACACGATTACTATAAAATCGTACAGTCATTTCCATCATACAAAACTCATCGAAGCAATCATCGAATTTGCGCAAAATCCAAGGTGAAAATTCAACACAATCAATTTATCAGCTTCAGTAGTACGTACATTGTATAATCCATTCATGAGGCTTTAGAGCTATTAAAAGGACCCCAAATCCAGGTAGTGGAACGAATCTAGTGCTAACACCAACATTCAAGATTGCGCTCCACAACCGACATACCTCCTTCAACCACGTTTGAATCAGATCAATCGCCGTTAACATATCAATTCGAGAACTTCAGGTGTCGCATCACTGTGAAGCTCAGGGTAGTGGTTAATTCCCTTCGAAGCATAACTTCAACGTTATCTGTTGGACAACCACCATAAAATCAAAATGGCGTCCAACGGAATATCAAAAAACCCCCCAACACTTCCCCCATCGGTCGAAGAATCATACAAACGCAAATGTATTCAACTCAAGACTCGAATGAATGAAGTCGAAGAAGCCAATGATGCCGCACGTCTCAGGTTGTCACGAATGCGTCGAGCAATCAATAAAATGCGTCTGGAGCGAGCCTTCTTATTGGAACAAATGTCGAAACGAACGAGTACAAACGTAGAAGACTCAGAGGGTTCTCCGAGCCCACCTCCAACTGTAAGTTTATCTATATCTCTTCTTCCGCGTCCCTTTCTATATGATTGCAAACAGACATCTAACATAGACATTCGTAGCCTCAAGAAAAGCCATTGCGCACAAAGCGTGGTCATCGCAAACCCTCTTTCCTGAATACCCTCGGTGATCCAACCGTTCCTCTGCCCAACAGCTTAAACGCCAATCTCGCCATCTCACCTTCCTCCTCCTCCTTCTCTCATACACATCTCGAGATGCCGAGTAACCCTAGCCAAGGAACATTTAATAGCTTCAATACCTCCCTTGCCCATCCACAACCAATATCCCCTCGCCGCGCACTCTCCAATTCTACTCCTATGGGCGGTCGAACGCCGCACTCAGCCTCCCATTCCCCATCTATCCCCCCTTCTGGACCACCCAAAACGCCTGCATCAGGCTTCGAATTATACTGCCAAGAATTACGTGGGCCTATGATGGTACAACATAGACGTGGTATCAAAGAAGGAAACCTTGACATCGACCGTCTTTTGGCAACCGGATGGAGAGAAGCAGATGCTGCAACCACAGAGCGATACGAAAATCTATTCAAAGCGATGCAAAATGCAAAGAAGCTCGAGAACAGCACCCCCTTAGATGACGATGTAGAAATGGGAGATAGCGGTCGCGAAGAAACACCCAATGGCAACGGAGCCAATGGAGCCGGTGGCTTCACATCCGTGAACAGAAGCTAGATACAATCTACGGAGTTTACTTGGAAGTCGAGGAATGGAAAGGATCTGGATCAATGTTATATGCGAATGGGACAAGGGAAGGTCGAAAATGGTCGAAACTTGGCGTTAGGGGGCGTGAAGATGATTCAAGCTGCTTGCTTGCAATATTAGAACTATTTTTTGATTTTCTTGAGATGGAACGCTTCGTGCAGATATCTATCTGCATGCGTATTTAGTACTTCGATTCTTTTGGTGTAATATTAACTTCATACGATCTTACTATTTTTGACTTTACGGAAATGCCCCTTAGGCATATCCGAGAATAGACCCGAAAGTGTTCAGCTCATCAAACATGTATACTTTCGAGGAAATACTTGAAGGTATTGAGAAGGTACCCGTATCATCTTTCCTTCTTAAAGAATGCAATAGACTGCCAATCAACACCTCTCACTTCAGATTATATTTCACATCACGCCATAACAGACAATCTACGTGTATTCACTCGATCCTTTCCATTCTTACACCTCATTCTATCTACATATACAAGCCCCCCTCCAAAGCTATCCTTTCTCGCGAAATACAAAATCCCCATCTATCCAAATATCAAAACGCCCGTTTCCCTCCACGCCATGCATGCACGCACACAGTCCTTCAAGTACTATGTGATGTAATTATTATGTACAAGCTTGTAAGTTCCACCCCAAAGAAACCATTAGAAGAGAAAAGAAAGAAAAAAATAACGCCCACGTTGCCATATGATCAGATCTTGTGTACAAATATTTCGGATGTCATTCCAATGGTAAGATAAATTGGAATGATGGGCGGTGATTATGTTAACATTCCAGTAGGATGTTGTGTGTGGTCATGGTCATTGTATATGCTATGTTAGTTTCCTCTGCTCCCTTTCTAGCTTGAACTGTTGGTTGAATGATAGCTTCATTGCAATCCAACAATGATGGACTCTGGGGATTCAAATGCTCTGGAACATAGAAGTGACTTTGAACACTTGAATAATTCAAACATCAAATCAAATGTCTTCGTAGCCAAGTAGTCGAGAAGGCGAGTACGTAGTTCTGTAAATCATTCGCCAACTGACAGATCGACGACGATATTAAGAACTGCAACTAGAATTTCCACAGCAATCAGAACGATGACAACCCATTCTAGCTTCTCTCCATGTCTGTGACTGAGTTGATCCTTAAGAACTGCCAACAAGTCCGCGATGACGTCCAATCTCTCATTCAACAGTTTCACTCTCTGATCCATTTCTAGGTAACTTCTCACAGCTTGGTATATTGGTTCCAATTGCGGTTCTGACCAAAATAACTCAGGCGTATCTAGAATTGAACCATTAAGATGAATATTTATGCGGAGAATGAAGAGCTCGCCGATTTGCATGTTGATTCTTTTTCGTGGCAGGTCAATAGCTCCTGTCAGCGCAATTTGGGTAGGAATGTCTTTGTTTTCATCGATGGTGCTGTCTACTAGAGATTCAAAAAGCGAGGTCTGAATTAGATAGTTAGTACTTTAACGAAGATAGAATTCAAAGACGAAATACCTTAACACTTTGCGCCAAACCATGAGAAATTGCTAGTTTGGTCATGTAATTTCTCTTGTCCTTCAAGGTGATAAAATCGTTGTAAATCCTAGCTTGATACTCTACGGTGTAATAGAAGTTGAAAGACTCCATTTCCACATCGGCGGCTGCGAATTTGCCGCTCTCGAACCTCGCTATGTCCTTAAGGAACCGCTGCTCATCCTCTTTAGACATACCCCATATCACCACAACACCATAGCCAAATAAGAACACTTCGGGTGTATGGATTCGGGTATCAAAGTCGGGGTTGCTTTCTGATATAAGAGCTTCGGTCTCGTTCTCCATTTGTCGCTCCAAGATTTCTGGGAGAATATGGTTAGCGGGAGAATGGTCACCATTGCTGATAGCAACATCACCGCCATTGGTATGCAGGTCTATGAGGTCGTCTCGACGTTGTTTATTGTTGTCTTCCACCTCGATAACACTATCTGAGTGTCTTCGCTCCGTCAACTTTACCGGCGCGCTATGTACCTCCATGTCCCGATCCGAGGGCGTCTTTCCATGGTCTTTACCGTATCTAAATGGTGTGTATATACATTCATCAAATAATTTTGGGTTTGCTCCCTTCGTCTTCTTGCCCCGACCATTCAGGAAGCGCATCACATTTTCCAGTTGATATTTATTAGCAGTACAGTATGCAGTCACTCGAGGCAACCGGGCGCGATCGGCCTTCCCCAGCCTTGCAGCATCTCTACGCGCTGTCGGGTCTTTGATTCGTGTAAATTGAGAATAAACGTCTCGTCCGCTCTCTTCGTCGGGTCCATCTGCGCCAACCTCCAAATCTGGGAGATACTTAAGCTTTTGTGTAATCTTGCTGGCCCTTTGAGGGCCTATCTTTGATGCTGGGTGCATTGGCACCTGAGGGGATCCATGACTGTTTCGACGTCGAAGTTTGCTATTGAGAGAAGGTGGTGACGGGGCTATTCTAGGCGGTTGTGTATATTCATTGGAATCAGTTGTCCTAAGTGTTTGCGCAGGTTCATTCATGCCGATTGTCCTGATAGTTGGATTGTCATTGAAGGTAACATTCCTTGGGGCTTTCTTGGAGGTATTCGTAGGACTGAGAGCTTGTTGGTCGAGAAGAGGTGTGTGCTCTGAGGGGCTGGCGCCGGTGAAAGCCATAGGAGCGTCAGTCGTGTGTATTAATTCTATCTCTATCGACAAGAAGTTGAAAAGAAGGATTTCAAAGTAGAAAGTTATATGTGCATAGAATTGATTGATGTATTAATGTACCTAGTAGTAATTCATGAAGTTAAAAATTTACATCTCTGAAATGACGTTTATTTTCTATAAGAGGAAAGCAACATTCGGGCAAGCTTTCATCAACAAATCGTGAGATCCGTGCGGGGGCGTTAAACCTCATTCGGAAATGCTAGCATATCCATCAGAACCAACATACCGGATTTTGATATCAGCGGTACGGCTTGTTACTACCCGCCAGATTTTGATTTGGTGAGTAGTATACGCAATCGATATTCACTTTGTATTCGAAGATGACGAGCTCATTCAGTCATTATGAGATTCCAACCTCAAAGCGGCGGTTTCAACAACCCTGTGCCACTACGGGCCTCTCTCGAGTGAAGCATGGCAGCAATCATCACGGGTTTGTGGGTTCATTATAAGGGTGATAAGGACATGGTTACTTTCTCCCATTGGTAGCTTTTATCCCTATGGCTGAGGCTGTGTTTCAAATTGCATATCTCAGCCTCTGACAGTATTACCAGCTGATTTAAGCCCTTAAGATATTTCACAGATTCCTGTCACTTCAAGTTCCAGGTGTATTCATTCTAGAATAATCACTATGTCTGGAGTTGAATTTATCGCTGTCCTTGGAATTGCTTCCAATGTCATAGCAGTTGTGGATGCCTGCACTAAGATACAAAATCGTATTCAGTCATATCGCCAAAACACTGCTTTTCGCGACTTATCTCTTCAGTTGCCTTTGCTTATCTCAACCATCGAGTCTTTGAGATCGCCTCAACGTTGTGGTCTTCTAGATTCTTCAACCGAAAAGGCATTGGTTCGTGTCCTGGAGGGATGTCTTCGTCAATTGCAAACTCTGGAGGGCTTGATCAAAGACTTGACACCTAGTGACACAGCATCCAAATTCCAGAAGACTTGGAAAGGAATCAGAAGTTTTGGCAAAGATACTAAAGTGCGGGAGATAGTCGGTATTCTGGCAGAATACAAGTCGACTATTGCATTGCACCTTTCTACCGCGCATGTTCACATCACTACAAAATCCGGAGCATCGTTGCCCGACAAAACATCGTACTTTGATGTTCCTCAGTCGAGAGTTTCAAATTTTGTTGGCCGAAAAGATATTTTGAATCGAATTCAGACAGCATTAGAAGCTAGCCACAACGACCCTTCAATTGTCGTTCTTACTGGTGTGGGAGGCCAAGGAAAAACTCAGGTTGCTCTAGAATTTAGCCACCAGCACATGAAATTCTATAAAGGTGTGTTTTGGATTGATGCGTCATCGCAGGAATCCGCGTCTCGTGGATTCGAGAGAATTTTGAAGACAATCGATAGTTCTGCAGTTCTTGTTGGTGGCGAGGAAATTAAATCAGCTGTGAAAAGTATCTTGTGTAATTGGAAGGAACCCTGGCTATTGGTCTTCGACAATTACGACGATCCAAAATCTTTCGGTGATTTGCCATCCTATTTTCCAAACACCACTGCTAAAGAAAACGCCATCATCGTGACAAGCCGTCACATATCAAGCGGTAGACTTGGCAGTCACCTGAAGTTAGATGGACTGAACGAGGAAGAAAGTGTACAGTTATTGACATTCAGATGCAATTCAGTCTCAAGTTCTGAGGATGATTTAATTCAGGGAAGGGATATAGTAAAGAAATTAGGATACCTCCCGCTTGCTATTGATCAAGCAGCAAGTTACATTTCAATTCGCCATCTTCCGCTTCACATATTTTCAGACCACTTTCAGCGGCGAAGGGAATTCATACTGAAAGATACTCCGCACTCTTTGTGGGAATATCAAAAACGTAGCTTGGCCGATTTACAAGAAACTTCGGAGCATTTATCAGTTTTTACCACTTGGGAGCTGTCTTTCGACCGGATTTCTGGCAATGATGAGGAGAGGAACCGAATTGGCGAATTCTTAGCCCAAGCTGCATACTTCAGCCCAATGAGTATCAGTGAATCACTATTCAAAAATTTTGATGTCTATCACAACAAGTCTCCGGGATGGAAGTCTATTTTTTCCACTCAGGGCTCTTGGGACTCTTTCAGGTTTCAAGATGTTATTGTCGGCCTTGTAAATCTTTCAATCATTCAAAACATGGAGATCACGAGTGATGAGGTTCGATTTTCTTTTCATCCATTAGTAAAGGTATTTTTCTTTTTCAAAACACGTTTAAGAACGAGCTGATAAATCTCAGGATTGGTTGCAACTTCGAGAATCTGTAGAGAGACGCCGGACGTATGTGAGCCTTGCGATCGCATTAACAGCATCTTTCATTCGAAAACCTGACATAGAACTGCTTTCCCTGCAAAAACGACAAGAGTTGCTATCACATATCGATGCCTGTATCGAGAACAAATCCTCTTTTTTGACTGATCCGCAAAGCGTGATAGAAAACGGAGGCGTCGTCGAAGGATTTCAAACCACTTTTGCTACATTTTATGGGCAGCATGATAGAAACAATGATGCAGAACGTCTATTCATACATTCTCTTGACATACAAATTTCATTGCTGGGAAAAAACAACATTGCGACTCTTAGTACTATGAATAACCTCGCGGCTATGTATCTCGATTCGAGAAGGTTGGAAGAAGCTCGGCCTCTACTTTATCAAGCATTAGAAATCAAGCTTACCATGCTTGGTCCGCAACATCCACGGACGCTCAACACAGCCAGCAATCTTGCAAATCTCCTTGTTTTACAATTGCACTTTGATGCTGCGACAGAAATGTACGAAAGAACCTTGGTAGGGTATCAAAGCCTCTACGGTCCCGTCCATAAGACTGTGGTAGAGTCACTGAATAATTTGGGTGAGGTTGCTATGAAAAGAGGGAATTTCTTGGACGCGGAGAAATTGTTCCAAGAAGGTCTCGAAAAACTAGAAATACTGGGCGGTGGAGGAGAAGATGGTCTAACACTATATCTTAAGGCAAATATAGCTTTAGTCTACAAGCTTCAACATCGATACCAAGAAGCAGAACACTGTTATCATTCCATAATCCAAAAGCGAAAAGCCCTTCTTGGGCCCAAGCACTCCTCCACATTACAATCTATGTGTGAGCTGGGAGATGTCTACTTCGCATTGGGTCAACTGAAGCTTGCCGGTGAATGGTATATTCAGGGCTGTGCTGGCAAAGAGCGCGTTATTGCAGGGACAACTTCTTACCGCAACCCCGAAGAAGAAGCCGAGAACTTGCATTTAGGGTTTGGGCTACTAGCAACTCTAAACGATCAAGGAATACCAGAAAATTCGCTTGATACTGAAGTTGCTTGTATCGACCGTCGAGGACCTAGCATTTTAGATGACTCTATCGAGAGGTTGGAAGTGAACATGCCAAACGATCCTGGGATACACGTACCACATGGAAAAACTTCGTCATATCTCGGGCTAAGAATTTCAAAACCGGATAGGGCTCAATTCCTCGCTCCATTAGATCGTGGCGGAATCCCTGTTATGCAACAGGCACCATCGAATAACGTTTTCTCTACATCCATTGAGCCATCAATCAACACACAAGAACTCAGATGGAAAGAGGCGGAAACTCCTTCAAATTTTAATCTGCTCTCAACGCCTGATGGTGTTGTGAACAAAGCATCTTTCAATTCTGTTCCAGCTTCAGAAACGACTGACCATCTGGTTTCAAACGTGGATCGTACAGGAAGGGCATTGAGAAACAAGCAGCTTGCTACAGAACGTCTAAGCTCGATTTTCTCGATCTTGGGAGCGCACCCGTCGCCAATAAGAAAGACAACCCCGGATACAGATCGAAGAGGAAGGCAGAATAAATGCCGTGCCTGGCCTGACGAAGAGTGTCTTTCAAATGTTAGTCAATTCAATGCAGAGCATAACGGTGCAGTTCCACCGAGTCTGGCGTCGATTACTAGCGCGCAGATTGATCGCCAAAGAAACCTTAGTCTCAATTGAGACGCTAGTGATAGAATAGACAGATCGATCGAGTCTTGGGATCTGTCAGGATCCCTCATAATTCACTGGAGACACCACCGACAGGCGGAGCTCGAGTCCGATATCTTTACCGTGTCCAATTTTCAAACTCAGCGGCTTTCTTTTTAGAAAAGTCTCAGCCGCAACGGAATTTACTCAAGTAATCTTTTATAGCAGTGAGCATCTGTTACTGTCCAGCTGTTTGAACCTCTTCTGGAAGATTATCATGTTCACAAAAGTTTAAATGAAGTTATTCTGAAGGTATATACTGGACACACGCTGCTAGTTTAGCCCAGGAATCTTTATTGACAGACCGTGATGAGATCATGAGCGTATGTGTAGCAAGAGCGAGAATTTATCTTATCAATGAGCTGTTATAATTTTACTTTTAAGTAAGAGCCGGAAACATGACACTTTTTCAGACCCAGGGTTTTGCCATTTAGTTACAATCTCTATTGTAGGGGACTGTGGATATTGAGCTGAAGACATATCTGTACTGCTGTATGGAGGAAAATATTCAATCATGATACTCATGATCGATGTGAAAGAAGTCACTTTTTGAGAACCTCGCGAATGCTTCAACAAGCAAAGTTTATTCGAGATCATAACTTCTTTGTACCGAGACACGACACAAGATCATGCATAATTTGACATGTTGACAAGGAAAAGGAGAAAGAAACACCTCTGATTTGCTCGTTCTCTTCCACCCCCTTTCGCGCGATATAAACTTTATTGAGCCACGCCAACTCTTCCACATCAATTTGAACCACTGGCAGAACCCATTACCCGTACGCTCGTTGTTACAATCAAGATGCTCAGACTCAAGTATGCTTCTCAGATCTCCATTTTCTCTTCTCGATCTTCTGAATTCAGTCTTCGTCCGCTGAGCCGAAATCCAATGCCCTTATAGCTCTGGCAATCCTATCTCATCCACCAAATAACTTTTTAAGTGCTCATCTTCCCATGGTAAAGTTTTACAGGGCCATTTCACATGTGAAGATGCGGCGTGGTCTTTGGCTAGATCAGGATACTTATCAAATAATTATTCCCAGTACAGAACATCTTCCATTCTAGCAAGCGGGCCAGCCATCATGTAATGGAAGATGGACTTTCCGGGCTGTGAGTCTTAAGGTAAAGACACAAAGAAAAATCCTGGTGGCAAGGCGTTTCTTGTGAAGGTTTTGAAGTATGGTTAGACGTTATCCATGATGTAGTTTTGGAAAGGAGGAATTTTGGGACCTGCGCCTAGAAGTCAAAACTCCAAAAGGTCAGACGGTATACGCAAAAGGCCCGCCACGATACCGGTATAGAACCAGGGCGCTAGCACTTGGAATGAAGCTGCATTCACTCTAGGGAGATGGATAGTTTGACTATTAACGACTGTGGCGCTTTCAAAAATATAGTCCCAGAAAAATGGACAGTGGAGATCAAAAAGATCCTGATGATGGAATTTTTTGGTCGGCCCACAGCTATCTTGATCATTCCATGACCAAGGAGCAGCATTCTACGCAAAGTTAGCAGGTGAACTCTGTATGCGGAAGGGGATTGACTTTTAGCTTACCTCGCAATCAGAGCTACATAAGCTTCTTCAGTTTTGATGTCATTATTAAATCCTTGACATTCAGATACCTTATTGTGTACCAACTGGTAATAGCTGCAAAGGCTTCCGCTGCCCCTCTCAAGAACCATATTCTCGTTGACATTCCGGGGTGGTGTGTTTTTGAATGTGAGTCTTCGCTGATCGAGGCGAGAATCACACAAAGGGAACGAAATCACAGGCAATAGAAAGAAATCGGCGATTGACAGGAGACTCAGCCATCTTCCGTCACCTATATGCCTAAATCAGAATACCTCAAGGGTGGGGTCTGATTGGTATGGTAAGAAGCTGCTGTAACGCAGCTAGCTGCCACCGCGGCGTTAATGAGATAGAACATGCGGAAGTCCCTGAGCGAAGATCAAACGGAGGCAGTGCCGTAGGAAAACGTGGATTGGTCCGGCAACTAGTCATTTTGAAAACGAAAGTAGGGCATTGCTATTATCAAACTAGCGCATGTTGTTGCCAGTTGAGATAATTTATGTGAAGAATGAAATATGGCACTCGAAAGAAGTACATGGTGGTTTCAGGTCGAAATGTAGAAGTATCGGACAATGGTATTTATACATGACTAAATTCATGAGTACCTATGTCAGGAGGCTTTGATAATTGTGCTGCAATGCCTATTCGAGAAGAACAGAATATGCTTTGCTATATTCATGACTCGAGTTAAGCCCGCCTGTTTCAGGAAGTTCTCGATAACTCCACCAGGTCGAAAAGGATTCAACCACAAATACGAAGCCAAGAGCTGCTGTCTTAAACTTGGGTCATGTCTTAATCTTATATGAATGCTCAAATGGACGTCATTACCCAAAATGTTGATGTAAGTATCTCTTTAGTAATCATGCCGCATGTCATGTAATCAATTACATGCTTGTAATCGCCCCCACAAGAGAGAATCACGATTATCTCATACTCACCGTGGGACTTGGAATGATGATTAATCTGTGAATAACCTCAAATTAGTCCAATATGGAATGTTTGGTTCGTACTTTGGTCGGCTTTTCTCAGTGGGCCAAAAGTAACTGTGGGGATTACTAAATGCAGCGTATTCAAACTCTCATCCTATCCTCTCTTTATCTTTAGAATAGACAGTACGAATTTGATTTGAAGGATATGCAGGATAGGCTAAATGAATAAACGCCCGGGATATAGTAGGTATTGGGATAGGATGGGAGGGATGAAGATAGAAACCCCTTTTTAAGAATCTAAAGTTTTTTTTTCAATCTTTTTTTTATTCTTGTTCTCATCTTTATTATTTCGATTTTGTCATTATTATTATTGGACTAAACAGGATATTTAGAAATGTATAGGATATGTGGCTTCCATCTGGGGCCTAGGATAGAATGGGAGGGTGTGGGGATGGAAGTTTCAATACGCTGACTATACGAAGCTCTACTAAGATCTGAAGTCTGCCTGAAGTCAACCCTGCTTTCTTGAGAGTATATAAACAGTCGAACTGTTTGTCGACTTAGCTATCGGTTTCCATTTGCATCTCTCATTTGAGTTGTTGTATTTGCTTGAAGTATTCATATTACTTTCACGGTCTTCATCTCTCTTGCCATCGCTCAAACTAGATATCTGCACCTAACACCGAGCACAACATTTTTTACCAGCAACCAAAGCTTGTGTATCAGATAAAAAGACACTCAGATTTTATTGCACCACTTATCCATCATGTCCGAGTCCAAAAACAAGGTCCGCGTTGGTGTTGGAGTTTTCATCCTCCACCCCTCTTCTTCCCCCTCAAACCCTCTCTTCCTAATGGGTAAACGACTTGTTCCACACGGCCACGACCAATGGGCTAATCCAGGGGGACACCTTGAGTTCGGCGAGACACTTGAGGAATGTGCTGTCCGGGAAGTGTTTGAGGAAACAGGACTCGTACTCCAGAAAGAGAAGATGAAATTCCTTACCGCGACGAATAGTCTTATGGAAGCAGGGCCCAGAAGAGATGGGAAGGAAGGGTTGGAGGGAAAGCACTATGTGGCTGTTTGGATGGTGGGGACTTGGGATGGAAAAGGAGAGGGGCCGAGGAATCTGGAGGGGGAGAAGAATGGTGAGTGGGAGTGGGTAGGGCTTGAAGAGACTAGGAGGTGGGCGGGAGTCGAAGGCATGCTTTTCCAGCCGGTGCTAGATTTGTTGAGAGAGAGAGAAGAGGTACTTGAGAGTCTTGTATAGGTGGCGCATTTGATTTTGGAGTTTGGGTCTTTTGTTGGGGTTGCTGAAGGTTGGAGTTTTGAATCGAGTTGGTTTGGGAGATGTGTGGATCGTAGGCTATTTCATTATATATACGTCTAAACTGTCACTACATAACGAATAGGGAATACACCATCACTTCAATTTGTGAAAATGACTATCATCGCGAGAAAATTGAGTGTTCTTCGGAGCATCAAATACGTCACAAATTTTGGACAGAGGCCCGAAACAGATTGACTCATTTGATGGAAAACAGCAATAGAACCATACAAGATAGCAACTCATACCTCGCCTAGATTTTGTAGCCTTGCAAATTATATGGTGAGTCAGGCCTAGCTACTTCGGGTAATATGGAACATAGGTTTCAAGCGCGAGTGATAAGTGATAGCGAACAATATCCTGTTGTAGCAAGCATCTCATCAAGCTACAAACAAACAACTTAAGGCCTTGGTTTTTCCCAAGGCGGAATATGCAATCGTTTCCCCTATTGCTCAACTGATAAACAATACTTTGAGGTGAAATGCAAAATATTTGTACGTATCACTAAGAAGTGAGGGGGGCGATGTTGTCGTCTACCTAGGAACGCCTTATCAATAAACCTAGTTGTTATTCCTGAACTAGTGGACGTGAAAACTACTTCAAATTATCCAGGAACCTTGACAGAGTTTCAATTACAACTCTTACTGCATTTGTCGGTATTTGATAGACATGGTATAGCCAATGATAAGGGCTGTAATGCGGAGGAGGACCTCGTGCTCAGAGTCATATTTAGATAGGTAGAAATTGAAGCGACAAAGATGCCATTATCCTGGCTGTTTCGATTCGTTCATTACCAAAAGGAAGAAAGTCTATTGGTATTGGGGGCCCAATCCATTGTAGGAAGTTAAATGAGGGGCCCAAATTCTGTCGGGTCACCGCAGAGCATTTGATTCGCGGAAGGGATATGGGAGCGGGTAAGAATCCCCACTCTGGAAATACGACGCGGTAAAGTTATAGGAAACATTGAAAAACAAGCAAATTTAAAGGTCCTCGATTACTTTTCATAAAGCGATATGTATGAAATACTTATAACACAAGCCAGTGGATAATAGATTCGGCAGATACGCCAGCTCTCTAGAAGTCTAAAGATTCCACGCTCTCTTGCATGATTAAGAACGTGACTATCAGTACACAGCCAGAGGCATGTCAAAGAGTGACTAAATGTACGATCTATTGGAGCAAAAGTGCATGTATGTGATGCAGCACATACGATAACTGCATAAAGGATGCCGAGATATTCCTGCTTTGGAGAAAGTCTACATGTCCAGCCGCGACCTGCAGATCTTGTAAATGCAGCCGGTCTTGCACTTTCTGTACTATCGACTGCATTTATGGAGATATCTAGTAGATCACAAGTCTTCCTTACCTCGTCGTAATTGAAGAGCCAATCAGTCAACTGTTCCACATACTTTCACCTGTACTTGCCCCCCTGCTGTGATTATAGTGAAAGTTCCCGTCTATCTGTGATTGGATTGCAAGCTACTTCATACCAGCAGAATGGACTTCTGAGACTTCCCGGCGCTTGATAGTCGCTCGTAACTCGCTAGTAAAGACTAATCAAGATGCAATCATGCACATTGAAAGTAGCAATGACACCTGTATTCGAATCGCCTCGCCGCACTTGTGTAAGCCACAGGAGAACATCCGATATTCACTTCTCTTAGACCGAGTAGAGCCCAGAAAAGACTCCATCCTATGAACAATGTCATACTGAAGAAAAGCTGGGCCGGTTTGGCATTGCAGAATACTGCAGAATAGACTCCTAGAAGCCGAAGATAAGGACCAATATGAGAAAGATATGACATGAAGCTTATGCTGATGCTGGACCCTGACACTCACAAAATTTAGTTGACGATTAGATAATCCCTCAATGAAGATATCAATCAATTTTCAACATGTTGGGACGAGGTAGTTGTACCCATTGCAGTTGCCTTCCCGTTATGAGCTTTCAGGGACACGCTCCGGCTACAAAACATATTGAATTGGCGTGTTGGTGGCGTTTATTGAAGTTGAAATTATGGAGTGATATGATTAAAGTGGTCTATTCTTCAGTCCAATGACTGCATAGATACAGAAAGCGTTGCGGCACGGCTCTGGGCAATTTAACTTCACTCACCTCAAAGATTCCCAGGGATGAGATTTTGGGACTCCATAAGGTCGATCTCTTTGGAGGCTTCACAAAAAGAACCGGGTGCCAAGGGGCATGAAACCGTATAAGCCGGACGAGCAATAGCTGAGGAAAGTGATTGATCAGCCGTAGTCCAGTGAAAAGGTTGTATGTTTTGATATAACCACGAAAGTCTCAACTGCTGTCATGAAGTTTGAGCAGGAAAATAGTTTGTGGCTTCATTTAATCTCCGGGTATATATAACTCATGCCTATCCAGCCTGTGCCGCGGCCATGAGAGCATCGACAAATCTCTGCCTTCAATACTATAGCTTCGTATACGATTGAGGGGCATCAAACGGCCGAACTCCCAATCTTTCATATTTCTGGAACGGAGGGAAACAATTTCGTGAATATGCCTGTGCCTGATGATGCTAGCCTCGTCTTTTCATAGATTTTCAAGTGCTTTCGGGATCCAGACGTGAAGTTCGGTGTCTGTTCCTTGCAATTGCACCCCAGTCAGACGTTATTGAAATTTGATATTTATGTCAAAGCTTCAGGATTCTGTCGTTGTCAGCAAATTCGCGGTGGTTGACTGGATTTGGGCTATTCATAGCAATGGATACTAATTTCAATTGTCCGGGAAAGGATTTCTATCGGTCGTTTCATGATCACATTTATCATTATGCACCTTCCATATTCAGTACTTATTCGAAATTTGTTTGATGTCCTGTTTGTCTTGGTTATTTGGATCAGATACCACCCAAGGCTCACGTAAATATAATTAAATTCCTTCTGCGTGGAAATCTGACCACGTCATCACGAGAATTTGGATTGCGTATCACGTTATTTGGGGGGAGTAGCTAAATTTAGATAGCGTAAACTTTCGGAGGATTGATAGCCCCACAGGTTCTATGCATGTCATGTCATTTTAGTGAAGTTAGTTCCATCCCCGGACACACTAAAGCTATTGTGCGATTTTCAAGAAGACGTAATATATCCGATCGGTGCCGTACGGTACATTTCAAACCGGGAGATTCGGTTCTAAAATGCGATGGATTCGACCTAAACGAAAGGAATAGTAAAGAAATACCTTGATTTATTAGTTGTTTCACTAGATCGTGTGCTTGAATTCTTGATCCTGGTTTTAGCGTTTGAAAATTCAAGACTGTGAGTTCATGAACTCACCCCATGTACGGCATGTTGATTAGGACCTCGATTTTAACTATCAAAAGTATCGCTCTAGTGCAATGAACGTCTAACGTTTTTTATGCCAGCATGGAAAGTTCTATAACCTCGGGATTCAAGATAATCGACGAAGTGGAAAACTATGATAGATTGTCATCTTGGTGACTTGGCATGAAAAAGTCTAATCAAGGTTTTGCAAAGAAGCACTTTAGGACTTGGAAAATTTGCTAAGGTCTCCGTACTGCCTTGTATACAAAGAAGTGAACATGGTCTTGAAAACTTACATTGGGCTCAGCACGAAGGAACACTGACCATTAAACATAAATCCAGGATAGTTTTGTTTCATACTCTTACACTCCTTTCGGTGTTACGTTGAGCAAAGGAAGAAAGTCAATCCTTCGCGGAAGAAAGCTTCAATCCCAAAGCAACGTCAAAGAAACGGTCTTGAAAACCAGAATAGAAGAAAGGACAAACGCAAAAACACATATAAACCCATCGTATATCTTCGGAGACACACCCTTCTCATCATCGAATCACTATCAACTTCCAAGTACATACTTCTTAAAACATACTCACAGCACACGGCTCCTCGTTGTCTTCACACTTTCATTAAATTCAAATTTCAAACAAAAACACCCTCCTCAGTCAAAATGAAGTTCACAATCACTGCTGTCGCCGCCATCATGACATTCGCTCCCCTCATCTCTGCTGCTCCTGCTCCAGTATCGGCAAACGAGTCCGAGCTTGTCCGTCGCTCAAACTCAGGTGACTTGACCTACTATGATGTAGGTCTTGGTGCCTGTGGCGTGACCAACTCTGACTCCGAATTGGTCGTTGCCATGTCAGCATCACTTATGGGAACCCAGTCCAACGGTAACCCCAACTGCGGAAAAAAGATCAAGATCAACTATGGCGGAAAGTCCGTCACCGTGAAGGTTGTTGATAAATGCATGGGCTGCGCTAAATACGACTTGGATCTGAGCCCTGCTGCATTCAAGGCTCTTGCTCCAGAGTCTGCTGGACGCATCAAGGGAACCTGGACTTTCGTTTAGATTGTCAGGCATTGAGGAAAATCGGCAGAGTTGTGTCAAAGGATTGATACACCTTGGAATTTATCACAGCTGCTGCATGGCTATTGGTTGGTAGGAGGTGGTCGCGCGTGGATGGGTGAAAATTTGTGCTTCGGCTGGAGATTTTGGCAGCATCTCATATGGTAGATCGTTTTATTTTCGTTGGATTTTTGAGGGAGCTTTTGCATTCTGGGGTCCGAATTTTGGGCGCAGAAATGCTCATCTGATGTTGTATCTATAAAATTACTGGGGAAAAATAATATTTCGTAGAGGTAAATTGAATTTGCTCTGCGGCATGAGATCAAGGGTCTGATTCCATTCATTTCGTGATGGTGACTTTGAATTTTTCCATTGTGGCGTGACTGTCTAGGCTCTAGCGGTGCATAAGAAATCGAAACAGGTAACTTCAACGGCACAGAAATATCTATGACCTAGAAATTCATCGCCAACACTGAATCAAATGACGAGAAGGTGTGATAACTTTATTGATGCAGGAACAGAAAATCCGTGTTACAAAATTGAGATATACGGGCTGACGTTTTGGAATCTCGGTTATTAAGCTAATGAAGGGGCTTGATTGGTGAACCACTATTTCGGGCCCGGAAATCCTGAATACACTTCCGGGGTTGGACAGAATGCAAGCAAATACCATTTAGGGACTGGCTGAAAAACTATAGCAAACGCTCGCTATAGGGACAAAATCATCTAAGTTTTTCCCTTGACCTCTTCAGTTGGATAATTTTGACATAATACCAAAACGATTACATCCATTTGAATACCCGACTACATCGAACCAAATCCTGACCTTACAGTCCTAATTTATGCAAAATAAGGATAATTTGAAGAAGAAATGTGTTTGGAAATTAAATATCTTCAAGATGAGCCTTATAGCCGATCTTTGATGCGGGGTTTTGCTTGATGGGGTGCAACCTATGCACCTAGAACATAATCTCACAAGGCCTGGTGGGCCCTTGATTTTGAGACATGTTTTTCTAGCGAGACATAATACAATGATCCCGAAAATTCATTGGCATAACGAACCAAGGATTTCAGATCGCGATAAGTTTGGGGACACTCGGGGCAACTCTAACCTTGATCGGCAAAACTCAACCTAACTTGGAAATTCCGGTACGTTCTTGGAATTCTGAGCAGATAACCTTCAAGCATTTTTCACAGATCTACCGAATGAATTTCCGCTTGTGGGTATCAATGCAGTACCACATATCATTATCGCTGCAGCTCTCATGTCGAAATAATCATGGTTGGGGCTCACACCGAGTTCCGTTACTTCTAGCCTTTTGCAACTTCAATGTTGGTGTTGCCATCCGTTTTGTTTTCAGATAAAGTGATAGGTAGACTTCCGAGACCCTGGAATGCCCCTTTCATCAGGTCGTTTGAACTTCTCGAGACAATTCTATCTTCTAAAATCTTCCATCGATCTCGGTGTGGTCCCCAGTCACCATCGCACTCCGATGTTTGACTAGAATCACGATTAGTTCGCACGATCGGAACCTGAGGGTACTGCAACACTTGACCAAAGGCCGCTCGTGCTTACGCACCCATCATATCGATGATCTTTGACATCTGAAAGTTAAACCTTGCAGAGGCCCTTTAATCGATACCCTTGTCAAGTATCTATACTAAATAGATCACTCGATTTGGCGACTGGCGTCTGTTGAAATACAATTTCAGGCATTTCTTCCTCCCATAGTGCTCTGGCGACTCTTTTGCTATCGGTTTACGCTCAAAGATGCGGGCTTCGCACTATTATTTGATGAACAGAGTCACATCTCAAAGACTTATTTCACAGTTGAAGTTTGTCCTGAATTTTCCGCGCGTGTTACCTTCGATAGACATTTTTTCTCCGATGGATATACTAATAGGACCTCATTTCTTGGGAATGAAGCAATTATTTCCAAGGGACCGGGACTTGCACTGCATGAGCGAGCTAGATGATTCACACAGATTTCTTTAGCGGGCAAACCAAAAAAAAAGTAGAACTTAATCTTTCCCACTTCACGCTGCATGTATTCGAGGCGCGAACCGGCCCGTATCCTGGGGTTGCACTGACAGCAATGAGTATTCATCAACATCTTTAATTGCATTCCTCCCAGCCTTAACATTAAAACTTCCATAATACTTAATAATGACTGGAGTCAAAGCGCCGGAATTTGAATAGCATTATTTCTAGAAGCGGTGAGTATCATTTGATGCGTACAGATTTGCCTGATTTGCCTCGTTCCAACATTGACCTGTAACGAAACCTGCTTCTCTGGACCAGAGTCGTCTTTTTGCTTAGCTACAGATGACAATAAATATTGTCAGATCAGTACAAGACTGTAGACAGGGTTTAGTTCCGCAGAGTTCACAGATATTTAGCAGGGCTTACGCCTAGGATTCGAGGCTCTTTACCGCATCTGAATGTCACGACGCGTAAATCGATCTAATTCTGCCGAAGACTATGGATTTAATGGGAACTATTGACTTGCCTGGTTTATCTCCGAGAACAGCTACTTCAAAGATTCTTACCAACTGCATTACCAAGAATTTTTTATTCGGGACGTTGCAGCAGGTCAAAGGCTTTGACAGTGCTTGATCCGGTCAGTCTGGTAACACAAGTTATGGGTTTGTTAGTTTCGTGACGTGGCAGCCTGAAGTTTTATTAATCTCAAGTCGGTTTATTTATTTACTGGTTTGAGCCTTGCATTGCAGTTCATCCAACTATGGACGCCTGAAGTTATAAGATGAAACGACTCGGATTAGTAAATTGCTACATCCGGCCAGAGGCATCGGTAACTGGCCGATGTTCAACTACTTACTTCATGAGCAGTCCGCCTTCACTTCCATATTTCCGGCTATGCTCCATCTCCCCTACTTTCTTCATCTAAAGCCTTGGATTTTCTGAAATAAACCATGGCTCAGAACCATCCACAATTTCACTGCGGATACTTCGGTTGCAACAAGACTTTTACGCGTCGCACAGGTGCTCGCCGTCACGAAACGACCGTTCATGGGGACAAAAAGTACTGTTGCAGTGAACCAGACTGCAATTATCGTGGTGGAAAACGACGTCATGATTTCAAAAAACATATGCAGAATAAGCATCCTGGATATGATGGTATGTAGTCACAAATTGAAGGAGGAAATAATGGACAACTTAGCTTATAACTCTTGCAAAGATCACTTGTTTGTTCCAGAAGACTTCAGCAACCTGCAAGGCAGTCATTCTCTAGTTGCAGACGGCTCTCGAAGCCCAGAGGCCGGGCCTTCTTCCCAAAGTGGGTTGTCTCCCACTAGAATTGAACCTTTAATGACAATCCTAATCAACTGTGTCAAGTTCCTGGAGACTTCTTCTCAATGCCTCCACCACCAAGTACCAGATCGAACTCAAATTACATTCCTGTCGACGTCCATGAAGTCCCCTCAGCCCCTTCGATGGCCGCATTAGCTTCAGCTGGCGTAACGCAGTCTCATAGCATTACGATTAGCCCTACTATCATTTCTCTACGACCTCCCAATACATGCGAATTTCAGGTCGTCAACCTACCACGTCCCGAATTTGAACCAGTACCAACTACGGCGATTGGAAGTACCTGGAGTCAACTTGATCCATCAACAATCTGTGGTCTGAGTCCGGACCTCCATGATATGACGGGCACAGGTGTCGAGAACGAGTATCCGACCTTTGAAGGTGAATATGATCTGAACCGATATGGAGAGCCGGGAAACGACCCTTATCACCGATGGGGATAATCAAATGTTTACTCCTATCACAAGTGCTCCAGGTATCTATGGGAAGGGATGCTTTAGTGTATGCGTGGCTGCGCTTGGAGATGGATCTTCTCTCGCAGCTGTTTCATTAGTGTCACTTTAAATGACATCAATACTATCGCCTCATTCTTCCCGGTATGCAAGCTGTAAAGCTTACATTCATTGGATTTCGGGATCTAATAGAAAGAGCTGTGGGATTTGCTCCTTGTGCGAGAGAAGCTGCAACACTCGAGATTGTAACCCAAATCCTTGACATCTAGACTGGATGAAAGAGACTACGTTGTTCTTTGTCGTTAGCCTCTAGTCTCATTACCCCGCAGCTGCTGCTTTGACCGTTGCACATTTAGTACAGTCGGCTTTGCATCATGCACAATACATAAATAATACATCAGCACAGGTCACAACGTCGTGGAACATTACTGTCTACAATGCCCTGATCAACCTCTTTTAAAAAGCTACCAACATGAAGCTGTGTGAGAAATTATTTCATTAGTTGTGGTCCCATCGAAAAAGGCATGCACACATCACAGCGGCATGCGATGCGACATGATAAGAGCTAAGGAGAATTCAAGTTAGTATGAAAACACTTTTCAACGCGTTATTTGTATAGAACGATCAAAAACACGGGGAACATCTTCAAACAAAGATAAGTAGCATTTAAGGCCAGACATTTTCTTCACCGACTGTTATGCAGGGGTGATGAAGCTTACCTAACGAATGATACGCATTGATTCAAACATCCTAGCGAATATATAATCGATAGCATGAAATTACTGAACTATTGAACTCACCGCTATTACTCCTTATAGTCTATACTGGGGTTGTAAATTTCATCTAATGGTTGAGTTATGACCGTCGAATGGACACATGTGGCCGGAATAGAACACCAACTACTACACCACCTTGTGAATATTATAAAATCGTTGATATACACAACCCAGTCTTCAGAATTCAAGCGGGATCGATCACATCATACAAGATACCTCAAATGCACTCAGTACTATTTCATGTATTGATGCCGATGGGAAGACAGACAAGCAAAATAGGGCTTGACAGACATAATCTGACAGTACAAGTTTATCCGACCGTTAATCCACAACCCTAGTCTACACACAACCCTTGTCGAATTTCAACAGTAACCGATATCAGAAAGTTCCATCCTCGGTCCGCTCCAGACTCTCGGCCGATTCCATGACCGAATTCGGAACGAGCCCCATGATCATTCGGCATCCAAAATACAAGCAGGAATACCACGAGAATAAACGCCTAGTTTATGCCCATGCTTTTCTCATCTAATACTGTGGGTTGTATCGTATCAACACCGAAACGGAACGCCAAGGGGCCCTACTATTCTAAACTTCTATGCCGTCAGATTGTCACATTGTCAAATCTGCAGAATCGGATAGACGGATCCTAAGCAGTTGCTTTCATTGGAAAGATAGTATCACAGCCAAATAGCGGAGCATTTTGTCCTATCTTCCGAGGTGCACAAGCCCCGAGACGCTCCAGCCCCTCCCCCTTTCAGCAGCTCGCTTAGTAGCCGTAACCTGCGCCAAGGTGGGAAAACGCCTCGTGTGTACCATTGAATTGGACCGATAAGAATAAGGAGGCTTCTTATAAACCAAACGGTTTCCTCAATACAACGGACTGCGGACTTTTGATGCAAGGTGGGTTCCCGGAATATTTCAACAGCAGTAGTCGGTCATCTTTAATGATATGTATGCAGATCCCCAGATATCTTTCGCGCCCGGGAGTCCGACCACTAATTTCATGGGATTAAACTGAGACATAGGGATGATCTGAAGCCGAATTCATCTCATGTGCCAGTACCGAGACATTATGTCCAACTACCCACCTTGCAAGTTGGTGACAACTGTATCAACAGCACCATAATTGCCACAATGTCGTCCGATGTTTTAATTCTAGACTTCGTATCCACTAGCTACGACTCCCCTGATAAAGATAAGCGGAAATTTGACACCTTGGGACGCGCACGGTATGGACACGTGGTCAGCTTGCTGGTAGGGGCAAGTGAGTTCATAACTCAAGTACCCCCACGAACTGACCCCCAAAACAAAAACTTACGACTGAGGAACTTCCATACCAGGATAATATGCTGTGATAGGTTACCATCGTTCAGTTCAAAAAGTGAAGGAATATTCCATCAAGCGCCGGAATTTGACTCCTGAAGCTAGACTGAGGCTAGCGACTCTTCAGACTTGCTCATCGGAGATATTACATTTGGCCAGGCGCATGTAACACTATTTGGGGAAATTTTTGCATCTCGATCTTTCGCAAATATAGTAATTCCGGCATATCAGTATCTGAATCTTACGACACAAACATAACATGAAACCTAAGAAAATTTGCGTGCGATACCTCCTCGTACAGGCCAATCCCAAGAAGGGAAGAACCTTTGATGAAGGAGCAAGGCTATAAAAAATATTGAAGCCTCTTTACAGAACTTATACTAAGCAATTTGAATGCTGGATCAGTTAATCCTATTATGAGTCATCAATTACTCTAAGCTCTCTATTGACTATTTTTCAGGACACGTCATAAGCCTACAAATGTATCGTCTTCACCTCAGTAGGAGTCAAAAATTTCGTCTGAATAAACAATACTAAAACAGTCAAGATATTAAAAAGAGCCCCTCCTGTGTCTTCAACGAAGGCCCAGGCCTAGAAAAGCAACAAAACTCATCAATCAACTTCCCGCTTTTCCATCCAATCAGTCATCTAGACTACATCACCCAGTGACGACGACATAAGTCGGCAGTTATTGAGTAACACCAACATACCATGCTTGGTCCCCGGGATGAACACCAAGATACCATACTACGGTATTACTTCAGGATATTCTCCGAAAGAAGTATAACTTTTTGAAAGACTCGGCAGATAAAGCATCGTATAGTGATCAATCCACTTCAGTAAGTATCCGACGCTACCATCAGTAGAATGGAACTTTACCCCATTAATATATGGGGCCCCAGAGGATTTCCACATAACAGATCGGCGATTCAGTATGGCTGTGGTATTCCCAGCAAGCATGAACAGGGTATTGAACTTCAATCCAAGAGATACTCACCCGCATGACTTCTCATCCCTTCACGCACCCTGTCATCTTACCATTTCACCCGACCACCTTGCACCGGATTGATACCTCGCACCAGACTGGTGTCACAGAAATTACCATTCTGGGGTTGTAAATCTTGAGCAGAGGCCTGCATATACTTAGTGTTGCCAATCATGTTGACGATGTGGAAACTTGAGCCGATCATAGTCTTTCAATTATATAGGAACTCAATTGCCTGATTTGTTCATAGATACACTTCTTTTGGTGTTAGTGCAGGGGGGCGAGTACTAATTAGTATTAGTAGAGTCCTGAAATCTATATCAGAGCCCTTGCCCTCGTAGTAAGCTAGTATACTCAATTCAATTAATCTCTAAATGCTTTCATATTCTAGCCCACGCTTCCGCTGTATTCTGTGAAGAGTCACACTTGAAACATAACCTAGGGTTGTGAACTTCGAGTGGAAGCCTGCACATACTTGCTGTTGCTACCTAGATTGTCGATATAGCAACTTGAGTTGATCACCAGTGTAGGCAATAGTATACTATAGTAAAACTGTGGCGTGTATTAGCTTATTGATATTATAATTAATACATTTTAAAGAGGGCTATATCACTCTTATAATTATTCCTATATTTAAAAATTACTAACAATATACTGAAATATTGAAATAAATTCTAAAACCACATTCAATTTTATACATTCCTATTTGCATTAAATTATAGAATACTCATTCCTTAATTCAAATCATATAAAATATTCATTCCATAGTTAATATGGATAGGAATATATAAAATTGAATATTTTAGAATTCAAATCATATAAAATATTTATTTCACAGCCTAATACGAATAGGAATGTATAAAATTGAATATTTTGGAATTTATTTCAATATTTCAATATATTGTCAGTGATATTCAATATTCCCCTACAATTGAATACCTTTAGTGATTTCGAATTCCATATCATATATACACATATTTAGAAAAAAAACGATACGCACCACTAAACTAACCTGTATACGAAATACGGGAAATACTATTGCCTACACTGTTGACCACAACCCTTCAATTATATAGAGGGGCAACTGCCTGGTTCAACAATGACGAATTTATAACAGTATTCTTTGCATTACTTCAATTGTTTCTATCAAGGCAGATTACTCTCATACTCTAAGGTTGTAAGATGATTAACTCCTATGCCGTTAGATTTTATGTTGTAGGTATACAGAGGCTTGCATTGAATGAGTATCGTGTTGTGACTATGGATCAAGAATCAAGAGAAGATATATATCTTGATGGTTAATGCTAAGCTAGTTTGTGTGAGGACAGTGAATCCATTCAAGATTTTATAATAGATTCTAGCCACTTTAGTCTAGATTCTCCGATATGAGGCTAGGATTCCGAACTCTATGATGAGAAGGGAATTCTATAAGTGTTGGTCAGAATCTACAAAAGTAGAGAATGAAATCTAGTTTCGAACGATTAGAATCTAGCTATTTGAGTACAAGACCTATAAATGAATCTCAAGAGCATGATGGCGTTTTCTCGTCTCTATCATTGAAAGCTACGGCAGATCCCTCTGCTGCCCTTCAACAGAGTCAAACCCTCATTCTGAAAACCTGTAGAAGCTTTTAACTCACCTTTCATACTAAACTGTCCTCTTGTGGATCAAGAAACTATACCTTTAGTGGTTTTCTTTACTTCTAAACCTGAGCCATTGCCACTTGATAAAAATCTCGTCCTTCTATCCTCCTTAAATAAACTGAAATCTGATCCTGCTTTATTTGCAGAGTATGCTTTACAAGATGCTTGATAAGTAATTACTTTAGTTCATGCTTGTTTTATGGAAGATTTTACCTTTAGTGTAGCTTCTCATTCATTTACTCATATACCCTAAATTGAGAGATGATTTACTCTTGTACTCCTTAGGTTCTTTGAAAGATCCTGTATTTAAATACCTAGCTAGATTCAAGTTGTTATAAACTAGATTCTATAGCAAGAGGGAGAATGAATCCCGCAAAAGGAGGATAGATTATATGGTGAAAGAGTAGAATGGACGATAATACTACGACTTTTCCAGATTTAACCACAGTTTCTAGGGAGTATGAGAGTAAGCTCTCGTTCATACCTCGAAATTAAAAGACAATTTACTTCCATGCCCCTAGAATTTACAATAGCATCTCCACTAGAATCCATCCTCCTACCCCTCACAAACCCCAGTCTAAAATAGCCAGAATCTATCTATCAATTCAGAATAGATTCTTATTAGAAGACACATACAAATTCACTTAGTACAACCACTAGCGTAATCTCTTACTCTAGGTAATTTACTCCTAGCTATCTGCAACCTCGATAATGATACACAAATTTTAAGATTACGTTCAACAATTCTGCACAGGAAACGTAGATTCTTACATACATCACTATTTTTTCTTCGAAATCTTAAAAAAATATAAAAAAATAAATAAAAAATACGTTTCAAGCTGCCAGAAATTTGTTTGAATCTCTAGTTTGAGATAGACTCTAGTGCGGAGTTGATATCTATTCTATTCTATTCTTTCATAGACTGACTCTAAGAGACAAGAGAGTAAAACACATCTAACTCTTAGAGTACAAGAGCGATGAATGTAAGTTTAAGTGAGGGGTATGAGAACCATCTATCAATCTATCAATCTATCAATCTCTCCAATCTCTCCAATCCCTCCAAACTAAATTCACCGAAACAAACAAACAAACCCAATCCTTTCCGATTCACCCCTCCCACTCATTCAAAGCACAACATTACAACATTAACTCTCATAAAAATCTCCAATATACAGTTAAAACCCATAAACTAACAGACATGAATCGCCATACAACTTGAAACCCTGACAATTCGCACTCATAATCAATCACACATTACATGTTACAAACCCAACATTGATTCTTCAAGTATTCATTAATATCATTATGTTTTCGCTATTTTATCGCCGACTAGCTCGATGCGCTCGATCCACTTCCTCCATACATTTTGTTATTCATTTCATCGACCTAAAGTGGAGTGTGGGGTATAACTCAAGCTAACTATTCCATACAACCCGTACTAGCGACTGCTAAATGCAGACCGACTAACCCGATTTGAATCGCCGTCTGTATCATTCATTGATGAAGTTACAATTTCGATGTCATTTCCAGCCGAGAGATTATTGTGCGCCAATCGTGTTCATGCTGAGTACATGTAGATTCTCAGACTTCTGTTCAAACGTGGCACGACAGAATGGTATTAAGCCACGAAGAGAGTTAACTAGGCCCATCTCGAACTCTCCCTTTCTGCCTCTAATCTAGCAATTCTCGCCTCGTCAGTGTCATCTCCACCGTCCCTATTTGCTACACCGCCTCGCTTGCCTCTCTTCCTCCCCTTCTTCCCACTACTATCATCAATGTCATCACGACTTCTTTTTCTACCGGTGCTAAAAGCGCTTGTTAGACCTGCAATACGCTGTGCTTCTTTCAGTAATCTTTCTCTATTACGTGCTTCTCGCTCCAAAGTATGTGGGTCAACATCTTCTCTTTTCTTCTCGGAGCGTTCTTTTTCTTGATCGCGGGAGGATGTAGTATTCCGCCCCGAGTCTCTACGAGAGCTGCGAGATTCAGTGTGATGACTTGAACGATCCTTCTCGCGTTTACGATCACGGTCCCGCTGGCCACCTTTCGGTCCGGTCGGGATATTTAGAGGCATATCGATGTCTTTAGAGGACCTGTTGCGAGAGCTTGCGCCTTTAATTTCAATGCCATTAAGTCCATTGGAAATGAGTGACAATTTTCTAGGTGCATGACCCGTTTCAGTAGGAGTTTGAAGGGGAGTATCGCCTTTTACCCTCTCCTCAACGTCACGAGATGCATGTCGGCTCTGTCTATGACGATGTTCCCTTTCACGGTCACGTTCGCTACGTTCGCGTTCTCGACTTCTGGAACGTTCATCACGGTGAGAACGATGGCTAGAACGATGCTTATGAGACGAAGACCTATGTTTGTCATCATCTCTTTCTCTATCACGATATTTGTCGCGATCACGACGGCTGCTTCGATGACTTGATCTCTTTGAGTCCTGTGGTGAGGCTGACCTCGATCTATCTTCGTCATCTCTTCTCCTATCATCTTCATTCTTTTTCTCAGGCTTAGCATCTTTTGCATTACGTGAGGGATCTGCTTCATTCTCGAGTTGACGACGTCTACGCTCCTCGCGCCTCTTTTCTCGTCGTCGCTCACTTTCTTCCTCATCTTCAGAGCGAGATCGAGAAGCGGATCTATGTCTGCGTCTATGACGTCGTTCTCTACTTCTGTCTCTTTTGTGATCTTTAGATTTGGACCTTGATCTTGATCTTGCTTTCTCCTTCTGTTGTGAGGGAGACCTAGTTCGTCCTCTATCCTGTGTGGCAGATTCTGGTGCTACACTAACACCACTGATACTACCTCGCGCACTAGCGCTAGCTTTACCCGCAATGGAAAAACTGTGAGTTCTAATATGGGGCAGGACTGCTTTTGGCCCTTCGCGCATAGCTTTCGGTCCAGTGGGTGCGTTGATAGGTACGTCAACAGGCTTCACAAACGGAGGTTGCATGGCAGAGAAACTCCCACCACGACCACCACGTGATTGTGAAAATCCACCTCTTGGGTGGCCAAAATAGAGCATATTTGGATCTACAGGGGACATGGCATTGAAACCATCTCCAGTCATGGGCATCGGTGCAAAAGCGGCAGATTCATTTGCCTCCAGTGATTGTATGTGCTGTGGGGTAAAGTCATCATTCCCAAATCCCAAAGAGACATCTTGTGCCGCATCTTCTGAATCTACTTGGTGTTCTTTGTCGTCCTTAATCGCAGAAATTTCAGCATTCTGAGTTTGAATGCCGCCGGCACCGCCTTCTGCTTCGTTCTTAGGACTATCTTGGCGTAATTCTCTGCCAAACTCATCGACTTTAAGCGCGCTTCCAGATTCATTGTCTTCCTTCGGATTTGCAGAAATTGGATCATTTTCATTATATGATTCAGAAGGTTGCTGACCTTGGCCAAATAGCTGCTGTGAGTTATGGGAGTGTTCATTAAAACCATGTCCATAACCACCCCGATTTTGCTGCCAGCCACCTCTGCCTCTACCTCGTCCACGGCCTTGGAATTGGGAATAACTGTTTTGATGGTCATTGTACTGATTTGTGCGTCCATAATTACCTTGGTTAAATCCTGCAGCATTTTGTGGAAAACCAGAGTTATTTGCTCCATAATCACCAGGGCCTATGCCAGCAGCATTTGGATGATTGAAATTATCTGGTCCGACATTCCATGATTGTTGGGAATTCCACCCATTATTGAAACCAGCATTTACACCACCATCGAAGTTTCCCATACCCATACCCATGTTCATGTCATTCATGCCCATGCCTGCTCCACCAAAGCCACCATTCATCATCATATTTTGCATCGTCATTGAATCCATATTCATCCCTGGCATTCCTGCAATGGTAGTCAGTGTTCCATTTGCTATATAGTTTGTCAATAATACATACCCATCATGGAAAAATTCCCGAAACTTCCTGGAGCCATCCCGTTCTGCATTGCCATCATCATCTGCATTGGATTGAAATCGCCAGAGAAGCCCATGCCGGGAAAGCCACCAAAAGAAGATTGATCAAACCCGAAACCACTTCCAAAAGCCGCATTTTGAGCTGCGCCATCTTGGGTCTCTTTCTCTGCAGTGTCATTCTCCTCGCCCTTGTCACCATCGACTGGTGCATCGACATGCCTGGCATCCTCATCAGACTCTTGTCCAGGCGCAATCTCCTATTTATTGTTAGCTTCTAAAACTTCCAATTATAGCTGTGAACCTGTGATCATACCTCAATCGAGGGCTGTGGGACATCATGCGCTTCTGATTGTGCTTCCTCCGATGCGCCGGCTTCTGCCGATGCGATGTTGTTCTCCGAAGGTTTAGCAGACTCGGTATCTGTCTGTACTTCGTTTGCAGATGTAGTGTCTTCCTGTGCGTTTGAAGTGCTATCAACAGGTCCGGGTAAACTGTTCGACTCTGTTGGAGTTGGTAGGGCATCTGCAGGTGTAGCTGGTGGCGTTTCTTTACTTTGCTTAGCTGCGGCATCAACGCGCTTCTTCTCCTCTGTTCTCAAAAAGACCTTGATCGTGGTTCGTAATGATTTGTGGGGTTTGCAATCCTCCGAAGCCACCGGTGTGTGTTCGCAGACTGGACAGGAAGAAGGAAGAGTAGAATGACCTTTGACAAGTTAACAACTGACACTGCTCAATGCGCAAGTGGTGGGCTTACAAGTCTCGCAGATAGCCTGGTCACAACAAGGCATACGAAAAGCATTGACTGCTAATTTGCTACATATGGCGCATCGTAACTTGATAGGAATCTCATCTTGAGATAGAGAGCTAGAACAGTGTGAGCCATTGTCAAATTTTACTGTAACTTTTGGAAAACATACCTGATGAGTTCAGCTTGAGCTGCAGTAGGCGCAGACATATTGATCTTCCTCACCCGAAATTCAAAGATCGAAAGATATGTATGTACTGATTAGTGCTGGTTCGTTATAAACCTGATATTGAGGTAGGAAAGAAAGGGTAAAGGAATGGACGGCTCTCTATTTGCATGAATGCAAAAAAGTCATACAAAGAGGCTCATGGTATTAATGAAGATATTCAGTTTGACAATGGTCGCGGTCGCGTTTGCATTTGCGACGAGGCAGATGTCAAGTTTTTAGCTTGCTGCCATACATAAATTGATTGCAAGGTGGTCGGCAATTAAACTTTTTAGTTCCGAACATTAATATGCCACCCACGTGACCCTGTCACATTTGTGCTGTAGAGTAGCAGGATGGTTTGATCAGCGTGTCGTATTGTTCCAACATTGGCTCCTTGGATTGCCAGGCAGATGTTAGATGTTTTCCCACTGTCTTTAACGGCAGTACAGTGGCCTTTGAGCAAACTATTGATTTATCAATAACAATTCACTCAGAATTGAAAGAAGAAGCAAGTTAGTTGTTGTGGCTAATGATGATGACTAACATGAAGTGGCTTGAGAAATGAATGAACTTTGCCTCTAGCTGCCCTGCCCAGCTGTCGTGTAGGTCGTACCTTGGACTTTTTAGAAACTTTCTCTTCTACCCTTCTCTCCCTTTTTTCTTCCCTTTTCATATGTCCATCCTCTCAATAATGTCAAATTGATCAACTTACTTTTCATCATGTTTCTTGGTCAAGTTTCGTGGCTAGATATCCTTGTCTTTCTATCCTTTCTCACACCTCAATTGATCATCCATGTCGGCTTCATCCAGACTGCTAGTTGTGGTCTACAAGCATTGCCATTTTTATGTATAACATATCCAGGTCCAAAAGACAGATTAGAAACACCATACTAACAATCACGCAGTAATCAATCTTCCTCTATCATTCGTCGAGGAACGATTTTTTACACCTCGTGAACAACGATCACCTTTTGTTCAACAGGCTTCATGGTTTGAAGATATAGTCGTCCGTTGTGTCCGTTATGCCTTTGCCTACATCCCGGCAAACATCGGCCGAGTCTTCTTCTCAAAAGGTGTTGCATTGCCATTTTTCAAGTTTCGTATGCTTCGTCATGGATATACTGAATCTCCAATTCATTGGAATGAGGTCAACCAGGTAAATCTTATATGCTCTCGATCGCCGATAACCTCAAAGTAATTGAAATTTCTAGGACAATGTGAAAGGAATTTGGATCATAGCGGACAAAACTAAGGAACCAGACATTGTAATCTATTATGCTCACGGTAGGTTTACATGTTGTATGATTAAATCTCGAAAACGCTAAAGAGTTTTTAGGTGGCGGATTTGCAATGGGATCAAGCTATTTCTATCTCGAATTTCTTCTTGCATGGCTGAATCTTCTCAAAGACTCTAGAAAGTTCCGAAATCCGGCCATCTTCGCATTGGAGTATAGCTTGGTACCCGATGAATCATATCCAACTCAACTTCACGAAACCTTTGCCGGCTACAAGTATGTCTTGTCAATGACCGACGATCCCTCAAAGATTTGTGTCAGTGGCGATTCAGCCGGAGCAACATTGATTCTAAGTTTGCTTCTTCACATCGCCAGGCCAGATACTGTCAACTCGGACCCAAGCATTGAAAGGGTACATACCGAACGCCCTGCAATGGCTGTTTTGATATCTCCTTGGACGACCCTCGAATCACCACAGCATAAGAATACTTCGAGCGACTATTTAGATGCAGATAGCTTACATCTTTATGCTCATCAATACGCTGGATTTCGAGCTTCTGTCTTGGATCCCTCAATATCACCAGGAGCATGTAAAGATTTGGACTGGTGGAGAATGGCCAGTCCAACCAGAGGTTTCTTCATCACTTATGGTTCGGAGGAGGTATTTGCTCCAGAGACTCGTGATCTCATCATGCTTCTCAAAAAGTCAGGAAAGGTGGAAATTCGAGGACAAGAACAAATAGGTGGCATTCACGCATGGCCTGTTGCCGCTTTATTCTTAAGTAGTACTTCATCGGCGAGGCGAAAGGGGTTACGCATGCTTGTGAGCGAGATAGGCGAACGAATGGGAAAGGCACATTGAGGTTCTTGTTTCACGGGGATTTTTGTTTTGCCCCCGTCCGAATTCAAGAACAAAATTGAAATTTTTCGCTTGGGTGGGAAAGGGCGCGATACAATCATAACTCTCTACTGGATGTAGATGTGGGCATGATATTGGGAAGAAAAAAAAATTCCTCAATACCACAAACCCAACCCAAAGTCAATGGGTTAGCTAAAACGGCAGTCAAAGTGTTTCAGATAAATAATTACCACGGCAGGACCGGCGAGATATGTCATCACCTTAAAAGCTTTCAAATCAACCCCAGCTTGCGAGGTCAAATTTGTTTCTTGACACAAAGTCAATATCAAGATCTCAAAGACCAACAGAGACTGCATAAATTTCATCGATCGAGATGGGTGTACGGACTGCCAGAAAAATAATAGAACCGTAATCACAATAGACATCAAATCAGTAGGTGAGCAAAGCAAAGACGTCATCAAATGTACCTATAGAAAAAAGTGTAATTACGTCTCTGATCCATGAAGTTTAATGTTATCTAGCCAGTAGATGTAAGAATTTCCCAATTTCAAGCACCACATTTCCAAGTACAGGTTGCGTAACAAGAACTCTCCATCAGCAAAATTTTCTCACAACACAAGACAAGCTTTGCAGCGGCCCATCCTCGGAACACTGGATATTTCTAGGTACGGTACTCTAGATTATATTCTAGTTATACTGAAGGAAACATACTCTAAAATTAGCATTAGCATGTAAAAAAAGAAACAGAATTCCAGATATAAATAAATAAATAAACGTATCGAAAATTTTGATTGCTGGAAAATAGTATATATGTATGTATGTGTGTGTTATGATATATACACACACGCGGTTAGTTAGTTAGTTATTTTGGTGGTGGTGCCAAAGTATGCTTTCAGCCCTATAGATAATTAATCCTAGGAGATGAATATCCAAGCTCGGAGAATCGGACTAATTATCATCTTAGCTGCTAGGTTGGTATGGTATGGTATGGTATGCAGTAAAGATAGGAAAGAGGAAGAGAAGAGACGAAGAGAAGAAGAGAAGTGTCGATCTCGATCACTCATAAGATCACAGTACCAACCAACCAATCAGAACCGCCATGAAATCATACATCATAGCCACGGCCCACGAGAGCGTTTCCACCTCCTCGACAAATTTACCCAAACGGGAAATCGTTCAAACTTTAGGACCGAGTAGATGAAACTAAGAGGGGACGAAAGAAAAAAAAAAGATTTTATCTTGTCACAGCTTGTCTTGAAATGTAGTTGGCTGGAATTTGCTTCCGCTTGTACTCACTCTCCACGCTTTTTATATCGCAGAGCATCGCATCTTCTCTCCTCTTATCCATCTTCCTCTCGTTTGCGCAGACAAATTTGCTTCTCTCGTTGCTCATCTCGTCCCTGACCTATAAATTTTTGCATAGAAATATAACGTACCGTTAGAGTCCCTGTATTTGTCATTCGTATCATATCATACCATAAGCCATCATGTCCCCAAGCCAAGATACTCCTCCATCGGGACACCCAACCCCTAACACCTCCACCCCATTCTGGGAGATCAAGCCCATCCCCGGAAAAGGCCAAGGGGTGCTCGCCACGCGGGTCATCCCACCCGGAACCCTCCTTATGGCGGAAAAACCGCTCCTCACAACCGAAACCCTCACCTCCCCATCCACCATCGAAAAGCAACTCGCGCAACTCCTCCGCGCTCTCCCAAAAGAATCTCAGAGCGCCTTCCTCTCCCTGCACAACAATTACCCCGGCCAAGGCTCCCCCCTCACAAACATCATCCGCTCCAACGCCTACCCCCTCGGCCCCAACTCTCCCATCGGCGGCATCTTCAAAAACATCTCCCGCATCAACCATTCCTGTCTCCCCACAACCCAACACTCCTGGAACCCCAAACGTCAGGAATTCCTCGTCCACGCCGTCCGGGAAATCCACCCCGGAGAAGAAATCACAACGTCCTATCATGTGGGCGGACCCTCCTCCGAACGCAAGACCGAATTGAAAGAATTTTTCAAATTCGACTGCACCTGTTCTCTCTGCACCCTTCCACCCGCCGAGCTCAGAAAATCAGACGCCCGACTCATCCGTGCCGCGGCTCTAGACCAAGCGATTGGCCACGGGGAAACGGTGATGAAGAACCCGGAAAAGGTGCTCAAGACGTGTAAGGCTCTCGAGACGATTTATCGGGATGAAGGAATCAGAGATCAGAGGATCGGGAGGGTGTATTGGGATGCGTTCCAGATTTGTAATCGGCATATGGATTTAGCGCGGGCGAGCGCGTTTGCGAAGAAGTATAGAGAGAGCAAGGTGCTGGGGGAAGGAGAGGATAGTGAGGGCGCGGTGGAAGCGTTGGTGTTTATGAAGGATCCGAAGAAGGACGATAGTTATGGGGGGTCGCAGAGGTGGAAAAGTAAGGTGGAGGATATTCCGAAAGGGGTAAATGACGAAGAGTTTGAGAAATGGTTGTGGAGAGAGTAGGTAGATGTTTGGTGTGGATTGTAGTTCTTGGTGCTTTGATTGGGTTGGGTTGGGTTAGGTTGGAGTTGCGTTGGTGTTATGGATGTTTTTGGGTAACGATAGATCAGAGATCATAGATCCATCTGGGTTTGGATTCGCATCAAAGAAGCTGTATTTTCGTATCCGGATTGTATATTCGACATACATTCCTATTATTTAGACCTCGGGAGTCGCGATATGTAGATAGAAATATTTCATCGTCGCAGCACCGAGACCGAAAACGAACATCTGTAACCTACATAGAATTTAAAGCAATGAATAAAAATATGGAAAAATCACAAATCATAAAATCCACTGTGGCCCCCAAAAATAAATTTCTAGGTATCATCGAAAAACAAGCGACGACAGCCTCAGTACTGAGTAGTCATCCATATCCATATCCATATCCATATTCGTTCCCCGTCAGCTGACCCCACCAATAATTTCTCTCTCCAGGAATTACTTGTCTGTATTTTGTATTTTATGTAATCTTACCTAGAAAAACAAGTTTTTTGCGCGGATTGATTTAATTCCTCTTGATGGAATGATATTATCAATCTACGGAGGATGGAAGTTAGTACGCGCAAAGTATGCGATTCAAGTCAAGAATGTGAGGTATCTAGAATACAGTATTTCCGCGATTGTCAACATAAATGTGTCATTATTTTATTCCAACTACCTCGATGCTTTTTCCAATAACCACGTCATCCCGTTCTTACAATCCTCTGTAAACTTCTTCGTGAATTCCGCTTCGGGAAACCAGGGTATATATCTGTCTTGGTTTCAACTCCGCTCTCTTTTAAGATATCTTCATATATAAATCCTTCATCGCGAAGAGGGTCCAGACCGCAGATCTGGAAATATGTCGGGGGTAATTCCTTGTGAGATTCGAATAATATTGGGGTGAGTAGATGGGATGGTTCTCCTGCCGCATAGAGTTCTAATTTGTTAGAAATGGTATATTTGGAGTGAGATGTGGGTATGACTTACTGTCGAATATTGCTGCGATTTCCCTATTCAATAATGGAGCATCCTTGTTCTGTTCGAGACTCAAGTATGTGTCCTTGTACTTTTCTGGTACTACTTTGCGGGAAACGACGGGAGGAATCGAGAGATAAACGCCAGTCAGTGGTGGAGATAATTTCTCATTTCGATATAAATATGAGACTATAGATGCAAAATTGGCACCGGCTGATATTCCTCCAACCAAAAAACCCTTTGTTGGGTTGACTCCAAGCTCTTCCAAATTCGAAGCAGTCTGTCGCATTCATTAGTGGGTATCCAGAAGCGTCATGTGCGACACAACACTTACCCATTTCAAAGCATCATAAGCATCATTTAGACATGTAGGAAATGGATACTCAGGTGCAAGTCTATAATCAACATTTATCGCCACTCCTTCCAGCTCCGTCCACTGTTTACATAGAACAGTTTCATTATCTAACCCTCCTAAGCAAAATCCACCTCCATGGTAGACTACAAAGACAGGACTACCTCCACTGGGAGGATTCTTCGGTTTGTGAATTCTGATGCCAATAGAGAAACCATCTCGAGCTGGTATTTGACAATCTTCTTCGATGAATGAAGCTTCATTTAATGATGCTGTGTTGGTTGCGACAAGTTCCTTCTTCATCGCCAGGAGGCGTTTTCTTAGTTCTGGAACATCGGTGTTGGCATTGATTCTCCGCTTCACTGGTGAAATCTTCAAGATCTATTTCTGTTAGTATCAAGGCACAAGTAACAAATAGAGTATACGTCGCTATGTACCTCTTCTAATTCCGGATTGATATTGGCGAGACCGAGTAGATATTCTGAAGAATGCATCTTGAAGGTACTGGATATGATTGTATATGGGCTGTGAAAATAGCAACACAAACAAGAGACATAAAACTTTCCGAAACCAAGGACATGGAAATCCCGACTTTATTTCTTAGCTTCATGCCATTCCATTGGTATGGAATACTCTCCGGGCACTGACGATCTGGCTAGGACTAGTTGGGGCGCATCCCCACAACTTCGTGAGCATTACTACTTTGAGAAAGGTTACTTTCGACGGTACCACGGCCATGATCACAATATTTCGATCCATTGAATAAGAAGTATAAGAATAATGAGAGTTCATTCGTTCATTCGAATGAAGGGTGTTCATTTCGATCTAGTGGAGAAATGATGTAAGACATGGAGGGAAAATCTCTTCAGAAGACCATCCTTCTTTTGCCATGAAGCATATTGCCATTGCCAATCCATGCAAGTTGAAGAAAACCAGAGAAAACCAGTAGAATGGATTCCATGGATACACTTCTTATTGAGCTTCCCGATTGAGACCAAGGACCAAAGTCCATCCTTGTAACTCATGCTCAGGACAAGAATTTAGATTCCCGAGGCATCGTCCGACCGTTTCATTGTGACACTTAATCGGAACCATTCTATGGACCCTTAAAATGGAACAAGGTTACATCAGATGAAAGTTCCATCTTCTCTTGGCTCATATGTGGTAGCTCAAATCGAAAGGCTTTGAACACAATGATTTCTCAATGGCTACTCGAGTACTTTGAAACAAAAACAAGCCTTCAAAGTATCCATTACAATCGATCTGCAATCTTCACAACGGTAGATGTGATAACAGCTACATCCTGCGGGCTATTCGGGGAACTCAACGGCGGTGCTTGCAAGGGTGATGAGAATATTTTCTCGGTTTGCAGATCGGAAAAGGGGTTTTAAGGGTTAGAGTCGCGAGTGACTTGCAAGAGACGGACGCGTTTGCTGACCCAGTAGTTGGACGAGTGCTCTCTTATTACCGAGGGAAGAGAAAATGGTTATCTCTCATACTGGATCCGTTGGGCAGCAAAGATGTCTGTCACTACCATCATACAACTCAATCGATATATGGTTTTCGTAATCTTATAAATACGAGATGAATGAGATTTTGCGACGAAATTCCTCTCGTCTCTATTCAAATTCAAGCCACATGTGGCTGGTGATCACGTCTTTTTGGTCCTACCTTGAACAATCAACCTCCCGCACAGTTCATCATATTATATATCCAATGGTAAGTATACTTCCATCATCAAATGGTTAAATCACAGGTATTTATAGATGATCCGATCCGACAGATGCAAAAGGATATGAGTCCTGACTCATACGGTGAAGTTTGTTGTACATACACGTACCTTTATAACCAGCGAGTACAGGTGATGGGCACAGTCTCTGGTCAAGATAAAACAACTTGACGCATTTCAATATGGCTTCTGCATACTCCTCTGAACAAATCGACCTGTACGAAGAGTACATCTCTCTCCCCTCCAAATATCGACGGACAAAGAACCCTGCACTTACTCTCGACTATCTAACATCTCTGCATGTTCATCATATCTCCACCATTCCTTATGAAAATCTACTCCTACACTACTCGCCCGATCACTCAGTATCGCTAGACCCTCAAGCACTCTTCACAAAAATCGTAACCAATGCTCGAGGACAAGGTGGATATTGTTTGGAAGGTAGCATATTTTTCAATCACGTGTTAAGAGCACTAGGATTTCAAGTATATACCACCGGAGTCAGAATAAGACGCAGATCTACACACGATGGTGTTCCACGCGAAAATTACATCGGCTGGTAAGAATACAACCCCTCACTTACCTTATATACCCCTCGCTTACAACACAAAACCAACCTTGATCCCCTCAAAACTAACAATACTCCAGGTTCCACATCGTAAATATCGTCACACTACCCAACACCCACAAATACATGATAGACGTAGCTTTTGGCGGTGATGGAGCCACCAAACCCATCCCCCTCATCTCCGGTCACGCGGTTCAAAATCTCGGAACCCAAGAAATCCGTCTAGTGTACGAACCTATCCCGCAACAAATCGATCAATCGAAACCTCTCTGGATATATCAATGTCGTAATGGACCTGACAAGGAATGGAACTCTTTCTACGCATTCAATGAACATGAGTTCCTACATGAGGTTTTCGAAATCATGAACTATTTTGTGAGTACGAATATGAGCAACAGGAATTTTCAGACAAAGAATGTTTTGATTGTGGCTTTTGTGACGGGGGAGAATGAGGAGGGGAAGGGAACGATTGTGGGAAAGAGAATGTTGATTAATGGGGAGGTGAAGGAGAATATGGGTGGGAGGACACGGTTGGTGAAGGTTTGTGAGAGCGAAAGTGAGAGGGTGGAGGTCTTTAGAGAGTTTTTGGGGATTAGGTTAACGGATGAGGAGATTGGTGCTGTGAGAGGGCGGAATGTGGAGTTGAAAGGCTCTCATGCGTCAGTGGAACGGTCGGAAGTATGAACTTCGCAATGTATCGATATGGTAAATGTGTCAAGGTATTCAGAGGAATAATGTTTTATTCCTGCAAGGCGAAAACTCCCAGAATCTCAAACTATTAGAGGTGCCCAAACCATATCTATTCAAGTCCCAGATTTGTTCAAGCGCAGGCGTCATTCAAGTTCGAGCGGATATGGAAATCCACTACGAAAGTTCTTGGGCCTATCAAAGCATTTCTCCAAGAACTGACAGATACCAACATCTCGTTGGAATTCTCTGAGAATATCCCGCAGATCACAAGTGAGATTTGGACTATACGTTACGTCGTTACTGTGATGAACAGAAACGAGGAAATATCTTTATATACACGTTACTAAGTTGACACCACGCCCCCTCAAATCCGATACAACCAGCTGATTCTGCAGCGTCTCTCCTCGTAACAAACACTGAGGGATCAGAACGCAACATGCATTATCGTTTTATCAAGTCTCATGGAACGAAGAGACTTAAGATACGGAATCAAAGATAAGTGATTTGCGATGGAGCTCAGTATAGCAAGGGTATCTATAGTGCGTCATTCGAATGTTTTTGCCCCAGAACAATTTTTTTTTATCTATAAAAAAGTTGAAAGCTTTAAAGCTATTCTGTGGCGACAACAGGTTCAAGGCATTGTAGAAAAGAATCAATTATCGTAACTAGAGAATAACAAACTATTGTACAAAGAGTGAATCTGTAAGAGGCTTTTATAGGTCCGGAGGGGACCAGGAGGGGGCCAAGAGGGGACCAAAGCGAAGCGAGATTTGCCCTGTCAGGTGGGGCAAATGGATGAATAATCTCGGCCTGAGGCCAGATCGTCACACAAACCAACACGAAAGCTTTGAAGACTTGAAAATGTGAAAGCTTGAAAACTTAAAATCTATAAATTATAAAATTAGGAATCAATAACATTCCGCTAGCATTTAACTAGCCGGATACCAAAATTCCCAAAGTTTGAAAATCTGAAAGCTCGAAAGCTAAAACGAATTCGTAGGACTTCAAAATTATTATAATAATTAATAAGAAAAAAGAAATTCTACGAATCCGTAGTCTGAAAATTTATTTTTCCTCGACGGCTAGTATAAATAGAAATAGAAATATTTTAACAAATATTTTAATGAATCAAAATCTTTTGATAATTTTATTAATAATTTTATTACTAATTTATTATAGGCGTTTTCTAGATATAATTTAAGTTAAGTTATTTTCTGTCACGGCACCAACTATGTTGCCTTTGTGCCTCAGGCACGGACCATTAGCGTACCCTACTTCCTATAAGTAGGGCCTCACTCTTCCATAACTTTTAGACCCTTATAGTATAATATAAGTCTTTATCCGTATCTTGATAATTTATACCATCATTAAATAAACTATCACAACTTTATTTTTTTTCTACTCCTTTAGATAGTATCCTCGCCTTCATTTTGATCACACCAATCACACCCATTATTAATCTATCGAACATTTTGCCACCAACGTTTTCTATCTTGAAATTATTAAAAATAGATAATCAAGCATCTATATCAAAAGTATTCCCATCAGGTCTACCTCCACAATTTCTTTTCTTAAACCATATTCTCAATTCCGCTAAGATCGATATCTTTTTTTTTACAGATTTATTCAATAATTCAAATGCTTTATATTTCGCTGCCATTCAAGCTGTATTTAAATCGATCGAATTAATTATAAACTTACTACAAGCTTAAGCTGTTGTTGTACAGATCCAAGCCTCCAATGCTCAATCAAAGATTATCGAATTGAAAGATACAATTGCAATGTTGAATATTGTAGTTCGCAATAATTTGCAAGCTTCACTTTATTGCAAGTATCTCACTACCCCCAAAAAATTCAGTAGCAACAAGCAAGATATTGTGAAGCGTTAAAATCAATATACAATTTTTCGTAGTACAATCAATCACTGCTTGATTATAGATTATAAAAACGAATTAGAGTTTCAGAAAATCATATTCCTTGTTAATCTACTCTTTGATCTAGTGTATACAAATAATCAGATAAATTTTGATATAATCACCAACAACCCGCATGATTTCAATCTTTGGCCTTTTGGATGGTATATGATAGTAAATATCTAGTACGAATTAAACAAGTAATACTAGACTTTAGATTTCTTATATAAAGTTTCTATAGATTACAATATATATACAATGAAAAAGATTTTATTTGATAATTTCATTATCAAATTCAAGTAGTTAGCTATCAAATATAAGAAGATTGCCAAACAATAAGTTATCAATCTTAAAATCAAGATCTCCTAAGAATTAATCGATATTTCAATCAATCGCCCTAATAAACCTTCTACTGTTGATATCGATACGTGGATAATTTGATAGCAAGGTATCTATAACGACTTAGAGGAAAAAACTCACCTTAACAACCAATGGAAAAATCAAGGCACCAAATTCAGTGATCAAAGAAAATTCTATGAAAAGAAGCCTTTTGTTACAACAGCTATAACACCTATGTCTGATCTCTTTGGAGATTCTATACAACTAGATACCGCTCGCCAAGGCCAACAAATTCAATTATACTATAATAAAAAGCAATATCTAAATCTTGGCCTCTATCTTTACTACAAAAAGCCTAGTCATATCAAATTCAATTACAAAAAAAAGCGATGCAATAATACAAAATATAATATCAATCTAGAAACTACACAATACCTCGATCGTCTTTTTACTACAAATCGATATACTTTGAGCATCCACTGCTTTCCCGCTCTTAATCACTATCACAACCCTGGATTTTATTGTAATGTTTACAATCCTATTTATCAGAAAATGTTCCCGCTCGCTAATTGTTTTTCAATTATTATAGTATTGTTTTGTTATATCTTTTCAACTTCTATTAGTAATGTGGATCTAGGTGGATTTGTTGAAGGCTTGGTATATTTAGATAATAATAGAAATTTTATTTTTTAGCTGGGTATATTAAAAGATTAATTTTGATTCACAGTTGCAAATCGAGATCCTTTAAGGAAAGCTTACCCTTATGGATTAAAAGATCAGTTATGTTTAAGGACCCTTTGTACTTTAGAATAATGAATAGCAAATCCCTTAAAATCTCAATGGAAATTTTCTTTGTGTTTAATGTGATTATTTCGTTTGTTGGCCTTATAGATAGTGGAGCTGTGGGATATAGGTTTATTGATAGAATCCTTATCTTCAAGTTTTGTATCTCTACACACCCCCTTCCTACTACTCGCAATCTATTACTTGTAGATGGAAAAATCTCTGATATTCTATTTCAATATATACTACTAGATCTATGGATTAATAATCATAAAAAAATCGATCTATTTTATATTATTAACCTTTCCGATACAGATTCTATGATTCTCGGCCTCCCATAACTCCAATGTTATAATTTTATTATTGATTGAATGGCAATGATTTTAAAGTTTGTGTTTATATATTGCTTTAGATATTACTGTTTAACTAATGAAATCGCAACTATTGTCCCCGATTACAACGATATGCCAACCCCAATGGATACCATGCTCAATCCAACATTATATATACCTATTAGGAAATCTATTCTAAAGAAAACCATCTCGACCCCATATTAAGCCTTTATTAAAGAAGTTATTAAAGAAGTTATTAATGAGAATCTAGAAACCCTCTCCTTCTCGTTTCAAGATTAATCGATATTTCTAGAATCTATTATTTCAATTTTAATATATATAGAAAGGAACTTTAACAATATAGATTTTATTTATTTTATATTATATAATACAAATTGTAGCTATATCTATTTAATCAATGAAAAAATAGAGATCTAAACTAAAATGATATCAAACTGTTTAATCCTAAAATCGGCTTTAATACAAATTATTATTGATTCAAGAATATATAAAAGATTGCTATAGAATAAAAATATTTTGCTTTTATAAAATATCCCACCTCTACCAAGTTTTTTAAAAGAATCAATCGATATCTTATAGAATATCTGATAGGAAATAAATGATATAAAGTTTTTTATAATTAATAATTTTATTCAATTTTGTAAGGATTGGGAAGCTTATATTATAAAAATAACCTAAAACAAATTGAATAGATTCTATAAATTACATTGAATTTTAATAGATAATTCTATTTAATTATATTATGGTATTATAGAAAACGATATTGAAAAGCTTATGGAAAAGATTGATTGATTTATACCATTTGTAGTCGAAATTTAAAACAAATTATTACTTTGGATTTGCAATTTATTCGCTGATTTTTTATCTTCCCTTGTTAATGAGTTTCTGCCATAATACTTTTGGGATTACAAAATTGAGATTATATTAGGTAAGGAACCCCTGTATAATAAAGACTGTTTTATATCTTTAGCTAAGCTTTAAATTGTTTGTAAATGATTTAATGATAATCTAAATAAAGGATTTATTTATGAATTCTATTTTCGATTAGTTGTTATCAGCGCAGGATACGATTAATCAGCCTGAGAGGTGCCGGGGCCACCAAAGGCCCGGGCCTTAGCAAAGGATCGGGAAGTTGGTAGTAGTAAATCTTAGCCTTAAGGTTACCAGCTTGACCTATAATAAACCTATAATCTATAATGAAATAAAAAGAATTAAAGGAATCTATAATATTAGGATCTATAATAAAAAATAATATATAAAGGATTGGATATACCCTGAACTGGCCAGGGCATAAGATTAATTTTGATTAGAATTCAATACACTTTATTACCTAAATCTCTGATAGACTAATTGGTATCTTCCCGGCATATTCCCTACTACTAAGCCCTAACATTTTAATTTTATTATACACCTTAACAAAGGAAATAATTAGTATAACAGAAAGATACACAAGGTTTAATACCTTAAGTTTCCCTCCCGAGAACCCTACACCAAATCCGAAGGTTACACACCTCGAAAAACTGGAACAACAGGAACAAAAACTTCTCCACACTGTTGAATTTCACAAAAAAAAGAAAAGCATAGACCAACTTCGAATTCGGGTTGGCTTGCCGTCTATTTATAATATAGAGGTAGGGGAAGATGTAAAAGGAAAAAGAAAAAAAAAAAAATAAAGCAAAAAAGAAATCACAAACTGGTAGTTTTTAAGAAATACTCCAGAAAGTTAATTGAAAAGTTTTATGAATTCATCCAAAGCTGCAATAATATATTCGAAATTATGTTATTGATCTACAAGAAAGAACCCCACAGGATCTTATAAACGACCACCTTTCTTGGAGGAATTTTGGTTAAGTGGTGGGCTAATACTAAGTTAGGAATAGTGAATCTAACTTGAACAAAGTTTATAGAATTTCTGTATAATTTGATATAAATGCTTTAGGTTAGGCGTTGGGAAATCTTCTTCAAATAATTTGAACTTCAATAAGGATAGAAAAGTGTACAGGAGTACACCACTACCTTAACTAAATATAAAAACAAACTCGAAGATATCCCAGCTTTTATTCGTTTGAATAAGTTTATCCAAAAGCTCAAACTTCTGCTGCAAAATAAGGTTACAAAAGCAACTAGCCTTCCAATAACCATCAAAAAAGTTATAACTCTAACCAATCAATTTAAATACAACTAAAAGAATTATAGAGGGAGTCAAGAGTGTATTGGGCATTACCCGGTAGTATTTTGGCTTAAATAATCTTTGTTAGAATTGCTGGCTACAAAACAAACCCCTACCGGAACGGATCGAAGTTACCTCAAGCCTAGTAGTACTTCGGTGGGGATTCGAGGCTATTTCAAGAAATATTTGATCTATTTCTTTTACGGCAAGAAGGGTTATATAGCTATAAACAATAACTATACCAATAAAAAACGAATTAACACAATAAAAATCTAGAAGGATAATTAAATAAACAAAAGAGTAAAAAATGGAATGAATCAATAGGTAACACTGGCCCTATTAACCTTAACACACAACGAATAATAGCACGGTGTCAAATCTTTAGTGTTATATATATGGTTTAGTACCACAAAAAAAATACTATAGATTTGTTAGCAAATTTAAATATTATTGATGAAAGTATCACTAGGCAATATAAACTAGCAAATACCAGAAAATGATTGTATTTTGTTGGGGGTATTACCAGTGAAAAGCTTTAAGTTTAGGGGGAGTATATTATTCTAATGCAGGTATTTGATTTAGGAGGGGTGAGACAAAACTTTCAGGTTACGGTCTATAACTACTATAATACCGGACAACATCTTATTCTAAACTTACCATTCTTGAGGCAAATAGGAAAAGATATATACCAATGGGGGCAGGGCAGGTGGAGTTATGTTGGTAAAGCAGAAATAAACATTTTAACTTCTAAGGAATTCAGACAAATAATTCTAAAGAAATCTAAAAATACCCCGGCAATAATAATAGTAAAATTATTCAAAAATGGTTAAATATATGTTTGGTCTATTTCCGAATACAAATATCTTTGAAATTAACAAGAATACATATGCCAAAGGAAAGGAAAGATTTTTATGGTAAGGAATAAGGTAATTAAGGTTTCTGAGGAGTATTAGGAGTTTGTAGATATATTTGATAACATAAGAACTAATATTTTAGTAAAAATAAAAGAATTTATATATATAATTAATATTATTGGGGAATTGCCATTTATATTATTTTATAGGCTTTCTAAATTACAACTGGTAGTTCTAAGGGAATACTTGGAGAATGTCCTAAAAAAAGAATGGATCAGACATTTCAATAGTTTGGTGGGGGCCCCCATCCTATTTATATCTAAAAAGGATGGGTTCCTATAACTATATATAAATTATAGGGGATTGAATGAGGTTATAGTAAAAGATCAACACCCCCTCCCTTTGATTAATGAAATTTTAGATTAGTTGATGAATATGGAAATATTTATAAAATTCGATATAAGGGATGTGTATCACCAAATCCAAATTAAGTTTGGTAATGAATGGAAAATTGTATTCTGTATCAAATATGGTTTATTTGAATATTGTGTTATGCCTTTCAAATTAATAAATGTTTTTGTAACCTTTCAATCATATATTAATTAAATATTAGCCAGCCTGTTAGATAACTTTGTAATTATTTATTTGGATAATATTTTAGTATATTTAAAGAAAAAACAGAACCATACAAAACACATTTGCAAAGTATTGGAACGGCTTTGGTAGTATAAACTTTTTATAAAATTAAGCAAATATGAATTCAATATTACGGAAATGGAGTTTCTAAGATTTATTATAATTATTGAAGGTATAGTTGCAGATTTGTGCCGGACCCAAACCATTGCAGAATGGTTAGAATCTAAAACCTTCAGGGAAATCCAAATATTTTTAAAATTCACCAATTTCTGTAGGAAATTTATATATCAATACTCTCAGATCGCATCCAAACTCATTGATATACTAATAGAAATAAAGTAAGGAAAAAAGTCAGAATATTTTGAATTAACTACCATTACATTAACCAATTTCTTAACACTAAAAAATAAATTTCAAAAAACATTTATACTATAGTATTTTGATTCCAATCTATTTTCGAAAATAAAAACAAACATTTCCGAAAAGGTTCTAGAAGAGGTAATATCCTAACAGCATAATTCCAAAAAAAATAATACTCAAATATATTAACACCCAATAGCGTTTTGATTAAAAAAGATACAACCAGTAGAACGTCAGTATATAACCTACAATCAAAAACTACTAGCTATTATTGAATGCTTTAAAAAATAAAAAAAATATTTAAAAAAAGCCCAGTTCATTATCAAAATAATTACAAACCATAATAACCTCAAATATTTTACCTCAGCACAACAATTGAGCCAAAAACAAACAAAACAAGCTATATACCTATCACAATATAATTTTAATATTTATTACCAAAAAGGATCCGTTAATTTTGTGGATAAACCCAATAAAAAGCCAAACTACATAAATAATAATAAAAATAAAAATATAACCTAACTCCCAACATTTCAAAAGAAAATAAAAGAAAACCTAACAATCCGAATCGCTAATTGAACAAAGAACCAATCCAGTAAGGAGTTGGGAATGGTGAAATTCATTAAAGCAGTAACTCGATGGATTTTAGATAGAATCATTAGTTATACAAAAGATTATACTAAAAATCCAAAGCCCAAAAAAACCATAAACAAAGATACAGAAACAGAAAAGAAGCATATTGATGTTACAACTAATCCCAACCCACAACAAACAAACAAAAAAAATAAAGCCCGAAACCCCACCAATCACAACTTGCAAAACTTAGTAGGCGATATACCCACCATACCCAAAATATAAACAAGGATAGCCGCTACAACCACAACTACTTATAAAACCAAAACAAAAGCTTTAATAGAAATAATCCGAATAGCTCAAAAAATGGATCCGGATTACATTAAAATAAAAGCAACTTTAAATAATCAAAAGAAATATACCCTGAAAAATAATATATTGTATTTAAATAATCTGGTTTTTATTCCTAGGGATATTGCACTAAAAGCGAAACTGTTCCGACTATATCACAATAACCCCTTGGCGAAGCATTTTGAACGAAATAAAATTATAAAATTGTTAACAAAGAATTATATATAAAATAGCTTACAAAAAAACACCACCACATATATAAAAAAATACAATTCCTATCAAAAAAATAAATCCAAACACTATAAGTTTTACAAGAAACTAAATAGCTTATTGCAACTTACCCATCTGTAAACCAAAATTTCTATAGATTTTGTAACAAGATTATTATCTACAAACAATTCACAAAACAAAAAACAACCCTTCAACAATATTCTAATAATAATAAATCGATTTATAAAGATAATACGATATATATCCTGCTATAAAACAATCGATATTATAAAACTAACATCCCTAATATAATCCAAGATATTTTCAAAATTCAAAATCTTGAAAGGGATTATATCAAATAAAGGAATTATATTTACAAATCACTTTTAATCCACTTTTTGTTTTTATCTAAAAATAAAGTGTTGGTTTAGTATCACATTCTATTTACAAATGAATAAACAAATAGAGAGGCAAAATCAAATATTAGAATATTATCTTAGGGTATACATTGGGATAGAGTAGGGGAATTGGGGGATAAAGCTATCAATAACAAAATTCATTTATAATAATTCAATACATTTCAATTTAAACTATTTACCATTCTATCTATATTACAAATATAATCCGGAGCTACCATAGAATTCTGAGGTTATGGATTTATTAAAGAAAATATCAAGTGTTAAACAAAAGATAGAAACATTAAAAAGGCTTTGGGATAATCTTGGAGCATTATGGATAAAGATTTAGGAGAAATAACAAAAATATTATAATAAAAAATATAAACAAATACATTTTGTTATAGAAAACTAGATACTATTATCAATCAAGAATATCCAGATCTGGATTGGCGAAATCTAGGAGGGTAAGAATATAAAGAAAAAGTTAAGTCTAAAAATAATTGGATTATTCAAGATATTAGATATTAAAGGGGAATACGCTTATAGACTGGAGCTGCCCAGTTTTTATAAGAGACTGTATAATGTATTTTATGTATTTTTATTGGAAAAATATAAAGTATTAAAAGATATGGATCCTTTTAGTTATTTTGTTGAAGAATATTTGGAATTAGAGGACAAGGAAATATAAAAATAGAAAGTAAAGAAAATCATTAATTATAGAAGTAGAAAGGTAGGAGATAAATATTTTATAAAATAGCGAAAGTAACCCGAAGATTATAATATATGATTACTAGTATTTCCGAATCTGAAAAATGTATAAGAAATTCTAAGAGAATATAATCAGGAATATAATTGGGGCAACAATATATCCACAAAACACAAAAAAGATAGATCTCGAAATAATCCAAAATGAAAACCTTTAATAATAATCAACCCTAATCCTTGGTAAAATAGAATAAGGTTTTTCGGACGAAAAAGTTTTTATTGGTGTGAGGCATATTTGATTAAAAAACAATAGAGTTAATAATAATCAAAAGATAATATCAGAATAAAAAAAGGGAAATTATATTTCAATAAGATTATATATTCTATACCTACAGCTTATGGGTAAGGATATCTAGGCAATTCAATAATGTAATCTTGAAGATAGTAATATTTTTGATCAGGGTTTGTACTGGGGTAATCAAGGTATAAAGCTTATGGAGAAAATCCTGGGAAGTTGTATAAAGATTCTGGTATTCCGGGGGGGTTCCAACAGAAAACTTTTAATTGTTATTAGAGCGTTTGGGGAGGTGCTTGTTGGTAAAGATTAGAGGAAAGCAATTATTAATACAAGGACTGGTTAATATAATCAAAATCTATTTGTTTTTATATATAGTATTTGGATCAAATACAACCGGGGATATGAATATATTTGGAAGATTGTTATTTATATCCACCCAATTATTAAATATATTTGTAGTCAAGATAATATCACAAACCTAAGCTACTAAAGCCAAAGGGATTTGTACCGAAAAAGTCATGGTGGTTAGTCAGTGTATTAGAATTAAAATTGTAAGGAAACTGTGAAATCTTATTTTGTCATAGGAGACTTTCTACTTTATATAATAAGTGTAGATGTATTCTGGATCAATTATATATATATGCTTAGGGTTTAGGAAAAAAAGCTTTATATAATGAAGGTAGTAGTTACAGATTGGGAGGTCTGTGGTCACAATAGGTTATAATATTATAAAAAGGTTAGCAGCATTAATATTCGTTATACTAATAAGAGAATTGGATTATAGAGGGAATAGAAAAAGGGAATACAGATTGGCTTTATCCCCTAGCAGCAACAGAGAAAAACAAATAAAGGAGGTCTGTAGTCACACTATGAGAAGTTGTTGCGATAGTTATATGTAACCCCAATAACAATACCAGTCGTATCTATAATAAATAAATGTTATAATAAATACGATTATAGGATATGATACTAAATGTTGGGGTAGTAATGTAAACGCCCCTGTTTATATTATAATAAGGAACTAAGCAAACTTTCCAGAAAATAAATATCAATAATTATATCTTCGAAACAAATATACAGGGGGAAGGAATATTATATCAGTGCAGGATACGATTAGTCAGTCTAAAAGGTGCCAGAGCCACCAAAAGCCCAGGCCTTGGTAAAGAATTGGGAAGTTAATAATAGTAAATTTTAGCCTTAAGATTATCAACTTGACCTACAACAAACCTATAATCTATAATAAAATGAAAAGAATTAAAGGAATTTATGATATTAGAATCTATAATAAAGAATAATATATAAGAAACTGAATATACCCTGGACTGGCTGGGGCATAAGATTAGTTTTGACTAGAATCCAATATATCTTATTACCTAAATCTTTGATAAACCAATCGATATCTTCCCGGTATATTCTTTATTACTGAGCTCTGACAGTTGTTCTGCTTTTTTTGGTTGCAAAGTCTAGAGGGGGTATACAAATCTGTTAGAATTATTATAATTTAAATAATATTACTATTAAAAATCGATACCCTTTACTACTAATTAAAAGATTTTTGATATTTTTTGTTATACCAAAGTTTATACCAAATTAAATATTATTACTATATTCAATAAATTACGGATTGCTAAAGATTATAAATAAAAGATTGTTTTTACAATTTGCTTTGATTTATTCAAATCTTTAATTATATTCTTCGGTTTTTGTAACACATTTACCTTATTTCAGAATTATATTAATCATATTCTCTTCAATCTTCTAAATAAAAATTGTATAATTTACCTAGATAATATCTTAATTTACTTCGAAAATATTATAAATTATTGAAAACAGATTTACAAAATCGTTTAGAGATTTATTGATATTAAATTATAAATCGATATCGAAAAATATAAGTTCGAAATAAAGAGAACAAAATATTTTAACCTGATTATTATTCCTAACGGTATTGAAATGGATTTTAATAAAGTTAAGATTATCCTCGAATAGAAATCACTAACTAAACTGAAAAACCTCCAATGTTTTCTGAATTTCGCCAACTTTTATCAATACTTCATTTGCAACTTTTTTAAAATCATAAAACCTTTAAACCATTTATTGAAAAAAAAGAATATATGGAATTGGATTATTGATTAAGAAAACGCCTTTGAAAAACTGAAACACACATTTACTTCTGCCCCAGTCCTTACAATATTTGATCATCACCGCCGCACAATTATTGAAATAAACATTTTAAACTAGTCTACAGACAGAATACTCTCTCAGTATAATAATAAGGACTGATTACACCCAATTGCATACTTCTCCTCGAAATATAATACAATCGAATATAATTACAAAATTTACAATAAAGAACTATTTGTTATTATCAAATCTTTAAAAAAATAAAGATTCGAATTATATAAAACTCAAAAACTATTCGAAATCATTATTGATTATAAGAATCTAGAGTATTTTATATCAACAAAAATACTAAATCAAAGATAAACTAAATAAACTGAATTCTTATTTGGTTTCAATTTCTGTATTATATACCACCCCAGCTATAAAGCAATTCGCCCCAATACACTAAATCATAAAATAGAAAATCGCTCTGTTCACATTAATCCCAACAACAATCGAATCAAAAATCGTTTACAAACAGTTCTTCCAGAAAAAATGTTCAATGTCACTACATTCAAAAACCTCATTCAACAAATGCACAACAATATTAACCTCACCACAGCCTTTATAGAAATAATCATTCCTAATACTGAAAAGCTAATCGATAATCTCATCAACAAAACATACAAATTATCTGAATTGATTACCATCATATACAACACCCTTCAAAACCCAACCGCCCAGTATTGATCACTACCTATCCAAAAAGACCTCCGATTCGCTCTCCAAAACTATAAATTGATTAACAACAAAATCTTCTATCACAACCACCTCTTTATCCCCTCTTTCACTAAACTCCATACCCAGATCATATACCAAATACATTCCATTAAACCCATCAAACATCTTAGTCGAATTAAAACTCTTGATCTCGTTTTCTATACATATTAGTAACCCAATATATTAAAAGAAATCGAAACTTATATACAAGTCTATCAACTTTGCTTCCGAACCAAAGCCTCCCGTCTTACCACATTCGGATTTCTAGAACCACTATCAATACTATTCTATTCCTGATCCGATATCTTTATTAATTATATTATATTATTATCAATCAACGAATACTATAGCAAAAAGTATTAGCATATTATTATAATCATTTACCATTTAACGAAAATGTATCATTTCATTCCGATTATAAAACTATCTATAAAGAAGCTTGCCAACCGATTTATCGAAAAAGTCTACTATCTACACAATATACCCAACAATATAATATCCAATAGAGATTCGCAATTTATATCAGAATTCTGAAAACACTTATCCAAATATTTATCAATTATTTTAAAACAATCCTCTTCATTCCACTCTGAGTCCAACAAACAAATAGAGAGAATCAATGCTATAATAAAACAATATCTTCAGACTTTTATAAACTTTCACTAAAACAATTAATATGATTAGCTTTTATTCACAGAGTTTGCATTCAATAATACAATCTCAAAAACCATTGATATATTCCTATTCTTTGTTAACTACAATTTTCATTCATATTTTGGTATCGAGCCCTTTTTATCTGTTCCCTCGAATTTGTTATATCAATGTAAATACGAGTTTTTGAAGGCCAATAAAATCACGAATCGATTTAATATTATTCTAACAAAACTGAAAGCCCTAGCCGCTCAGTCCATTCAGAAATACGAAGACTACACTAATAGGACCCACACCGATACTCCTCTATACAAGAAAAGTAACAAAGTATAGATTAATACTAAGAATATGAAAACCAACCAACCGATGAAGAAAGGCGACAACAAATGGAACAGCCCTTATAAGATCCTTAAAGTTTACAAACGAACCTGCCTACTCCAGCTTCTTATTAGTTTCAAGATCTTCCCAGTATTCCACAACTCATTACTCCAACCACTCTATCACTCACCCGGATTAGCCGATCAAGAAACAATCAACATTGCTAAATCCTGTCGAAACCAGAATCGCGTTCTGAAAAGAGATAATAACACAAACAAAGAAACCAAACAATAGGAATTTAATAAATTGCTTGATTGCTATAATAAAAACAGATATCATTATCAAATCAAATAGAAACATCACCTATCATTATAACAACCAATCAAAAACCTCCAAGACCAAAAGGAAACAATCATTGCTTTTCATCTAATGAATTCAAACAAGCCAAATCTGCTTGTATAGATTGGATTCAAAAGGCCTGCTACCTCAAATAATCCTATACCAAATACAATTCCAAAACGAGGTTGGGGCAAGCCAAGAAAAAATCACCAATTAATTACAATCCTTAAAAGAATTCATTTCAATCCTATAACAGAAATCAGAGTTTTCTAGTATTATCTCGAAAGATTTTAGGCTCTTTCAAAAGAAATAGGGTTCTTATTCGATCAAATTCGCTATCCAATTAATTTAAACACAATAGTAAGCCAGCCTAATAAACTAAAACCCCTATTATAATTTTATCGAAAAGTTGCAAAATTAGCTGAGTTATATCTTAGCTTGCTTGGGATAAGCAAGCCCTAAGAGGAGAATATTATCACAACACCAACTACATTGCCTTTGTACCTCAGACACAGACCACTAGTGTACCCTACTTCCTATAAGTAGGGCCTCACTCTTCCATAGCTCTTAGACCCTTATAATACAATATAAGTCTTTACCCGTACCTTAACATTTTCATTTTCGATATCTTTGAAATCATTTCGAAAATTAGTTGACAGCTTGCTTTTAAAAATATAATAAAAAGAATTGTAAAGAATATATATAAGGTGAAGACTAGTCTAGATACAAAAGAGTATAAGACTTTTCATTAATTCCTTAAAATTCTTTCGAAAGTGAAGCTATATATAATGTGAAAACTCTGTATCGGATAAATGGTCGGCCCGGTGTCGGTCTTACGTCAATGTCCGTAACAATAACTTAACGCTGTGTTTTTCGAGGTGGCCCAATAGGGGGTGGCCCAGAAGTGGGATATTGGAACCAGTAGCACTCTCCTATGGGCAGGAATAAGCTGTTTAGGTGCGTAATAACTCAAGTAGAGTAAGTTCAGAGTCTTTTAAGGAGTATTCTTTATACAAAGATCATTTCTCTCTTCTGTATAAGGAAAGCTAATACATCATTTGTGTTGGAGATGATCGAAGTACCTAGGAGTAACGGATACAGACTTATACCATTTTTCACAAAGTAATAAACTATGTGGATAGTTATTTGAAAGACGTTCCGAAATTTCAAAGTATGTCCTGTACTCATCCTGTTTGCCGATCTGAAGGTCTTGTTCTGAAAATTTTACAACACTTCAAGATTCATGTGCAGACCATGCTTGGAATCAGTCTTCGACCTTGATAATATGGAACCTGTCAATCTAGGTTGTCTTCAAATAGCTCGCTTAGCTCTCGGGCTGCTGTAACGCCGCCCACAACGCGGCCACTAGTGGCTCACCCCTACATGCTTCTGCATAAATTTTCTCGTTGCTCTGATCTACCTCTATTATTGGGCAAATAATCGCGCCCCTAACTCGGAGGGTTTCTATGCCTCCCCATAATCTGGTACTGCTTTATGCACGGATCCTGACCTTATCAACAAGTTCACGAGATTTAGAGAGAATAGTACGAAGCAGCATGCGAGAGCATAGGTTTTATTGGGCGGTGGCTCTGATTATATTGAACTTACTAGAGCTACGTTTGAACACCCTCTGCCGGAGGCTTTTCATAGATTTCAGATCCTAGTTCGACTCATGAGTCATTACCATTACTATCCTAAACATACAGCATGTGTTTGTTGTTCCGACAATTTCCCTTGCTCACCAAGACAAGCGTCCTCCCTAAGCATAAATGTAACAGAATATTCCATCGATGGTGAAAGAAAGTTCTCCAATTGTCTTAGTTCCGCCATTGTATCCTAGGTCTAACGTCGTATCCAAGGTACCACTAGCCGACGGGGATTCTACAACAGCAATTAGTCCCAATAATCAACCCACAAGTAGCGGGTCAGTCTTACCATTTTTGATAGTCAAAGTATCAGACACCTCCTTCGTTCTGACAGTCTGGTTCTGCGCAGCCCAAAGCGTCCACACGCGATCCACCTGAGCATGATGAAAGACGAAACTCGGGTCGTATGCAAAGCCGTCTGAGATGGGTGCACCGTGTGGACCGAGATGGGAGGAGAGGTTGACAAAGGGTCCGTCTGTGATGCAGCCGCCGCCGGTTCCAGCTTACCCAGAGACATTGACGATGACTGGGGTTGGGAGAATCACAAAATCCGTGTAGCCTTCAACGTAAGCCCCGCTAGAAGAGGTCAAAGTTAGCAGTCAATAAAATTTTGCTTTTCATCGTGCTTAAGAGCTTTCAAACATGAACTTGACGTCGCATAGAGATTGGGGCACTTACTTGCCACCAATAGAAGTGTCGGAACCATCAAAGAGAGGATGCGCGGCAACGGTGTCTGTAGAGGACCAATCCCAGTAAGGTTGAGTTCCTTTGTAGCCACACTCGTCCCGAAGAGCAGTCTCGTACGCCCAGGTGTAGTATCTGTGCCATGCCAGGAAGATGGACTATATCAAAATTAATTTTTGAAACGGATTTTCAAAGCGGAGAGACCTACAGTCCAGTGAATGTAGGCTGTCTGGTTGACGTGCAAAGCTCCAAAGTCGTCGTGGCGGCTTCGCACACCTGGGACAACAGACAGTGGTGTGATTGGAGGCAGGTTCGTCATGCACTGAACCGCTGCAATGTACTCTTTCTTCTCTGTTGATGACAATGCTCCCCTTGAAGTTGTGAGCACATTTCATTAGGAATACTATAGGTGGCTCACCATTCCCTGCGAACAAGTACGTTCTCAGAGGTACAGGTCTCAGAAGGGTTGCCAACTCGAGATTGGAGTATTTCTAGCAAGTTTGCATTGGCGTTCTCAACGAGAGCGTCCAGAGTGGCATTGGTTGAAGCTTGGACCGTGGCGAAGAGGCCGAGAGCAACGGAGGAAAGAATGGTAGAAGGACGCATTATGAATCGATCACGATTAAGGATGATACTTCGAACAACAAATACTGAACAAATGTGCTACTCAAAGAGAGGTGTGAGAAATGCCAATGAGATTGTAACACAACATTGGGAGCAGGCACATCATTTATAGGATTTGGTGATGCATAAGAGGGACTCAAATCTGAAAATTCGATTGGAGTTGTTCATGGATTGAAACTGCCGACATTAGAATACTCCATAATGTCAGCAAACTTTTTAACGGTCTGAAGCACAACAAGATCCATTCTCAAGATAGCGCTACGGGGCCGGCGGGTATCTGTATATCATCCCTACATGCTCGTAGATTTGATAGGCTGGAGACAATTAAACTGCTGAAGAAAATCCCATATTTTTTCAGATTAGAGTTAGTATTTGGATCAATTGTTATCAGATACAAAATGATAGGATTATCGGGAGTTAGGCATTCCTGTAAGATTTGATTAACTACTATTGGCAAATCATGCATATTCCTGATTAGCTTTAAAGACCCTGGTTTTTAGCGGACCAATTTTTATAAATCAAGCTTTTCGGATGAGAAATAAGCAACGGAAAATGATTAGTTAATACGCTAATCCCAAATTCTTTGAATTCGCAAAAATATCTCTCTCCAACGCACACTCATCTATAATGCTCCGTCATTCCTCCTCTAAAATCCACTTACTCACTCACTCAATCAAGACTCGACTCGACTCGACTTGAATATATCCCCGAACTCGCTAACCAACCAGATGACCCTATTTTCAATACATGTATGTATGCATGTACGCATATTCGCCTCGCAAATCCAATCCAGCCCAACACAAAGCAGAGCAAAACAGAGCAAAGCAAAGTTCGCAAACACACATCACAGAAGACAGAAGTAACTTCCCCCACTCTTCAACTCTATAAAATCCAGCCTTACAATACACCCCCATACACTCCTCTCAAAATCTATCACCCCGCGATTCCTTCCCATTATCTAATTAGTTCATTTATTTATCTATTTATTCTCAAAATAGATGAATCGCGCATACTATGCATACTATACTATACCATACCATACCACACCACACCAAACACATAGCCAGAAACCCATTCATCAAATCAAATCAAATCAACAACCCCCCCTCTAACCCAATCCAGCCCAAACTATCGCTATCGCTACTGTTATCACAATATAGTACTCAACTCAACTCAACTCCATGAATCCTCATCCTCATCCTCTTCCTCTTCCACTTCCAAACCCAAAGCCAACAATCCAAACCCAAATAAATTCATCCGAACCAATTTCATTCATAACTTTCATTTCACCCCTTCATTTTACCCCTTCCCTTCACCCCCTCATAATCTCTTCTCTCTACCCCTTCGTTCCACCCCTTCCCTTCATGTCACCCCTTTGTATCATAAGTTATCAACAAAACAAAACTCTACAAAACTCCCAATTTATTTTTATTTTTTTAAAAACACTCCTTCATCGCATCACATCCCATCTCATCTCGTCACAAATTGCTTCTCCCCTCCCTCTCAGTTGTCAGTTATCTTTATTCTTTTCAATCCATCAATCTATCCATCCATCCTCCTCACACCACCAGTTCCAGTTCCGCTCTTATTCCAGTTCAACTTACCATTCTCCTTCCCCTTCTTATTCCAGTTCCAGTTCCCGCTCCTATTCCCCATTCCACTTCCCCTTCCTATCCCTATCCCTATCCCCATTCCCCTTCCTATCCCCCTTCCTATCCCCCTTCCCCTCCTCACACTAACCCTCCTACCCAACAAGCCGCACCAACATCCAACACATCACAAAACAATCAATCAATCAATCCCCCCCCCCCAAAAAAAAGATCACACTCGAACAAGAATTTTTTTTTAAAAAAAAGTTAAGAAATTTATCGATCGCTTGATTTATATACTAATCATAACTCATGACGTTATTACCGGTACAGTGTAACAAGCGAAGTTTCGTTTCGTATCGTAACATCCATGCGTGTGAGTGTATGTATTTTCCCGAACGCAGAACCAAGGTTCATGATTCACAGGAATGAACAGTTCGAATGACACAGCAGACAATAGAAACAGAATCGTAGATTCGGAAGTCCACTACAAAAAAGAATTGGTGTATACAACTTACAAGCTATCGGGATCGCACATCCAAAAACTACATTTCATATTCTGGTTTGAGATAACAAGAACCGAGCATAGATAGACATGGGAATTCTCGGGTCAAGAAAGGAGTGGAAATCTTGTCTAATATTCCGAGATGTCTAAATATAGATTTAGATGTAAATATAAGTATGTTCGTGTTATACAAGTTTCCTCCTCGTTCCCCAAAAAACCTATCCACTAGCATGCCGTGAATCCAGACCAACCTGTTGAAAATTATTATCCCACTAAATCGTTTATTCGTTAGTAGATGTGTATCACAAGAGCCTTGATACGCTAGATCAGAAATGCATGAAAAGAGTATAAAAAACTCACAGATGCACCATTCAGTAAATCATTCAATAACACATTATCCTGCACTTCATTCCCTATATCTCCATTCAAGCCATTCAATGCTAACGGATCTATCAGATGCCGCGTCGCCTCAGGATCAAAAATCCAGTTCGAGTTCAAATTTGAATTCGAATCCGTAGTTTTTGAACTGCGATACGCATATGTTGTATTGGAAGTCGAAGATTCAGAGGAAGGTGTATTGCCAGTTGGAGGCCAATTAAAGTCAGTATCAATTGTTTCGCTTCCTGAATCCACTTGCTGATTTGGTTGTGGGGGGAAGTTTGCTGTAGAAGTCCAGGCAGGTGTAACTTTTGAGAAGGCCTCGTATGTTGTTTGTTGTGTGGCTTGAGGGGGCGTATTGGCGGAAATGCTTTTTGTTTGGCCGGTATCAATTGAGCTACGCGAAGACTCATTCTTTGGAACTTTTCTTCGGAAGGTATTAGGGAAAACGCAAATATTCGGGTCGTCTACTTCTGGAGAGTTATGCAAATCACAAAGACTGTTTGCCATATCATTGCGATCGACTCTCCCTGTCTTAATCTCGAGTTCAAGTTGAGCAGTAAAGTGTCTCGAAATCATGTGCTTTTTTCCAACAGCTTTCATAGCTGATAACATAAACTCTAGATTGCTGGCACTTTGTGGGTGTGGCCTATCCTTCCTTGTATCCTGGAGGATGACACCAGAAGCAATATAGAGACAAAAGCCTATCCATGAATTCATCTGTTTGACATTAGAATCTCTCACACGAAAGTTTTATCCACGAGGGAACATACCTTGGATGCATCTAAATGACTGATAAGACGCATTAGATTCGTGATTTCTTCGGCTGCCATCAAACTTCTCGATTCGCTTTGGTTTATAACTGATTGACTAATGTTTTCCCGCTCAGCAGTCATGACTGCTCCTTGATGTAAACAGCTAATTCATTGTTAGAAGGTAACATCGTTATCTAGCATTGTACCTACATTGTTGAACAATGTACGTTCATATGAAAAAAGACAATGTTTGGATCCCTCACTCCAGCAGGTAATCTGAGGTGATCAGGTAGAAACATGAATGTACTAGACAATATATTGTCCAATTTCCTATGGTTCTTCCAGAACGAGCCATTGGCGAGATCGCTGGCACCTTCCCCTGGTCCACTCTTAAGCATGTGCTGGGCACTGCGACCGAACAGACATGCCGATAGTATTACTCCAGCAAAAGATGATATCGTAGAAGCTCCTTCGGGAGTTAATGCAGCAGCTAACGAGCACGAGTTCTCCTTGACCCCCATGTCAAATGCATCATTGGAACATGGTAGGTTAGTATCAATCTGCAAGTATTAGTCTTATGTTCTGTCAAGGAATTCCGTTCGTACCATTTCCTCATCAAACATCATTGGCCATCCAGTAGCACAGCTAGCCCATCTGTCACCATAGTAAGCTGCCCAGAACGTCCTTCGTCGCTCCTCCAGTTCGACCCAATCCTTCGATGGAGGTAGTAACTTTTTCCCTCCATAAGGTCCCTCTGCATCAAGCCTTTGCAGTGAAAGCATGTGACATAATCGTGCACTAGATTGTAAGTATGAAATTTTGGCGTGCGTTGTAAAACTTACCATCTTCCTGTACTCATCCATGCTCGACCAAAATAGGCGTTTGTGGCCTCGTAGTTACTAATGAGTGACCAAGTTTGAACAGAGGCTATGCACATCAAAGCCTCTCCTTGTCCCTAAATCACATTAAAATCAAGAAAGTAAAATCAATTCTGAGAAGACAGACCTTCATCTCTGTAAGCTCAGCGTATCTTCTAGCCCTCTCGTAGAAGATTTCAGCATAACTCTGATAGTTGTCTGAAAGTGCTGGTCCTGTTAGCTTTTGTGGTACAAAAGGGGGGTACATTCATACATGCTGCTGTCGTCATCATAGCATATCGCAAAGCAACCGGCGGTCTATGATTCGTTGACATGTTCAGAGCGGCATAGAATCGATCCTTATGTATCATGGGTAAAGTTGGATGAAACTTGTCGAAATATGTTTGGAATCTGCTCCATCAGTACATGTATATCCCTTACACTCAGAATTCAAACATACAGTTCATCCATCAGATTATCGGGAGGCAGAGGTTCTTGTAGTCCTAAACTTATGACTTCTTGGGAAAAGTAGTCTCCAACTGGGACTGAGGATCCAGTCCCGATGTTTCCAGTCAAGATATCATATCCTATATTTTGTATTCCCCCATCTGTGAAATTCATATCCATATCCATATTCATAGCATTCCAGTCCGGGTGGGGATTTGCATTTGTATTCATGTTCCCATTCGCATTTATATTTACGTTCATCTCAATCGCATTATTCGCATTATTCGCATTATTCGCAGCAGCGAGTTGTTGCGTCTCTGCCACGAGCTGGGTTTCAACTTGTGCCAATCTAGCTTCCAATTCCTTCATATTTCTCCTCTTTGTCCCTATGTTTCTCCTTCTCTCGGGATATTCGCACTCGTGTCTGAGTCTGCCACATGTCCCGCATTTGGGTTTTACTCGATCGCATTTCAATTTCCTCCGCCTGCACGATACACATGATATTGTTTTCTCTGCGCCTTTCTCTTTGACCTCTCCCGACGTGGTGTTGGTGGGATTATTTTGCGGTGCGATCGCATCGTTTGTAGATGAGACTGATGCCTCCTGCTCCAGGGAAGTCGACATGGCAAGCTTCGACGAGAGAGAGAGAGAGAGAGAGAGAGAGAGAGAGAGAGAGAGTTACAACAGCATTGAAATTAAACACCTTTGCCGTGAACCTTATAACGACTCGTGTGGCTAGCCAGATTGGAGAAGTGATAAGTAAGCCTTTGAAGCCTTTTGAGCCTTTTCACGTCAATGACCGAATTAAGGTTTCTCTGATCTGGAACATCCTTGCTCGATTCATGCAACCCTTGTTTGACGACGAATTTCGATGGTTGCCTTGGTGGCCTTATGGCCTTGTTACCATGCCACTTCGCATCATTGGATACATCATCGTGTTCGGGTTCACTCGATCCTGGAAAGATCGATTGCAATCACGTGATTTTGTTGCATATCTGACTTGAGATGAATAGGCTGTTTGAGGTAAGCCTGAAGATTTCCCATCTTATCGTCTGTTCAGCCGGTAAATGCTCGAATGTGATTGGGAAAGTTTACTCGACCTCCACCAATACCCACAGTATACCTCGCAGCTAATGTACGATTATGACACTGTCCTGTATCTGGCTCAACGTCTATCCAGGTAGAAGATTCAATTCCACCAAAACCGCATTCGCATTCGTGGATTTCATGCAAGTTTGCTTGCTTGGCTTGGCTTATGTGTTTATGCTTTTGGCGTTGGTCTTGATCGATCTTGATACGAGAAAGGATATTCGAATATACCCAGGTGGGCATTTGATTACATGAATTTGTAAGTATACATGTATGATGGAAGAAGATGCAATTCTGCCCAGATAGCTATGTTTCTCTAGTCCTAAGATATTAGGGGCCCCGGTATCAGTCATACTACTAAAGTCGGGGGCTATAATCATTTATAGCAATCCCTCCACAGATTTATCTAATCTAATCTAACCATCACCTTTTATCAGCTCTCTCTACCTGCGTCTGTCAGTCATAATAGAATCAAAACACACACCGAATTCTCAACATTGCGATGTTTATCATAATCATATTCTTGGCATTATGATGTCATCACCTTTGAAATGTGAATCGATTCGCAGCTGCTTGTCCAGTCGATCTCTTGATGACAGCGGAGTTGGTATGGGATCTTGTCTCAAGTACTTCTTCGACCACACAAAAGACTACATAAAGAGAACTTCAGATTATGGATCATTCCAAGTTCCCCCACGACACGCTGATTGGTCGTCGTCAGAGTAAGGAAGCTCGAACACGTTGATATTCCTTGGTCGATATACAATGCAAGTAAGACAATGCAAGTAAGACAATGCAAGTAAGACAATGCAAGCAAGACCAAAGACAGTGGGGGAAGTTCTCGAATACACGCTGAAGCCAATGATCTAGAATTCTCATCTCATGGAATAAATGGCTTTTGTTTATACCAAGGAAGTCTCCAGGAAGCCTATTAACCAATTTATAGGACACAAACGGGATTCTACAAAAGTTACACCTCTTCTCAATTTCTCTCTTCATATTCAGTTGATGGACACATCAAAGCCATGGTTTTCTGGTGCATGGCGACCAAGGAAATGCAAGTGTATGAACATCCGCAAAAGACTTGTAAAAAATGGATTTTCGAGGAAACAAGCATCACCTCCGCTCAGCCAGAATCCTCAAACGAATTGTCCATGAGCTCCCCTACAGTTGAATCTCATCGGAACTGATGAAAAAATGCAACACCTCCCGCGAGTTTGTAGTTATCGAGTAAGCAGGCTGTTCAACCAATACTTGCGATCCCGTGAGATTATCAAATGAAAATCATCAAACAAACGGAAAAGATGAATGTCTTACATTGACCTGTAAAGAAGAGCATGTAAAGCAAACTACGAGAAGCAAAGAGATGATCAAGAGAGAATCTTAGTGACTTCTCATTGGGTAATTGATATAAAACAACACAATATAAGACCAACGAAACCATGGGCGAAAGACGGAAAAGTCAAACACTTATTAACCAAGATCATTTCAATGCAAATCGTGAACTCGAGCCAAAGTTGCAGCAAGCAAGCAAGCAAGCTGCGTATCGTACAATCCAATCCAATCCAATCCCCCCAATGCCACAAACCATCCCAAGGAAAGAAGAAAGTAAAATGCTCTAAAGACACCACTCCAACCCATCAAACACCAGACAACAAACATACCACGGTGAGAAGAAAGAAAAGCAAATTGTAGAATAGTATAACCCAGCATTCTTATCAGTCTTCTCCCATCTTCGCAAATCTCGACCGAACAGAACAGAACAGAACCGAACAGAGAGTAGCGAAAGAATCCTCTGGACACTTAACCTTTCATAAGATTACATAATTCAGACCCTTCTTACTATTCAAAGTAGATAAGATAGAGTGCCACTAAGTCACATTCATTCCCGCAGCAAAGGGTACAGTATCTAATCATTTCCCATAGCAATCTAACAAAATCTCAATGCACCCAGTACATTTATCACATTTCAGATTTCACACCTCGAGTACAAAGCAAGAGTGATTATAGACAGAAAAGCAGATCAGATATAGAATACATAGAAAACATAGAATAGAATCGCAATTCTTCAAGAAGCAAGTATTGTATTGAGAGTGTGAAAGAAAGCATGGCGAGAGAAAATAACAAGAAGGACCGAGAGAGAGGAAGAGAGTAAGTAATTTATTCTATATAATTTGCTCCAATTTTCCCATTTCCATCCATCCATCTAATCAGGACCGGAATCCGTACCCAAACCCAAACCAGAATCTCTCCCTGAGAAGAAACTAAAGTATAAGAATGGAGATATATACTACCATATACATATTTACTCTATCTATCTAACCATTATACACCTCAGAGGATCTTTTTTTTCCTTTCTACACAATAAGGTAGATTTGCTATCTGGATTGGCTATCTTCTGATCTCTATATCTATTATACTATCTACATCTACTATCTCTCTACATCTCCTATACAATCTACCCCAACTCCAACTCCAACTCCAACAGCCCACTTCCCATTCTCCATCCCCCATTCTCCATCCCCCATCCTCCTCTCACAAACCTACAAACCCACCCAACTACCCACCTACTTACTTATATCATCACCTCTCTCCCTTAAGCCCTTCTTACCTTCTTACCCTGTCTTACTAGTAATTCTCTTCAAAGCTCTATTTATTTACTTGGCCTGGTTTTTGCCAACTTCCCTATCATTCAAGCTATCCATCTGAGCTATCCAATCCAATCCAATCCAATCCCTATCGCCACATCGCCAACCCATCACACCCCTTTATCTCCCCTATCCATCAAACATCGAATCCATATTCCGCTCCGCTCCGCACCTCATCTCATTATAACTATCTACCCCCCGAGTCCCTATTTCCTTTCTTTCAATCCCAAGCTCGGTTTTCCTTATTCCCCACCCTCCTACATCCAATAAGTATGATTATCCCTTTCTTTCAATCTCAAGCTCGTTTCTCCGTACCCCCTACGCTTCTACATTCACTAAATATGATAGTTCCTATACCCAGCCCTTCTTCAACCCTTCCACTCTCCTCCCCAATTCTACGCTCCACCAATCCCTTTCCCTAATCCCTCATTCATCATCCTTTATTCATCCATTCATCCATCATCCAGTATCAAAGACATTCTGCCCTCCCCAATAAACTTACCAACTCTCCAACCAACTCACCACCGCAAACTCTTTACTACAAACTTCCCAACTTCCCAACTTCCCAGCTTCCCAACTTCCCAATTCTCCAACATCCCAATATCCAAACCTATCAATTCCCACACCTACCAAACAACCAAATATCATCAATCCCACTCCACTCCGCCCCACCCCATCCAACCCAATCCATTCACATTAGATTCCAACCCCCCATTCCCCAATACCTACTTATCTACCCCCCAACCAATATCTATCTACCTATCTACCTACCAAACTACCAAAAATCATGTAATTCCAATCACTCACCTCACCTAACCTCACTCACCCACCCACTCAAGCAATAATCCCAACTACAAATACCAACTACAAACACCTCTTAAAGACTTACACTGAACTAAGGTTAGCCAAGTGCTTGTGCTTCATGAGATTGGCGAGATCCTTGAATTTCACAATATACATATACATATATATACATACCCCCCTACCCCTTCCACCCCCCACCATTCCAAGTTCAAGTTCCCTAGGGCCCAGTTTCAGAGGCCTCTCCTCGCCTCGCCAAGTCGCACCTCGCCATTCTCTAATCTAGAAACATCAACAGAAACACTCCACTCCGCTCCACAAAATTCAGAAACGTTTCTCACTCACTCACTCACAGTCACAATTTCTCACATCTCACAAGATAGACAAGACACATATCACCACAAGCTCCAAATCAAAAACCACAATCACAATCAGTAAGTAAAATCAAAATCAAATGAACAAAAAAACATCTCTCTCTCTCTCTCTCCATTTCTTCATTATCTATCTATCTCTCATCTCATCCCATCCACCAATCCATCCATCCATCTCAGCGCATCCATCTCACCACTCACCCACACCATCCCCAAATAACCCATCTCAACAACCCTAGATCCCCACCCCAGATCCCCAAACCCAACAATAAACCAAATCCTCCTCGCCATCATCATCACATCATATCAAAAGAAACCAGGATAATCTGAATCTGAATCTGAATCCCAGATCCCTTCCTCCCTCCTAAAATCCAAACATTTTTCCTATTCCATATCCAAACACCACCAAGTTCCTCCCACAACAAGCGCGGGGGGAAACAGAATCCACGACCAAAGTACAAAACGTACAAGCATTCGAGCCGTGGAAAAATGATAAATGAAATAGAGAGAAAAAAACAAACAAATATCCATCGATAACAAAAGGGGGTATGTGTGTTATAGTAACCAGAAACAAATTCCGCCGTGCTCAAAATGCGCTAACCTCGCGCGGAAAAAAATAAATATATGGTACAATAAGATAATGGAATGTCCATCTCTTGGAAAATGATCATAAAATATGAAAAAAAAAAATAGTCGTCAAAAATGAAAAAACGACCATGAGGTATCATTTAAGTGAAAAGAGAGAGTAGAAGAGCCCAAGTAAACCCCAATGCAAAGCAAGACAAAAGCATTAACTCTCTTCCATAATCCCCACCTCGCCCCCTCCTTCCTCTCTCCATTCCCGACTGCGGTCCGTCATTTTCTTGATCCCGCTCACGCGACCTGCCCAGAGACTTTCCACCGTGGTGCGGAACGTATATCCGCGCTGACTGCTGATCACCCCAATAGCTTGCAGTACGGCTTTTCTGCTATCCCGGCCAAACACAGCAGGATGATTGATCCATTCGAGACTCGCCTCCAACTCCGCATCAAGAGCCGCAACAGTGTTTGGGTCGATACCCGGGGCTGTGACAACAGCCGAAAGCGCATCATTTGATCGGTGTCGCGGAATCGGGCCAAGAGTGTGATTTGAGGTCATTGTCGTAGCAGATGTTGGGGAAGGGGTGCGACGTCCATCGGGAGTACGATTCCTAGGCGATGAAGAACCCGTGCGGGATGAGAGATTGTGGTTTGGGGATTTGGAAGGTGGAGGGGGAATGGGTGGGAGACCACCTTTGCCTAATCCTTTCAGGATAGATCGTGTTTCGCTCAAAAGATGTTGTGCGCGATCGTGCTGACCGCGAGAAACCAGTGTGAGAGCGCGCGTAAGCATGTCGGAGGTAAGAAGTTCCATGCGTCGTTGGACGACGCTTGGATGGGGTGGAATGGGTGGTGCACTATTCCAAGTCGTGTGTTTCTTCTGGTTCGTTGGTGCAGGAAGCATAGTAATTGCTAATAGTGAAGGGCGGGGTAGATGAGCAAGTGTTCCATCTCTGAGGATATCTCCCCAGGTGAGATCAGCTTGGATCAGAGGAACTTCCTCTATTGATACAACACGTTGATCTTCTTGATCAAGTGACCCACCAAGAGCCTCAAGACCAGAAACTATAGAATCCCATGGATCTTGAGCGAGTTGCTCTTGCGAAGCATTGTCCGGAGCAATAACTAGCTGCACTAAAATATCCCTCTTATCGCCAAATCTCAAATCTCCCAAAGAAGCCTCGGCGTCTTTGCCCGTTGCACGCTTGGTAATCTGCAAAGCCCCGCTAATCTTCACAAATTTAGCTGGCGATCCCTCGGGAAGTCTAAGCTTTAGTTTCACATTTTGATGTGACATTGTTTGAAGAGATCCAAGACAACCTGCAAGACATTCTCGCAACATCATCCAATCTTTGACGTATGTGTAAGAAGCTTTGGTTCGCGTCGATAATTCAATCATGGTGTCTGGTTTATGTGTCATACCAAGTCCAAAGGAGTGAACAGCAATCCTAAGAAAAATTTGTTAGCTATGATTTTCTCGACAAAGTGATGATATCCAACCACTTACTTAGCGGCCTCAGCTCTTGATATCACAAAATCCACGCTCTCCGCATCAGATGTAGATGAGTCACTAATCAAAAGAATCGTAGCAATTGGATTATTCGACCTCCGTTGCATAAGAAGATCCATCGCCACGTTTGCACCCTCCACAACATCTGCTCGGTGACTCTTTTGCCCCACCGGTCTGATCGAAGCCAGAATTTGCTGCCACCCATTCCATGTTTTACTAGTCATCCCTACAAGTGGTGCTGCACCGCCACTAGAACCAAATGTGACCAAACCCATGCGATCACGATCTCCCAAGTTTGAAACCATAAATTTCAATGCATCTCTTACAAGAGTAATCTTGACACCTTGCATCGAAGAAGATATGGGAATAACAACCACAATATCAACAGGAACGTGGATTGCAGCTGGTAGTCGTAGACCTCTAGGACTATTTGCATAATCTGCCGGTGCAGTTGTCGCGGATCTAGGTCCATAGGACGAAGAATTAACCGACACTCGCTGGAGTCCTGTAGAATCGCGATTCCACTCTTCTTCTTCTGGTTCCGAGAGATCGTAATCTGGACTTCGTGCTGGAGATTCCTCAATGGCGTTCAAATCCAATAATGCCTGCTGCCACAACTTGAGCTGATTGCGATTATCGAATTTGAGATGGAATGAGGGGAGTTCGGCCACTGAGAGACTCAAGGTCAATATGTTGTTATCTTCAGTAGGGCGTAAGTTAGCTGCGGTGATTTTTTCGGTTTGTCCAAGAGAATTACCAGTTCCTGATTCAGTCACTTCGTTCAAGTGCTTTTTGATTAATATTGAACCTTTGAGTGTGCATCGAGTACTTTTGCGAACGCCATTGGATTCATCCCATGGCTGTGATGATGAAATCTTCTTTTCCTTTACGCAGATAAGCATTTCTGCAAACAAGAAACATTCCAGTTCCTGCCAAGATTGCCTGTCTTTGCCAACACGAATAGTTCCATACAATCGTAATTTTCCAAATCTGCTCTCCATTAGTATTTTATCTATTTTCTACAATGAATGATGATATACCTATTGAAATCAAGACCATGCCAATTTTCAACCCGGGTCCGTAAACCTTCAGTGATTTCGTCCAAAACCTCTGGAGATTCATAGGGGTAGAAGCGTGGTGCACTCTGGGCGGGAGATGGAGGTCGAGCATAGGTATCTTCAGGTCGAATGTTGGGTAGTGGAGGGGCGCCTCGAATATCATCTGGGTCGGGTCGCCATTTATTGTCAGGAACCTCGATTGTGATGAGACAAGTCAAAGTTTGTTGCTGTCTGGACCTGTTCAAGGTTGGGAACTCTGAGCGAATGCTGACGACTGGAGCTGGGATGGGGTTTCTTGTAACACTTGCTCGAGGGCTTATAAGATTCGATTCCATCGCTTGCACGTCGTAGTCATGGCGGCGAGGAGGGCCGCTCGTGGCAGTCTCGGGATACCCAACGGATGATGGGGCATTTTCGCTATCGTTTCTTTGGTGCGAGATTCTCGATGGTTGTGCGTATCTATCCATGCGCTCTCGACTGTCCCTACTATCTCTGTTGCTACCGTTATCTCTGCTGTTGTCTCTCATATGTGTATCCTGGCTGTTCGCTCTCGTTCTCGTAATTCGAGCATTGGATTCGCGACTGGGTGGTCGTACAGTTTGGGATTCCCAATTCGAGGGTGTGGGCGTTGATCTTGCGGACTGGTCGCTGGCCGAAACTGAACGCACAATACTACTTAGCTTCTCTGGAGGGACAGCAGGAATCAGCTTTAGTTTTCAGGGAAGACGAACCACTACTTTTGAAAGTCTTACCAATGTCAAGAACATTGCCTCCTCGACTCATATCCAGACCTAAGGGCGCATTGCAAGTTGGGCAATATTGAGCGTCGCTTTCCTTGATGTATTCGTAGAAACAGGCCTCATGAGAGACATGGCCGCAGGAGAACTGTAATATGCGTTCCCCTCGAAGTGTATGTTCCAATGGCTCTTCACACACACAACATTCGCTGCCAACGAACGTCCTCTCCCTCCGGTTACGGGTTCTATCCGTGTCCAACATTCCTGACATTCCACCACCGGCTCGTTGTTTGAAATCACGATTCGCCTTGCTGGCTAGAGGGGAGACCGAAGAGAACGACGTATCTGAAATCCCACGAGTATGTTCAAGAACTTTTCGATTATCTGATGAAGAAGAAGTATACAAGTTAGTCAATATGAAGGTAATTTTCACGCATTAGTATGAGCGGAGGGGTGGAGTAATGGCAATTTGGAGTTTGGCTACTGCGTACCCTTTTTGGGATGGGATCCTGCAACGCGGGCTCCACTAGATGAATCCTTGACCTTGTCTCTCTCTCGTCTCCTGGATCTTTTATCCGAGTCGCTGAGTAGTCCAAGCTCATACAACCTTGAAACCTGGTCTTTTTGTTCCTCTACTCTGCGGCTAAAGCTAGTGAGATTCCTACCAGTACCGGAAGCGGAAGGGGTGGTGTTATGTCCCAAGAATCTTTTCGACATGAACCGCTGTTCCAGAGGGTCTTGTTTTCAAAAGCTCTGTCCGTCAATATTAGGTTTGTTCGCCCACTTTTTTCTGAAAATAATCCGCTGCCTGCCAAAAACCTAATCGGTCCAAGATTTATGAACAGTAACGTAATAATTCTCAGCACACAAAATGTTCGCTTGTGAGAGTTGCGATCCGGCCAAATCCTGAAAGTCCGAACCAAGGAAGATTTGGGGTGGCGATGCTAAGAATTGCGCGTTGTAAGATTTCGATCTCTATCTTTCGGGACTCTAAATTTGGGTATGGGAATGAGGACAGGACTATCGGGAATGGGTACAGGAGCTAATTGTAATCCAAAGGGTGTGACGCTGTGGGGAATTTTTGCAAAAGGGCTTTCCACTCTTCAGTGTGCTGATTCACAGCTTAGGTCAGAGTAATCGAATAGGATTTGAGGTAGGAATGGCCAGTATTCGATATAATTCGAGATCCCGTGTTTGATTACTGGGCTGCAGTTATGAAAAGACGAGCTGAAGTGTTAGGGCCAATAATGCAGATGCAATTCAATCGAGTGGGCGTTCGAGAGGTTTGCGAATTACTACTAGAAGGGAGGGGCGAGACTTGCGAATTTGCGAATCATGAAATTGTGCGAATCGTGACTACAGGGTAGTTGAGTTCATTCGTGGGGAGCCTAGTGAAATATGATGAAAGTTTGAGAGAGAGCATGAAGTGAGTGAAGAGAAGAAGTTGACGAACAGCAAGATGTGGAAAGACAAATGTGAGCGCCGTCCACTTACAGTAGGTAGTAAGTGATGGTACCACCATTACTAGGCAGTAAAGATAGCAAGCAGTTGACTGTAAGAAAAATTGAATAATACTATGCCGGAACTCCATCATACCCAACAGCTCAAATACATGGATTCCGGCATGTAAACGATGGGCGCTGTCCAGGATACCTACAGGACAGAACGATTTTCAGGATTTCGGAGTCTGGCTTCACAAGGAAGAACATGACGGGATTGGTTCAATGGAGGGGTTGGTGAAGATTTGGTAATTGTGGTGGTGCAGGAATAATAAATGGCAGTAACGACTTCAGGTAACAATCTTGATAATGATATCGCAAAATGCTCAGACTGACTGAAGTAGACAGACCTCGGGTATTTAGTAGGCTTCTTCCAGTTTAGCACACCTCCGGAAAACATGGATCTACGTATTGAACCACATGCTATAGTTTGCATAAGAAACTTATAACACGAAAGTAAGAATAATGAATTTCCCTTCCAAGCTTGGAAATTAACACTCGACGGACAGCTTGATAAATTGGCGGGACAAGTTTTGTTTCCACTTTGACACAAGCCGAAACAAGATTGATCAACAGGAACTGTAGCTTTAGGCTGTACCAGTAGCTGCATATCTAATATCGACCGTAGGGTCCTAGTATAAGATGGACTTCGGAAACTTTACCGGAAAAGAAACAATCTCCATATCGGGAACTTTCTACTTGCAGCTTGCAGTTGATGGAACTTGCAGATTTGTAAAGTACACTTGCGTTCTACACGGTACTCGACACATTATTCTTGATCTCATCACCTTATAAACTTGGTTCCTCACAGATTTATCTTCAATCTTCAACCCCCACCAACCCCTAGTCTCAGTAACATAGTATGATAAAGGAACGATATTGCTATCCCAGCTTTCTGCAGTTCTCGACTGCGCATTTTAGCATTCGAACCATCGTGCCAATCAAACGATTGTATCATAGTGCTGCTATCCCTGGTCCGCGCCCGTTACCCACCTATCCTCTCGGATACCCCTGGTCTGTGAAAATGCTCACTAGGGTCTATCTCCATCATGCATGCAGAAATAATTACAGGGTACACAAAACAAGGAAGATCTTGCGTGTGGAAGGAGCCAGTCACAGCCAAAGTCACGGAGTATTACTATCTTCTAGTTCTGCAGGACAAGTTTCTGTCTATCCGATCATTTCTTCTTATGGTCATTAACGGCTGAAAGAAATATATTTATATGATACTCGCAACTTTTCTTCGGGGTATTAGGTTTTCAGGAGAGAAAGATTTCCAGAAAGAGTCCCCCATTCTTCCCTGTATTCCCTTCCAACTGTTTGTTAGTAATCCGATTGGGAAAGAAAAATAGATGGTTGGTTCTTCGTTCCGTAAACAGTAGAGAGAAATGATTCGAATACGAAGGAAGTCTTTAACGTCTTTGACTATCGACTATCTGAGACGAATCCGACGATGTTCTAGAAAACTGGAACTAGACTCATTATTGCGCACTATCCTGATCTATTTGATTCTGGCATCTGTCATATTGATTCAGACCCCATTCTTAACACTCCAATCGACCCTGAGGTTAGAACCGGTGGTCCGGTGGTCCGGTGGGTAAGATTCTTATTAACAGCCCCAATATGGAAATATTCTAAAGCTTTCAACCCCACAACACGAAGCATGAAATAAGTACAAATAATGATCTGCCCTATAAGAAACGGATCGACCTCTGCTACACGCGTAATCAAAAGTATTTTGGGAGAAAAAAGCCGGAATTTTGGGTCCTTCCAAGTTCCAACTCCTATTTTTCGCTGCAGACATCGTGGTTCCCACGCGGTTTATATCAATGTCTCATCCCCATATCCACTTTCGATCGTCGCAGCTACGGGAATGCCGCTACTGAAATCAGGAACAGAAATAGTGATATCCGCTGTCATTACCTTTCGATGGACATTATTGTAATATGTCAGGAGTCAAGAAACGCCAGTGACATTCTGTATGTTGTACTCCAAAGACCTAGACGACCTGAAGATATTCAAGCCACAACCACTAGACTCAAATAATTACTCCGAGACTGCTCAGATGTCTTCTAGAAACCTTCGAATCGTGTGGTCAGAGCTTTTGTATCTCAATGCATACCAAATTTGTATTTTTCTTCCTGAGCGTCCTTCTGGAATAGGTTTAAGAATAGATTTAAGTGTACCTCTCTCGAGCCTCTCTAATTATGGAAGGTTACACGATCGATCTAATCCTAAGCTACTAACTCCTAAGAAGGATTTCATAGGATTGAATTATTTGTGCGGCACCTCCGTTCTGTATTCAATTAGGTGCACCCGCGAGTATGTGCTTATTAAAAGCAACTTCGGCAGCTAAAATGACCATCTATCCGTTTGTGTTGTATCAATTCCTCAGTCGCTACATGCGCATCAGTTGTAACTATTGTATCGTCATTGCTTTAGAGATACCAAGAGCTGGAGTTATGCAATAAGCTTACAGCATCGAAACCAAACGATGTCATGTTTAAACTATCGCAGCATGCATCAAGCTCGAAACGTACAATTGCGAGCAACAGCCGGCTTTCATCTCATCTGATTCGTTTAAATGCTATCAGATATTAGACAGCGTGGCTTGATGTTACCCGAATGACTCCCAAAACTTCTATCAGTATCTGATGTCAGCTTCATGTAGCTGCGCCGCGGGTAGTCATTGCAGCTTGTAAAGTGGCGCTCGCCTACATATAGAAAGAATATTCGCAGAAAAATAAAATGCGTCGAAGCGCAAACAAGATGTGATTAGTCGACCAATTTACCTAATGACAAAGATACCGTCATTCAAACTTTCAACCCACTATCGTGCAGAATACATGCTGCGATGTTACCCTCCGAATACCTCATCGTCCCGAACAAGAAATGTTTGGCAACATTACCCCCATTTTCGGAAGTTGCTTTACGAGCAGTGTAACAGTCCTACAAGGAATCCTTCGCAAACCTCACCTTGAAACATGATGCAACCAGTAACATAATAAAACCACATCGATCTCTTGTCAAAAGGTAACCTTCAAGCATTCTCTAATGTATCCCAACCCCTTTTGACAACGATCAGTTTTTTGTGGCTTGCATGTTCATGTCAGTGTCCATGAGATCGTCGCGTGCTAAGCATGGACTCTGATTACTGTGGTCTCCGCAAGCATCAATATCATAGTTGATAATTCAAGAAGATAGTTTTGTTAGATTGGCGTTTCTTGTATAGGATGAACTTCTCCAGCTGGACAAAATACGGTCGTAACGCATTCAAACTTTATGATTCATGTCGTTTTCTGAGTGGTATACTTCATTACGAACGATGTCAATCCTTCAGACTGTGGTAGCTCAACTTTCATAGGTGATCGAAATCTACAAGAACGCCTCCAAGATCTATGTGCTTCAGATTCTTGGTCCATCTCTCGATCAGTGCCATGGAACTATCACGGGTGTCAGTGCGAAAGCTCCCCGTTATCTCATTACATGAAACGTGTGCTTTTCAGAGGCGGTTCATAATAGGGTTCCAAAGACGTCTGGCCCACGTAACCGGATTTTCTTCCTTGTTATTTTGTCAAGATCGACCTACTCTGCATTTTATGTTTCTTTACTATTTGGAATGCGACTTCTATTCAATATCTGTGCATCAATGCATTCGATATTTCGAGCCTCGTCGCTTGTTGAATTTAGCCTCGCATTCTTAGCCTCGTTTTGGCGTATTCCATAATAGCATTATCAAAGAACGGAGCGTTTATTTACATCCGCATCGCTGATCAGTTTCTGCCCTATAAGGTTCTGTCAGTGCTTACTGCTTGATCAATTCTAGCTTCCACTTCTATTCAAACCTATCAATCCACTTAATGAGAATGCCAAAGCGGCAAGTTTGGTTTGATATCTTCTAATCAACAATTCGGGCGTCTATTTACCCCTCTGTATTGTTCGGCTCAAACGATTTCAAAACTTGTTGGATTGAGGATCCTCTCGACCAAACGAAAGTGTGAAAAGTAAAAAGAGTGTGGACAGTTCAACTCGTCGGCGAGCTAATTAGCTTGATCACGAACGACTCCACTTTCCTGATTATCTTTCCCATGTTCATTATCATACTCGCGTTGATATCGTCACATAAATCTCATAGCTTTCTAAACTTAATATACACGATACCTCTATTCAAGCTCACCCAACACCTCATCAGTCCACTTCCTCCCGGAGACGCGCCATTTACCCCGCAAAGCTAAGATTTTTTACATGCAGATTTTCAGCGCAACCGACATCAACATTGATGATTAAGATAGTTATACTTTTTCAATCCACCTGAAGCGGTACGCTTTGATCAAGATTACATACTACTGTTAACAATTTTCACCTTGTGCTTTCGCTCTTAGCTACAACTTGTCTTGGCTCAACACCAACCCGAGTCATCAAGACGACATGAAAGCGGGTTGAGAAATGGTGAAAACTCAAAATGTCCTCATTATTCCTGCGTATGCAAGTAGAATACCCACACTTGTTGTTCAAGCTAGAGGAACCCTTTTTTGCTGCAATGACTGCAGCACACTAAGATCTAGACTAGAACTTTTTTGAGTAGTCAAAACGCGAGGCCGCGATTCAACCGATGAAGATCCAGCCGGGTTGTCACTTTGAGTTCCCGTGTACCTTTGACGGTCGTTTGATAGATATTGCAATTACAGTAGCTATCTGATAAGCGCATGCAGTATCCATCTACATATCATGGGTCAGATAATTACCACCCTACCAGCCATCCAGCCACATGCCATCAGAACGCCACAAAAGCATAACACACATAACTTTCCCGTTGCGTTTACGCCTCAAGGTGTCTTTCAGCTTCTCACTATGAGTACAACCAATAGCATCATATTCTTACCACTTCCTGACGCACAAACACATAGAGCCCGGATACTTACAACACTCCTCTGTAAGCATGCAGATGAACATTATTGAGCAATGATTCGATACGTCGTATGTGGACCTGCCACCATCCGCCTGGGTGTCTACCTTGTCCACATACAACAGGCAGTTAAATACCCGTATAATATACCCGAGCCCAAGGCAAGTCCTGCGAAAGCCAATACGTACCTACATACGGACAACTCTAACCTGCGGAGGCAAACAAAAGACGTAATCTTCAGCCCTAGCTACGGGCCTTTTGTATTAAAAATTCATGCAAACCCTTGAAAATGGCAGTGTACAAAATCACCTGGGTTTTAAAGAGGGGATGAGATACTTGGAAGGCGGAGGCTCGAGCTCGTTTGGCGGGGTCATCCACCGACATCCACTACTAAGCCACCAACACAAAATTTGTAGGTTCTACAAGGTGCCTGGATATGAAGTTGATGGTTTTTCATGCCGTTCGTCGGGTGTAACCAATCGTTGATAATCTTTTTAGATGCTTGCACTGGATTTAATCACTGACACACTTGGACGAGAAGCGTAGAGAACATTAGAATGGGAAGTACGGATGCTGTAATAGCCTACAAACATTGGAATCGTGGTTTCAGATTATTTACCCAAGATTAGATAGATGTTGGAAAGATTTGCAAACCCAAACAGTAGACTAGTTTTGGGTAGACTATGATCTATCAGATCCAGTCAGGGTCCAGGAACCGTAACCATACTGTTGGTAAATGATGCTACAAGCCTCCTTCCCATCGTGGAAAATATCAGGAAACTAGATAAGCTACCCATCTACTTTGGTAACGCAGGAAGATGTTACGGAATGGTGCCGAAAGTAAGTCGGGTACCCCACTTTCGGGCCACCCCTCTTTTGGACCACCTCAAAAATTTATATTATATGATATTAAAACATTAATTATTCAACAACTACTCGGCATTATAATAAATGCTTGAGGATACACTTTCATTATCATCATTAGCATCTCCCATATCAATTTCACAATCTCCCGCCTTGATTTGCACCTCTCTAATCTTTTTAATTTTAGAAAACTTCGAATTTAAACTAGTTTTCACCTTACACTTCTTTTTAGGAATGGCTTACTTCAATTAATACTCCAATTGCTTTATTCAATACCCAGATTATAGAATTTCATAATCCTTAACATCGAATCCCTTAATAATCTTTCTAAAAAGCTAACAGCAAATATAAAGATCAATCTCTTCACTTTAAAGAAATATATATACATATAATCTTAAATCACTAACTTTTTGAGGCATTTTAAAAGTTGAAATTGCAGACTCCTTATTCCATTAATACATAGAATCATCATCAGAAAGTAAATTCTGATTCGTAACTTCCTTATTGCTGTTCTCAAGCAACAATCTGGATATAATAGGCTTAGTGCGATTTAAAGGCTATAAACCTGAAGTTTTCCATTTAGTTAGTATATTATACTTTGTTAAACTATCCAGTTGTACTTTCTGATAATATATAAAGAAATTAGTCTTTCCAATTACTCTAGAATTCAATAAAGAGACTAATTTATTGAGGTAATATTTGTATGCTCTTTTGAAAGGTGAGAATATGGATAAATCAAGAGGTTGTAGGACGTGTGATGTATACGGTAGAAGGAATAAGAGGTATATATTGTGCTTAAAGTATTTATATATAAATTCAGTAGTTTTATAACTTTTATACTTATTCAATATAAGGAGTTTCAGTTTATCCGATGAGAGAAGGATTGTTTAAAGTATAAAGACCTTTTTAAGTTATTCTAGGGCAATATTATTTGTAATCTATTTATTATTTGTAGTAATGAAATGCTATTTTTTATAAGGCTTTAAATCAATTGGAAACTATTATTATTGTATTGATTTTCCTTTCAATATAATAAGGAGATTAAAAGCTTTCCCTACAATTGAAATGCACTTTATAAATGATATCTAAACTCTAAAATCAAGCTCCTTTTTCTAAATAAAATAATGTTTTAAACTTCCCAGAACTAATTCATTTAATCCTTAACCTTTTTATATACCTACTTTATTTATATTATATCAATACTGAAACTTAATATAACAAATTGAGAATAAATCTAATTTTGAGAACCATTAACTAATAGTATCGATAATTATACCTTTTATTAAAAGATTGAGTGGAAGAGGCCTCTATATTGACTATCTTACTACGCATATAAGCATATTAATCCTCCTCTAATATTATATAAAGGGATCAATATGCCTATCTATAGTTCATCTAATCTAGCCCGTTTAGGTAATTGTATTATTAATCATTACACATACTTAGCACCAATAACTTCTATTTCTTTTAATATTCCCCTATAGGAATTATTACTTTTGATCTCTCCAATCTTCCACACTTCTATAATCTCAATTCTAGTATATCCTTGAACCTTTCAAATATTATTTTTGTTAGAGATTTAGTCATCCCATCTACTACCATATCCAATGTATTGATATAACTGGTTACTACCTTTTGCTTTTCAATAAAATCCCTGATGAAATAATAACATATATCAATATACTTTGATTGTTCATATAGATACAAATTCTTGATTAAAACTATTACTCCTTGGTTATCGTCTAGCAATTGAATAGTATCTCTACGTACAGATATATATTCTGCCTTTCCAAAATCTTTAAACATTTAGGCTAATTATTTCCCTTACTTGGTGAATATTGTTATTAATATGTATTCGGATTCAGTACTCAATATTACTACTGAATTCTGTTTTTTATTAATCTACAATATCGGTCCTTTATAGAACATAACAATTTCCCCAAAAATATTTTTTCGATCATATCGATTATTTACCCAATCTGTTAAAAGATCATGTAGAAGTTGGTGGAAAAGCCTTAATATTATTAAGTTCTACATAGAGATACGATATATATGTATGGACTCGATAGAGTCACATGTGGGCTAATCCCGATATAGCATAGCGTGATATGCGGTATAAGCACCTTTTCTAACACTCCCCCATGCTGATATCGTATATCTGAAGTTATGTAGCCTATCGAAAGCTATGGGAAGGTTATGGAAGCTATATTGTAAATCGGTGCTATAGTTGATCTCAATCAAGCTAAGCGGTATGATCTATATCGTAAAGATGTGTGTGCAGCATCCGATCGCTCTCATTCGGTGAATCTCGAGAGGCGCTAATAAGTGCTCTGAAGCTAGCGAGTTGACTTCAGAGTACACTGGAAAGCGCTTTGAGGTGATAGTGTTGATCTCAATAGTCTTCAAGGAGCGCTCTGGGATCAGTAAGTCAGATCTCAAAAGCCGCCAGGAAGCGTTCTGGGATCAGCAAGTGATTGACAATGAAGACGCTGGTCGCTGATAATACCTCTTCCAGGAACCAATGTTTTTAACCAATTTTTAAAGAAAATCGTCTCCTCTAGGGCTACCCAATACCTAGTGTAGACGCTTCTCTAAGGGCGTAGGGATCGTACTGATAGTACGATACCTACTGACCTATAGAGCATATACCTCTACAGCTCTTCCCTCTAAGAGGAGCTGGGATACAGTCTCCTACATGATCACCCTGATCATATAGAATCCCTTGATCCTTGCTCTCCTCTATAAGAGTATAGGAGATGTCGTACACCTCTCCTATATGGTGGAACGCCAGGGCGCTCCCCCACAGAGTGTATCCTACAACTCTTCCTCTCCCTCTTGGATATATCCAAGAGGGGACACAAGACTGACGGTGATACCCTTGATCACCTTGGTCTTGCTGGTCTCTACCATAAGGAGTGTAGGAGATGGTCCCACCATCTCCTACATGGTGGAACACCAGAGTGTTCCCCCAAGTATAGTAGTACGCGTTCTCCCACTACCGTAGTCATCCGCTCCTCCTCCACATATGGTTTCGGATCGCCTCCGGTTCCCTTTGGGACCTCCGGCTCCCTACACTCAATGCCTTCGGGTCCCTACAGACCCTCCGGCTCCCTATATACTCTCCCTCCCCCTCGATCGCCAGTGTAGCCATTGTCGACATAGAAGATCGAAGTCGAAATCGTATGAAGACGGTGATCGAAAAGAAAACGAAGATCCCCTCGGAGGGGACCAGGAGAGGACCAAAATGATTGTATACGAGTAGAATACAAGTAAAATTCGATCGCTTATCGGAAGGAGATGAGATTGAGAGTTGAAATGTCGTAAAATGGCGGAACTGGTGAGCGAAATAAATTAAACACCATAAAAATCTATTAAATAAAACAATAATCCAATGATCATTACACTCATCAGATCGTAGGTGTGGATGATCGGAAAACTGTCGAAGAAATGGGGGGGATGGCGGGGAAATTTCTGAGACGAAGAAAATCTTATTAAATTAGATGGGTTTCGTAGCTCTCCCAAAAACTATATCCAAAGCATTCTCAACTTCAAGGTTTTCTACAGGTAACCCTCAACTGTATAAAGTTTGATCGATTCGTAAAGCACTGCCGGTTGCTTATATCGCATCGTTGCCATCGATGTAGGGCTTACGGGGATCGAAAAGAAAAGAATCGAAAGTGAGACGAGGGAATCTTGCTGTAACTAAGATTCTCGAATTGTCGAAAGAAGATAAGAGTGGGTGGCAGTCGTCTGCCAGAGCTTCGTCGCCCTCTTCAACCCCGTAGGTTGGATCGCTGTGATACCGCGTACCTGAGTATTTGTTACGGTCTCCACCGTCTTCAACCCCGAAGATTGGATCGCTATGGTGCCGCGCACCTGAGTATTCATTACGGTCTCCACCGTCTTCAATCCCGAAGATTGGATCGCTGTGGTGCCGCGCACCTGAGTATTCATTACGGTCTCCACCGTCTTCAATCCCGAAGATTGGATCGCTGTGGTGCTGCGCACCTGAGTATTCATTACGGTCTCCACCGTGATAGCGCCGCGCGCTTTACGACACCACACAGGATGCCGGAATCTCACGACGGCACCGAAGCCAGATTCATTCGCCGAGCGGAGCCGCGCTCCCCCAATCGATCAGTTGGATTGGGCCAGATGCCACCTGGTCGTCTTTGGGATTTAACCTTGTTTACGAAGACGACAGTCTCCGGATTTGACGAAGTCGCTACTGTCTGTTGTAGCATTAATCAAGTGACTCCGGAAGACTAATCCTAGCGCCGCGCGAACCCGGGCTCATAACCTGTTAAAAGATCATGTAGAAGTTGGTGGAAAAGCCTTAATATTATTAAGTTCTACATAGAGATACGATATATATGTATGGACTCGATAGAGTCACATGTGGGCTAATCCCGATATAGCATAGCGTGATATGCGGTATAAGCACCTTTTCTAACACAATCTACATTAGTAAAGACTTTTATAATATCTACTAATAGATTGTACTTCTTTGCGATTTGATATTGTATTTTCTCAGGCCTATATTTGAATTTCTAAATGATCGTAGCTCTCAAATATCGCATTAAGTTTTTTATTTCTATTTCATAGTATTTCGCTAGCTTTACCATATACTATAACAATCGGCCTAGTACAAAGGAGATGTTTGGTTTTGTATATACCATTAAATAAATAAAGCTACCTATAGCTTGTTGATATTCGATAATATCAATTAGTTTATTGTTTTTTGTAGCTAATCATAGACATAAATAATCAGCAGTTGGTATTTTTTTAGTGTAATACTAAACATATAAGATTCCGAATTTTGTAAGCATAGTTTTTAGATATTCTTTTTGGTTTAATATAAATAATCTATTTGCTTGATTTTTTATAACCCTAATACCTAAAATCTTACTAATTTCCCTTAGATTCTTAGTATTGAAGTACAAGAAAAGTATTATAAAGAATCAATTGAATTAATCTTTTGAGATTGAGAAGGCAATTATATTATCAATATAAATTAATAGATTGAATTATCGAGCAGCATATATATAAATATGGATTGGTGAGACTTTGAATAAAGTCTTAATTAATTAATTCGGATTTTAAAAGTTGATTTCAATCTTATCCAGCTTGCTTAAAGCCATACAAACTCTGCAATATATATAAAATGTATTTATTTGATATATTGACTTCTTAAGATAATATAAGATATATCTCCTCCTTAAAATAAGATTCTATGAAAGTATTTTTTATATCGAAATGCTAGCACTCCAAATTTTCCTTTGCAATAATCGCTAAGAATAAGCAAAGTATATCAAATCGTACTATAAAAACAAAAGTTTTATTATAATCTTTTCCAAAAACTTGACTAAAATCTTTTGCTATTAATTATACTTTGAATCTTTCAATCTTATTATCCTTCGTCTTTATTATAAATACTGTTAAAAGGAATAGAAGTTACCGGTGCTAAGCACGTGTAGTGATTAGTAATACGGTTACCTAAACGGGCTAGATTAGATGAACCATAGACAGACATATTGGTCCCCTCATATAATACTAGAGGAGGATCAATATGCTTATATGTATAGTAAGATAGTCAATATAGAGGCCTCTTTCACCCAATCTTTTAATAGATTATAAGATTTGGTTAGCACAACCTTTGGATATAATTAATGTAATCATTATTATAATCCAACTTGTGAAATTGAAAAGTGTGCGGTATTATTCTATAATCAGTATATGATGCTATGATTATTATTATTATCAATTCGCAGAGTTGAAAGAGTACATAATGTGACACTTTGCCGTAGAAGAACTGCGAAAGCAGGGTACAAGATGCCTTTAGAATCTATAACTAAGGAACTACGAGCTAAACGCTCGTAAAGCGGCTATAAATACTAACTATGTATACATGGGCGCACATGTGCTCCCGAGAGTATATAACCAATCACAATACAATTAAATGTGATTCGTGATATTACCCCCCCCTCCAAATAAGTTTGCCCTCAAGCTTTATAATTTACCTTATTTAATACTCTATATTACCGATTATAATCAATCGCCATTTATTATTAACAAAAAATGACGTGGTATTTTAGCACATATATGAATTTTTCTTTTTCATAATGGCAAGGTGTATATGGAGCGGAGGAAACCGTTTAGTTGGTCTTGTTGTTTAGTAACAAGTTTATTCTTTTGGGAATATATAATCTATCAATATGTTTATCATCAATCTTAATTTTATATTTAATTTTTTACTCGTTTTTTCAACTATTGTCAATATGCCTGTTATATTAACAAAAAGTCCTACAAAGAAAAGCAAATTGTTGTCTGTATAAGTACAACAATTGGAAGCGGCTTACGCAACAATAAGTTTGAATATTTTATTTGTTAGTCTTTTTGGTGCTAATATATCTAAATAGAAAGCTGTGAAGTATAACGATTGGGTTCAAGGCATGATCGATAATTAATAATAAATAATGAATTGAAGTTAATAATCTATATGAAAGAATATCAAGTTATCAAATATAAGAATAAAGAATACTATATCCTTTTATATCTTCTACTAATAAAACTTTAAGGTCCTGCTGGTAAAACCTTTTCCTTTGCCCTGGTAGGTATAATCCTTCAATCTATTATATCACCCCCCCTCCCGGAAGTGGCAATACCCTTATTATCCTTTCTTTTGTTTCTTCGTATCTCTCTTGTCTTCAATCTTAATTTCTATATTGAGTGCAACTCTTTTTCGTAAAGTTGAGGGCGAAGGTGAAGTGTTGTGATCTGATTCTGAATCTAGGATTTCAATGGTATAAGCCTTTTTTGCTTTAATAATCTTCCTCAATATATGTTTGGTGGCTATACCGACTTTATTGTTGTAAATGTGTAGAGTTCTTTTTCCTTTAGGTTTTCCGATTTTTTTTAGAAATAAAAAAGATGTAATAAAGAATTCGTCCTTGAATAAACCCAAGATGCTATAAGGCAGTATAGTTAATCCATTTTCTTTAAGGAAGGTTGAAGTTATAAAAAGCAATTTCACCAAGGTCTTTTTTTTTAATAAAGTTGTAATTGTTTTGGTATTATTGTTGCAAAGGTTAGGATATCAGTTTTCAGGGTTCCTGATTCCCTATTCTTTGTTTTTCGCTAAAACTCTTTGGAGACAATCAAGGATTGCTATATTGATAATTCGGTAGCTATCAATTTATGATTTGACTTAATAAAGGACATAGATCAGAGAAATGGTGAGCAAAATGTTGTACTGCCATTCTTCCACTATTTCAAAGTATTTCCGGAATATAATAACTCGAGATTCTTTCCAATCATGCATTTTATTGTCTCATTGTTAGAGTTTCTTTCGCAACTTCATACTACATTTCAGGAAGTTTTTATATTCAGGGTATTCGACCTGGATTTCGGTTTTGGTATGGTTGCCAGTTTCCCAAAGTCTTTCTTCTTTCTCGAATTGAGATAGTTTGGCTGCTTTATCCCCAGCATCGAGTAGATTTTTGATAATCTGCTTTTTTATCAATTCTACTATATTGAATTATGCCTATCGACCTGAAATTTGTTTGATTCGATCAATAATCCCAATCAGAGAAACTAGTTCCTCAGATTGAAAGGTTATCAGGGTCGATGCTTCTTCTATATTTAATTCTAAAGCAATGGAGTTTGCAAATAGTCTAAATTATTCTTATAATATAGCTTCATTTGTAACAGCTTCTACAAATTGACTATTATTATCAGGGGAAAAGGTTTTATTGATATCTAACTTGTTTGCTAATAAATTATTGCATACAAGGGTTTTTGGCAACAATCCTTTTTGGCGAGATGGACTAAAGAAACTGATAACCGAATTTATATTATATTTAAAGAAGTGTAAAGCGAATCTTATAAAAACAGTGTAATAGATTGATAATTGATATGAAATTAAAAGGGAAAGAGTCATATTTTATACAAAGAAATATCTATAGCAAACACAGGAAAAAGCAAGTATGAAAAGCAAATGCAACAAGATGCTCGTAGTAAAACAGAACTTTTGGAAGATAGAAATAATAGATAAATCAATAGATTTTATTTTTATTTTTTATAGGTTTTCTGGTTTTCATATAAGACAAAGAGTGAGGAAGTTTTTTCATATCGCTGGATCCATAGGTTTATCATCTGCCAGATAATCGTAATTATCTATTCCTTCTTTTTAGACTTGAATTCAAACTAGCAAATCTTTTAACAGTTTTTTTGCAATAGGATATCAAATGTGAAAGTCTCGAATCTTATAGAGAGAATATATTATATCAATACAATAATATTAGTTAAAATCATCATCATATCCCACCTATTTTATTTTATATTGTAATCAGTTATAAGAAAACTTAGAGTCCAGAATTTCTTATACTTCATATTCTATATCGTTTGTAATAAAAATAAAAAACAAAGGATCTTGCTTTTGTTTAGAAACTAGATTGTTAAAAGCTTTATATAGTTTGTTAGAGAAAAAGACTTTATAAACTTTTATACTTACAAGAAGATCGATTTTATAAAAGTAACCAATCTTTTCCAAAATCTGATAAGGATTAATCATCTAAAGATTGAATTTCTTACTAAATCGATTAATAAAAAAGTTCTTAATAGTAATATATACATAATCTTCTACATCAAAATTGATTACTCAACAATAACTATCTACATCTCTAGTTTTCTTATCCTACACCTTTTTAATAATAGTTTTAACCATCTCCCAGACTTAATACATACATTTAATAAATGTCTAAACATTAGCGTATACCAACTTTTCTATAATCGTACTTGATACTAATCTTATTCAATCGAAAGAAGTTAAGGGAAGATAACCATTCTAAAACTCGAAGAGAAACATACCTAAACTTTTGTATAAAAGAGTTAGTTGGGCATAATTCATTATTAGAAATAAATTCAATCAATTATCTTGAAAGTAGTTGATATATAAACACAGTCTTTGATTGAGATATTGATTTATGATTTCAATTTGTTCATCTATTTACAAATAGTAAACTATTGAAAGCTTGAGTTTTACTTCTAAAATGCAGGAAAACTCGTTTCAAAAGTTTGATATAAATTGGAAACCTCGATTTGAGATAATAGTCATTGAAACACCCTTCCAGCAATAAATGTTGTATATATATATCATTACCATTTCTTTCGCAATAATAGTCTTAAGACATAGAATACAAATTGACTATTTGAAGAGCCTATCGATTATTATAAAAACATAATCGAAACCTTGCTTATCTAAAAAAAAAGATTTAAAATCCATAGAGATATCAGTCTATAACCTGAAAAATATAAATAATAAATAAAGGAATTCTAATATCTTATTTCTTGGAATCTAATAATTATAACATTTCATACAATTTTCAACATATTGTTTAATAAATATAAGGATTCCTTTCCAATAATATCTTACTCTCACTAATAATTCTATTTTATTCCTTCCCAGATATACAGAAAAAATCTAAATATATATTTCGTTGACTAGCACTGTTTTCAAATTATCCATATCTGATACTATTAATTGGTTCTTATATAATAACAAACCATTATATAGCAAATATCCCTTTTTGAAATTAATTACTAAATCGTATTAATTTTATAATGTAGAATGCTCTCGATTAACAAAAAGCAATCGATCAATAAGATCTAACTCTTCCTGATCGATAAAAAATAATAATACAATCTCCTCCCCCTTTATACTAAAGTTATCTATGATTCGAAAATCCAATACAGAGTCAGAGAACAAAGTTTGAATTTAATATTTTGATTTAATCTTTTTTTATATAATAACTTTTTGATCACAACAACTAAATGTATCTACACAGATATTACTAATTTCAAAGCGGTAAGTAATTTCGAATCAAAAGTTAAAAAGAATCTTGATTCAATCAGTTTAACACTAGTTGAAGGTTTTTTTTGTTATAAAATATTTTAAGGATTTATGATTTGTAAGAATTCTGATATAATATAAAGCTTTTATAAATTCAGATCTTCAATACTTGAATGCCTTAATGATTACTAATATCTTTTTATCAAAAATAGCATAATTCATTTCGGCAGGGAGTATTATCTTTGTAAAAAATACAATTGAATGTCAATGTCCGTTATCCTACAATTAAAAAAGAATACTTCTAATAATTTTATTTAAAGTATCAGTTTTAATTATTAAAGGGAGATAGATTTAATAATGGATTAGAACTAATGCGTTTATAAGCATATTCTTTAATTTTTTGAAGCTGATTATATAATTTGTATTGAACAAAAAAAGGGCATCTTTTTTTGTAAGTAATATTAAAAGTCTGACTATCCGATCATAATCTTTTATAAATCTTTTGTAGAAGTTGTAGAACTCTAGAAAAGATTATACATTTCAAATATATATTAGGAGCTTTCAATCTTTAATAACAAATATCTTATCAAAATCAATTTCGATATCATCTATGATAAATATAAACCCAAAATATTTTATATGTTTTATACTGAATTTATACTTATCAATATCTATCTATAATTCTATCTTTTTTAAATGGGATAGAATTTTAAGAATATAAAGCTTATATTCGTTTTCGTTTTCAAAATAAATTAATATATCATTTAGATATATTATATAAATGATATCAAAAAAATCGAAAAGAATATTATTTATATATCTTTGATATATTGCAAATTTATTAGTTAATTCGAAAAATAGAATTTTGTATTTATAGGTTTCATAATAGATGCGGAAGGTGATTAAATCTTTGGAATTGGGATGTATGTAGATCTTATAAAAGGTCTATCTAATATCGAGTTTTGTAAAGATTTTCGCTTTAGAAACTTGTACGAGTATTTTATCGATAAGAGGTAGAGAGTATTTGTCTCTTTTAGTAATTGTATTGAGTTTGCGGAAATCTATACAGAAGCACAATCCTCCATTAACTTTTTTGATAAATAAAATAGAAACTACAAAAAAAGAGTTGTTAGTTTTAATAAATCCCTTCTTAAGATTATCAATTAGATACTCCTTTATTACCAGTAATTTTTCGGTAGATATATTATATATTGAAAACATTCTCAATTAAGTATCTAAAGGTATCTCAATACAATAATTATAAATGAAATGAATAGATAATTTGTCCGATTTATATTTTGAAAATACCTTAAGAAAATCATGGTAATCCATAGGTACTCTTTCCCTTAATTGTTTTAATTCCATATTGTTAATATTTTGAAATCTTGAATCAATAAAGGAATTGATTTTGTGGATATTAATTGTAAAAGCTATATTATTATGTTTATAAGTATGGAGTCGAAAGGCTTCGATTATAATTGTAGTAATATTTGTAGGGAAGTCTTTGGCAATAGTCTAACAGTTTTTTCGTGAAGCATTTTCTTTGAGAAATCGAGATTTTTGTTTGGCAAAGATATTGTTGGCAGATGGTTTAGGTTTTACTAACAAAACCTTAAAAAACACTTTTGAAAAGATTTCCTGAACTTGAGCATAGAGCTTATGCATTTATCTTTTGATATTCCATTTGTATTTATTGTAAAATAAAGATGGTAATAGTGATATTATTGAGAGTTTAGGATATAAAGTATTACATTGTAAAACATTGTTTTGTGGGTCCAAATCTAGGATCGAAGATTGGAGGGATATTTGGGATATTAGAATAATTTGAGTGAAATTTAAGATAGATGGGAAATTCTTTGGCCAGAGTAATTATCGATAGGAAGATTATACTCCTATATTATAATTTATTAATCAATAATTCCTGAATATAATATCTCGGGTCATATTGATTAATAAAAATGATACTCGAATGAAGATTCTTTTATTTATATATAATATTAAATGTATGGAGTAAGTTATTAGAGTTCTTTTGTTCCCATTATACCTTTTAATAGGTATGGGGTGTTTGAGAATATTAATAGGTGTATTCATACATTTAGAAAGTAATTTTGTAAAGGAGGCATTGATAAGCAAATAGATTATAGCTCTAGTGTTTATTAAAGCGGATACTTTTATGTAAAGCCCATAAAACAAGATTTGATACAAAAATGTAAAATTTCCTTTATCGAAAAGACTTCAAAGATCAATATATTTCAGATTATATTGAAAATCTTAGGGGGAGATTTTTTTAAGGTTTAATCCTTTTCCGATTTATAAGAATTGGGGGAAAAGGGGTTATCTTGGGGGTTGGTTTTGTTAGATTTCTTGTTAAAAAGAAAATTTTTATTGGAGCCTATTTTGTATATATTTTTGGATAGGTATACATAATCTTTTGTTTATTTTTTCATTTTGTATTTATAATAAGCTTCTGGAGATTTGATTCTTATTCCTGGTGATAGGTACAGTATAGGAGTTCTTAGAGTTATTATTGGGTTTGATTTTATTGAAGGAGTTAATAGTTTCGAATTCTTATTTGAGTTTGGGTTTGAAAGTTTGATTTAGTCTTTTGTTTTGAATTTTGTATTGGCAGTTTTCAATCGAGCATTGATGTTGATCAGGTGATTAATATAATCTCTAAGTTTCGGGTATATATTTATGGTGGTTAGGGTAGTATTGCAAAAGTTTGAAGAGATTTTGTAGGCAATTTTCTTGTAATAAATACTTTCAGGAATTTCTGTTTCGAAAGCTAGTTTTAAGAATTAGGTATAAAATTAATGAAAGGTTAAAGTATCTATGTGTAAGACTTTAAAGTCTTTAGTAGTTAGTTCCAAACGATTGGGTATTAGAAAGATGGTGGTTAAAAAGTCGATTACAATTTCAGAGATTCGGAATTTTGTATAAGTTATTCGGAGTATTAAGTGGTTTTGTATTATATTTGTAATTTAATTAAATACAGCCCACACTTTAGATTGTTTATCTAGATAATAGTCTGTATTATCAAGCAATTTCTCTTTAGCAAGAATTCTCCATACCTCAAAGGTAGATTTGATATTATTATTCAAAAATTCTAGATTTTTAATTTTACTACTGAGTTTTTCTATTTGATAGAAGCTATATAGAAAGGCCGAAAATCGATGGTTTTTTATAATAAATAAAATCTAACAAAGTTTGAGAGAGGATAGAGAGGACCTTTATCGATGTTAACAGCGAGATAAGTTTGGTCTCTCCATTAGAAAAGCTGAAAGGCAATCCAATTGCTTTTGAAGTTTAGTGTTTTGTTGAATGAATTCTAATTCAATTAAAATAAAAAGATGAATAACTATAATAACTTTTCCAGATACAGAACCCAAGGGGTTCGATAACATAAACGGTATAAAGTGATCAGCTATAACTAGATTTACAATTCTTTCAGATGCAAAACCAGAAAGGTTCACTAACACAAGTGATACATCGATTTCAGCCATTCCATATCTTTTCAAAGATCAGAATACTTCTTCGATATCTAACAATTATTCCAAAGATTTGCTTTCAGAACCTTGGATAACTACTTAAAGCTATTCTAAAGGGTTGGATTGCTAATTGTCTAATCATAAACTTCCTGTCGTAGTGATTCTTGTAGTAAAAGCCATTCCAATAGATTTGAATAGGTAATAAATCTTTAGGGGGAATTTATATCAGAAATACTTATATATACTCTCGACTTAGATTGCTAATGAAATCTTAGCTAAATATTCTGTCCTTTTCAGAATTGTAATGTGAACTTGATATAATGTGACAATTAGGTTCAAGGTATAATTAATAATTGATAATAAATAATGAATGGAAGTTAACAATCTATACAAAAGAATATCAAGTTATCGAATATAAGAATAAAGGATACCATGTCCTTTTATACCTTCTGCTAGCAGGACCTTAAGGTCCTGCCGGTAGAACCTTTTCCCCTGCCCTGGCAGGCATAATCCTTCAATCCGTCACATGAAGAGTCGTTCCCAGTTGACTATAGTATATAATAAACAAATCGTAACAATAGAGGAGGATAATAATAAGAATGAAAGGGATAAAAGGAATATTAAGGTTTCTGATTATAATAATAATAGAGATATAGAGTGATCTAATAATAGTAAATAGAATTTTTATTTTTTGATTATCAAAACATAGTCGGCTTATCTGATAAATACGATTTTATAGATTTTGATAATATAATTAATAATGGTATCGATTTTCGATATACTGGGTGGATGTATTTATATTATTATTTGCTTAGGCAAAACTCGGAAAAGGAATATAATCCATTGATTGATAAGGTTAGCGACTATAGAAATAAGTTTACTAACAAGTTAATTGAGGCAGTAAACTATTTCAATGGGCTTGGGGAATCCGATACAGTTATAACTAGGGAGGATATTATAACGGATTTGTGATATGGCTAGGCTCATCACCACTTCGATATGGGGTTTCAACGAAAGGTTTACTTTGATGATGATAACAATCAAAAATCTTTTAACAAGAGGTCATTCAAAAAGGTAGTACTTCGAAAAGAAGAGTGTGTTTAGAAGGAAAACTGGGTTTGTGCGGACTGTATCCGTAATTGTATAGTAGATAAGAATAATGGCTTCTATTATTAGATTCCTAATTATAATATCAGTACTCCTCGTTATCTGCTTTGCTTAAATAACAAATATAAATACAAGCACTTGTATTTTGGGGAGATTTGTTATCTCTTTTTGCAATATCAAGTAGCTGTGGGTGAATAGGATGTCTTGGCGGAGGTAAATTACAATTTATGCAAATGACTTGTGTATAGTTGATTTGTTTTGGCAATTGGATTTGAGGGAAACTCTTAAAGATAGGGTTTTGAAAGATGGTTTTTCAATCTTGTTAGCTTGTGAACAAAGGGAACAATTGTTTATAGCAAAGAAAGAATGAAGGGAAAAGGCAAAACAATAGTATTAGTTGGTTTTAAATCAAATGGATTTTGAGGTGAACCTTATATATAAGTGATTAGCAATTGCTGAGTGTAAGCTCGAGCTTCTTATGATTTGTATTGCAATTGATTGTTGCTGTCTATAACATCTGATAATAATTATTTCTCTTTTTATCGTTTTTCTTTTTTGGGGTATAGATTGGTTTTTTGATTTAAACCATCCAGTCTTTGCTATTGTTCCTTATCCGACGGTAACGGTTGGTGCTCGCATGGGCGTTTATAAACCTGTCTGGCTGGGATAATATTGTTCTTTGTTTATATATTTATCAGGATAAACATATTTATCTAATTATAACTAACGCTTTATATGATTATAATTTCTTTATCAAGTTAATGAATTAAAGAAAGCTTTTTGATTTTTAGTATTCATATCTTGATCATTGTTTGTAAAATCATAATCGTTGTGTTCACTTTTATAAAGGTATATCCAATCGGGTAGGCTCGCAGATAGGCCTAATAAGTTCGGATTAGTTTTATAAAAATTGCAAAATTGATATAGGGTAATTTTTAAATTAAATGCAAAATACCAATCAAGGTCGTTGTTGACGTTTAGCTATAAAACTTGATATTTCAGCCAGTTTTGTATTTTCTTGATAGCTAGAATTTTCTTTACTTTCTATTCAATATCACCAATGATATTTATAGAAAATAGTGACTTGAGAATTTGACCAGGAAATAAATTATTTACTGCTTTGCGGAGTTTGCTAAATGGAAATACAAAATAGATCTTTATAATTAAAGGTAAGTCTAAACAAAAAGAGTTTTCAGTCCAACCAATAATCTTAAATTTGCTTTGAATAAAATAATCAAATTTTTTAAAAGATTATTAAATAAAGAAATCTTTTATACTTAATCATATATAATCTTTAATATTGAAGTCGATTATTCGGTAATATAAATTTGCTAATCAAACTATTTTTTCTTATGTACACAAAATATTCTTTTTAGTTTGATTGAATACTAATTTATTGTATTTAACATATTCTCTAACATCGTTGATATTCAGATCATCGACAGGTATAGTTGGATTAGATTTCTAATTCCAGGAATTTCAGAGTAGGTGGTTATATAATATTTCATATAGGGTTTAACTATTTAATAACTCATAAGGAAATATAAGCTAGGTGTAGTCCATCATTAATAAGAATTCGGATCAGTTATCTTAATAATAGTTAATAAAGGGTTTCAAACACTATTAAAAATATTAATTATAAATCTCAATTTAACCATTCATTTGCAGATAATAAATAGTGAAGAACTTTACTTACATTCCTAAAATTTAACTAAATTCTTTTCAAAATTTTGAAATAAATTAAAGACTACAATTAAAGATTATAGACTTGAGAACTCCATAATAACAGTATACATAATATAAATACAAATGAACTTAATCTTTGATATCGATCAATTTATAACAAGATATAATAATAATTTATTTAATCAATTAATCAATAATAACTAATATATTATTATAACCATATTTATCCTTATTGAAATTACAATAATCTATAGTGACATACTACTATACTCTTTCTAGAATAAGAAAAGGATACAAAAAGTCTGAGGTCTTATCCCTAGGTACAAAGTTACACTTACATTGATAATAATTCCATATATATTAATCAATAATCTTTTCCATTCCTTTTCAATAATATTATTTGAACAAAAATGTATTAATCTTTTTTACATTAGAGTATATAATAGAAATTGAATTATAAACTTCTCGAATCAGGTAAGTCTACAAATTATCAATATCCAGTACAAATAGGCATTTGTTATAAAACAAAAAGTCTTTTTCAAGAGCAAAATGTTTATACAGTTTCATAACTTAAACACATAATATTTTCAAACTCAAACTAAATTTATTAGTTTTTATAATATAATTAATAATATCAAAAAAAAGGAAATTATATATATATTGAGGTTTATAACTATATCCAGATTTTTATATAAAACTTTCTGTATAATCCTTAAATCTATCTAATTATCTTTTATAAATTATTAAAGACAATTCTTTTTCTTTATACTATTCTACTAATCCAACTCATCGATACACCGGGTAAATATATCTACAAATAAATTATTCTTTTCAGTATAATATATAATAATAAAGTTATAATTAATGAACAACTCAGCCCATTACACTTATCAAATATTCAATTATTTAATTAATATAAAATACTCGAACACTTTATAATCGATGTAAATTTTGATTTGATAGAATAAACCAACAAATTCAACTTTCCAATAACCTAATAATTAAATGATTACTAACATTTCCTTATCGTAAATCTTATAATTTAGTTCAGTAGTAATTATTGTTTTCGAAAAATAAGCAATTAATAGCCATTTGTTGTTATACTTCTAAGAAAGTATACTAGCGATGATATTATTGGATATATCGATTTCTAATATATAAGGTAGTATATAGTTGTAATACTATAAAAGAAAGGCAGAAATAAATCTGTCTTTAAGTATATCGAAAGCGTTCTAACAAATTATATCGAAATGGAATTTGATATTCACTTTGATAAATTCGATTAAAGGTTTTGCTATTATACCATAGTTTTTTATAAAGTAGCGATAAAAGTTATAGAACCCTAAGAACAATTGAATATCTTTTACAATAATGGGGTATATCCAGCTAACAACCACTTCAATCTTTTCTGGATCGACTTGTACGCCTTCAATTGAAATAATAAACCCTAAATATTTGATACATTTGATATTGAATTCATACTTCTTGAGATCTACTTGAAGTCCAGCAAATTCAAATTGTTTGAGGATACACTTTACATATTCCTTATAGTCGTTTTCGTTTTCAGAATATATTAATATATTATCAAGATAGATAGTATAGAAGTTATCTAAATAATTAAATAAAACATTATTCATATATTTTTGATAAATTGTTGAATTATTTGTTAGTTCAAAAGGAAAAACCTTATATTTATAAATATTATATTGGATATGGAAGGTAGTGTATTCCTTGAAAGCTGGATTTATATATATATAATGAAATGCTTATTGAATATCTAATTTGATATATACCTTTACACTAGCGAATTATATAAATATTTTATTAATGAAAGATAATGAGTACCTGTCTTTGCATATTAAAGAATTAAGTAGTCGGAAGTCAATATAAAATCTTAAGCTTTCATTCGGTTTTTTTACAAAGAGAATTGGAATTACGAATGGGACTTGGCTGGGTTCGATAAATCCTTTCGTTAGGTTATCTGTAATATATTTTTTAATGACTTCAAGCTGCTTAAAAAATATTTTATAGAAAGGGCTGTATTTGAGTGCCTTCTCTCTTTTTCCTTTTAATATGATTCTATGATTATATAATCGGGATGGGGGTAAGATGTTCGAATCGTGCTTGGAGAATGTTTAATAGTATTGCTGGTAAACTTTGGGAATTGGTGGTTTCGTTTCAATATTGGTTAGGATATGGTGGAGAGTGGTTAAGGTTTGTGGGTTGGAATTTTTCAAAGCGGCAACTATGGTCGAGATGTAGTGTTTTTTTTTTCGAATGGATTTTCGAATAGTAATAACATTATCCATTTTTATACAAATGATTATAAAGATTTTATAATTTTTGTTCTTTTTATAGGTGAGGTTGAATTAGGATGATTTAAAAATATAAATATCAAAAATATTTGAAATACAAAATGGTAAAGATTTATATATTATTTAAATGGAAATAATCCTAAGGATATATGTTTTTTCTAGATTGATTAGAATCTGAGCTTCAATTAACACTGAAGGTTTCGTTTTAACTTCTTAAAAAAATATTAAATATATCTTTAGAATTATTTCGACTAATCGATAAATCCTTTTTTCTAATTACTTATATATTTCATTTAATTGGGCATCCCGTTTATTAATATTTTTCTGCTTTAAACAATCTATTCTAAAATTTTGAAAACTTTTTTTAATTAAAAAAATGTTTTTTGATAAGGAAATGGTAGGAGAATATTTAATAAATTAGTTGAGTCTGCAATTGAAACAATTAATCTTGACTCTTATCTTTACTAATCAGAATCGTTCCAGGATTATACTGTATAATCCCAAATCAATAATCAGGAATAATAAATAGGACTGTTGTTGAACATCGATAATAAAATTAAGAAATGTATAATAAATAATAGCTTTACTTTTGATATTATTGTAATCTTTGACTTCAATAAAATAATCGAATAGGATAAAACGGGATTTAAATATAGGAAATAATTATGAAATAAGTGTATTATTGATAAAAACAAGATTATTTGTTTTAGAGTTTATAAGAGATTGGATTTGATATAAATAATCATTCTTTAATATTGTATATAAAAAGATTAAAGAGTTACCTCCCATTAGTTTTATTAAATTGAGAAATCTTATATTCCAAATCACATTTAAAAGAAAACTTTATCCTAAATATCAATATTTAAATATTAATCTTTAACATATTGAGTAGTATCAACAGTTTTTACTTAGATCTCTGAGTTAAAATCATTTTCCGCATTATCCTTTGTATTATAAAAGTCTTCATCTTCTCCAGTCTCTTGAATTTCAATTATATTAGTAAAACTAATTAATCACAATGTTATATTACAATTAGCTCCTAGGGCGAAAATACTAGAGTTGTAATTGAAATTATTATTTGAAAATGGGATAGGGCTTGGTTTAAAGCTTCCAGTATAATCAATAGAAATATTACGAAAGGGAAAGTTGGTTTGGAATAAAGTAAATAAATTGATATCATTGTAAATTCAAAAATTATTCCGAGGAATACTTTATATATAGATATTAGTGTTTACCTTTTTTATTAATATTTTCTTGATTTGCCTATACCAATTACATTCTCAAATAATAATCTTGAGTTTATCAATCTTTATAAGTTTATTAGTAAGATTTTGAATATTAATATAATTCTTAATATATAAATTAATAGTTTATTGGGAAAAATCGGATATCTTTTTTTCCAAATTATAGAAAAGTATTCTACCATTTATAATTTCTATTTGCATAACAAATAATTGGAATCTTTGATATTATATTACAAAATTATCTCTTTAAACACTATTAAACATAGTTTAGTATTTATACTCAATTTATACATGATCGACTTCAGCAGAATTCCTATAAATAACTACCAGCTCGTTAATCAATTATTATCCCATCAGATAAAAGACTTGTATATATAGGAAATATACATATTTTTAAACTTCCCCTTCCGTTTAATCTACTATATAGAATCGGTATTGCATTTTCAAAATAAGCGAGTTTTTATAAAGTTCAAAACACTCGATAATCAATAACTGCTAAAAACTTGCTTTCGATTTTATATTATCTTTAAATTTTGATAAGAGATTAATAGATTTCGAAATGTATGGGTGCTTTATTGTAATAATAAATAAATAAAAATGGGATCTATAAAAGAAAGATAGATTATTTAATAAAACAACTAAGTTTAAAAGAGATCTATTATCATAACTCGGAAAAGATTGTTACAAAAATTAGCTGCATAATCAAAAGTTTTTTTTGTTTTTCTTTTTCCTAATAATAAAAGATACTCTCTCAATAAAAGCAACTGGAATATTAGGAATCCAAACTCCACAATTCTGTTAGGAATTTACATAATATTGTGGTTGTTATTTAAAAAATTGAAATGAGTTAGCAATATCAAAACTATATTATAGCAATTCATTTCTAAATCTTACATTTTCGTTTTACAATTCTTTAAAGTTGTTTATTATTAGCACTTGCTTTTTATATATAAAGAGAGAATATATAGATATATTACTTTTGAGAATTGATATTTCAATCAAGGAGTCATTTTCAAACTATTTGTTTTTTTCATATTTATTAATATTAATACTAGTATTATAAGAGGAATGCTCCTTGCTTTATTAAAATCGATCATTATTGACTTGAGAAACTAAGTTGATAAAAGAAGGAGTGTATTGGAATCCTTTTTTGGTGAATAAATTAAATATAGTAATAATACTTGTAACTCGATATATATAAAATGTTATTATTCTTTATCAAATAGATTTTATTCAAAATTAGTCTTCTTTTTATAAATGATATCAAATATCCTTGATTTATCCAAAAAGGTATTATAGTTATAAGATATTATTTAAATAGTTATCAAATAGCCATACAATTGTATAATAAATTATAAATAATATAATATTTTGTTATAAAAGAATTATAAAAGTAGGATACAAGATATCTTTAGAATCTATAACTAAGGAATTACAAGCTGAGTGTTCGTAGAGCAGCTATAAATATTAACTATGTACACGTGGGCGCACGTGCGCTCCCGAGAGCACGTGACCGATCGCGATGCGATTGAGTGCGATCCGTGACACATAATACTATTTACAAATAAATATATACGCGATACGATAAAAAGTATGTAGTACTAATTATATTTATATTTACAATCTGTGTGAATTTATTTATATAGAAAAAAGAAAGGAAAACCTTACAAATTCTTTATATAGATATCAAAATGAATAAAATCAAAAAGTAAATTAAGAATATTCCGAATCTCATTTAAGAGATCTACAAGCAATAGTTTCGATAGATGAAAATATAATTGAAAGGAAAGAATTGGTTCTATATAATTGAGTTTATATTGTAAAAGTATACTAAGATTAGAGGAATTGAAATGGAAGTTGATAATACTAAAGTTTTCCTGATCCTTGTAGGAAGCAAAATTGTAAATATAAAGCTCAACCTCAACAAGAAGACCAAATACTTAAAAAATAAAGCTAGTATACTTTTATATATATATAAATCATTCAATAACAATAATAAAACATTTATTGATAAATATAATACAATATAAACATTATGGAATTATTTGAAGATAAAGTATTCAAAAATCAATGATATCATAGCAAATTCGTATTTAATAATAATCCAAATATTTACCTTTAAGTCTACTAGCCATTTAGAAATGATTATTATTGAAATCTAAAATAAATTAAAAGAATACCGATACAAGCTTGGTGTTGCCAATTTTATATTTAAGGATTTATACAAAGACAAAGCCCTATTTTTAATTCTAATTAAAAACCTATCAAACAAATATCAAACGACAATCAATGTTATAAGTGTTCAAAATATACTAAAAATGAAAAACAAAATCAAGTATTTTATTGTTAAAAAGCTTAATATCCAAAAGATAGAACAAGCCCATACTACTAATAAAAAGTATATAATCTCAAATCGATGAAGAGATAGTAGAAAATCAAGTTTAATAATGTAGCAAGATTAAAAGGAAACAGTTAATACTTATACTTATTATCTCTATAAACACAAAGAACACTTTCTATATGATTACAAAGATTTTATATTTGTATAAACTTTAATCTGCAAATATCACAAAGCCTAGCAATGAAAAGTAACATTTAAAAAGATAATCAAAGTATCATTTTCTAAGAAAGAGAATAATCAGGCTCATCTTGCAGATAGCAAAAGTTTTTTAATTAATTTCGATTTATTAGAAAGCGAAAAAGAATCTAACAATAAAGAATATCATATCTCTAAAGAATTTATTTGTAAAACCACCCCCTCTCGCTGATATATAGATACTAATACTTCCTTATATATATCTAACCAACTTTCATTTTTTAAAAATATCAAGAAAATAAAAAGAAAGATGATAAAAGTTGGTGGGGGAGTTATATATTGTAATCAAATAGGTATAGCTGTAATAGAGTTAGGAAATAATAATATAGTTTTATTCTCAAAGATATTGTATGTACCGGGATTAGGAATCAATCTTCTTTTTAGCAAAAAGATTTATAAAGTTGGGTTCAAAGGTAGATTCAATTCAGATCATATGTATTTTTGGAAAAATGAAATAAATATTATCAAAACAAAAATGGATAAAGGAATTTATATAATCTTAGAGATTGCAAAAGGATATAAAAACATCACTCTCCAAAGCACAAAGATTATTAGTGATATTGAATCAAACAAAATCACCCTAAACACCTCCTCAGATAAGATTAAAAGGGATCTAAAAACTTATCTATTATAGTATAAACAATTTAACCATCTTAACCCAAAAAAGATACGAAATCTTTATAAAGTCATTACACTAGGAAAACCAATCAAAATTCCATCTAAGATTTCTATATACAAAGTATATACACTCACCAAAATAAAGAATCTAATCCCAAAACAACTCAATCCCCATAAAACAAAAAGATTAAAACTTATTCACTTTGATATTGCTAACTCATTCCCAAAATCCCTACAAGGAAATCACTACTTCCTATTGATTATAAATAGCTAAATGAAAGTAAATTAAACCTTAACCTTGAAAACAAAAGATAAAGCTATATCAAGACTAAAGAAATAGAAAACCAAATTAAAATTTAATATTAGTGATAAAATAATAGCAGTTCGAATTGATAATGCATTAAAATTAATCCAAGCTATAAAAAAATAAAACTTTGGGATTTAATCAGAATTAACTATTATAGCATTATCCTATTAGAACAGAACTACCAAGAGAAATATTGGTATTACTAAAGCCAATATAAAAGCTATATTAAAAAAAGCTGAATTACTATTGGAATTCTGAAACAAAACTATTGAATATAATATATACTATAGGAATAAAACGAATACTAAACCAATCATTGATAATAGTATTGTAAGCCTAATCGAAGTATTTATAGAATCAACCCTAGATATTAGTTATTATAGAATATAAAGAAACAAATGCTATACATATATCAATTCAAAAACAATCCCAAAGAACCAATAACACAACAAATTACAAGATATAGCCTAAGTAGATATCTTTATAGGATATTTATATACAATCAATAAATATATCAAAATATATTTACCAAAGTTAGGCTATACTATACAAATAAGCCGAATGATTATAAATAAATTCAAAAGAGAAGGAGATTTAAATTTAAAAATAAGAAACTTTGTATCAAACCCTCAAAATATAGAAAACATTATCCCCAATAGAAGATCTAAAGGCAGATCTTAGAAGATATAAAAAGTATAAGAATTCCTATTTGAGTTCTTATAAGATACTATTATTTTTAATCATTCAAAAATTGTAATTCTTAATATATTCAAAGTCAATAATATTTGGTAATTTAATAAAGATAACAAAAAGAATATTGTAAAGATCAATTCATCTATGGAATTAATTCTATCTTCAGAAATGAAAAAAATAAAAATATTAAATATAATATCTGAAATCAACAAACCTTCAATAAAAACCCTAATTACACCTATAGATATAAACCCCCCCAAAAAATATTCTTTTCGAAAATATAAATAAAACAATGGTGAATTAAATAAACATATCCAAAAACTAATAAAAGCAATAATAACAATATTTTTAGTAAACCCAAATGAAAATATTATCGAATATACCATAATCTCCATACCCCTCACACCAAGGATCGATTTGAGTGTTAAAACAAAAGTATTCGAAAATCTTCAAATGATTTTGGGAAGCTTTACAGACAAAGATACAGCTTTCCCCACAGAACAGATCCTAGGAATCCCTATCCCTACCATATATAACTAGGTAGTCTCAAACTCTAAATATAATAAAAAATGGAAGTAAGCTGTTCAAGAGGAGATTAGTTTATTAATTGAAAATGGTATTTAGAAAGAATATATTCTATTGAAAGGAGAGAATCTTGTTTCAATAAAATGAGTATTTATAATAAAGACGAAGGATAATAAGATTGAGAGATTCAAAGTATGATTAGTAGTAAGAGGTTTTAGTTAAATTCTTAAAAAAGATTATAATAAAACCTTCGTTTCTATAGTGCGATTTGATATATTTCGCTTATTTTTAGCAATTATTGTAAAGGAAAACTTGGAGTGCTGGTATTTCGATATAAAGAATACTTTTATAAAATTCTATCTTAAGGAGGAGATATATTTTGCATCACCTTAAGAAGTCAATATATCAAATAAATATGTTTTATGTGTATTGCGGAGTTTGTATAGTTTCAAGCAAGTTGGATAAGATTGAAGTCAATTTTTAAAATCCGAATTGATTAATTGAAACTTTATTTAAAATCTTGTCAATTCATATTTGTATATATACACTACTCAACAATTCAATCTATTAGTTTATATTGATAATATAATCATCTCCTTAATCTCAAAAGATTAACTCAATTAATTCTTTACAATACTCTCCTTACATTTCAATACCAAAAACCTAAAGGAAATTAATAAGATTCTAGGTATTAGGGTTATAAGAAATCGAGCAAATAGATTATTTATATTAAACTAGAAAGAATATCTGGAAACTATACTTATAAAATTCAGAATCTCATATATTTAGTATTATACTAAAAAAATACTAGTTGTTGATTATTTATGTTTACAATTAGCTATAGAAGATAATAAATTAATCGATATTACCGAATATTAACAAGCTATAGATAGCCTTATTTATCCAATAGTATATATAAGATTAGATATCTCCTTTGTGTTAGATCAATTATTACAATATATAACAAAGCTAGTGAAATGCTATGGAATAGGAATAAAGAATTTAATACAATATTTAAGGGTTATGATTATTCAGAAACTCAAATACAGGTCTAAGAAAATATAATACTAAATTGCAAAGGAGTATAATCTATTAGTAGATATTATAAAAGTCTTTATTGATATAGATTGGATAAGTGATTAATATAATCAAAAAAGTATTTCTGGGGGAATTGTTATATTTTATAGAGGATTAATATTGTGGGCTAATAAAAAATAGAATTTAATAGTAATATTAAGTACTGAGTCTGAATATATATTAATGGTAATATTTATTAAATAAGAGAAATGGTTAGCCTAAATGTTTAAAGATCTTAAAAAAACAAAATATATATTTGTATGTAGAGATATTGTTCAACTACTAAACAACAATTAAGGAGTAATAGCTCTAACCAAAAACCTGTATTTATATAAACAATCAAAGCATATTGATATATGCTACCACTTCATTAGGGATCTTATTGAAAAGCAAAAAGTAGTAATTAATTATATTAATATATTGGATAAGGTAGTAGATGGGATAACTAAACCTTTAGCAAAAATAGCATTCGAAAGGTTTAAGGATATACTAGGATTGAGATTATAGAAGTGTGGAAAATCGGGAAGATCAAAAATGGTAATTTCTATAAAAGAGTATTAAAAGAAATAGAAGTTATTGATACTAAGCATATATAGTGATTAATAATACGGTTATCTAAACGGGCTAGATTAGATGAACCATAGACAGGCATATTAATCCCCTTATATAATACTAGAGGAGGATCAATATGCTTACACGCGTAGTAAGATAGTCAATATAGAGGCCTCTTCCACCCAATCTTTTAATAAATACTCATTTTGTTGAAATAAGATTCCCTCCTTTCAATAAAATATACTTTTCCCAAATACCATTTTCAACCAATAAACTGATTTTATTAAAAGATTGGGTGGAAGAGGCCTCTATATTGGCTATCTTTCTACGCGTGTAAGCATATTGATCCTCCTCTAGTATTATATGAGGGGACCAATATGCCTGTCTATGGTTCGTTTAATCTAGCCCGTTTAGGTAACCGTATTACTAATCACTACACGTGCTTAGCACCGGTAACTTCTATTCCTTTTAACAGATTTCCTTTTAAACAGTTTACTTCCATTTTTTATTATATTCAGGGTTTGAGATTGTCTAATTATATATAATAGGGATGGGAATTCCTAGGATTTGTTCTGCAAAAAAGACTATATCTTCATCTATAGAGTTCCTTAAGATCACTTAAAAACTTTTGGATACTTTTGTTTTAATGTTTGGGTTGATTCTTGGTGTGAGGGGTATAAAGATTATGGTATGTTCAATAGCATTTCCATTTGGGTCTACTGAGAGTATCACTATCATCGCTTTTATCAATTTTTGGATATACTCATCTAGTTTATTATCATCTCGCTTGCATTTTCGAAAAGAATATCTTTCGGGGGGGTCTATATTTATAAATATAATTAAAATTTCTATTAAAAATTTATTGATTTCAGGTGTTGTATTTAGTATCTCTATTTTTTTCATTCCTGGAGATAGAATCAATTCCGTAGATAAGTTGATCTCTACGATATTCCTTTCACTATCTTCATTGAATTGCTGAATATTGTCGATTTTAGATACACTAAGGATTACAACTTTCAGGTAATCAAAAGTAGCAACATTTTGTAGAGACTCAGATAAAGATTCTTATACTTCTTATATTTTTTGAGGTTTGTTTTTAGATTTTCTATCAGGAACAATGTTTTTTGTACCTTGAAAGCCTGATGCAAAGTTTCTTATTCTTAAATCTAAGTTTCCTCCTCTTTTGAATTCATTTATAATCATTCGGCTTGCTTATACAATATAGCCTAACTCTAGTAAATATACTTTGATATATTTATTGATTATATATGAATATCCCATAAAGATACCTACTCAAACTATATCTCATAATTTATTGTATCATTAATCCTTTGAGATTATCTTTGAATTAATATATGTATAGTATTTACTCCCTCATATTCTATAATAACTAATATCTGGGGTTAATCCTATAAATGCTTTGATTAAGCTTATAATACTGTTATTAATGATTGATTTAGTATTCATTTTATTTCTATAGTGTATATTATATTCAATAGTTTCGTTCTAGAATTCTAATGGTAATCTAGTTTTTTTTAATATAGCTCTCATATCGACTTTGGTAGTATTAATATTTCTCTCAGCAATTCCATTCTAATGGGATGATGCTATGGTAATCAGTTCTGATCGAGTCCCAGAGTTCTATTCTCTCACAGTTTAGATTAATTCTAATATATTATTAATTCGAACTACTATTATCTTATTATTAATATCAAGTTCTAATTCGGTTTTCCATTTCTTTAGTCTTGGTATAGCTTTGTCTTTTGTTTTCAAAGCTAAGATTTAATTCACTTTTGTTTAACTATCTATAATTAATAGAAAGTAGCAGTTTCCTTGCAGAGATTTTGAAAATGAACTAGCGATATCAAAATAAATGAGTTCTAATCTTTTTGTTTTATAAGGATTAAATTGTTTTAGAATTAAATTCTTCATTTTAATAAATATATATACTTTGTACACAGGAATTTTAGATGGAACTTTGATTAGCTTTTTTAATATAATGATTTTGTAAAGATTTTGTATCTTTTCTAAACCAAAATAATTAAATCATCTATATTATAATAAATAAATCTCTAGATCCTTTTTAATCTTATCTAAAAAGATATTTAGAATAATCTTGTTTGATTTAGTATTATTAATAATCTCTATACTCTAAAGAACAATATCTTTATATCCTTTTATAATCTCCGAAATCATATAAATTTCTTTATTCATTTTTGTTTTAATAATATTTATTTCATTTTTCTAAAAATACATATAATCTAAATTGAATCTGTCTTTAAATCCAGCTTCACAAATCTTCTTATCAAAAAGAAAATTAACTCCTAATCCTGATATATACAATATTTTTGAAAATAAAATTATACCACCATTTCCTAGTTTTATTACAACTATATTTATTTGATCACAATACATAACTCCCCCATTAATTTTTATTGTTTTTCTCTTTATCTTTTTAATATTTTTAAAAAATGAAAGTTGGTTAGACATATATAAGGAAGCATCGATATCTATATATTAGCAAAAGAGAATGGTTTTACAAATAAGTTTTTTAGAGATATAACACTCTTTGTCATCAAACTCTTCTTCACTTTCTAATAAATCGAAATTAACTAAAAGATTTTTGCTATCTACAAAATAAGCCTAATTATTCCCTTTCTTAGAAAATAACATTTTGATTATCTTTTTAAATATTGCTTTTCATCGCTAAACTTTATAATATTTGTAGATTAGAGTTTATACAAATATAAAATCTTTGTAATTATATAGAAAATATTCTTTGTGTTCACAAAAATAACAAGTATAAGTATTGACTGTTTTTTCTCAGTCTTGCTACATTGTTGGGCTTAATCCTCTACTATTTCTTTGTTAGTTTAGGATTATATACTTTCCACTAACAATATAAGCTTATTCTATTTCTTAAATACTGAACTTTTTAGCAATGAGATATTTGATCTTGTCTTCCATTTCTAATATGTTTTGAATGCTTATAGCATTGATTATCATTTGATATTTGTTTAATAAACTTTTAGTTAGAATTAAAAATAGGGTTTTGTTTTTGTATGAATCTTTGAATATAGGGTTAATGGTATTAAGCTTGCGTCGGTATTCTTTCAATTTATTTTAGGCTTTAATAACAATTATCTCTGGATGGTTAATAAACTTGAAAATAAATGTTTGGATTATTATCAAATATGAATTTGTTATGATATCACTGGTTCTTAAATATTTTATTTTTAGGTAGTTTTACAGTGTTTGTGCTGTATTGTACTTATCAATAAGCACTTTATCATTGTTATTAAGTGATTTGTATATATATGAGAATGTATTAGCTTTATTTTTTAAATATTTAATCTTTTTATTGAGATTGAACCTCACATTTACAACTTTGCTTTTTATAAGAATCAGGAAAACTTTGGTACCATCAATTTCCATTCCAATTTCTTTAACCTTAGCATACTTCTGCAGTATAAACTCAATCATATAAAACCAATCCTTTCTTTTCAATTATATTTTCATCTATTGAAATTATCGCTTATAGATCTCTTAAATGAAATTCGGAATATTTTTGATTTGCTTTTTGATTTTGTTTATTTTGATATCTATACAAAAAATTTACAAGATTTTCCTCCCCTTTTTCTATATAGATAGATTTATACAGATTGTAAATATAAGTATAGTTAGCACCACATACTTTTTGTCATACTGTATACATATTTATTTATAAATAGTATTGTATACTCTTTCAACTCCACAAATTGATAATAATAATAATCACAACACCACGTACTAATCGTAGGGTAGTACCGCACACTCTTCAACTCCACGAATTAGATTATAGTAATGATTGTGTTAATTATGTCCAAAGGCCATGCTAATTGGGTTTTATAACCTATTAAAAGATTAAATGGAAAAGGCCTCTATATTAACTATCTTACTATGCGTGTAAGTATATTGATCCTCCTTTAATATTATATAAGGGAACCAATATGCCTGTCTATGGTTCGTCTAATCTAGCCCGTTTAGATAACTGTATTACTAATTACTACACATGCTTAGCACCAGTAACTTCTATTCCTTTTAATACCTTTGATATATACTAAATCGATTCTAATTTATCTTTTAATTTTAATTTCTAGATTTCTTCAAAGAAAATTCTATACCCATCATTTCCCAAATATAAAATTATTTCCTTTAATATCAAAAAAGCATTTCCCAATTTTCCGAATTTGTTGATATATAGAATTAGTATCCAAAAACTTTTGAATTAATATCCAATCTGCTAATCGTTTTTTTTACATCAAGGTTATCTTTTACATATATTACGCACTTTTTTTATAAAATAGGTAATCTTTTATATAGTTTTAAAAGTAACCCTCGAAATCCTATAATCCAAAGCAACTTATCGAATTGAATATTTATTTATTATTGTATATAAAGCCAAATTAATATCAATTTCAATATATATCTTAGACATAATATAATTAATAATATATCAAAATTTTAAATCAATTGATTCAAGCATTATGAAATTATTAAAGAATAAATAAGAGAGGTCCCTTTTTGCGGTGAGCTTTTTTAAGGTGGCCCAAAAGAGGGGTGGCCCGAAAGTGGGGTACCCGACTTATATCAAATTAATATCAGACTATTATATACCTTTGGCCATTCCAGTTCTCATATCTGCTTCTTAGTTTCCAAATGCCGGCGGTGCACTGATGATAGATATTGTGCGCGGGGGTGGCGTGAAAATAGTCTTATTCTTTGCTTTTGGAGACCAGTAGATCGGTGTTGGTGGTAGATCCTGTTCATTTAATCTCTTGCTTCAGATTGAAATATCTATGTCTGCGCGATTTGATGGCTCATATCACATAATTTGACTCTGACACGATGTCTCAGTGTATGAGACAGCAAGCGTTTCCCCCAGAGTAAAACTGCCTGGTAAATCTGACAGGAGATTTTCAAAGCTAGACCAGCAAGCTTGGGTAGTTGAAGTAACTTCAGAACATCAGTCGTTTGCGTTGGAAGTAAATGTCGATCACTACCGAGGTACCTCGTTAAAATCAGATCCTCAAAGTCATAACTCACAATCTGAAATGGCGCTTATTAGTCTTGAAGATGAGGGGTTTGAAGACTCTCAGTCTGGATGAACTGCTAAAAGTTCAACATCAGTCCAAGCCTCGGAAGTCCAGGCGACTCATCTCCTCGAGAGAGGTCTTGATGCCCTGAGTCGAGGGATAAGCCATCAGAAGCATCGATCATTCTGGGCAATCTCTTTAGCAGTAGTCTCGCTCGTCGTTCGGGATTGATTATTCCAGCAATGACTACTCATATCCCAGTCGAATAGGTTCATTGCCGCCATTCTCAATCATTATCACGCCACGACCAACGATAGGATTGTGATAGCACAATTATCGTGGTATGCGGAGAGCCGAGGTTGCCGGGCAGTGACGGGCCACACTGTGATACCGAATCCATCCCGGATCCAGATTGACCGATGTTGACAATTCTCCACTTTCAACAGTGGGTGAAGAACCCTTTCCCCAGCCTATTCTCACACGGCATTCGGACTGTCCATATGTTTCATCTCTCTGATTCATCTCATGGATAATGTCCTCCTAAGCTTTTGCACTAAGCCATTTTGATACCCGTTCATTCCGTAGGTAAATCAATCGCCTGTTTCTCGCACTCGCAAATTACTGCGGCTAAATTGATGACATCTCTGTCTGAGCTTCGATATGAGAAAAACATATAAAATGATAATATGTGATACGCGGTCCTCGGGATTTCATTTTCATTAATGCATCTTGCGTGTCTCATCACAGACAGTCTTACTTTCCTGCACTTTCTGTTCATGACCACTGAACAAATCCACAATCACTCCCGAAAAACGGGGCTGCATCTTAACTTTATCCAAGTACGGCATTAAGATATGGGGCGAGCTTCTCGGTACCAAACAAAGGTTTTTGGAAACTTCTTCACGCGGGTGTGGAGCTGGTACCGATACCCGGAACAGCTTTGTTGCAAGGGCCAGAGGGAGCCGTCATGCAGGTGCTTTAAGTTTCGTGATGAAATTGGCGATGTGAGTTCCAGGTCTGCGGTGATGAACTTTGTGTTCCAAGCGAGCCTCCGAGAATGGGGGTTTTCTCCGCCTCTGGACCCGAACACATTTCCGACCGTAGGCAAAAGCCGGGGTCTAGCTATCGGCCGAAGTGAATGAATTGCAGTGTTGATATATGCCACATACAAGTTGATATTGTTGCGATTTGGAGTGCATGTATTGTAGTTGAGGACAATCTTCATGGGCGGACCTGTCGTGTAATGGTCAGGAGCAATGAATGTAGAAGATTGAAGCGCTTTGATGCCTGGATTGCCGTAGTACAAAACAAGTCTGCCTGAACAATCATAATAGAGAAAAAAGATGCAGCCGTTTTTGTTATGTCCAAGGAGAGGATATAGACATGGCACACTTTGAAGCCGTGATAGAAGTAACCGAAAGCTTCCATCCATTGATGGTGAGGTCTTATCGCAAAAGATGACAGGTTGTTGCTTCGTGCGACACGAAACCGTGCTTTATGCAGATTTACCCGGATAAATCCCCAAGTGGTCACTTCTCAACTGAGCTCACCCTTTCCTATTTTGAGGTCTGTTTTGTCGCACTGGCGACGACGAATCATCTCGCGCGAAGTTTCGCAATTGATCATACTCTACCGAACAAATAAGTGGTTGTGCGTCTCCCATCGTGATAAGACTCTTCCACGATTATTGAGGACTGCAGGAAATAAAATCAGCTATTGCTGTAGAAATCGCGGAAACATCCATTTATTCTTGCTCTCAAGATCATAGACAATTCATGTGTGTCCCTCCTGGCCAGAAGGATAGATGCAGCTTTGAACGTACCGCAATATGTTCAAGATTTATTGAAATGGACATTAGATAAGCACGCAGGAAAAGGTTTGAAAGCAATTGTTCTCTACTGGCTCATTCGGTCGCAGTGGTCCCATCCGGGGAATCCATTTTCCCAATATAGAACAGAAGTAATCTAAGGGTAGTTAATAACATTGGCCCAAAGCTCGAAGTCGATAGTCACTGCCTCTCAAAGAATCGCGTTCCACAACAAGTGAGGAGACTGTTGCCACTTCAAGCATGCATGGGCTTCAAGGATTGCATGCACCGCAAGGCTGAGGAAGCGTGCTGCGCCCAACTAATATCATACCACTCTTATCAATATGTGGGAATATGTAGTTCCTTCCTTTTGTTGAACAAGACAAAGTTCTTCAATTCCACGACTCTCTCGCAATGGCAGCTTCTGTAGCAGCATCGGCCAACACTCATGACCCATGGCTCATTGCCAGGAACCGATTCATCGATCAACTTGATCCTACAGAGCGGGCACTGTTCAATGAGGCTACACCAGAAAATCTTTACTACAAATCTAGCAATATTCAAAAGGCCGATCAGAAGAATAGCAAAACTCAAGCACTTTAGATTCTCTCCAGCCTTTGACGAAATCCATTCAAGATTATGGTGCGGCGATGGATACTGTCACCAACATTGCCCCATTATACCTTGCTCCAATATGGGGAAGTATTTGTGTCATACTTGTCCTGGCTAGCAGCCACGGAAAGTTCTATGATCGAATAATAGACACTTTTGCTCGCGTAGGAGACATAATTCCTCGATTGCGTAAGTATAATTCCCTGGGACACTTTTTGCATGCTAAAATTCCAAGATAGGCGACTATCAAGCAATTTTTGACCAGGAAAAACATCCGAAATTTACACAAGCATTGTCAGCAGCATATCTCGACATAATCGTTCTTTGTTCAGATTTCAAAGATATATTGACCGGGCAAAAATCTTCCTTCTTCAAGCGTTTGAGATCTCCCTTGTCGACGTCTCTTGGAGCGCAACTTGACAACGCTGTGCAAAAATTCGAAGGGCATCGTAAAACAGTGGAGAGTGAAGCTAAGATGTGCCATTATATCGAAGCGAAGGAGTCTAAAGAGCTTGAAGTGAGAGAAAGAATGCGGAGCAAAGAACAAGAACGAAGTAGGTAATATTGGAGACTACAATATGGGTTTTTTGTGTTCTGACTACGGACTAGGAGACAGACTACGAAGGATCGTCTCCCAGATGGCCACAGTTGATTGCAGAAATAAGCATCGTCGATTGCAGAAGATACGGTATCATGGGACTGGGAGCTGGATAGCCGGTGTGGTCGACTTCGTTAATTGGAATACCCAGAAAGAGTCTTCTTTCATGTCATGTTATGGCATCCGTAAGCTGCAGGTATTACTCCCAGATGGATAAATGCTAAATTCTACAAGCTGGATCTGGTAAATCGGTCTTGGTTTCGAGCCTAATAGACGGCTCCAAAATGGCATTTCCTGCCGAGACTGCCATTTCCTATTATTATTGCGACTATGCCGATAAGAGAACACTTTCTCCCAGTGGTCTTTTTAGTTTCATCTCTCAGCAATTGTTTCGTGACATGAATGAAATTCCTGAAGCTTTAATAGCTATCTTCGAGTCTGACTATCCAGACGAGACAACGTCGCCTAGCCTAGATCAAATAGTCGCTTTGCTGATAAAGGCGATAGATGAGCTATCAAGTGTGGCTATTTTTATCGATGGTCTAGACGAAATGCTTGATTCTGATCGGAGGCTTACTTTCTCAATCTTGACAAATATTCTCAATGAGGTAACATCGCCAGTCAAATTATTCATTTCTAGTCGCGAGGATGTTAGTTATCTTTTTCAATCTTCATCCGATCTCACCACTTTCAAAGTGCACCTTCAAACGAAATTTACCTCTCCAGATATTGAGGCGTATATCAGATATGCTATCGATGAGTTGATCACGTCTGGTGAATTAGTGCTGGGTAACTTGGCTCTGAAAGAGGACATTTTCAATGTTCTCAAAGATGGTGCAAAGGGAATGTGAGTTTCTTCTTTCACGTCCGCTATACAAGTATGCTAAACTTGCTTCAAGGTTTCTTTGGGTCCAGTTTCAGCTTGAGGAACTCTGTCGCATGGAAACGGATGCAACGATAATAAAAGCTCTACAAAATCTTCCTCGCAATCTTGAAGAGACTTATGACCGACTTCTTGGACAGATTATTGAGATCGAAAGGCGTGAATTTGTGAAAAGGATGTTCGACTGGATTATCTGCTCATGCAGACCATTGCACATGGATGAGCTCCGTGAAGCCATAGCTTTCACCGTTGGCGATAAATCATGGGATGCTACGAAGATCCCCAATGACCTTCGAAGATTGATTAGAGCTTGCGGAAATCTTATCATGATCGATGAAGACACCCTAGAAGTGCATCTTGCTCACTATACAGGTAAGAGGATCTAACATCAAATCATGCAAGAAATTTGGGGTCCTCTATTTGACCACCCCTTTGATCAGAAACTCGTACGAGGAATGAATAGTAGCTGATCGTAAGAGATTCTATTAGTTGAACAGTATATTCTCCATTCGCAAAATTCCAAGTTGACATAGGAAGCGTCAAACAGAGCACTAGGTGTAACATGTGTGTCTTATTTATCTTTCACTGATTTCGAAGCACAAGTCGCAGTATACCACAATACCATTACTCCAAGCATGAAGGTACTACAGGATGCTGTCACCACCCAGTCATTGATACCCAGGGCTTCACAGTCATCAAATATCCCGGCCAAAGCCGCCAAAGCTGCTTCAATGTTTCAAAGATTCAACAAGGATCATGAACGCAATATCGATTATTCTCACTACATCAAAAATCAAAATCAAGGAAAGATCGACCAGCAATTCCTCGACAAGTATCGATTTATCCGTTATCTAAGAGAAAATTGGGTTTCACACACTAAAGATTTCACAGAGGATATTGAGAGCGAGATAAGAGAGTCGTTCAAAAATCTCCTCTTCAGAAAACAACTCAACTTCTCCATCAACCCCTGGGATAAATTTTCTTTCGGGGATTGTGCTAAAATTGCGCCTTTGTGTTGGGCCATGGCCGAAAACCACATACTACTATTGAAGGAAGTCCTAGCAAATGATCAGAGCACTTCTTATTACATTACTGAGGCATGTTTGTTATTATGGAATACCATAGAATTTGGCAAAGTGAATGGGACGCCAGGGCAAATCGATATATCAAACCAAAATCTTAAGGTGTTGCAGAATCGTTCTCTTGAAGACGTATCGTCGAAAACGGATTGTCTTTTCTGGCTGTATAGCCAGATGATAATTGCCTGTCGAAAAGGAAATAGCGAAGCCTTGCAAATGTGCCTACAGTTCATTGATGAGACGAGCATGGTAGCTTTACCAGGCCTTAGTGTCCGGCTTGACTACCAAATATCGACACTGAAGTCTCTTGTATTGGCACATCTTCACCTAGAAGCATCTGTTAGTGGTCATTTATATCTCGTGCAGAAGTTTCAGGCAGCTCATTTTTCGCGTTTATGGGTGGCTTATGAATATAAAGGATTCTATTTCAACTCATTGGAACGAGCAATAATGCTTCCGTACGACGAAATAACCGATTACCTAATTACCAGAGACTTTCCAGTGTCAAATAGAGCTAAGCTCAATGCTTTAAAAACCCAAGACATAAAAGCTATTGTCAAGTCCGGCGACCTTCCAACTCTGGAACGTCTTATGAAATTTGTAAGAAAAGATTCCGACGATGTTTATATTCGTAATGGCAGACCTCCATATCTCGGGACACGTGATGAGGAATCGTCCTACGAAATCTGGAGATACAAACTCGATGCGATTAAAACCGCAGCTTCTCTGGGTCTTTGTGATTCCCTCCGTATACTACTCACTTGGGAACCGTTAAAACCCAAGAGCCATTTATTTGCTGAAAGGCACGGGGCGTTTCTGACGGCTATAGCTTATTCACAACTGAAAATCATAATGTATTTGCTTTTTGTTGATCACTATAAAGATCAGCAATACTGGCTCCAGTCCGCACCTCCTAGAATGTACGGTTTGACGCAAGACTTCCAGCATATGTCTCTCGTCGATTACGCTGTTGAAAATCGAGAGATCTCCGAAAAATTCAAAGTCTCTGTGCTAAACGCAATTAGTTCTGCTGAGGATTTCGGTCCAATTTCACGCATAGCTAGCTCGAAAACATCTGATTGGTCTTTGATACATGCAATCGCCGAAGGCAAAATCGAGGCGGTCATTCGGCTCGGCGGCCGCAGGCATTTTGACCGCAGATACTCAGCTCAAAATCTGCTGGAAACACCCGTTGTAATTGATGACTACCTTTGGCCAGGTTTCCAGAGCAATCTAAGGCACAAAGAAGCAACTCCGTTGGTATGGGCTGTTATTCTTAATCGCCCCCAAGTGGTCGATGCCCTCTTATCGCAAGGATTCTCACACAAGGGTCTTAACACGCTCGAAGTTGCTGCAACATGCGCTGTTATAATGGATTCTGTAGAAATATTTCGCTGCTAGAGGAAGTTCGGATCTTTGTTTACGATCAAAAGATAGCTGCATGGGGATGTAAATCAAATTTCTTCGCCAAAGGCGATCTAATCGATCGAGCTTTAGCAAGGGGCAAGCATAATCAGTCAAACCCTTATTCCAAAATTGCGCGCTACATAGAATCTTGGGTTCTTTGGCATTGGAGAGGCAAGAGTGCAGACTCCACAGAAATATTACGGGAACATCTTGAGAGAGCAACACCCGCAGAGAGAAACGAAGTTCCAATCGAAGACTGTTTGAGTTGCCTGCATCAAATGAAGTAATGAGCATAATTCCTCGCAAAAGGATACATTGCCATTCAGACCCCGGTTCCAGTCGGATGAGGAATTTCTGTTTTTATCTGGAGGGCCCATATGCATTTTCGCGAGATAAAGCGTGGCAGTCCAGTTTCCAATGTGAATCAAGATACATCTACGAGTCCGATGGCGTTTCCATGATGTCTGAATCTTCCGACATTTAGCCCACCACGTCTTATTCAAATAGTGTGGTAGATTTATATCGGTTCTGATATCGAAGCTCATACCTTAAACGATGTGACATGATTCGTTGTTTCAGGAGGCTTCAGAGTTCTATTCGACACCAATCAACCCAGTGTGACAGATGACTCCATCTCAATATACACGAGCATACACCAGCAAACGTAGGGTTTTTATCCAGCCGTGAATATCATTTTCTATCCATAATCTCGTCCATGCACGGCAAATAACCCATACAGCTTCATCACAACCTCAAGGCCCAACAATACTCTGGATTTCATCCACTCTCCTCCCTTCAATCCACTCAATAGCCTCCTTCCTATTCCTACAAACATGTGCTTGTCCCTCCCCCGTAGCGTCAAGTACACTTTCACTTCCCTCCAACGTCATATCAGCCATACACAGTATCTGATTTCGCAAATATTCGAAACAATGCGAGGCATGCATATCATTTCGAGCGCCGTCGAATCCAAAAGTCTGTCCGGAAGAGAGAACCAGTTGATGGTAGGTATCTACTGTATAGTAGAGCTTTTTCGTGGCAGTCAGTGAGGAGGTTCATGGGAATGGGAGGGAAGAGAAGATATACGCAATGTAAAGCATGGGTCCAAGATGCTTCGAATATAGGACCGGAACGAATGGGGTCGTCGACGATAGGTTTACCTAACATGGGATGTTGTTCGTAATCAGGAATTCTAACAGTTCCACTGCCCACTATTCATGGTCAGTGTGGTTCTTAAATCTTTTCTTCACTCCTTTGTCACTCACATGGCATTAAAATATCCCAGTTATGACGAATTTGCATTCGATCATCATTACTTGTCATGTTTGGGAAGAAAGTTGATTCTTCTCCTTTGAGGAGTGTCCACTTATGAGATTCTATATCGTAGAATTAGCAGCATACTCGTCGCAAGAATGGCATATGGACTTACGAGGAACATAAAGTCCATTAATATCTCCACCGGTTTCTGTGTCCGCTGGTACCCAGCCCTCCTCGTCCATCCCGTTCTTTTTTCCATTCCTTATTAATAAAAATACAATCAAACACTGCATCACAATAACAACACCCCATCGCGCCCACATCAAAACATTATTCAGTCTCCTACAGGATTTTTTATCTTTAAACACCTTACGGAAACGCGAAGGAGAAGAGATTTTTGAGGTCGTGTATTTCTCATGTGATCCGAGGGTAGTGAGTGTCGGAGTCATTTTCAAGATCGACTTCTTCGATATCCATCTCGGAGATGGGTTGGTAGATACTGGCGGATTCATTGGGAGACATATTTCTTTTTTAGTTTGGCTTAAAATGGATTTGTCTTTGGGAGATGGAGGTACAAGAGAGGGAGGAGAAAAATTGAGAACCAGCTCTTCGACAAAATTGAGGAAACAAAAGACTTTACACTCGAGGCAAATTAGTTATTGAATAAAATTGGCAGAAAAACATACAAGAACCAGTTCTCGTTATGCGTGAGAAGAAAAAAAGCAAAAGTTTCGATGAGAGCGCAGTACAGCAAGATGATGTTCACGAGATCTAACGATAAAACACACAATAAAGCTTTCTTCACTTTGTCATTATCTTGATTTGTGCTCCTTTCCATCTCCACTCATAACCTCCAGTTTCACAAGTCATACCAACCGCTAACCATATATTCGATGTTCCATATCACCGCATTTCCGACAGCGCTTCCATGCTAGTATCACACAAGACTAGGTCTTGCAGCATGAAGTAACAACGATTTGATACAAAACATCGGCACGGCTTGCCTTCACCATCCTCTTCTTTTCAACCCGAATATAGCTTTTATTCTGGCTATTGTATTGAAAAAGACGATTGAATAGTATTTTTAGTCTTGATCTGGTGTAAAACATCGACTTCTAAAACATGACTTGTCGGGGAATCCCTGCGTGGATAACTACCGATCCAGGGGTAAAATAAGCGGGGTAGGAGTTTGATATTCGGTTCGATGTATTCATTGTTCTACTATTGTCCAGCATCTGGGCATTGAAGTTTTTATCAAAATAATTCGCACGATTAGTGGTTCGGTAATCAAAATCCAAGGTAGTAAAGATTCACTCCCGGAATCCAGCATAGGTATTGAATGCAGCTTCAGTATTAAATTTCTATTGTGTGATTCTTATGTATGCAATATTTCGAATATCTATGAAGTGGAACCATTTGCATCCGTGTTATTATCATGCTTCTCCATGATTCCCACCGAATTGTCCATGGCCCAATCTACAATGGCATCAAAATTTCTACAAACATGCCAAGAATTGAGTTCTGGCCATGGAAGAGGATCATCTTCTATCGTATAAAGTGTGAAGACTCCAACGTCTGCGTTGCACTGTACGTTCATGCGTAGGATCTCTAGACAATGATCTGAAAATTGGCTGTTAGAATTTCTCATGAATGAAGGGGTAAGTAAGCGAGGAATACCTGTGTGCATTTGAAGACCCTTTTGTCCTCCTTTGAACTCTCCACTGATGTCTTCGTACCAGTCTCTGTACGTGACTTGTCGGAGAAGATTTATACAATGTAGTTGATGGAAAACTTCCAGGCCAACTCGGTAACCTTCGACTTCAGTCTTTGGATCCTTGACTTTTAGATGCGTGTTAGGCATCCCGATTTTGTCAAGTTGATCTGGTAAAATCATTTGATCGCCAACTATTTGCACTTAGATTTAGTGAATTGGCGTTAAAGATAGATGAGGTAAACCTACCATCATATGAAATAGCACTCCATGCCTTGTCGACATCTGGTCCGTAGCCCACATAAGGTGACCCAGTTCCCATGGTGTTATTGAATTTGACTTTTTGATACTCGACTGCTTTTGCAGCGGGAGCTGATCATTTACATTAGTCCGATAACCTCTTGTTAATTGTGAAAATTACTTACACCATGCCGAGTACTCTTTCACGTGTTTGAGCGTTGTTATCCTCGTACAATATGCCGATATGAATAAACCAAATGAAAACGAAAGCAGTACAGCATGTACCAACCACATCCATCGGTTATCGTACGTATGTCTAGGCAATGGCATGGATTCCACATCTTGAGCTTTTTCATCATATTCTGAGTCCAAAAGCGTCGAATCCAAGCTGTCAGTAGATCTTCGACCGAGAGCTACGTCGATGAACTTTTCATCGTTATCAACTCGATGATATTCAGCCGGCATTTTTGACTGTCTTGTCGTTGACGAAATTTGGATTGTATTGAACGGTCAAACAATTGGAAATAAGTGGAAAAATTATTTAGAGAATAGCTTAACCAGAAGCAAATTCAAGAACAAGAAGGGAAAAAGAAAGAAAATGGCCAGCGATTGAAGAAGAGAAGAAAGAGCAAACAAAAATAGATATCCAAACCTTCGAAAACTTCAGATGACAACAACAAATATCCATAACGTCAATAGGTCGTCATTACTATTGCATTAGAGTATCTACAACCGTTGAATTAATCTGCCACGATATTAATTGCGAATAGCATTTTTGAATGGGTGAGCCCCCTGGTTTTACTCTAATTCATCTAATCTAGGGTGTATGTAGCTCCCTGGCAGACCTTTGCCACATAGAATTTCATGGAATTTCACTGACTAGAACACCTTGCGGCTCTATAACCGATGTCCCTACATCTTGCACAACCCTGTATCTTGCACATCTTTATTTCTTTTCAAAATAATATATTAAATTCAATTAATAATTAATTAATCATTATATTTTATTAAAACTTTCTATTAAGGTATAATTATACTATTTTTATTTAAAAAAGAAATTGAAATATTGAGAATATCTAAAAGTGTAATATAATTTCAATATTAAAATATTAATATTAAAATCTTATATATTGATTTATTCAATAATATAAATAAAAAGAATTATTCATTTTTTGAATAATTTAAAATTTTGATTTATTCTCATATAGAAAGTTGAAGAAAAGTAAGCTTTTATATCAAAAATTCCAAAATATCTTAAATTATTATAATAAAATTTATAAATTATCTTTTTTTAAATTAGAACCAATTATAAATCAAGTATTTTATAGTATTTGAATAAAAAGCTGATTTTATAATAATATTTATATATTAATTTGAATTAAAAAGATATATTTTATTGATTATATATATTTATATTTATTTATTAAAAAACGCTTATAATTAGATATTATTATAATATTATTATAATAAGTCTTTTTCAAATGATTTGTTTTTTAGTATAATTTTTGAAATATAATATTATTTTCAATATCAATATCAAATATAAAATATTATAGGATTGAATTAAAAATAAATTTCGAATTTAGCATTCTTAGAAATATTGAAGAAATCAAAAATATTTTCCTAAATAAAATTCTTTTAAAAATAAAGTTATCATATATTTCTTTTGAAAAAAAAGTATAAATAATTTTAAAATTTTAATATATAAAAACTATTTTCAAAATTATTATTTTCTCATTCATAAATTTAAAATAAATTTAATATTGATTTTTATATTATTTATTATTTTTAAAATGATTTTATTACTCTTATATTATATTCTTTTATAATAATTAAAGATTAAATATAAAAAATCTGATTTGAATTATAATTTTTCTTTTTCTTTTTATAAAAGAAATAATAAATATATTTTAAAAACAATTTTTAGATATTTTTTATTTTTTATTAAATTAAATATACTTTTAAAATCTTATTTAAAACTTAATTCTTGATGTTTTTTAAATATTTAAACTTTTTTCTTAAAATATCAATATACAAGAATCTGAAAAACTAACTTTTAGTTTTAGAAATAAATTCCAATGTAGTTTTTTATTATATTTTCAATATCTTATAATATTATTATTTTAAATTGATTAATAATTTTTATATATTTTAAATCTCTCAGAAATTTAATTATGCTTTACAATACTCTTGAAACTTTTATATATTAATTTTGAAATCATTATAATGATTTTTAAATTTACAATCGATTTTTGATTCAAGAAATAAAAGTGTGCAAGATACAGGGTTGTGCAAGATGTAGGGATGTCGGTTAGATACTCCCCACAGTTTAATATTTATTCGTTGGGGGAGAGAGTTACAAGCTTTTGACTGGCATCATAGAACTTCGATTTAGTGGTAGGCGCAATACGAGTACCGATTGAATCACTTGGCATCAGATCCGTTGACCAGGGTCCCTATCGCCCCAAGCCCACTCTGACTCATCCAATCCCTCTCAATTTAGCCAATCAGATGCTGTGATTCCATATGCGTATGGTTCCCAAAATGTGCATAATGCTTACACCCAAGTTGGCTGTACCAACATCATCAGCACCAAATTTCTTCGTGTACTCTCAAATAGCAAAAGAAGGTCTTTTCTCCGCACCTAGACCTTTCTGATCTATAGAAACACTTTATACTCATGTTTATGCATTCTAACCTGCGAATATGGCGTCAGGGCCGTAAGTGGCTCCGTTTGGCTATTATTCCCCTCCTCATTATACTATCAATCGACTTTTTCCTAACTATTTCTCTCAATCCACCGCTGAAACGAGTTTCTCTATCCTCGGCTCCATCCGACACTGTCACTCGTAAAGATCGCATATTCATTGCGAGCATGCATTGGAACAATGAGCTCATTTTACGCTCCCATTGGAGTGCTGCCTTATTAGACCTAGTGAGATATTTCGGCGTAGACAATGTCTATATATCCATTGTAGAAAGTGGCAGTTGGGACAACACCAAGGGTGCTCTGATGGATTTGGACGTGGAATTGGGGAAGCTGGGGGTAGAGAGGAGCATTGAATTGTTGAATATTACACACAAAGACGAAGTGGAACGGATACCGAATCCAGAAGAAGAGGGATGGATACAAACGAGCAGGGCCAGAAAAGAACTACGTCGAATTCCGTATCTTGCAAAATTACGAAATAGAGTTATGGACAATCTGAAAAAACTCGCGAACAGAACGGATGATCAAGGAGAACGATCGTTCGACAAGATACTGTGGCTGAACGACGTTATTTTCACGGTATCTTAGCCATTTTCTTCCTTCCAACCCGTTGTTCAGTCCTTCAATAAACTAATTCTCCTTACTCGGTTCATAGACCGAAGACGTCGTAACTTTGCTTGCAACAAGAGATGGCAACTACGCCGCTGCCTGTGCAATCGATTTTTCCAAACCTCCACTTTTTTACGACACCTTTGCTCTCCGCGACATTGAAGGCGAAAAACCAGTTACGTAAACCTGGCCCTTTTTTCTGGCTGCCGAATCACGGAATGCGATGAAGACAAGCGCGTCAATACCGGTTAAATCCTGCTGGAATGGAATAGTGGTCTTTCAAGCAGAACCATTTTATGAGAATCCATCCTTGCGTTTTCGGGGGGTTCGAGATAGTCTTGCGCAGTATCATCTAGAAGGATCGGAATGCTGTCTTATTCACGCAGACAATGTTTTGAGTTTGACGAAAGGCGTTTGGCTTAATCCAAATGTAAGAGTTTCGTACAATGCTGAAGCTGATAATGTTGTGAATCCAAAAAGGGGGAAGTGGCCGAGCAAAGGAGAGATTCTAGAGGGGATATGGAGTAATAGGTGGGCTCGTTGGACGGGATTTCTACAGAGGTCTATCGAGCGTTTTTTAGTGGAGATAAGGGTGCAACGCTGGCGTAGTGAGGCATTAGTTGTAGGACAAACGAAAGTTCATGAGAAGGGGGTTTACTGTCTAATAAATGAGATGCAGGTTCTTATGGAAAATGGTTGGGCTCACATATGATTATTGTTATTTTGAATATATAAATTATTTTCTTGTTTTAAAGCAGAGGACATGAAAAACAAACAAAAGATATTTTATTAATTTCACTTCAATATTCATTTTCCCCTATTTGATGATTCAAATAGCCTGTTACTCAATATCACTCCCGAAGCCTCTGTTGAAAAACTTCCATCTCACTCTTGACTTTCCGCCACTTCTCTCTCATCTCCTTCGGCCCCGAACGATCCCATTTCTCATGCAAGCTCTTCACACCTGCCTCCCAATCCTTCAAGTTCGGCCACGTAGCACTCCACTCCCAAGCCAATTCAAACCACGGCATTGGCCCCTCCCTTCTAAACGCATAATTCAACAAACTCTGCTCCATCGTATGCGGATTAAACCTCCTCCAATGTGCCATCACACTCATTAGATAGTCAAACATCTCATTACTCGGTGCTGCAATCCAGAATCCAGCTGAGAAGCTGTCCGTCGGGGGTGGAGGGAAAGGGTGGTTTCTTTCTCCGGAGAAGGCATTGTCGCTGCGGGCAGCGAAGGTGTAGTTGCTGGGTATTGGTTTTTCGTCGGACTTTACCTCTTGGGTCCTGTGTAGTAATGAAGTCATAGGAGTTTGTATCATCACTTCGTCGAAAATCCCATCAAGTGGCTCGATAATCAATGTATCAGCGTCTATGAACAAAATCCGCTCGTACTCTACCATCTCGAATATCCTCAATTTGGTGAACTGGTCTTTCCATCGTGTTACTCCTGTCGATATCCAAAAGGAAAGGGGCACATCGGGTACAACTTTCACTGTTGCACCGTCGAGTTCCAAACGTTTGAGTTTTGAAGTGGCGACGTTTTGGGTGCAGAGGACAAGGAAGGGAATACCAGTTCTCTTCGACCGCGTTTGGGGATCGTGCAAGAGCTGATATGTCAGTGTTCTGGCGGCTTGAAAATAAAAGTCGTCTTCTGGGAGCGCGGAGGAATCTTCGCCACCGGATAGGAATGTGGCGATTGCGACTTTTGACGTGGGGTTGGTTCTTCCGAGGGGTGCGTAGTTGGGAATTTGGATGTAGTGAGGCTTGGAGAAGTTGTAAAGATAGATCAGCGTAAGAATGATGAGTGAGAATATGAGGAGAAGGTGGCGTCCATGAGGACTTATCCTACGTACGGTCATGACTGCTTGAAATATAAGGAGTTATAGCAAGTTCAAATCCAAAGGTCACTGTCACAACAATTGACCAAAAATATCGAAGGTCACAACGTTCAGCGAACAGCTGCTTCAAAACTCTACTGAGCACAATATAGTAGCTTTAACGGTTTATAGGAACACTGATGGAGCGACTATAAGATGACCGTAGATATATTTTCCAAGAAATGATCTATTATATGATGCTTGAAGTGTTAGGCATTGTACTTCCTCTTCCTACGAATAGAGCTTACAAAGTGAATGAAACTCCCACAAATAATAACTTTCAATGTGTCAAAACTCGGTCAGGAAAGTATGATTGGAACAATAACCAGTAAGCTGATATCATTGTCAAGTAATATACCTTACAATTTATGTATTTGGGAGCAGAGATTCATTATCCTTGATAGAAAAAGAGTGTATCCTACCTCTCTCACATAGTCCAGCCATGAATATAAAAGGCATGTCTTTTCCTACCAATTCTCAAAACTACATTATCAACAACCACAATCACCACATCTACAACCAATCATCCAGCACTTCAAAATCATCAAATCATTCATCATGCAAACTACCTTCCTCATCGCTACCTTTGCCATCTTCGGCGCTATAGCTACCCCAGCCCCAAGCCCCTTAGGCATCGAAGTTATCCGCGAGGATAATATAACCTTGGTTCGTGAAGTTGTAAGTCTCCAAACTACGCTTTACCTTCAGTCGCTGTAGCTAATGTGTTTCTAGCCACGCTCATTGAACGCACGATCATGCACCAATTGTGTCCACGTTGGAGGCGAGTGCACAATTGGAGAGGGTAATTGCTATAGCTCTGAGCATGCTTATTGCACCGACTGTGGCAACGGACGTGTTATCTGTGTTGATACTGCTGGGGGTTCTTGCGCTGCTCCATAAGCATACACAAACAGAAGTATAATCGGAAGTTTGACTTAGGGTTTACTCTATTGGTGGAGGAATAGTGAAGGAATCACAATCATTTTCTGTATCTTAAGGACTTTGATATCAGTTGTCTGTTATAACCAAATGTTTAAATAAAGTTCGTTGATATATTCCTGTAGAAGATATTAACCTAGCTAACTAAATACTTTGTTTTGAAGTGAATGATATTGATATAGTGATGTTATTAAGGTCTTGGATGTACTTTATAAAAAACCATGGAGACTGTCAGAATGAAAGATAGAAAAACATTTCAGTGAAAGTGTATGATAAGCTCTCAACTATTTGTAAGCCCTATTCGATATAAATTCCAAAGCAATTGTCTTAAGACTCTGAAACTTTTCTTCGGTTCAGTCTGTGTCAATCCTACTTAGATCAAATTGACCCTATATAAGATCCTCTGTAGCTTCTCGGGCAATACAACCCCCTTCGCCGAGTATTTTGATATCAGAACCATTGCCTGCACCAACTCTGCCTCTTCTTCCGTTTTCCTCTCCGAATTAGATCGCCGCTTCTTTTCCCTCGAATTTCTTTATGAAAAAATATCGAATTCAAACATTGCCGCCTAAAGAAAGGACAATCTGTTAGGGAGTTTCTTCTGGACTTCCAGATCGTCGTTAGTAACATAAGAGAGGCCTCCAAAATCGCTGACATTCCAATGATATCACAAATAGATGTTATTTACTAATTGTACACTGTCTTACTGTTTCATATTCACAACAATGTTTGCCTCCAATCTAAACACCCGGAAAGTTTGAATATTGTTGACTTCCGGTTCCCTATCGAAAGGGTCTGGAACAATGCCTCCGCTCCTGCTGTTGTTCCATCAGCACCAACAAGAACTGTCCCTGGGCCTCAATGTGCACAAACCGCTCCCGGTAACAATTCGCCACTACATAGTATCTGCAACAAACCTTGCTGGGATACTACCTCCGCAGTCCCTGCCAACCTTCGTGGCCAACTGCGTAAGACGAACAGCTCACGACCTGATTTTGATGGCTTCTGCATCAGATGCCGGTGCTCTGCATCTGACCACAACGGTCGAATCACTGGTTGCGCGTCCTATGGTGGGCATACAAGACACTCTGCCTCTACCCCAGCCAGCCAACAGCAGCCGGAAAACTCAAACGAATACCAATAAGCCCTTTGGTATTCTCAAAAGGATATAACTGGTATGCAAACCTCTCTTTGCTTCGCTATCCCAGAGTATCTACGGATAAGGCTTACCAAAGTTCCTTCCAGACTCAACTTCAGAGAAAGGATGGAAAGGAGGTTTCTTTTGTTTCGTTTTTAGATACTAATATATTTCGTAATATAGATTTCAAATTTGTGGGAAGTAACTTACAGACTTTGACTGATTGTAGCGGTTATGCGCTAAAATTAATCAAGTTAATCATCCTTCTTTATGCTTTTCAAATGCGCCTGGTTTTGAATATTATTCACAAACGCAATAGCAGTCCATAAATATCGCATTATAGGCTTTGGTTGATTTTTTCTTTCTTTCTTTGTGCGTATGGTAAATGTGAGAATGGAACAGCTCCTTTTTATTCTAATAATATATTTATGCCCCTACTTTGATATGCATCATGTAATCTATGTGAGACCTTTAATGCCCATAGAAACTATGATATAGAAAGCCGCACAGCGCGAGCTGCGAGGGAAGGCGGGAGGGTGTTAAAAAATGAATTCCCACTCACAATTTTAATTTTTAGCCTCGGAACGTCCGGGCTCAAAGCTCATGGTTTATATCTTGTAGCCACTGTTTTCAAGACTGTCGGGTCATCTGGCAATATTAAAAACAAGACTTCTTCGACTATTGGCTTACTGCAATAACATTACTGACCTAAACTATATAAAAAAGCTTCATCCATCTCTTCAAATGAGAATGGCACTCTATGCTCGAAGGGTGACTCGATGAACAGACTGTACATGACTTTTGAAATGTTCCAAATGTTTGAGAACGAGCCCTTGAGACTTACAAATGGGATGGTAACATTTCATTCTAGCCCCTGAATCTTGTCCTTTGAGATGAACTCGTTCAACATGATCCATCATTTTTGCAGGACGACAAAAGGAACCGATACGTTGCTCGTAACTTCTCGTCTCGTCTCCAATGCAAAAGGGACATTGACTTTTGCTACAGACAAGGGGGAAAAATGGGTCAGTCTCAGGCAAGTCCTTTTCGATAATTGACTGTGCAGGTATTTTAGCCCGACGCATGTAACGTTGAGGTATCTCACGGCAACCACACAATGCCAACATGAGGTTTGCAGCTCGAATACGGAGTTTGACAGCGTCTTGTGGTTTAGTACTTCCAAAACGTGTACATAGAAGCTCGGCCAGTTCTCTCCTTTCCGGTATTTGATATTCAACTATGGGCTCAACATATTCCTCGGCCTCATATCCATTGTTCTGTCTTTCAATGTCCTCGGTAGGACGGCGGCAAAAGTAATCAGCTCTATACTCTTCGGAGATAATCTTACGACGTCTGCTCCTGGCGCTCCCAATTTCATTTGTTAGGCGACGGACTTCTGCTTCGATATCCGTTCCCTGGATTCGATAAGAGGGGCCTTTTAAATTCTGCCGCTCCTGCTCCAATGCGGTAATGTGTGGATCCGGTGGGAGTGCAGCGAGTATATCATTGGGCACCACGACCGGAGCGCGAGGATCGCGCATGAGGCTCATGTGAGTCAGCATACGCAACACCCCATCTGCAGAGGGGCGCTCGAAAACAGCAGACTGAACATCAAATCGAATTCGTTCGTTGATGTAAGCCCCATTGTATACACCTGACATAGCTTTGTGTCTCATAACCTGATCACGGACAGCTTCTGTTGCCTTCTCTGGAAACAAACAATGAGTTAGTGAAGTGGATAATGTCACGTTCTGAGTATAATTGTTTACTTACGATCAACTATATTTGCTGTTCCACGACGAAAGCAATAGCTGGTTAGCTTCTCTTGGAAGCCTGTTGCACACCCAAGACGGTTTAGACAATCCCGAAATTGAGAATATGGGAGAGGGGCAGTCAGACTATCGGGACTGGTAGCTTTATATCGACGAAATATTGGAGTCTTCAGCTTTTCTGCCTTCCAGTTTAAAGGTGTACAAAAGATGGGTCCATGAATCTTATGCTCAAAAACTAGTTTGGGAGTCGACAAACTCGGTGCTTCAAACGCATTGTCTGCGAGCGCTAAAGCTATCAAATGAGTGATAGGACAGAAGATTGGATCATCGATTTCAGTAAAGAAGAATACTGTACTATAAATATTGGTCAATAACATGCAAATATTTCAATTATGTAGGATATAACATACGGCTTTGGGCATCTTTTGTGCCCTTTATGATGAGCCAATGTGACCTCCATAGCAAGGACATGGTCTTTGTTGTTTTTGCTATTTCGTACCGCCAATAAACGAATATCCTCGTAGCACAACGCATCACACCGTTCAGTTTTGTTGCTGTTATTATTGTTCTTACCAAAAGTACTGTTGCCGAATTTTATTCCATGGTCATCATCGCTCTCATCGCCTTCAGATATGTCCTCGGCGCTAGATGCGCTCTTTGGTTTCTTCTGCGCATCAACTAACTCCGCGGGCCGACAGCCTGTACCGAAGAGAATAAGTAGGATGAGTGCAAATTGTATACGATGTCGTTCTGTAGGGAAAACCGAAGTATCACGCGCCCAATGATGATTGAGTAGAAGCAAGAGATCATCTACTCCTATGACAGGTTTCGACTTGACTGTATTATCGAGTCCAAATGTATCAATATACTACAAACAGTCATTAGGAATCCTGAGTTCATTCACAACTAAAGAATGACATACTTTCAACGCCTTTTTTCCATCGTTGGTATTCATTTGACGACCATTCATTCGATTGTATAGCATCCTAAATTGTGCAATATATTGTTGCATGGCGCCTCTTTTTGTGACTCGGTCTTCCGTATGGATGTAATGAAGTAATGCTAATGTTGTGCCGAGTGAACAGTCGCGAATCGTGAACTTCCAGTCTTGTTGAAGCTTTTCATGGCAGAACCTATTACCGAGTCAGAATAGCTCATTACAACAAGATCAATATGCATCAGGTCTTACCGTATAAATTTGCTTCTGATTGATTGAATGTTGTCCGTTGTAGTATCTGCATATTGGTGCTCGATAGCAGTATTTGGGTTATTGTGCTGTACGATGAGATTTTGATAGTATTCAGATGAAAGCTTGTTTTTCGATTTTGGTCGACGGCGTTCTATACGTGTGTGAAGATTGTGGATGATTTGTGTAGACTTTTGTACTATTCGAGAATTGATAGGTTTGGGGTTTGTTGGAGCCATGAAAATGATAGTTTTTAATATTGAAAGGAATGTGAAATGAAAGGTAGAAGATTAGAGAAGAAAATGAAGGAGAGAAGGGAAGAATAAATAAGATGAAATACATTGTAGCAAGTGAAGTAGATAGTTGGTATTATTTTTCGAGGGTGGTCTTGATGATGACCTAGTTATGATTGATCATGATTGTTTCTATAATTTAATTTTAGATTGGCTTAACTATGGTTCGCTCAAACATTTGACCGACCCAGCACGTGATTAATGATCGGGGTTCAAGGCCAACTAAAACAGCGATCCAACCATAAAATAACTTGAACCAGATTATAATCTTACGCGAGGTTGTAGTGTTAGAGCTACCGTTTTCAGATAGTATTGTTGATTGTCACGGCGCCAACTACATGATTTGTAGTTGTCTTCGTGCCTCAGGCACAGTATACTAGTGCATCCTACTTTCTATAAGTAGGGTTTCATTCTTCCATAGCTTTTCTATTTTTATGATACAATATAAATCTTTATCTATACCTTGATAGTTTGTATTATTATCAAATAAACTATCACGGCTTTATTTTTTTTTATTTCTTATTTTTTATTTTTCCAAAATTCTACTGATGTCTTATCCCGATTATATCGATTGTATTTATTGTTGATCTATTGTATACTCTGTTATTGATGTTTTATATCTTCAAAGTATTGAAAATAAGTGATTAAGTATTTGTATTAAAAGTGTTTGTATTTGGTTTATCTTTGTAATTTCTTTTCTTAAATTATGTTTTTAACTTTGTCGAAATCGATGTCTCTTTTTTTATAAACTTATTCAATAATCCAAATGCTTTATATTTTGCTATTGCCCAAGTTGTGTTCGATTTAATTGAATCGATTACAGATTCATTACAAACTCAAGCCGCTGTTGTATAGGTTTAAGTTACTAATGCTTAATTAAGAATTATTAAATTGGAAGATACAATTGCAATGTTAAAGATTGTCATTCACAATAATTCGCAAGCTTTACCCTATTACAAGTATCTCGTTGCTTTTAAAAAATTCAGTGATGATAAGTAGGATATTACAAAGTGTTAAAATCAGTATACAACTTTTTATAACGTAGTCAATTGTTACTTGATTACAGATTACAAAAATAAATCAAAATTTCAGAAAATCATATTTCTTATTAGTTTATTTTCCAATCCTGTTTATATAAACAATCAGATATACTTTAATATAATTATTGATAATCTATATGATTCCAACCTTTAGCTTTTTGGATGGCGTACTGTAATAGATATCTAATATAAATTAAACAAACAATATTAGACTCTAGATTTCTCACATAAAGCTTTTATAAATTACAATAAATGCAAAATGAAAAAGATTTTATTTAGTAATTTCATTATCGAATTCAAATAGTTTATTATCAAATGCAAGAAGATTGTTGAATAATAAGTTGTCGATTTTAAACTCAAGATTTCCTAAGATTTAATCAATGCTTCAATTAATCGGCCAAATAAATCTTCTACTGCTGATATCGATACATAAATAGTTTGATGGCAAGGCATTTATAATATATCACGGAGGATAGCTACGTCAGTGGTCACCTTTGATAGAGAGATAATAGGATAAAGGATTAATAGACTAGATTGATTTGAGGATTGATCGTAATGATCAGTGTCCTTTATATATATCCAGAATAGGTGATGTAGGCGTTTATTTGAGAAAGATTATTATTCTAGTAGATTATGTAATGAGTGGAGTAGCTAATATAGTGATAATGTAATTGAGATCGATCATAACGGCCGATCTCTATGATCGGGGCACGTGTGTAGCACGTGATATTGCGTGACATAATAACTTAAAGGAAAAGATTCATTTTGATAATCAACACAAGAATCAAGGTACCAACCCCAGCGATTAGAAAAAACCCAACAAAAAAAAACCTGTTGTTATTGCTGTAACACCTACACCTAATCCCTTCAAAAATCTTATACAACTAAATACTGTTTGTTAAGGTCAATGAACCTTATTACATTACAATAAAAAACAATACCTAGATTTTGGTCTTTGTTTTTATTACAAAAAGCTTAATCATATCAAATTCAACTATAAAAAAAAACGATGCAACAATGTAAAATATAATACTAATCTAGAAATTATACAAAACCCCAACCGTTTTACTACAAATCAATATACTCCAAGTGTTTATTGTTTTCCTGCTATTGATCATTATTACAATCCTAGATCTTATTATAAGGCTTACAATCTTATTTACCAGAAAACATTTCTATTTGCTAATTGTTTCCCGACTATTACAACACCATTTCAATACATCTTTTCAGTTCCTATTGGTAATGTGGATCTGGGTGGATTTGTTGAAGGTTTTGTACATTCAGATGATAGCGGAAATTCTATTCCCTAGTCAGGTATATTAAAAGATTAACTTCAATTCACAGTCGCGAATCGAGGTTCTTTACGGAAAACCTACTTTTGTAGATTAAAAGATCAGTTATATCTAGGGACTTTTTGTATCTTAGAACAATGAATAACAAATCTCTTAAAATCTCAACGGAAATTTTCCTTACACCTAATATAATCATTCTGCTCATCGGCTTAATAAATAATGAAACTACAGGATATAGATTTATAAATAAAACCCTTATATCCAAGCTTGATATATCTATACACCCCTTCTCAACAACTTGCAACCTATTACTTGCAGACAAAAGGACTTCTGATATTCTATCTCAATATGTACTATTAGATATACAAATTAACAATTATAAGGAAATTGGCTTATTCTATATCACCAATCTTTCCGATACAAACCCTATAATCCTCGGTCTTCTATAGCTTCAATGCTACAACCTTATTATTGATTGAACGGCAATAACTCTCAAGTTCACATCTACATATTGCTCTAGATATTGTTATCCAATTAATTCTATTACAATCGTTGTTCTCGATTATAACAATATACCAACCCTAACAAACACTACGCTCAATCCAACACCATATACACATATTAGAAAATCTATTTTGAAATCCATTTTGAAAAATTCTACTCCAACCTTATATCAAGCTTTTGTTGAAAAAATCATCAACAAAAGTCTCCAGACTTTTTCCTCCTTGTTCCAAAATCAATTAATACTTTTGAAATATATTCTTCCGATCCCAGTTATAGAGACAAATACTAATAGAAATTTTGATAACATAAATCTTACTAATTCAATACTATTTAATCAAAACTATTATTATACTCACCAAATCAATGAGAAAGTAGAAATCTATATCAAGATAATACCAAACCGGCCAATCCTGAAATCAGCCCCAGCACAAATCATCACAAACTTTAGGATATACAAAAGATTATTATAAAACCAAAATGTTTTATTTTTATTGAACTCTTTATTACTATTGAACCCCTTAAAAGAATCAATTAACACTTTACAAAACATTTGATAAAAGATAACCAATATAAAGTTTCTTATAGCTAATAGCTTTGTTTAATTCTATAAAGATTAGAAAGTTTATATTACAAAAATAATCTAGGATGAATTAAATAGAGTTAACGAGTTATATTGTATAATAATAAATGATCCTATTCAATTATATTATAATATTATAGAAAGCGATATCAAAAAGTTTATGGAAAAGATTGATCGATTTGTGTTATTTATAATAAAGATTCAGAATAAACTATTATCCTAGCTTTGTAATTTGTTCACTAGTTTTTTACCCTTTTTTATTAACAAACTTCTACTATGATATTCTTAAAACCACAAAATCGAAATTATATTAAACCAAAAGTTTTTGTATAACAAAAGTTATTCAATATCCTTAGTCGAACTTTAAATCGTTTGTAAATAACTCGATAATAATTTAAATAAAAGATTTATCCACAAATCCCATTCCCAATCGACTACCCCACTCCTTCTAATTACAAAACCCAGAAGGGGTGTTCGAATCTGTTAGGACTATTGTGGATTGAACAATGTTACTATTAAAAACCACTATCCACTCCCACTAATCAAAGAAACCCTCAATACCTTATATTATATTAAAGTTTATATCAAATTGAATATTATTGCTGTGTTTAATAAACTATGAATTGTAAAAGGTTACAAATGGAAGATTGCTTTTATAATTTGTTTCAACTTATTCGAATCCTTAGTAATATTTTTCGGCCTTTACAATACTTCTGTCTCGTTTCAGAATTATATCAATTATATTCTTTTTGATTTTCTAGATAAGAATTGTATAGTATATCTAAACAATATCTTGATCTACTTTGAAAATGTTATAAATTATTGAAAGCAAGTTTGTAAAATCGTTTAGAGATTTATTAATATTGGATTATAAATTGATATCAATAAATGTAAATTCGAAATGAAGAGAATGAAGTATTTCGGTCTGATTATTACTTCCAATAATATCAAAATGGATCTCGATAAAGTTAAGATTATTTTTAAATAGAAGTTGTTAATTAAGTTAAAAGACTTTCAATATTTTCTAGGGTTTGTCAACTTTTATTGATGCTTTATTTACAACTTTTTTAAAATCACGGAATCTTTGAATTGCCTATTGAAAAAAGAGAATACTTAGAATTGGATTGCTGATTAAGAGAATACCTTTGAAAACCTGAAGTATATCTTTGTCTTTGTTTTAGTTTTTGTAATGTTTGATTATTATTGTTGTACAGTTGTCGAAACAGATGTTTCAAACTGGGCTGTGGGTGGAGTACTTTTTCAGTATGACGATAAGGGTTGATTATGTTTGGTTGTATATTTCTCCTTGAAATATAGTGTTGTTGAGTGCAATTATGAAATCTATGATAAGGAATTATTAGTTATTATTAAGTTTTTAAAAGAATGGAAACCCAAACTATATAAAATTCAAGAGTTATTCGAAATTATTATTGATTATAAGAATCTAGAGTATTTCATATCAACAAAGATGTTGAATCAGAGATAAGCTAAATGGGCTGAATTTTTATTTGGTTTCAATTTTTATATTATATATTGCTTTAGCTATAAAGCAATTCGCCTTAATATACTAAGCTGTAAGGTAAAAGATTGCTTTGCTCATACCGATTTCAATAACAATTGAATCAAAAATCGTTTACAAACAATTCTTCTAAAAAAAGTATTTAATACTACTACATTCAAAAACCTTATCCAACAAGTAAACAACAATATCAATCTTATTGCAACCCCTATAAATATAATCATTCCCAACATTGAAAAGCTAATCGATAATCTTATTAATAAAGTATACAAATCATTCGAATTGATTACTATTATATACAAAACCCTTTGGAATCTGATTGTTTGTTATTAACCACTATCAATCCAAAAAGATCTTCAATTCGCCCTCCAAGATTATAGATTAATCAATAACAAAATCTTCTATTACAATTGTTTTTTTGTTTCTCTCTCTATTGAATTTCGTATTTAGATTATATACCGAATATATTCCATCAAACCCGCCAAACATTCTAATCGAATTAAAACTATTAATCTTATCTCCCACACATACTAATAACCCAATATATCAAAAGAAATCGAAACTTATATATAAATCTATCAATTCTACTTTCAAACCAAAGCCTCCCATCTTACTATATCCAGATTTCTAAAACCTTTATTTATACCATTTCATTTCTAATCTAACATCTCCATTAATTACATTACACCATTATCAATCAACAAACACTATAATAAAAAGTATCAATATATCATTACAATCATTTACTACCTAACAAAAATACATCACTTTATTCCAATCATAAAACTCTCTACAAAAAAGCTTACTAATCGATTCATCGAGAAAGTCTACTATTTATACAACTCACCCAATAACATTATATCCAACAAAGATTCGTAATTTATATCAGAATTCTGGAAACACCTATCCGAACATCTATCAATCACTTTGAAACAATCCTTTTCGTTCTATTCTGAGTCCGATGAACAAATAGAAAAGATCAATACTATAATAAAACAATACCTTCATACTTTTATAAACTTCCATTAAAACGATTAATACGATTGGTTTTTACTTGCAAAGTTTGCGTTCAACAATACCACCTCAAAAACTACTAAGGTATCCCTATTCTTTACTAACTACAGTTTTCATCTATATTTTGATGTTGAATCCTTTTTACCGATTTCTTTAAATCTATTATATCAATGCAAATGTAAATTCCTAAAAGCTAATAAAATTGCGAATCGATTTGATATCATTCTAACAAAATTGAAAGCTTTAATTGCTCAATCTATTTAGAAATATAAAGATTACGCTAACAAGATTTGCACCAATGCTCTTCTATACAAAAAAGGTAATAAAGTATGGGTTAGTATTAAGAATATAAAAACCAATCGTTTGATAAAAAAAGGTAATAATAAATGGGATGGCCTTTATAAGATTCTAAAAGTTTATAAATGAGTCTGTTTATTTCAGCTCCTAATTAGTTTTAAAATCTTCCTAGTATTTCACAATTTATCATTTCGATTACTCTATTGTTTATCTGGATTAGCTGGTCAAGAAGTGATCAATGAAGTCGAATTCCATCAAAACCAAGGTTGTATTCTAAAAAGAGATGATAAAACGAACAAAGAAATCAAACAATAGGAATTCGATAAATTGTTTGATTGTTATAATGAGGATAGATTTCATTATCAAGTCAAATGGAAATATTATCTAGTGTTTTGGTAACCCACCGAAGATTTTCGCGGTTAGAAAGATACGATCATCGCTTTCCACTTAGCAAATCCAGATAAGCTAGAGCCGCCCATTTAAATAGGTTTCAAAAGATTTATTACTCCTGATCCTTTGTTAGTATTTATATTAAGCGCATTCCCGAATCGAGGCTGAGGCAAATTAAAAAAGCTTTGTCAATTAATTACTATTTCCAAAAAGATTCATTTTTATTTAATAATAGAAATTAGAGTATTTTAATATTATTTTGTTTTCTAAAAGGTTAATTGATATTGCGATCAAGGATCGATCGCTTTGAGCAAAGAGTATTATCACAACGCCAACTATATAATCTGTAATTGCCTTTGTGCCTCAGGCACAGTATACTAGCACGCCCTACTTTCTATAAATAGGGCCTCACTCTTCCATAGCTCTTCTATTCTTATGATATAATATAAGTCTTCACCTATGCCTTGACATTGATTTATATTATTTAAAAGACTTTTGTTAATATCCCTCTTTTTCTAATTTAGTTGATAAAAGTAGTTACGAAATATAATATAAAGCTGAAAAACATATATAATTGAAATAAAAAAGGGTTTATAATTGGTATAGGGCAGACTATGAAGAGGATAATGAGTGTTAGTATTTATAATAGAGATAGAGTAATAAAAGTTAGTCAAGACGGATCAAGAGAGTTTATTATTTTATTAACAGCTATATGTGTGACACTTTGCCGTAGAAGAACTGCGAAAGCAGGGTACAAGATGCCTTTAGAATCTACAACTAAGGAACTACGAGCTGAGCGCTCGTAGAGCGGCTATAAATACTAACTACGTACACGTGGGCGCACGTGACCGATCGCGATGCGATTGAGTGCGACCCGTGACAATATGTACTGATGGAATCGCTCTCCCTTCTGCTTCTATTTATAAAAAAGAATCTGGGGATTTACAAGATATATGGGTTCATAATTGTTGGGTGGACCTAGCAAGGTGGTGTATACACAAAAGCATATGGGTTAAAGGTATTGTAATTCTGTCTGCCCCCTTCGTATGAAGGGGCATTTCTAAGCTATATACACATTCTACCCCACATACACACGAAGAGTGTAAGTGGGGGTAGAACGTGACACGTTCTCAGTCACGTGTTCCAACAATAATATAGGGAAGGTGGATAAAATTTATTTTGGAGCTTCAAACAATAAATGGTTGTCGAATGCTTTTGGCCTATATTGGCTTATAAATGTATTTGATCCTGCTATACATTGTAAAACAGGTAGGAAGTATCGTCTACTCATTGTAGATAGTTATTCTAATTATATCAATATGAAATTCCTTTCGAAATACAATAAATTAAAGATTATAATCTTAATTCTCCTCCCCCATTCTATACATCGCCTACAGCCTCTCGACGTTGGAACCTTCGGCCCTCTTGCTACGAACTATAGCATAACATTGAATAATTTAATGCACAATAGTAGCGATATTGTTGGTATAACCAAGCACATATTCTAGGGTATATTTAAAGAGGTTTGGAAATGAATTTATATAAGGTATAATATATTACAATCCTTCGAAAAAATAGGTATATATTTTATCAATAGAGCTCTCATCATTGATATTATTACTCCAAAGGTTTTTTCTATATTACTTATATTGTTTAAAATTTGTAGAAATACTTTGGCTATACTATATTCGTTAAAAGCAATGTGTAGAATAAAATTGGAATTTCGATAAACTTTTTTTATGTCACGGCGCCAACTACATGATTAGTAGTTGCCTTCGTGCCTCAGGCACAGCATACTAGCGCGTCCTACTTCCTATAAGTAGGGCCTCACTCTTCCATAGCTCTTCCACCCTTATGGTACAATATAAGTCTTCACCCGTGCCTTGACATTTTATGAGATTATTATAAAACTTTTCAAAGCCGCAATTATATTAGAAGCTGAAGTTAGTATACAGGGATATAAATCTAAAGATTTAGAATTAGTTCTGAAAAGAAAAAAGAAAAAGAGGACTCATTCAAAGTGTTTAAATTTTATTGGAGAAAAGGGAAATGGAGCTTTTTTATGATCACTCTCTCAAATCATTAAAGCTAGAACATATCAAGCAGATAAAGCACTACAAGAAAAGTAGGATAAAAAAACTAAACTTCAAATGAAAGTTGAAAAGAAAGCTGAAAAGGATAAAAAGGCTGTAGAAACAAAAGAGAAGGTATTACAAAAAAAGATTGATCATCAAATAGCACGTGATACAAAAAAGGAAATGAAAAAGACTCAGAAATCAACAAAATCTCTAATCAAAAAAGCTAAAAAGCTTCCTAAAGTTACTTCTACTATAGATCTAACATTTAAGAAGACTATAAAGCTTTCGGGAGTTGTAGAGATCGAAAATTCAGTACAGGGAGGGGGGGAGGTGGTATCGCGATCTACTAGGGGCCGAACTCTACGGGTTCCATTAAGATTAAGAAATTAAGGGTTTTATTACACTATTGGATAGTATTAGATCTTGTTATACACTATTTAAAATGCTAGTTTTATATCTTATAAATTGGAATTGTTGTTAAATTTTAAAAGTGATCAATATAGTAGAACGAGATCGTGCACGTAGCAGGGACGTGCACGTAACAGGGATATCGGTTATACATCAATATATCAGAAGTTCGGTTGGCCCCACTTAGAAGTCTAAATCAGCCCTGAGAATGCTCATCGCTTTCACAGCATCTGGGAGTTTATCTTTCTCATCACAATCTCTCCTTGGCTTCTTAGTTGCATCTGACACATCTGATATTCTAGGATCCAAAGAGAGTGCTTGTGTTGGCTAGGCTATACTTTCCTCTCGTTTACTAGATGTTGATTAATCCCGCAACATATTGCAACAACCGTCTGAACTTTTGAACTTTGTCAGCGGTTATCAATCCTCCGCATTTACTTCAGATGAGACTATCGTTTGACAATGCGTGGGTACTTATCTCTTAAAATAGCTATTACTGATCTATCTCAGGCGATACAACGGTGCAAGTCAACCTCGTCATCTACCAATCACAATGAGTTTACTGCAATATCGTATACGAAATTGATTGCGACTATCATTCACATTTTGTCTCGAGTACTCCGGAGGCGGGGTTAACATGCACCAGCATACTGGATTTGGTCCCAAGTCGGAATGCCATCTAAAGAAATCTATGACAACATCTACCCCTATCTTATCTGTTTGGCATTGTTCTTGTATATATATAAAGTCGCTCTAATTCTCTCAAGCCTTCTCCATTCTCACACCACTTCTCACGCCATATTCTGAGCTTGCTTTCCTACCTCTCTCCTCTACATTCTTTCATTCGCTCACTGCCGGCCAGTACCCCTGTTAAATTCTTAACTTTATTCTTCTTTATTTCAGATATAATCCACTTCGATCATCATGTATACTCCATCCATCAATGTTTTGCTCGCTGTGGGCCTTCTCTTCTCGACTCCATTTGCATCAGCTCTCACGATCCCTTCGATCGATAGGAAGTCTATCGTAAGCCATATCCTTCACATACACCTAGATGCATAAGACCGTCACTAACAAATTCATAGGCTGGTGCAGGCATAGAACCCATCGAGACTCGTGAGATTCCTGGTCTCATCAATCGTCATCACACCGAGGCTCAGATCGCCGCCAAGGATGCAAAGGCTAAAGGAAAAGGACAGCGCGATGTTTTGGAGGGGGAAGCACATCACACCGAAGCACAGATTGCTGCTAAGGAAGCCAAGGCTGGGAAGAAAAATGGGCGTGATGTTGAAAGTAGACACCACACCGAAGCACAAATCGCAGCGAAGACAGCCAAAGCTTCCAAAAATCAACGAGACGTTACTGTGGAGGAGCGTGAGCCCCATCACACCGAAGCACAAATTGCTGCCAAAAAAGCGAAGGCCGGGAAGAAGAATGGACGCGACGTTATCACCAGACATCATACCGAAGCACAAATCGCCGCCAAAGAAGCCAAAGCTAAAGCCAAGAACCAGCGCGACGTGGAACAGCGTGAAGCTCATCACACTGAGGCTCAAATTGCTGCTAAGAAAGCCAAAGCTTCTAAAAATCAACGTGACGCTACGATCGGGGAGCGCGAGCCTCATCATACCGAGGTGCAGATTGCTGCTAAGCAAGCCAAAGCTGGTAAATCCAAGGGGCAATAGATTTGGCTGAATTACTGTGTATCATTGGACTGTGTTCAATGGTTGATAGACGATCATCTGGGAAATTGTATTGCATTGTGTCTCATTACAGGTGAACATAAATGGGTGTTTCGGAAGGAGGGGGGGGGTATTGGTGTCGCTATATAATCATAAAGAATTATTCCAAAAGATCAATCGTTGAACCAATTTCTATGTGAATCCATATCTCTTAAGAATCTTCTTCTTTTGTGCCAGCCATAAAAGCAAGTCAAGTCATGACCGTTTTGAGATGCACTATATCCTTTGATTCAGCGAAAACTAAATATAAAACATAGAGTTCACTGACATTCACTTCAAGAAGTTGCCATGATACTGATAAGGAACCCATTTATTCGTTCGTTCCGCATTTGAGTAGAACTACTATGACTCATGATTCGTATAACGTGGTTTATCAGCATGCGGGCCATATCATCATGTGGGCCACTTCGAAAATACACCAAAATCGAGGCTTTTTAATATTTATATTTTAAAAACTAGTCATTATTTTTGAAAGGAAAAATCTTGAAAAATCATAATAAAAATAGAATATTTATAATATTTAGGTTTCTTTTTTAAATAATCCATTTTAACTCGAAATTGTCACACTTTGCGTTACAAAATCTCTTTTTCTTTAATAACTTTAATAAAAATAAGAATTTTGAGAGAAAAAATAGATTTTTGAAATATTTGAAAAATAAGGTTTTATATAATAAATTTTTGAAAAATTCTATTGGCTAATAAAGAAAGTGCACGGTTACGCACAGACGAATTTTGTATACAAAATGAAGTGGCCCATATGATGATATGGCCCGCATGCTGATAAACCACGTTAATAAATAAAGATGTTTAACTAATAATAACGTGGTTTATCACCGGGTCGCCAATATCACCGGGTCGCCATTTACTATTATACACCAAAATTAGTCTTTTCTTGATATTCATATTTTAATAATTAATCATTATTTCTTAAAAAGAAAAAAAACTGTAATAACAATAAAAATTCAGATATTCAAAAAATTTAAAAATTTATATTATATTCCAAAAACAGTCGAAATTGTCACGATTTGCATTACAAAAACACTATTTTTATAATAATTCTTATATAAAATCGAATTTCTAATAAACAAATAGAAACTTATATTATTTATATAAAGAATAATAATTTCTAGAAAAGTTTTTTAAATTATATCCATAAATAAAGAAAGTGCATAATTGCGCATAGACGAATTTTGTATATATAAAAAAAAAGGCGACTCGGTGATATTGGCGACCCGGTGATAAACCACGTTATTTGTAATCTGATTATCATTATCACCAGTGGGTGCACAGACTCACGGGACACTTAAGAAGAAAGCACAATTTCACACCAAAAAAAGCGATTTTAATAATTCAATTAAAATTCGAAAAATTAATATTTTGCTTTGAAACTAAGGTTTGTAGCTTTTAAGCATAAGAAGTCTATATAATTAAAATGTTAAATAAAAAAAACAAATATTCAAGCTTATATAATCAATTATATAATTTCCCACCAAATCTTTTGGTGGGAAATCGTACTACTGAATTTTGAAGTTCAATATTTCTTTTTGGAATCCAATTTTCAAATGCTATATTATTCTTATGTTTAAGAATCATATAATTTAATTTGAATAAGATTGTATAAAATTTCGAATCTTGATTGAATTTTGAAGTTGATAAATTTAGGTGTGAAATTGTGCTTTCCTGTCACGTTGTCCCGTGAGTCTGTGCACCCCCTGGTGTATGTAATATCATTCTGAGTAAAAAAGTCCGCATGATGCGCTAGAACTCATGGTGCTAAGCAATAAATGTTACCTGGTGTTGTTTTGACAATCAGAGAATACCCAGGTACCTACCTAGTAGGTACATAACGATAAGAGACGGCGAAAACCATGTTACGCAAGAAAGATAAATTACATTCAATAAATGTCTAGCCTCTACTCTAATATCTATTTCAATTCAAACGCCCAAACGCCCAAACACCACGATTCTACATCTACCCAATCAAAGTTTTCAAATCCCCAAAAGTCGATATTTCCAAATAGAAAGCGTCTCGAATTTCAGTCTTGAGCTCTTCACGCAATCTCTGAGATATAACAAGAGACATGAGTGAATCCAATCCAAAATCAGCGATGTTTGCATCATCAGTCAGCACTCGAATATCAACAGCCAACTCCTCAGCTATGATTTCTTTAGCACGGACATACGAGCCTGAAGCTTCTGTTTTCGGGGCCGGTGATTCATATTTGCTATCTTTTTCGTGGACGCTCCGTGCCGGTGAAGGAGGGGTCAATAAGCCAGTGACGATCTTGGAATCACCCGCGAATGGTGATTGTTGGGACGATTGCGACTTGGAGTTAGTGGCACGTGAGCCCAGCGAAGCCAGAGAGAGAGCAACTTGAGAGACATCTAAAGCATGCGATGCGGCCTTGAGAGGGGGAGGGCGAAAGAAGCGATCTAACATGACACGTGGCCATTGAGTGAAAACAATGGCTTCGACAACACCCACAATCTCGTCTCCTTGGAGGATGTAGACGTCACCGACGAAGTTGTTCTTATCTGCAGGTACCATTCGGACATATGCTAGATATTTCCCGCCAGGTGCAAGCGGCTTTGCAAATCTCATGGACTTCCATGATGGTGTGATGTAGAAGTACTTGTTGTTATCGAAATGCGTGCCTCCGTTCAGGATAAAACCTGACAAGGAGACACAGCCATCGATGAAATGAGGAGGTACCGTCCAATTTCCAGCTGTATCGGCAGGAAATTCCACTTCAGCTACAGCTTCGTCTTTATTGAGGATTACAGACTTCATCGTTCGATACATGTCCGAGTAGCCGACCAATTTTCCGAAGAGACTGTAGGCAAGGTTGGTTGTCAATTTATCGGCATGACCGCGGGCGGCTAAATCGTTAAGAGCTGCAATACGACTTGTCACAAGACCTGATGAACGAGACCATGTCGATAACCAAGATGATGGATCTTCGTAGGAGATCGTTGCATGACAATACCACAGATTCTTGGCAGGATTGTACCATTTCACATGAGCCTGTCTTTTTTCCAAGTCGGCCTCGGCGCTCACCACAATGGGTTGGGCTTCTGTTGGATTGTAATGCTTGACCACAGGTTCATGATACTCAAAGTCTGTAACGTTGATGCCAATATTGGACGAATTTGGAATACCTTTATCGAGGATACGTTTCGCGACCGTGAAAGCCATATCTGCATGGAGGAACTGCTGATGTTAGAAAAGGTGTGTTATAGTCAATGAATTTGAATCAATAAACTTACAGAAGAAGCAACTCCATAGTTGTTCATGGCATGTCCTTCGATAACGTCTTTGAGCGCTGGATCAGTCATATCCGACTCAGTCACGATCTGGGCTGAGGTTTCAGTGTAGTTTTCCGAACGAATCTCGTGGATACTTGTAGTGCGGAATCCCTTGACAGCTTGAGTTATGGCCTTTGTAAAGTTGGGATCTGATAGCGCTTGACCCTTGGTCAAGTTCCAGTCTCCACTGTATTGAACCCAATAGTTCTTGTTGTTCCATGCGTATGTTGGGGCATCGACTAATCGAAGAGCCTTTTCGAAAGGTAAGTGATACTCTGTCCAGTCGATGGCTACGCCGGCATTGTAGAGAGAGGTAAGTGCCTTGCCGAGAGTTGTCCAATTGTCTTGGTCTCGGTGCATTGACGGAGATGTCAATCGAGTGTCCGATAATGTCTTTGCAATGAAACTAACACAGCAAGGATGATGACCAATCTCTAACCAGAGGGTAGACTTTGAGAGGACGCCAGATTCCCAAGCAGTATTGAGTCCACCAACATAGTTGACTGTTTCTCGAGTTGCCTTAGCCAAGTAACTGACATCTATTCCAGATGTAAGAACCTTGGAGTAGAGAGGTGATATGACGGGGATTTTGGGTTGCTTGCACACAACAGCATTCGTCAATTTGACGAAGTCATCCACCAAAACATCCATCTGACTTGTGTGGTAGGCATGAGGCACATTAAGTTTTATGGTCTTGTAGCCTGCTTTACCAAGAACGGTCGCAAGAGCCTCCAGGTCTTCCAATGTTCCACCGAGTACTGTTTCCTCGGGGCCATTGATACAAGAAACTTCAAAGGGAATTCCATCGGCTGCTTTCAGAATCTTTTCCTGAGACGCTCGGACTGATAGCATACCATGTGTAGCAGGCTTACAGTGTGTCTCAAGCAGATTCGCGCGTGTTCCGACAAGGAAAACAGTATCACTATCGGAGAAGACTCCCGCTGTATTCAGTGCAGCATATTCACCCAAGCTGTGACCTATAACGACACTGGGAGTAACCCCGTAAGAAGCCCAGAGTCGCGTCAGAGCGATCTCTACGCACACAATAGCCAGATGAAGAGATATTGTGGGTACATCCTTAATATCGCAGGTGTTTTTGATGATTGGCAAGAAGGAAGGAAAATTCTGACGCTGTGCCATACCATCAAGTCTGTCTATTTGCTCTCGGAAAGGCCGAGAGTCGCGATAAAGCTGTGCTCCAATGCCGATGTAGAATGTCCCTTGGCCAGTGAAAGCAAAGGCTAATGGTGTTTGCTTTGGATTTGTGGGTAGTTGGTCTAGGGCGGTATCAATATGGGGACGAAGAAGTTTCCCAGCATCCTCGAGTGAAGATGCGAGTACCGAAACCCGATAATTGTAGTGCATCTTTCGTGCGGACAAAGTGTAAGACAAATCTGTGATAGAGACATGCGGTTGCGTTTCCATAAAATTCACGAGCCGTCTGAGGTTCTCTTGAAGGGAATATGGTGTTTTTGCCGAGATTGTGATGGGGTGCGTAGGTCGAGTATCTTCGCCAATCCTTGGACGCTCCGTTGCTTCTTCCACTATCATTGCTGTGTTTCCTCCGGCCGCTCCAAAGTTGTTCACTATTGCCAGCCTTTTTTGACTACTGCTCTTTACCCACGGCGTGGCAGTGTATGGTATGATGATGCCCCTTTGATCCAAATCCTTGGGTAAGGCCGGATTCAGCCCAGTCTTGATACCAACGTGTGGAGGGATAGTACTCTTTTGAAAGACAAGCATAGTTTTGATAAATGCCATGATACCAGCAGCAGCTTCTCCGTGGCCAACATTGGACTTCACAGATCCAATTAGAAGGTCTGTGGTTCTTGGCTGCCCGTTGGCAAATACTTTGGTAACTGAACTCATCTCAGTTGGATCTCCCGCACCAGTGCCAGTCCCGTGAAACTCGACATATCCTACAGACAATGGATCGATTCCAGAACGTTTGACCATTTGATTGAAAAGATGAATCTGTGCTAAGTCGTGGGGATGTGTGATTGATACAGCCTCAGCCGAATGGTCAGTACCTGCAGCAAGAACGACCGCGAGAATATTGTCATTGTCAGCTTCAGCGTCTTCTAATCGCTTGAGAACCACACTGCCAACGCCATCAGCACGACAGTAACCGTCTGCTCCCTCATCCCATGTTTTGCAGCTTCCAGTAGGTGATAGGAAGTGGCCCTTGCTCAAGCCAGCGTAAACATCCGAGTTTGTGATAATATTCATACCGCCAGTAATTGCCATATCAATATCACCGCTCCAAAGAGAGGTGCAGGCAGCTTGAATAGCAGCCAAACTTGACGAGCAAGCTGTATCGACACTATAACTTGGTCCCCAAAACTTCATGAAATAATTTATGCGACCAGGACCAAATGCTCTACATCCACCAGGAATGAAATAGGTTCCGATATCCTGACCAGTGTTGACTTCACGATAATCATCGCTAGCACATCCGTAGAATGTGCCGACACGACGCTGGTGAACACCTCTGCCATGAACATAACCAGAACTTTCCAGGGCTTCATAAGCTGTGACTAGGGCCAATCGATGCATGGGATCCGTTTGCTCTGCTTCACGCGGAGACATACCGAAGAACAAAGCATCAAATAGTCCTGGATTGTCAACAAAGCAGCCGTAGGGTGTTTTAGATGTGTTAGACTTCTCTCCTGTCGGATCTACATGGCTTTCAATATCGAACCGATCAGCTGGTACAGGTTTATGAACATCGCGACCCTGCGCCAACAAGTCCCAAAACTTTTCAGTATCATCCGCACCACCAGGGAATCGACATGCCATTCCAACGACTGCAATTTTGGCGGACTTTGCATCACGTGGTGGACTTTGTTCCAGATTTAGACTCATTACGGTTGGCATCATCGTCTGTTGAGATAGAGTTGTGGAAGGAAGCTCCGTCTTCCATCGCCCCAGGACGCTCTCCATATAATGTGAAGGTTGTAAACTCCAAAGTTGCACAACGTCTGGTGAAAGCCGTTTCAAACCTGCGGATACACCATCAATTGTCTGATCCCACCGAATGCTCTCCGTTAGTATCTCAGTCATCATCTCTGTGAGCAATGATGTACCATCTGTTGCCTCGAATGGTCGACCAGTGACGGGAGAGAATATGGGAAAGCACAATTGACTATCTGGTGTGATACCATCGACTATCTGCTTGACATGCTCTAGACCATAAGCTTTATTGCTGTGCCACATCCCCTGAACCTTCCTCATTGGAATATTTTTCGTTCCCTTGAAGAATTCTGATTCCGAGAAAAGAGATCTAAGAGTTGATGGCGGCCCACCAATACTCACTGATTGACCATCAGTGTTAAAAACCGTCGCCATGCTTGCTTCTGGGTATGCCTGAATTGATTTGTTAGTTAACAATTATCGACTCAGTCGAGGTTGTGGGTTCACCTTTTCCGAATTAAACTCGGCTACTGCTTGTTGAGCATCTTTCAGATCAGCCCCGTGGGCACAATATACCCAAGCCTGAAAATTAAAGGTTAGTAAATACTTTCTAGCAAAAAAAAAAAAAAGACCTAGCGATGTGGCTTACCCCTTCAGCATTGATCTCGTTGGGTGAAACCTCCAGTGAGCGACAAACTTGATCTACAACAAGACCAAATCGAAATGTGACTTTGGCAATTTCAGCAGCCATGGCTGGAAGTAGCAGCGGACTGGGAGAAAGGGCAATGGCTGCTCCGGAGAGCAAACCTGGGCCTCTTCCAATAAGCACGGCATTTTCTGATCGAAAATCGTATTCTAGAGGATTGGCTTCGTGGTAGCTTGGGATAGCAGGTTAGCATTTTCAGTTCGAACCATTTGATTGCATCTTAACTTACGCGATAAAAATACCCAATTGGAAGACTAGAACAAGAACTCGCTCAATAGCTCCACCCAGTGGGGTCTTTCGGAGCTCAATAACACTATCGGTCAAATCTAATACGCTTTCAAACACAGGTACCAATTCCCTTTGTGACTTTTCCAATCGACGGCATTCTTGCTTCAGAGCAACAGTGATCGCATCAATAGTCGCCGCAAGTATAGGGTGGTTTCTCTCTTTGCTCAGGAGATGGAGTTTTCTAAATAAAATACGCTGGTCTCCTTCGGGATCCCCCTGAGGGATTTCACCAGATAAGTAAATAATCTTCGCACGTGTCATTGTACTAAAGCTCCGTACAGGAACTTTATCACTTGAAGTATCGGCAGTGATTTAGTATAAATGAAGGAGTACTGCGTAGCAGATGGCCAGTGATTAAGTGTCAGTGAGCACGTTGAAGTGGATCAGTGAGCACGTTGAAGTTATTGATTGATAGAAAATTGAGGCTCTATTGACTTATTCAACTTACCTACACATCTATCTATATAAGTGATTGAAGCTGAATTGAAGGGATTCGGAATCCGAGTCTAGGTAAATACTGGTAGTTAATCTATGGCAGCCGAGTCCCGAAGCTTAGATCATATCGGCCCTCCGGCCGATAGTAAGCACCAAAACATCTTCTAGACTGTCCAGAGCCCTTTTGAAAGGGACGTAAAGTGTCGAAATTGCCAGTATACCTTTTCATGGGACAAACTTCCAAAAGTACACTAATCATAAATGGAGTAATGCTGCAATTCCTTCGGGGAATTTTCCCGGCCGAGCTAACAGGGGGAGAATATGTAACTTGTATATAATCGCTGATTGTGTAACATCCAACGACCCTAATCGTAGTATTCATCTCAATTGCAAAGTTTAACACGACTCGCTTCCCAAAGTTTAACACAATGGCAGATATTTTCGCAGAAATAAAGAAACGTTTGACTTCCGAAGATGAGGCTTCGCGAAAACTCTTCCAACGTGAGTTATACGAAGCTATTGCCTCCACTGAGACACCAAAAGAGACCGCAATCCGTTTGTAAGCTTAGAACCCACACATAAAATCAAGCAAGAGGTATAAAGCTGACTGTAATGAAGGTCTCTCTACGTAGGCCCAGTCTTTGCAATCAAGTACCCGCTTTTTACTAACTCTGCTCCGTAGCCTTTGCAGGCCGCTGCAGCTCGAATTGGCCATGACTTAAAGATTTTCCAGACATTAGATGCCGAGAGCCCGCAGACTTTGAAACAACTGCAGGCTCGGACCGGTGCTCATCCTCTAACCCTTGGTGCGTCATAATCCCAGAATTTCGTCCCGCTAAGAGCTCGGCTGATCTTATTGTCAGGTCGTCTTTTGAGATACATGGCCTCGGTCGGATTAATTCACCAAATTGCGGCAGACAAATTTGAAGCAAACAGTAAATGTCACCATCTTGCAGCGCCAGAGGCTGTCACAATTGTGACGCATTTGTACGTACAATTCATGAAGAAATAATGGGTGAAACGTTCTGATAGAATATACAGCTTTGAGAACTGCGGTCCTCTCTTCCAGGAAATGCCAGCATTCTTGCGAAAGAACAATTACCAAGATGTGACAGATGGTAAAGCTACAGTCTTTCAACCTGCATACAATACCGAACTCGATACCTACACATACTTTTCTCAGCATCCCGAGAATTTGACAGCTCTTATAAAATACATGGGCCTGGAGCAGGGTGTCCGAGGTCGTTGGCTGAAGGAATATCCATTTGAAGAGCAGACCCAAGGCTGGAATCCAAGCCCTGAGGAAGCGCTCTTCGTTGACATCGGTGGTAATGTGGGACATTACTGTGCGTTGTTTAAAAGCAGGTTCCCTGATATTCCAGGTCGTATCTTGCTGGAAGATTTGCCTGACACTTTGAATCATGCTCTACCGACGCCGGGAGTCGAGAAGCTGGGACATGACTTTTTCCAGCCACAACCGATTAAAGGTAAGAGTGAATTATGACTCCAGGTTTTTGGAAAAGGAAACACATCTCAAATTTCTGACTCCAAATCAATACCAATAAATCTGCATACTAATATGGTTGATTATCAGGTGCCAAATTCTATCATTTAGGCTGGGTCCTCCACAATTGGAGCGACGAGAAAGCAAAGATCATTTTGCGCCAGATCAAATCGGCCATGACGCCACAATCTGTGTTGCTCATAAATGACATGATTCTTCCAGAAACGGGAATTCCGCCATTTGCAACTGCGTTGGACTTGGTGATGCTTGGTGCATGTGGCAGCTTAGAGCGGACTGGAGAGCAATGGAAAGAACTGCTCGGAGAGGTTGGCCTAGAAATTAGGGTGGCCACTGTATATGATTCTGAATCTTTCCATGGCATGATCTCTGCTACAGTAGCATAGAAAAACCATAATAGATACCAATTTTTAGTTTATGAGAATAAAATGAATGACGTTTCTTAACCTTGCAATAAAACTGAAGCGTCCGTGAATCTTTTTTAGATCATTTCAGACGACTATTGTTAAGCTGAGAACTAACCTGGTGGAAAGTGACCTAGGTAGCTAGGGCGAATGAGTCTGATGCTCGACTTTGTATAGTGTTCAATATACAGTCAACGATACCGTCCGGTCCCTGATGACGCCTGAGTAAATTCGATAGAACCTCGATGCGTCTCCAAGCCAGATCATCCAAAAGATTAAGCAGTCTACTAATCCAAGCCCTTGGAAGATTCAACATGATCTGGCTAATAAAGGACTTTTGGACACAACTAAGGACGTTGGAAGTGTCTTTCGACGTGAATTAGAGGTATCGCCTTGGTATAAGCAAAATTGGGCTTCAATTGGTCTTTATATAAGCAAAATGCAGAGTTACCCTCAATTTAAGTATTCAGTCAATAGATGTAAAACAGCGAAAAGAACTTTTTGAATCCTTTGAACGTTCTGATCGATTTCAACATCCTAGACGACCGAGTTCTCTATACTGGGTTCAAGGACCAAAGACTTCTCATTATTGTCATTTAGTTCGGATCGACAGATTGTTGAACCTGCCAATATCGAATGAGGCTTATATCACGTGAACACTTCGAAATGACATCCAGATTACCGAAAAAGTTGCAAAGCTCCTCGAACCGGATTTTTCTATAACACCGGCGATGTTAAGTGGACCCGCTCAATACCTAGGCTACAAAATTATCTGGATTCCGAGACGTTCGCTGAAGATGTTCCGCCGCACCGCGTGATTCCGTGGGTGTTTCCGTATGACAAGTGTCAGGAATTCCTCGGAGCTCGGGGGCCGAATTATATAAAGGTCATCTTTAGGTCCAAATTATAATATATAATAGATGAGGTAATATGGATGAATGGAACTCTCCCGAATATACTGTGAAACTTCTGATATATACGTCTCTCTAAAACGTGTATACAACCAGTTAGAAAATGACGTCCCCCCATGTGCTTATTATTGGTGCTGGTATGAGCGGTCTCACACTCGCGCAACAATTGAAGAAAAATAATATCGCCTTCACTGTTTTCGAGCGCGACGTGAGAAATGACGCTCGTGGTCAAGGTTGGGCGCTCTCCTTATTTGGAGAAGCCTATGACTTGATGAAGACTTTGATGCCATCAGAATTAGGCCCAGTGGAGCAGACAAGCCATCTTTATCCTCTCGATCTCCAACCACAATTCTCTTTTTATGATATTACTCGTCCAGAATTCCGGGTGGGTGTTATCGCGGATGACACTCTCAAAGTTGTCCGAGCAAATCGACGAAGAATGCGCGAATGGCTGATGCAGGGTATCGACGTGCAATTCAATAAGCGCTTGCTTCGCGTGGAGGAGCACCGGGATAAAGTAACAGCACACTTTGAGGACGGCACTTCGGCAACAGGTGACTTCCTGGTTGGTGCTGAGGGTACACGAAGTGTAGTGCGCAGGCAGCACTTCCTCAAAGGCCAGGATGTGATGAAGCCATTACCGATTGGCTCAATTTTCGGCGAGATCTCACTCAGCGGCGACGACTTCTCGGAGCAGCTTACCAACTCACATTCAAACTACATCGTTATGGACCCTAGACTCAGTGGAGATGAGCAGACAGCCATCTTTTGCGCCCTCAACCGAGTAAGCCCTGATGGCAAGACTGGCTATTACTACTACATTCTTCTTTGGGTAGACAAGAACACTCCTGAGGTAGGCGAGAAGAAATGGACAGAGTCGGCATCGCAGGAACAATTAGCAGCATTTGCGCGCGAGAGAACCAATCATTACCCATACAAGCTCCGCTCTCTAATCGATAAAATTCCCACGGAAGGATACAATACTCCTGGCTTCCAGCTTCAAAGTGTGGAATTAGAACCTGAACAATTGCCACCTGGAAGGGTGTTATTGATTGGTGATGCAGCGCATTCGATGGCTCCATGTAAGTTTCAGAATCTTCGTATTTTCACTTTCATTTGGCATTAGATGTATTGAACCATATACTGACTCTAAGGATCAAAGTCCGTGCTCTAGCAGCAAACACAGCTTTCGTTGATGCATTCAGGCTCAGCGATGTCCTCACGCGCGCGAGGGATACGCAAGCGTCAGGCGAAGCGCTGAATGATCTCATTTCCGCGTTCAACGAAGACATGATTTCACGCGGCAAGTTCGCGTCTAGCGTGTCTAACACAGTACTTGAGGCCTACGGCGAAGAGGCTAAGTTTATTACATTCGGTAGAGAAGCTGGATTGATGCCACCGAAGACTGTAAAATTGGAAGATGTAAAGATTCTAAGTTAGAATGAGCTCGAACTTGTAAGGCATTAAATTAGTGTAGCACATTTTTACATAAATGTAAATATAAAGACATACCTCCTTTTTAAATTCAACAATGTTTTTTTTTATTTCAAAAATAGGAACTCATCCAACTATAGGTTGAATATGATGTGGTGAACTTTCCGAAATACACGAGTTTATACCGCTTCAGACATTCGATCGATTGTAGTGGCTATTCTACCTTAGAGATGAATCAATTATCAACCCATAAAAATAGTTTTGTTCCCACAACCCGCGCGGGTTAGGTCAGCCTTCGGCAAAATGAACTCGAATGACAAAAAATAGACCCTACATTCGCGAATTATCCTCCACGCTCCCAGGGAGCTCGGATCCTCGGCTTTTACTTAATGAACGTAACTCACAGTACCCTAGAGATTGTCTCAGCTTCCGGGCAAACAAAATGATATTGACGCGCGCGCACTTCTAATCGAAAAATGGCCTAGAATCCTTTTCAGCGCGCGCTCTCTCTTCTTAGCGGGGTTTGCGGTGGAAAATTGGTTCTTCTTATCTCATTGTTTTTATAACTCAATGATTTCAGTTGGCTGCAGTTTTTGACAATTGTTCAGATTTACTATCTGAATACAAATCGAAAATGGCAACAGTCGACGACGAGACAAATACGAAGCATGACGGCCTTTCAAATCGCGAGCCATCTGGAACACTAACGCCGTCTACGGGAACCTCCCACTCTCAAAAGCTACCAGAGACTGATTTTGAAAAGGCGATAGTTGAAAATGAAAATGAGCAGATGGTACGTCCACAAGATTGGAGATACAGATACAAGCAGCTAATTTATATCCCACTATCAAGATTGTGACCTGGGATGGTGCAGACGACCCCAATAACCCCAAGAATTGGTCTTTCAAGCGTAAATGGGGCATCACTGTTGTAGTCTCGCTTATTGCATTCATGACAGGAATATCTTCTGCTATCATCGCGCCTGCTAGCAATGTCATCGCCGAGAAATTTGACATCCACACTTCTTTTCGAAAGCAGCTCAACTTCTCCATAATCCAGCTTGCTTATGTTATCGGGCCCCTGGTGTTAGCTCCGCTTTCTGAAGTATACGGGCGCTCGTTTATTCTTCAAGCCTCCAATGTTTTCTTCTTAATCTTCAATTTTGTGAACGGCTTCGCAGATACCGAAGGCCAGTTCCTCGCCTTCCGTTTTCTCAGTGGTCTTGGCGCTTGTGCTCCGTTGACAATTGGTGGTGGTGTTTTATCTGATCTGTGGCGCCCAGAGGAGATCGGTATGGCCATTGGATTATACACTCTAGCTCCTCTGCTTGCTCCTGCCCTCGGACCCTTACTCGGAGCTTGGATTGTCGAGAGGTCTACATGGAAATGGTGCTTCTTTTCCATCACCATTTTCGGAGTGATTGTGCAAACCCTCGTTTTCTTTACACTGAAAGAAACTTACGGCCCCAGAATTTTGCAAAGAAAGGCCGAGAAGTTGCGTAAAGAAACCGGAAATGACCAACTGCGGACGGCATTTGAGCTTAAAGATTTGCGTCTCATCTCTATCATGCGAACTTCGCTCGTTCGTGTCGTTATATTGCTTACCACTCAACCCGTCGTCATGTTCCTCTCCGTGTATTTTGCGATGGTCTATGGTATCATCTACCTTATGCTGGTGAGTACCCATCCAATGTTTATTTTCAATCCTAGATCAGAAACTGATTTACGATTCTCTTCTCATAGTCTAGCTTCCCGTCGTTGTGGACAACTTACTATCACGAACCCGTCGGCATCGGTGGTCTCAACTATATTGCTATTATGATCGGCTTGACCATCGGTGCACAAGGAGGTGGTCGTATCGTGGACTATTTATACAAGACCCTGAAAGCCCGATCGCCTGATAATACTGGAAGGCCAGAATTTCGCGTGCCTCTTCTTTTCTTCTCCACCTTCTTAGTGGCAGCGGGACTTTTCATGTATGGATGGTCCGCTGAAACAAGGACTTTCTGGCTTTCGGCAGACATTGGCGCTGCTATTTTCTCTGTAGGAGCAGCTATGACGTTCGCTTCTATCCAAACATATATCATCGATTCCTATCCGCTATTCGCTGCATCTGCTATAGGTGCGACTGCGGTGCTGAGAAGTTTGACTGGATTTGGGTTCCCGCTTTTCGCTCCTGCTATGTATAACAAACTTGGTTATGGCTGGGGTAATAGTGTGCTCGGGTTCGCGGTTCTAGCCGTTGGCTATGCGGGAGCTCTGATCCTCTGGTTTTTCGGGCACAGGCTGAGGGAGGCAAGTCCATATGCGAGAGGAGGTGGGTGAAGGATGCAAAATGATTTATTTGCACCCAGTTACACGGAGTAGAAGGAAAGTTTACGCGTATATATCATTTGTAAGGCAAGACAGGAATTGGTTTACTACCTCTAGTTGAATCTTTCGATGTTATATATGAGCAAATCTGTAATTAGATTAGAGGATAATATAGAAAGAGTCCCATGATTGGCGAAGACAATTCTTACCATTAGAAATAAAGTTTGTATAGCCCCTAGCTTCTATACGAAGTCGACCGATCATGGAGTCGGTTTGGGTACCAGCTTATGGACGTATATGTGTACCCATGGAATGCATCCGTCCGCCACTCGGATTGAGAGCATTGGGAGATGATAACCCAAAGAATAGTCTTGAATGTAAGTACCATGTAAATACCTAGTTCTGCTTCAAAAATCAAAGTAGATCGTAGTGTCATCAGGACATATGCAAGTAACCCGAATGATAAATTTCCTTCATTCGTGCTATATACCTTCTGTCACTCTACCCCAATTGTATATTTCGGTCGTAGTATTCTACATCGGAATTTTCGCCAGACTAATTCGGAAAGCTTTCCTCATTCAAGTCGTATGGGTACTTTGACGACACATTGTATTTTTGACGCTGCGGACTAGCTAAATAGGAAAAGAATGATATTAGCACAAGAAATTTTGTACAATGAATACCAGCAGAGGCTTCAAATAATTCCGGTTAATGTTTATAAATATCTCGAAAATGAATAGCAATGTCGCACACACACGTAAATTATTGATGTAACAGAGACATTGACTCGATCTTGAGACTTCTTAACGAGGCAGCCGGGCAGCACTTTTCTACCACAGGGCCGCTTTCGGAAGATCTCTTGCTATAGATACAATCCGAAGCATATGTCTCTGCATCGAATTATTGGTCTTCACAATCAAAGGCCTTTTTGGTCGATTGCAACGCACTTCATCAAAATAGAAAAGGCCCACCCTATTGAATTCGCCTGCGCCGTTCTGGAAAAAGGAAAGTGATTGTCTTTAAAAGCATTCGCTGGATATCGGTGTCATTGAACAAGATCCCCAGCGCGGCCGCTTCAAGCATCATACGTTTTTTTATTCTTGTTGTCGTGGTTGATTGTGTTCAAGTAACCATGTGCCAACAGGGGATATATCGATTGTGGAAATTGGTTATTGTCGAATCGAGCAACTTCCGTGCTAAACTGTCACGTGACTGTTACGAGTTTTTGATGTGCTACTATTGAATGCCTGAGGCATCATATCCCGCGGCGCCTAGGGGTGGTGGATTACCTAACATAAGCTTACCTTTGGATTACTTTACAATATCATCAATTGTCAACTCTTTCTAATGTATACACCTGAGTTATCCCTTCTCGAACTCATGTACGTCATTGTTATCTTCTGATTTCGATCAATATGAACAGAAGTTCTAACGGCTGCTGGACTTGTCGACTTCGGCGCAAAAAGTGCGATGAGCATCGTCCTGTTTGCAATGAGTGCATGACGCTCCACATCTCTACCTGCAACTATGGCGCCAAGCCGGCATGGATGGACGGCGGTATAAAGCAGGAAGTCATGACTAGGAAGATAAAAAATGAGGTCAAGCAGCATGCTCCTTATCGCCGCCGTGGTAAACGGGAGTCGACTGCCTCTAATCTTAACGTTTCTATCCCAGTACTTGGAGATCAGACGTTAGCTAGTTTCGATATCCCTCTCCCAGAATCTGAAGTTCAAAGTGAAGCCAGTTCGTATACACATGATACTAGCGCGACTTCTCCAGATATGTCGACTATCGCTTCTCCTGTTAACACCCAAAAGATCTGTAAGCAAGTACTGCAGATAAGACCATTCGCACAGTCGGACTCAGTGCTACTTGTGTTTTACCTTGAACGCATCCTTCCATTTCTATTTCCTTTCTATCGGCCTGCGCCACTCCATGGCGGCCGAGCATGGATTTTGGATTTGGCTATCAGCAGCCCCGTCGTTCGTCAAGCTATCCTTTGCCAGAGCTCATATTTCTTTGCATTGGCACACGGAACTTCTACCATCAAAGACGATCGTATGTGGGAAGCTTTACTCGAGCAAACGAGAGATGCTTTTAACATGTTACGAAATTCTATTACAATCATCGAGAGCTACAACGAAAATGAGCACATTCTTGGTAGCGTTCGCGCTATGGCTGCTGTCATGCAATTACAACGTTTCGAAATTGCCATCACTTCTTTTGACAATTGTCAAGCGCATCTCAATGCTGCTCTAACAATTTTCAGGAAAGTCGTTGATGTCGTTGGAACTGACAACCTAGCTAGATCTTCCGACACATTTCAAAATATTCTCAGACTTCTGGGTCCCCCTACATGGATTTTGCCAGCTCAACAAGCTGAGATATCTAGCTCTGAACAAGCTGCTTTTCGCTTCTCAACAGCTCTGTTGATTTTCGATGACATCATCGCGAGCACTGCTTTCCAGGAGCGTCCGAAGTTGTACGACTATCACCAGAGTCTTCTTTGTAAAAGTGAAGGAGTCGATGCTGTCCCTCCTATCAACCTTGAAACTACTGTGGGGTGTCAAAATTGGGTGCTCAAACAAATCGGTGAGATCGCTGTTTTGGATGCATGGAAGAAACACTGCAAGGCAGCTGGCAATCTGGATGTTATTGAGCTGGTACAACGCGCAGCAGTAATCAAGAAAACGCTACAGGCTCATGTTGCGCGGTTCGAAGCCGATCTGGTGTCCGTACCCCAGGAGAGCAATTTACTGGATGATATGTTTGCAGCGGAAGACTACACTGGACAAGCTCGGACAATCGCTCGACAAACCTCATTAGTAACACGAATTTGGGCGCATAGTACCTTCCTTTATCTGTCTGTTGTCGTATCTGGATGGCAACCTGCCAACCCTGATGTACGGTATCATGTATCTCAAGTTCTCGAGCTGTTAACGCATCACGTATCACCTCCAGCATTATTGCGGACAATGGCCTGGCCCTTTTGCGTTGTGGGTTGCTTGACGGAATCTGCGCAAAAAGCCCGGATACGCGACATGGTAGATTCTCTACGACCGGCCAGCCGCTTTAGCACTGTGCGCCGCGGCTTCGACATCATAGAAAAGGTGTGGAACGATAGGGCCATGGGTAATGCTGGCGAGTTCGCTACATATTTCCGAAGTGACACCACTCTTGTGCTACTCGTTTAAGTGTAAGAATCACATTGATTTTTTGACTCTCGGTTTCAAGCTTTTCAAAGTGTATTCAAATAGTAGTATGGATATTGGATATTAAGAAGTGTTCTTATTATTTCGGAGGCTCTTTTCCGCAAACCATACGAATCTCTACAATGTAATTGATCTTAGCCTGTCTGTTTTCAATGCTTGCTGAGTCAATTCAGCGGCCTTTGTATTCAACCATTTTCTACTTTATTCTTTCGTTACTTGGATTCAAATGTCAATAGATCTGGATCTATCTAGCCGATAGTATTCATCTTATTACAGGTTTGGTTCAACGGAAAAGATCTTCAGTGAGATCGACATGAAATGGAAGAAAAGGAGCTAGGTCTGCTTTGAGCACTTGTATTGATAAGATTAAATGTTTTGTTGTTAATTGGCTATTGTCCATGCGCTAGCTAGAAAGCCAATTGATATCTAAAACTTGGTATAACCTTGGTCCTTCACAAATGTAGCATGCCAAGGAACATTTTCTGCGCCGCTCGCCGCCAATTGCGAATAGAAATCGGCATGCGCGGGCCCGTTAACCGCCTGGCCTGCGATCTTTCCATCCGCTTGGCGCTGGTCTGCGTAGATGAATCTGGGAGAGGACGTGTCAGAGGACGATATACTGCAAATCTCTGTTTCTCCCTGTGTGGAACATGATCCGAAAAAGAAAGGATGGACAAAAAACTTACCGGTAACCCTTGGCTGTATATGCTCCATCAGCAACACCAAGCCAGTAGGCAGTGGCTGCCTTTCCCATACCACCGTTCAACAACAGTGGCACTGGCAATACAGCGACATTACAGATGTTACCTGTGTAGATGAATACCTTCTTGCTCTCTGCGGGTAGAGTTTCCCAGCCTTTGATAGCTTCTTGTGCGGCGATGAACGGAGTGACAACATTAACGTTCAAATCGTTGGTAACGCGAGCCTGCGGAACAATAAAATTAGCATCTTTCTGAAAAAGTAAGGTCTTTGAGGGGGGGGGGGTGAAACGCTCGCTTTCAAAGCACGTTGAGATAGGGAAGTACTTTATGAGCTGAAACCAAAGTCGCTTGGAACTGGTGTGATGGTGACTTACACTTGGGATAGATAAGGCTGATTTTGCATCGGGTGGAGGAGTGATGGAACCGGCGTTGTATATGACTACGCTAGGAGCCGCTGAGAATTCGCTCTTGACTTTGTCGAAGATAGAAGCCAAAATGCTAGGGTCGGTGTTGGCAAAATCGGCCGAGAGAGAAAGATAGCCCTTCTCATTGACTGAGTTTGTACCTTTTCTCGAGACGATGGCGACTTTGTATCCATCTGCCGCGAACTTTTCAGAGACAGCTTCGCCGATACGTGGGCCTGAGCCGAGAATGAGAACGGTTTTGGTAGCCATTTTAATTGAAGATGTCGAGAAGCTTCGTGTATTGAAACGCAATTTTGCACAGAATAATCTCATGAAATCAAGTTGTATGTATAGGTTAGGAGAAGTGCTGTATGATATTCTCACAGAGTACAAACCCCTCCTTCCTTATATCAGCGATCAGCTCTATAAGCCGCGCGGGGATGAGACTCAAATCCGCGTGCCGCATTCGCAATATTCCTGGAAATCTTATCTTACATTCCCATTTGGAGACCTTGCTCTTGGTTGGCTACGATGGCGGAGTGGACCCTGCAGCATAAACCCAGTGTGCATCATGCACGGATGCTGTGATTTAGGATTAACGGCGCGCGCGGCTTACTTAAGCCGCGCGGGTGTGGGTCACCGGGCCTAGAAGTCAACATCAACAATTTAAGTCCATGCTTTTCTGGCGATATCACATCATCTTTGATTCTCCGACTTCTCACCCGAATGCCCCAATAAGAGTTCTATCCGCGGGTTAAGGTTGAAGCTCGCGAGACCACCCTGTTGATAAGAAATGCTTGATCTTCTAAGCAGGATCAATATCACGACATCCTGTTTCGGAATACGGCCTCCACCCGCAATCAATAGTCGAAGGATCTATATATTTCTCCCCGAAATCGTCTTACATGCAAGGTCAATCACGAAAATTCCCTTTGAGTTACGGGCATCGTACTATTGCCATAGTATCATCTCGCGGCCAAGGATTATTGTCTGGTGCACATGCAATCAGAGCAGTCAACAATGCCCTTTTCACTGCTGTAGATTACGGGGTACCTCTTATTTTTTGCAGCCGAACTAACTTATTATCATTGACGAGTGGGATGAAGACTGCAAAGGTATTCAATTGGTGGAGTTGGTAATCAATGCAGCTCTACATCGACCTGGAAGATTTAGAGGTTGAAACTTGCGTTGCCGTAAACTCTCCGTACAGGTTTTGATATGAGTTATATTGATTGTGCTTACAACATCATTGGAATGCGATGGGGAGTTTCTGTCATTGGTGCCATTTTTGCCCTCGGCTTTCAAATTCCGTTTCAGCCTAGAATTGCTCTCGATCAAGCGACCCGGTAGAGGAGGGTGTTTACTTTCTCACGCGCGGGCTCCAATGTACTTGATTGTCAAAGGCCTTACTGTTACCGTAGCACGACTCCTTCTCCTCAGCTGTGCTATTATTCCATGAGCTCTATGCCTACTTATCGACGGCATTACTTCATCTTGGTTTAGGCTGGCTCCGGTAATATGCTAATAGTAAAAAGTCACGTGGAGTACATAATACACAATTTTCATGATATTTTTGATTGGAAAATCAGACTGAGCCAGAGCCCCTTGATTAAATAGACTAGCCTAAATTGTGGAAATAGCTACCGTTGGGTCATTGAATTGGAATCAAGACTGTTCCAGCCCTTGGAAATCGCTCCGTGGATTCACCAACAGGTTGGTCAGTAGTCCAGATCAGCAGGTCGGATATAAGTTCTCAACGTTTGGAATCAGAAAAACATCCGAATCAAATAGGATGTTCCAAACTACTTGGATAATTTATTGATTGGAAGCTTCTGGTTGTCGCACTGCAGTCCGAACCATTGTAAACCCTAGTCATCACCAAAACTGCCACGAATTATATTTATATACCACAAATGCTTCTCCATATTGAAAACCCCGACAATAAAGTAATCATCAATGGATTTCGTGCCTCAATTTTACCTCAACGAAATTTCAATGATTGAGTCGGTACTTCCATTGGGCGTCTGCATCATCACGAAGTCAGTACAGTCTATCGCTGATATCTTTCAAGCCAATTCCGGAATGTTCTTATGAGGAAATGCTTACAATAATGCGTGTCAACTCGAGATTAGAATCTGCCTCGGTGACGATCTCCCTCCACTCAGATTCGCTTCGCTCCTGTGCATTAAGCATTTGAACCATATTCAGATCCCTGATTCTATTGAAACATTAGCAAAGAATGGTTGGCTTAGAGTTAGAAAACATACCGTAGGTATCGTTCTGCAATACTCGACATTGGTCTGTTGGATGGCGAAACAACGATTTCGACTAGCAGAATCTTGCTTCCAGGCTTCATGGCCGGTATAATTTGACGAATAATTTTGACACTATTCTCATGCGACCAATCGTGACAGATATGGCGCAGAATGTAGACTTCTGCACCCGATACCGGCTGGGGATCAAAGAAGTTATGTGGCACAAACTTGACTCGGTTGGTCAACTCGGATAACAATTGTGCAGCTCCTTGCTCAACATTCTTTTTGTAGTCTTCTACCACGAAGTTTAGCTTCGGGTAATTTTTTGCAAGCTCTACACTCAAGAATCCGGATGAGCCACCAACCTATACGAATCTGAGTTAGCTTTCCAGGACAGGAATATAGAAACAAGTCAGACTGACATCGACAACAGTAGCCTCTCCAAGTTCTGCCCACGGGTATCCCGTTATTACGTGCTTCTGACTCTGGCTAGGATCCTTATTAACACCCTCCATCGCACCGACGAATCGAGCCATCAACTCGGGGCTTTGCTCGAGGTATTTGAACAAGCCATCTTTCGTGTTAAAAGCAAGACCAAATGCAGTATCTTGTGCAGCGGTGCTGTCTTTATATTTCTCCAGCGCTTCGGATAGCTTTGCACTGGCAGGAAACATCTGCTCTACGAAGAATCCATAGTAATTCATCATGTTGTGATTGCGCAATAGCAGGGCTGACGAGGCGGTATGAACAACATGATCCGGAACATCTTCTCTCAGCATCCGATTCAACATTGCTTTACGCACAACCGTTTTGACTTTTCTCTCGGACAGACCAACCTTTGCAGATATTTCTGCATAAGTAGCTCCGCCATCTAGTGGGATTGCAGGGAGAATTTTGAAGTGATAGATAACCTGTTGAGCAGCGTTGTCAAGAGCCTAGACGTATATCTTAGCATACCATGCTTCACATCATTCTCGATCTTACTCACAGCACCCCAAACCCGAGCCAGAACCTCTCGTGGACCAAGAAACAAGTCGTGCATTGCACTCGTGTCATCTATAACCGCCATCCGCGCAGCTTCAATCTCAGGTTCCCCATCAGTGTCGGGGAATTCATCCTCCGCATCCTGATCGAAAGACACTTTGGCATTCTTGCCAGCCAGCCATTTCTCAACAATAGCTGAGTTGCTGGCGATTCTTTCACTGATTTCTTTGATAGAAGACATGCTGAATGTTCACGTGGGATCTATTATGGGAAATTGGTTATTGGAGCATGTGCTCTCTGCGAAGCTATATGTATTCTTGAATACATTGGAGAGTCGACACGAGTCTGACATTCTCGATTGAATCGGGGCTCGGCCGTCCACTTTTCGGCTATTTCCCCGCTTCGGCCGGCCGGGCTGCACAGCTATGTTCAAAGCCGCTATTTTGGATGTTTTAGAGCTTTTATGCACGAATTGCAGTTTACGCAAAGCTCACATCTGAGTAGAGGCCATCTATCAAAAGTCGGAAATTTACGTGCCGAATTCCGAGTCTGTCAAGATGCAATGCTGGATGTTCAAAGTTCTCGCCGCTAAATACCAGTGATCGAAGGTAGAGGGCAGAGCTAGTAATAATTCTAGGTAGCGGAACTACTCTAGTGACTGAAGCTTTGCTTTACGTTTGGCCGTGACAGATTTGAATTAGTTTATATTATATTGCTAAACTACACTTGTGGAAGAAAATTTCTTGCCTTGAGGATTAAAAGTCAAATGAATTGACCCATTCTTCTCCGTTGAAATACTCTGCTCTTCATGAGTCCGCAAACGCTTCCTCGAAAGTTCGGGGGCTAGTTCAGGCCATGTCATAGCTTGCTCCGGGCTACCGTTAGCACCGCTTTGTCTCAGTTGGTGGAGTAGATCGGATATACCAGCATCTGAAGCATCTGCTGAATTTGCCGAACCAAAGGGTGTATACGGTCCCAGTGACGATGGGAGAGATGAGCCAATGTCCCAAGAGAAAGGTGTGCTCGCAGCAGGCTGTGGCGAGAAAGAGAAAATCGATCCATCGCCTATTGAGCCTGGTGGGGAGATCTTAAAAAAATCTTCAGTTTGGGTGTTGAGAGACATTATAATATCAGACATGGATGCTGTTGAAGGCATCGAGATCGGTTGATGCTGTTCGGGATGTTTTATCAGATTGATTATTATAAGCAGCTGTTCGAATGTCCACGCGACCTTGCGATGATAGCTGTTGGATTGCATCCGCTCTGTACTGTTTATATAGCAGGCAGACACTTTGCGCAATAAATCGAGATCGGAATTAGCCCCGTGGTCATTATCTGAGGAGGGTAGGAGGTCTTTCAGTAGTATGAAAAATGCTGGTAGTGAGAAGGCGTCGAGTATACTGGCAAAAGAGACTGTGTTCGCTTCAATAGATAGCTTCTCGTCCCGATCAGCAGTGGCGATCTTCTGACAAGCTAGAGCGTTGAAAGTATCGACAATCTGAGGGTCTTGAACTCCGTTTGCTATCAGCAATAAGAGGCAACTGGCTCTTGCATCGGAACGTAATTGCTCGGCATGTTTTTGCCCAGATCCGTGCTGTAAAGCAAGTATACGGGTAGCCAAGAACTCCAATGTCAACATGGAACGGCGGGGGTTATAAGAGGAAGCTTGGCAATCAAGAATGCCAAAAGTTTGTGTGTATTGGTCCAGTTGGCGCTCGACAGATCGCAACAATTTGGAAGCTTGTGGCTTTTTCGACTTGCTTGTTCGAAATGGGGCAGTGTGCATCAAGCGATAAACATCCTCTTGGATCATTGCTAGTTGCAGTGTGTCAGAATAGGGCACCTGACGCTTTATCGCGGCGCTTAGTTGGAGAGCAATATTGCAATCGTGGGTCGGCAGCCAGGAAACAGAGCCTCGAGTAGTGCACAAGCTTTTGTCCCGGACATACAGCGACTGTATGACTTTCGCTCGTTCCAATGTATCATATGTATTGGTTTCATCGGGAAAGATCTGTGTTTGGTGGAGCCCCATGGTTCTTGCAAGGCCGCAAGCGTTGGTAAAAATAAGCTCAGCCCACCCCGGCGGGTCAAATTGTTGTGCTGCGACGCTCTAAAAAAACAGTTAGCCTCGCTAGTGTGATAACTAACAACATTAAATTAAGCCTGTACATACTAGAAGTATCAGAGTCTGAACGTTGATAAGTCTGGGCGTGGTCAGTAATCGAGAATTGACCAGCGCCGCTCGGCTCGGAAGAAATGAACGTGCAAAGTCGCCAAATAGACCGTTGCCTGATTGGGCAGAAATTTCCATACCCCAAACAAGCACTGTAATGGCCTGAAAACAGATCGCCCATACATCATCTCCAGGCTCAGGATTATGCGAGTATATACGTTCAATCTGGGCAAGGAGATTGCTCTTTACGAAAACATCGGTTGCACAATCAACATGCTGAAAGAAATGACCAATAATGGTGGTGAATTGTTGTTTTGGTAGGAGGTTGATAACGGGCTGGCTTCCAAAGGGTGGGAAAGGTTCGACTACACCGGCCCTTTCACACAAACCCTGCAACATATCTTGTAATGGAGTGTTGCATTCAGCATCGTTTGCAGAAACTGCACAAGATCGGAATTGCTTACAGAGAACAAACAGCGACAGCGGGCCGTGATAATAATCGATTCTATCCGCCTGGTTGTAGAAAACGTGAAAGTCGGCGTAGTCGTCGCTGTATGGGGAAGGACTCGCCGGGCAATCTTCGTCATCTTCTCCATCAAAGCTTCCACCCCTGGACGTTTGCCGGGTCGATGAGTTGGAGCAAGATTTATCCTGATCCGTACTCTGTACGATGTTGTTAGATAAGCGGCCGAGATGCGATTCTATATTGATCAGGCGCTCTTTGACCCCATTTACGCTGTCAAACCTGGGTACTTATTAGACTTATTTCATCTTGTTTTTAGCAGTGAAGTAACTCACAACGACTTCAAGTGATTCACTCTCTTGGTAGGATTTTGGTAAATGCATGTCACGCTATCGTCTTGCTCGCAATTATTGCATTGTGGGAGCTCACGGCTACAACGAATCTTGCGCTCACGGCAGCGAGTGCATGCCTGGTCTGAAACAGAATCTTCAGAGTGACTTTGTTTCTATTCGCCCAGTTAGCGGTAATGTGGTATAGCGAAAAACATGAGTTTTGTCATATGTACCCTTTTCTGATGGCTAGACATTTTGTGTTATTCGAAGACTATTCTGATCTGGTTCAATTGGCTTTGTTAGAGTCTTTTCAACTAGATATAAACATATTATATGATGGCTCTAGCTTTCTTGTCGGCGAATTGGAAATGTCTAGCGCTATTCCCATGTAAGCTTAAATTACCAATGCCATTGACCAAGGGTTTTGACTTCACTTCGTGTCAGCACTGCCAGCGGCAGCTAGTTCTCCCTAAGCATATTACTCAGAGGTTCTCTCGCTTCGTAACACAGCCAAATATCGACCTATCACAGGGATTCATGCAGTAATAACACTTTCTCTCCTTCAAGATTCTGGAAGTCCAATTAACCTTGAAACCCGCACATTGCAATTAGCTCAGATAGTGATTGTTTAACGGGGCATTAACGACACCACCCGTAACACAAGCCGACGACACTATACCTTTCTGCAAACATCATTGCGTCTTACGTGAAAAGTGACCACAAACGTAAGCACACGTCAGCTGCAAATCAAACCACTCTCGAACCACTGCTAGTCGTATGGTTGTAAATCAACTCGAGTTATCAGTCTCCAACGAGCGATATGACATCTTCCTGTTCCAATCGTTCTTCGACGACATGCCAAATTGAGTTCCTCCGCGTCTCCTTATCTTGGCTGCGTGATTGTCTTTAATCAAGCCTCTTCAAGGGTCGCTGCAGTGATACGGCCAAGAGGATCGGGATCCATGAATGCAGATCAGCTAGTATGGTTGCCTGAGGCAGTCGCTGGCGCTTCTTCAACCGTCGTATCCCACTTTCCGTAGAGTATACGTACGAATTTGATTAAGTCGTTGTCTGACGGACGGACAGAATAATTTCACATGGGAGGAAGGGAGAGGTTCTAGAGTTCTCCATGTTTGCACGGTTCGTTTTCCCACCGCTGAGATTAAGTTTAAGTATCGGTATCAAAAGTGCCATTAGCGACGCTATCATCACATACCAACTAAGCCAGACATGAGCAAATCCTTAAAAAGTTTATTTTTATTCTAATCTTATCTTTGCATCTAATTAACCCCTCATCTACCTCTATCAACCCAACCACAACAGCATATTTCATTCGACAGATTACAACAACCCTTCTTCCAAAGCTGCCAACGACGGCGATTGTGAAAGTAGTACTGCAAAAATGATGCAGATGGCGTCTAGATGTCTATTCACAAAGTAATGTTATCGCTAAGGAGAAGGATTCCATTAGTATCAACCGAGAAAACCCACTCATTTGGCTTGGCTTGCCATTGGCTACCAATCGGAAGGGGCGTTTGCGTCAGATCAACAGACAAGAGATTGAAGAAAATTAAGCTTCTATACTTCCCGCAGTACGCCTCGGCATTATTTTTATTAATGGATAAATGTGAATGTCTCACAGTGACTGTCACTTTTTTGCACCCTGGATGTTTAACTCTGATCTATGGTTTAGGCAATTCCCTGCTAAATCAGTGGAAGTTTCATATGTCGCGTTGTTATCTTTTTTGATTCCCACTTGAAATGATTTGGTTAGGTGTGAGCCCATGAGTGAATTAAAGGTCATCGCTTTTGCCCCCCCATCATTCCTAACTTTTCTCCAACTCTCGGGCTACCCCCACCGGCCCGCTAATTCTTGGAAGTGGGGATAGTAAGTGGAAGTTGCGGAACTGGACTTGGCAATGGCGACCGTTTAAACAAGGGGATGATGAGAGCAGGAAGGTGACGGTCAACAATCTGCAGTACCGCATACAGTGGTGAGCAGGGGCATTCAAATCGAATCGGTCCAGCGGCCCAGCATACTGGCCGTGGATCCATCCCAGCCCCGTGTTTGGGTAGGATTGAAAGGAGGGAGGCAGTGTGGGGCCAGTGACATCTGCATAAGCTGCATATGCATGCACAGACGGTATCTACACGTGATCGGCCTCCACTTCTTGGGCAGTGACCCCGGTAGAGGGTCTTGATACTAGCTTCTGCTCCTTTGTCTCCCTGCACTAGCTAGAGGATCAAAATAGTAAGTTGTATGAATAAAAGTGCTGATAGCGTACTAATGTGGAAAAGGTCTTTATTTTCCGGCTGTGCCAAAGTTGAAAATAGGGTTTGAAGAGGCTAAGAATTAGACGGGATACTAGCTCGGTCTGCAAGCGTTGTGCCCTACGAAGTCTATGATATGATGTTCCCTGTGTCCCAAGAAAAGACTGCCTTACGGACAGCTTTTAACCCATGGACTGCGCACACCTTCATCTGCAACATGGAGCTAAAGAGGATCCCTGCCGTTTACAACTGTAAGACGGTCGAAGGATGATTGAAGAGCGAATGCCGACGAAGAAGGACAAATAAGATTGTAGATTAGGGAATAAGACAAAGGAATAGGCTAAAGCTGTTATATCCAACCGAAGTTAGAGGAGCCAGAAACCCCGTTGGTGTGAATGAGTGGATCGACGCGGGCCCACTAGCCTAAAGTATGGCGAACTAAGCCTTAACACACTGGTTAATTTTGGCATCGCTGGCCTACTTTTAGTGCCAGCTGGGAATAGAAAAGACTTGTTGATATGATTCCTAATCAGTAATTATCGGTCTCCATCCAAACCCAGTTTTCAGAACCACTAATGTAATGCGGAGTGCTGAAGAACACTTTTGATATGATGGAATCGAACATTGATGGACTTTGTTTCTGGTATACAGAAATTATTGATTAGGACCAGCTTCTGGTGGAACTAGTGTGATAAATCTGGGAATTTCAATGAGAACCCAGATATCCTCCGAAGGTATCAATGTATTGTAAACACATGTTCAGTTTGAAGCGATTGTTAGCAAGATCTGGATGTTTTAACAATAGACTGTAGGGACAGAATATACTACAGTACTGAAGAATTTAGGATTGACTTTGGTACCTTCATTAGCTCCGGAAAGACCGGTTTAGTGATGCGCGTGGAGGCATATCCAGGCTTCCCATTGGGCGGCTCGTACACTTTGGATAAAAAAGATGTTGCAGAAAATATTAGCGCACTCTGCTCCACAACTGAAAATGCCTTATCGAAGTGGCATAATTGGGAGAGTGGATTGTGGAGAAACTGAGTTATGACATGAAGAGTGGTTTCAATCCAGATTTCGTGCTGAATGCGACGGGCGTCATCGCTTGGAGTTGCACAGAAATTTTGCCGGCGGAAATACTGAGTAACGTCATCATCGCAGGTGAAGTTTCGAATGACGACTCACTATCCAATGGTAGTCGTATCAATCCAAATCCTTCGTGCAATTCTTATGGCTCTAGCACCAAAGTATCAGGCACAGAGTTCTGAGATTGTAGGTTGTGACGTATTCATGTCAAACTATTCGGTGCACTTGCACATGCACCCCTGGCTGAATCTGACTAGGATAGTGAGGCTTTCCAAGCAAGTGAAGCTTCCGATAGTGCATCTGCTTTGACCTTAGCTAAAATCAGCAGCTTCGGCGCTCATAAAGCTTCAGAAGTGTGGAGATACCAATATAAGCTACTGCTGTAAAAACGTCTTTATCTGGCCCATTCGTCTTGATCGAAATCGCATCATCTTTGGGTCCACTTTAGCACCTTTGTAAACAAGTAGCTTCACGACAGATGCATAATCTTCCATCGCATTCGTCTGTCATTGGTGGCTTAATACTTGAAGGATCTCCAGCATCGATAGCAACTCTTCCTGACAATGAACTCACCAGATTGTCATGATTCGTCGTCGATGTGATGTGAAGAGTTGTACTGTTAAGCATAGGCTGATCGTCAAATTTCGCTCTCGTTGTGACGTGTGCAATGGATTTGCGCTCATAAGTAGTACTCGAGGGAAGTAACTACAGGACGCGCATCCGTCTTTCTTCCCCCTCCTCGACTGTAACATGGGGTCCTTCGAAAGCGCAACCTCCGCTCAGTGAATATGGTCAGATGATGGGATTTAGTTTTCGAGTCTCGCGGGAATAGAGTATGTGTGACACACAAAACGATATCAGATAATCACATAATGGAAATATCCCAAATAGCCTAGATGATTAGACAACCCATAGTGTTCTTCAAGTAGTGACAAAATTGCGGTCCAAGTCCTTTTATGAGTCGGATTCTGGACTGCGGAGTTGAGCTCTGGACATCTCGGACAATGTGTATTATCCGTCCTCATATTCTTGGCATGCCAAGCAGAGCACCCGTTAGACTGACAGTTGAAGATTTCGAGATTTTGAATCGCCCTATCCATCCAGCTGATAACTCTTCTTTTAAGGAGATTGGAGAGATGAGGAAGTTGCTTATAGTCCGCCTTGATGCAGCTCATCTGCTCACGAAATCGTCTAATATGCAGGGAGCTTCCTCGGCTGAATGGCTCAAAAGTAAAACAAGCCTTCGAAATGGACGAACCATTGCTCATAAAATGTCATATGCTCTCCTCGGTTAGTTATATCTAGCTCTACATGCGAGCAAAATATATCGATTGATTATTGTCGAAAGCGTTCCGTCTTATAGACGTATTGAAGAAAGTGGAAGTTGAGTACCCGAGTAAAAATCAAGGTCGAGGTCTAGGCCCCGAGTTTAACATCGGGAGATCTACACTGCGAATAATCCCTTTTGTATAATTATAGCATCTCTATTATACAAGTTGGAAAATGTATGAAGGGTTACTTACAGTATAGAGATTTAGTTGTCGGGGGTCTCTAGACAAGGCTGTGAGGCTGGAAAAATTATACTAAGTCGGATATCTTAGTCTTATCCGCACTTTACTTACAATATTAACCAATTATATAGTATCAAAGAAGTCCCGACCTCACTTAAGTTGATATGGTATTAGGAGCATAAGGAATAAACCGCGGAACAATCAAGTTGAATATATATAAGGAGAAGTAGTTAGCTCAGAACAATCCCTGCAACTTTGAAGGAGCTCTAGACGTTGGAGAGGACCCGACAGTCTGGTTAAGAGCAACCACCACAACGTATTTAGGTTGCATAATGTGGTACCATCCTCGCAACGATGCCTGTGGTCTTTGCCTGTCCCTGAAGGCTGAATGCATGGCATCTTGACCACGTAACAGTGTGATGGGAAACGGTTTCATTCGTTGTTTATTTTGGCCACCCTGTACGATGCGACCTTTCCGTGAGACGCAGCATCATTTCTTACCCCTGGGTAAGCGTAGAAGCACTCGACTATAACGTCAAGTGACGGAAGGGCCTTCGAAAAGGACACATTGGAGCCATGCCATCAGGACCAAAATGCAAAGCAAGTTATACTTGGATATCGATGTTTCTTCCCAGGAACGATGCATTCTTGCTGTCAAAATATGAATGTCGGAATCATCAAATAAATAACGTATTTTGCGATTGTCTATCTTGATGAGATCTGAGCAAAAGAAGTAACAACCTAAATATTCAACGAGACCCGTCGGATACTTAAATATCCGAAATATCCGACAAAATACCTGGCCTGGCACGTGCCTGGGTACACTCGGGGCGCACCTATCCGATACCCAGTCGTGAGGGGCACGTGAGGGGCTCCACGAGCTCAGATGTACTCCAACTCCAACTCCAACTTCAACTTGCGTAAAGCTCTCATGTGGAATAACAAAAACAAAAGCGATACACTCAATTGCGATTGATCTCTCTCAAAACTCGAATTTATCACCAAAGCATCGCCACAATGCCAACATCTCCCTTGGCTCAATTCCAATTCTTCTCCTCTCTTCCCTATGAACTCCGTCTTAAGATCTATGGCATGCTCCTCAATGAATCCCGCACCGTCCAAATAAATTGCGAAAAGGCCACTATCGTCTCAACCCGCCGCCGCTACCTCAAGTCTTTCAAATCACCAACTCCCATCCCTGTCCTCCTCCACCTCTGTCAGGAATCTCGCGCCGAAGCCCTCGCCCACTATAAACCCCTCTTCCGTACGCAGTATTCCCCATCCTACATCTACATAAACTTTACCACCGACATCATCAAACTTGAGGATGGGATTATCCCTTACTTAGATGGAGAAGAACGCGACGGGATAAGAAAAATGGAGTTGGTGGTTTCGGACGGGGCATATTTTGGTCATTACAATTTGGAAGCAATATCCAAGATGAGAGGGTTGCAAGAATTGGAATTGGAGGCTCTAGGAGAGGATCTCAATACTTGGCAGCCAGAAGGACATTACTTGAACAATATCATCAAGGAGTTGAAGGAGATGAGAAGAGAGAAACCGGAGTGGAATTGTCCGAGGGTAAGGCTTGTGCATGGGAGGTTAGGCAAAGAGTTTGCGGTGGTCGAGGGAGGTATCTGGACGGAAGCTGACGAGGAAGACTAAATTGATGAGGGTGATCTCTTCTTTTCTTTTCTTTTTGCGTCGATGGTAATGGTAAATAGTATGTTTTGAAATAATGGTGTGGAGTGAATTTGCGAACTCATGTCTACGGTCGATTTCATGTTTGATATCCATGTGAGAAGTTATCGAATATCTTTCTATACCTGGAATTCATCAGAGTTATCTTCTTGGCAAACTGATGTTGGCCTCGGGCTCAATATTGAGTGTCTAGATGATCCATCGTTTCATTCTCATTCTCCAGAAAAGAAGTCACGAGATGGGATCATGTCCATGATATATCATTCGACACGATGACTTCATTCTTCCTTCGAAAGCATGCGAACAATCATGACTTAGTACTGCCTATGCTGATGTGTATAATTACAACTGGCATGTACTTCATCCTAGAAGTATGGGCTGGAGATGAAATGAGAGAGTATGGGATTCTACATGACATTGGCAACTATTCATGGAGAATCTAGATCTCCTTTCTCAACTAATTTTGTAATACAAGACTTGACTACAAACTGCCACAGTAACAGTAACAACATACTTGTCAAATTCGATGGAGATAATTGTATCACGGCTCTCATGTGAAATGCTTTTGAGCTCCTCATTCTTGAGTGGCCCCTTCCATTTCCCCCTTCGTCTATCCACGACTAATTTGACGCGTTTCCACATCGGGTTAGTCCCGAGTACCCCGCGATAGTCTAGAATTTTACTGAGGTCATAAATCATTTTCAATCTTCCAATCCCCAATTACCCTTTTTTCTTTTACAACCAAACATCATTGCAGTACTCAAGAATGGCCGACAGCGATCCAGATGGTCCTCCAGCTGAAATAGGCAAAGCACCTAAGGATCAGAAAGAAGAAACTAATCGTTACGTTCGAGAACCTGGAAGTCGACTGCCTCCACCACCAGAGGTTCAAGCTTATGCAAATCATCCTGCAGCAATTCCAACACCAGATATGCCATCTATGCTTCTTTCTCTTCCGAAAGGTAATTTCTCGACATGCTTATATCTCATACGTTGACTAATTGAAATTGTAGAAATTCGACTAGAGATTTATCGATACCTGATTCTTCCCGTGAAATACATTTTTGTCGGACGAGGGAATGATCATTTAAGTTCTGACGATAGTTCATCATCGGATGATTGGACCGACGACGACACGATCTCATTCGATGGCGATAATTCAGATATGGAGATAGAGTACGATGGCCCCGGGGGTATCGATGGGCTGGGAACTTTATTGTGGTCAATGGCGGAGCAACAAGGTACGATCGAAACGGATGATGATCCAGAGTTCCCAACAAATCCCGAAGCAGAATCGATTCTCAGCGAGGTCGACCCAGAAATATCTGCACCCGATGATATTGAAGTTGTGAACTTAGAAGATGGAGGAACGGCCACAAGACCAAAGGACGGAGGAGGGAAGTGGGAAACAAATTCTACAAGCACCGATGAAACCGACTTCGCAACATACCGCACGTGGCCTGAGATCTTGCGAGTTAACAAGCAAATATACGAAGAGGCCTCTTCCATGTTCTTTACTGAGGCCACTGTCGTCATCTCTTGCAATGACCTTTTCTTTTTCAACGACAAGATCTTTAAACTGGGTACCATGTATGGTAAGAATCCTTGGAGGCACAATCCCCTCACAGCTGTCGCGAAAAAACTACCAAATGGCACCATACAGTACGATCAAAAGGACTTAGATGGATGGTGGGAGCCTCACATATTGGCCAAATTTCAAAAGATTGTCTTCGATTGTGCCTTGGAAGAACCACATACCGAGAACGTCTCATTATTTTTGGACATCGAGACTGGAAAATTTGATTCTGAAGATGAAGCCAGATTTCGCAACTGCATAAGGAATTTGACCTTCGTCAAGGACTTTGTCAAAATTCTATCTAAATCTCCAGTCATCAACAAGCTCACCATTAACGTACTTGTCGAAGTCACAGCCGAGACAAGTTTAGATGCTGAATCAATTGATTCAGATGATGAAGATGCATGGTTTGAAATGGAGGACAAACAACGCAAAGCGGATATTCAAGCTAATATAGTCGCCACAGAAGTATTCATGGATTGCGACGTGTTCAAGCCTCTGAAACGTCTGAAGAATGTAAGAAAATTAGAATACCGAACCGGCTTTGCCGACTTTATACCTGCAGTCGATTATAAGCCAAAGGAGAGGCATCAAATTATGGCAAACAAGCTCAAGACCTTGGTGGAGGGTAATTTTAAAGCGCCGGAAGAATCTACCAGGGGCGGTCTTAGAAGCCAGGGAAGTATCACACAACCTGGGGCTATCTAGAGAGTCGAAAATAGATGACGATGTTGAGGATTTTCTTGTGGACAATAATCTTAATTTTGTGTACATAGCTCTACATGATTTCCTGGTGTTATGAATATGGGGGGGGGGAGGGGGGCGTGTTGGAAATTATGGTATCATTGCTGTATTACATGGCGGATTAGAGGGCTTTGGCTACAACTAGAATTTAGAATGTGTCTTCGTTGACAAAGATAGCTATAAAAGTATGAGTTTCACATCATGAGCGTATTACTAATGATAAGATCGAATGACGATGTCAAGTTGTAACTTATTCTTGTTTGTGTATGCTGCTGGATTTCTACCAACTTACACATAAAACACACTTTTACTTTTACTTTTACCTTTGCTTTTGCATTACTGGATTTATCGATACATAATAGAAGTTCTCACGGCGATCTTAGCTGGGAATGGGAATATCGCAACCGGCGACGAATCTCATCAATCTGATTTGATTTGATTTGATTTGATGGACAGACACGTCTACTTCCGTGGTTTCACTCAAGGGCGCTCGAACTCAAGGAAAGAAAGCATTTCGACTCTCGAGAAGAGAAATTGATATTGATCAAAGTCACAGCAAGGTAATCATAAACATCATTTATGGTATCTAATCTCATCCTATCTATATTATTCCATTTCCTTTTCCTTTTTCTTTACCTCTTTCCCCTTCACCTCTCGAATACTCATTCATTTTATTTCTCCATCTATCTCCCCCCCTCACCCGCCCACCAACCACGCAATGCAATGCAATGCAATACATACCAAGGTATTCAAAAAGCAAGCCAACCTGCAATGAATTCTCATCACCATCACTGCGTTTCATTCCTTCCCATATTTTCATCTCCTCTGCAAAACAATTCCGTTATCAAATGCACGCTTGCTTAACCTTATACACAGCAAATCGCAAATCTACAGACCTCAGTACGCTGCTACAATACAATTCGACTCCTTTGCTCTTTATATATCTCTCTAATCATCTTGAGCACTTTCAACTTTATCATCATCTTTATCTTGATCATCAGCATCTCCTTGCTCCTCATCTTCCGTATCATCCTCATCCCCCACAACAAGCAAACAAGGTTCTCTGGAATGCCAGATCCTCCTCTCTTTAGCCCCCAACATCGCATCCATCAAATTCTTTGTATCAGCTCTGGCTCTCCCACCTTCTTTAATTGTGACTTCTTCTTTCGGTTCCTCAACTAATCTCACTTCTTCGACTGAAGCACTGAGTTCGAACTCGCCCCTACAAAGCGGCGTCATGCCGATATTAACTTCGATTTGTTCATTACCAGGAATTTGTGGGAGAGTTTGTTGCAGCACACCGTTCCAAACAAATTTCTTGGATAAATCAAGAGTTTGAGTAAGTGAATGATTGCGAATAGATGGTTGAAGACGAAGAAGTGGATGTATAGGGTTAGACGATCGATTGCTGATTCGAACGCTAATCGAAGAGAAAGTATCGGTATGAATGTCGTGTTTTGGACCCGACTTATCATTGATGAAGATATCAATTGAGATATCCTCAATTCTGATAGCGTCGATAACACGTTGGCTCAGACGAAGACCACGTAATTCTATATTCCCTTTGCGACGGACGCCAGAGCGAGTCTCCCAAGTTCCTTTAAGAATTTTGAGAATTTCTTCACGGTACCAGAATGCTTCCCTGGTAGCTCGTTCTGAATCTGCGGATATGCGGCCTGCGCTTACGACAAATTGTCGTTGCCGCGAAGGATCAAGAGCTGGGATAGAGGCAGTTGGATTTTCCAAGTATATCCGAGGAATAGGAAACATGATGCGGGACGTATTACCCGGGACTACTTCCTCTTCAATCTTGCCTCCTTTCTCAATATCTATCGAGACATGGATACTGCTTGGCCAGGCATTTCGAAGATCAAGAATTAGTAAACAATGATCCTGCGGTGTAAAATCCTCAGCTGCAACAGTACCATCGATTTTAGACCACAAAGAAAGGGGTAAATTTCCGGTAAATGGCATGACGTCCATTCGTGCCAGCTCTATACTTGCATTCACGGTTATCGTAAGTGGTAGGCTCACTTGACGAGTATGGAAACCGTTTTCAACCTCTGACTGAGGGATACCAAGATGAGCATAATCCACATGAACAGTAGCACTTGTTAAACCAGGCTTTCCCAGTATTTCTAATTCAAAAGTGGCCTTTCCACCAGGCTCGATGTATGGCTTCTGATCAGGCTTTGAAATATACCGAAGTGCTTGTTTGCGTGCCAATATTAATTCGTACTCATATAGCTCTGCTGGCGATGCTTCACGATTACTCATTGCTGTTTGTAGTGGCGCTTGAGTAGAATCTTTGAAGGAAAATAATAGTAGATCTACGGGTGTCTCCTTTGAAAGATTTTCCAAAGTAACAGAGAACCTTTGGCGTTCCCCTTCTAATACCATCAAAGCAGATTGTGATAGATTAGTAGACTTTATTGCAACTATAGGTTGTTTGTCAATGACATTCAATCCCACGGTAGTTGGCAGAGGAGGTATGACGCCCCAAGGCACTACACTTGATGATGTAGAGCCAAGACTTGTAGGGCGAGACTTCTGCCCAAATATCTTTGCCACGCCAATAGACTTGATTTTGACATCGCCTTGTGGTGACCATGAATCCGAGAATATAGGGAATCGCCGTTCTCGGCATCCCCTTACTTTTATAATGCACCCGGTGATTTTAAGGGACCCTGGGTCTTTGGGTGTCCCTAATATGGTGAGAATTTGTGTTCTGTAAGGTCCGATAACAGTCTTTTGTACGGCAGATTCAAAGCCCGCCCCATCAGCGTCGAGTTTGATACTTTCTATTTCCACATCAAACTCATATGGATTTTGCAAAGTAACTTTGAAAACAGCTCCCTCGCCAGCAACCATGATATGGTCAACAATGGAGGCATTTAGTGGGCGTAAGAAAGGATTGTATATGAAGGGATTTATCTCTCTCGCTGTAGTGATATTTTCTCCGTCAGGGAGTTCTCCGCGTGTATGAGGGATCGGAGTTCTCGATTGAGGTAGAGGCTCAAGCTCAACTCCTCGAACCAGAAATTCATCCCAATACTCTGCGCAAAGTTCATGAACCCCCAAATTCCTGGCAGCTCCCAGCGTGCGAGTAATATTAGTCATTAATCGAATCTGTTCCTCGCGACTCATATTGGGAGATGCATCTTCACTCCGTGGACCCGGCGCTACACCACTACCAGCAGTTCTTAACAAATCTGCAGTGAATTTTAAAACGCCTTGAAAATCCGGCAATGCTTCAGACAGATTGATACAAGATCTCAGAACCTCCATTTTCAAGGCTTGGCTTCCGAAAGAGCGGATCGAAGAATCGTCAAGTATCCTAAGAATAGTTGCTTCATCTGAATCATCGAATGCTTCTTCAAAAGTAGCTCTAGAAGATACAACTCCATAAGTTTGACCTAGTAACGAGAGAAACGAGTCTACACCGTTCTCCATGTCACCTTCACCAAGTTCAAGGGCTCCAGCACCGTTAGTGTTTCCGTTCGCACTTAGAGCTGCCAATCCTGCAGCTGGATGAACTCCCATTTCGGCTGCTCCTCTGAGACGAGCTTGGACGAGAGCTGGAATTAATACCGAAACTAATTCACGTATTACCATAGCCTTTTTCCTATTATACCCCATTGATCCTAGAACTGAAGCTATGCCACTCAATATTATTATTCGATCCACAACAACAATATTTTCAGAAGATGAATACACAGGAAATGCTCTCAGTATGGTTTTGAGAATTTCCCCACGGGTGGGCTGTATGTTCAAACGAGGCGTTGCGAGATTGGGGGCTTTTTGAAAGGGGGTTCCGAGAACAACTAATTGTAAAACTCCGTCACTTAATTGACCACCGCCTGTGTGTATAGCTGAAGAAAGTTTCGCATAGCGAATGACAGTTTCGGAAAATGGATGTTGTGGCATAGCCTCCCCATTATTATTCGCGGCACGAGTATAGAGATTTAAGATTCTATCCAACAGCTCTGGAAGCAATGTAGCCAGATTCTGTAACGAGACTAAACGGCTGCTTGCGGGACTTCTTGGCTCCAGAGCTGATGTTAAGGACGGAGCTTTTTCTGCAGATACATAACAGATTTGTGGAATCTGAAAGTCCAAGCCAGTCCAGGCGAGCATGAGCATACTCACAAGAATGTTATCAAGTGCCTTGGCATGCCATAAATGGTCAAGATTTGCTTTCGCAATAGCGGCACTTTCGACAAACTCGCGCATTGCATCACTCCACCGCCCTGCGCACATATACATCGAACCAATGACAATGCCAACACGACTTTTCCCTTTGTTTCTTGACCTTTCACTAGTGCTTCCTGATCCGAATCCTATAATTGACACTCTGTCCCTGCTACTATCTCTGGCCCCTTTGCTACTCGGGGTGCCGAGTCGAGAAGGTAAGTTTTTTGTTACAAGCCCAGTATCCCCAATTATATTATCAAAGGTTGGTGGCGAGTCAGAGCGGAGACCGGTTGCAGGACTGCCAGAGCGACCTAGTGGTGAAGATGTGCCAGAATCCGAGGGTCCCGATCGAATTACTGGCATCGACATTCGATAATTTGCACGATCAACGGCGCTAGCGGGAGAAGACGATCTGGAGTCTTGTTGAGGAGGTGCAAATTGAGAGTTCCGCCTTGAGGATCCATCAGGTGAGCCTCCGCCCCAAGATCCTCCATTGAACGGCCTATTTCCTGATTGGGCTGGTGACTCGATTGTAGGCAAGGCTTGGAGTGACCTTGCGAGTGTCGTCATCTCCGCAAGCAACAGGGCAGATATGTCGCACATAACAGTCTTCATTGTTGTTATACCGCAGTCAGCAGCTGGTGGTATAGCGACCAGGCCTTCTGGCAAGGCTGTAGCAGATTTCTCATGTATATGGTCGAACAATAATACTTGATGGACTAGCGCCTTCGGGTATCTATCTCTCAAATCTTCCAGATCTTGGTATAAGTTCCGCACATTTTGCTCTAACCGCGATACCCCAGTGCCATTGTGACTGTTCCTCGAAACCCCTTTATAAGATGTATGCTCAAGCTCGGCACCATCCGCGAGTGCTATAATAACGAGTGGCTCTCTGTATAATTCAAAGGGAGACAACGCAAGGTGTGTAGAGGGTGGATAATGTGTCGTGAGGTCATAAACAATCATCCCCAAGGGGAATGCTAATGGGGAGAACATATCTGCCAATTGTCAGCGCTGTCAAATGCGCATTAAGGAGAGTTCAATCCTCACTTCTATTGGGACGTCCATCTGGACTAATATCCCCCAGACGCACAACATTTTGAGGTTGTAACCTTTCTACGAAGCTCAGAAATCTTGCGCGTTTGATTTGCCCAATTGGTAGCAGCACAACTCGTACTCTCGCAGGAGCAACGGGCGACAGCTGATCGAGCATTGTGAGAACATTTGGATGCGATGCGCCTAGCTAGGTAGAGCTCGAATCCGTGATATGATGATGTTACTACCGGTTTGAGCTGAGATTCATGACTGTTAGAAATATTAAATTAAATGTCCGAGAATTTGTAGGACCAAAGAACAGTAAAATATGACAAATAATGAATTTGTGTTAAAGCTATCTCTCTACTTGGAGACGACGAGGATACCAGATCCCCTGTTGTACGGTGACTATTTTGCATGATTGGTAAATGGTTCAAGGTTCCCAGCAGCGGCACATCCCGAGGCTAGATTCTTAACTTCACTCCAAGTCACTCAACATCATCACTTCGGATATCACCGCAGCTACTTGAGTATTTATATATGTACGGCAGCAGTTCGAAGTCCTGTTGATGTTAAGCTTCATAACATTGTGAGTGGTCTGTTCGCCTAGTCTTCAATCTCACTTGTGATGCACCTCAAATTGCAGACTAGACGAGCTTCTTACCCCCTAGAGCTTAATATCTGGCCTTCATATGACTATATCACATGGAACATTCTAGGTAGGTAGTGCAATGATATGATTAGGTTGAACGATTTACTTCAGATTTTACTACTAGGTGCACGCTGCTCGATATGTTCCTCCTTTGTGAGTAACCACTCAATGCGCTGAATATCGTACAAGCTGTTCTCTTCGCAGACGACAACTTCTGCTTAAGATTACACACGATATGACTTGTATACCCCTCCTCCCTCCTTCTCCATAATTATCTGATATCGACAGTTGTCACAAGCAATCCAATCGCCCCAGAGAGACCCCTCTAGCTTGCAAACCCAATTTGATGCTTATCAGCCATACAAACATATCCAGCTACCACTTCTTTCGCTTCTTCAAAGATACTTTAGTAGTAACCTTCAAAGAACACATCAGCTGTCAAATCGCGGTGATTTAACCCAGGGGGACTTACATTGGGATAGACGCAGTATGCATGGATTGCGCTGCAGGAAGAGCAACTAGGCAAACTTCTGTCACACCCAAGGTGCCGCTCATAACAGTTGATACAAGCTCGAGCTGATATTGCAGGCACGCGCTGTTTTGGAGAGGACGCTAAACGATATGCACTTCCTCCCGAAGAGTATGGTTCATCGTCTTCGAGATCTTCCATAGGCGCCTCAAATCCAAACTCTGTCGAAAGATTTTTGACTCTGCCTCTTGACTCGGCACATTGGTAAGAATCATTCTGCCAGTCACTTAGAAAGGATATCTGCTCATTGATTTTCCTCTCTTTCAGCCGATCCGCAAGCCAATTGATACCATCAACAACTGGCGGAAGCTCTAGTTGTTTCGGGCGACGTCGTATTTTCTTCGTAATGCGACTAGGGCGCGGGACTAATTCGTTACTTGGTTCCACGTATTTTCGGATGATTCCTTCTTGTTGCGCGCGAACTCCATTCTCTTGAGCAATGTCATTTATCATTTGTTTATATCCAGGAACCCCATCTGCATACTGATTGGCGATCCAGCTTTCTTCCTCTCGAAGTAAAGCCTGTGAAGTCCATTTCGTCCTGAAATTGATACGGTCGCTAGCTTGAGCTTTTCTGTGAATTTTGTGGATGTCGTTTATGGCTCCTCTATCGCTGAAAGTGACAAATGGGGCCTCTCTTATGCATCTGATCGCACAATCCTCCTGAGCAATAGTACCGATGAAGTTTGTAGAAGAAATTGTTTGAGCCTCATCTATACCATTCAAATTCCTAGTATCGATAGGTATTGATTTTGTTCTGCCCATGGTTGTAGTGGTAGCAAGTGCAATGGAAGAAATCTTGGGCGTTGTCAGGTTGAAGAGTTGGAGTGGTTATTTCTCTGTTGTTGTGTAAACAACCTCCGAACTAAAATATTGTTAACCGAAGCAACCATACCTTGAATCAATGAACTTTCTTTAGTGTCATCTGATTTGTCCAGCTACGAATTCACTATCTTTCATCTTCAGAGATACTGTTTTGTGCATTATTTACTGCACACCAGAGCAGCAGTCTCCACAGTATAACTTCATGCATTCTGGATTTTGAATACAGACAGACAGGCCGATATGATTCACAAAAGCTACACAAAATTTAGAAATGCTCCGTGTACAAAGCTATGTAGAACAAGTCATTAGATCTTTCAAGTACTTAGGCTTCTTTCTGTCTATTCGTTCACTGGCTATTCTACACTTTATACGGTTGTATTATATGTTCGACCTCCCCATTGATCTTTACTAGTTTGTTTGTGTTGACACATGTGTGTTCTATCAAAGACTTCTATCTCTATCAAGGCTACCGCTTCCTAGATACATATCAAGTTTCTTGATCCCTAGAACTTCGTTTATTCAAAACTATTGAGCTCATCCATTACTATGACCGATAGAATAAAGAACAAGTGGCATGTAGCTTTATATTGCATTAATTGAAGTTGAAACTCATTCAGATCATCTTTACAAAGAAGGAGCTTTATCAAAAGACAAGAAAAAAGAGACTGGATTCCGGTAGTTGAACAACAATTTGCAATTCTCTTGTCTTTCAATACATCAGGTCCACAAGGTGGATAATAGCTTTGACAGGTAATCCGTTTGCGAAGTGGATAATTCAAAATACGGGATAGGTAATCTATAGATTATCTGTAGATTATCTGTTGGTGTTTATCTACTTGTATATTGTACAATATATCATAATATTAGGACAAATCTAAGCTTGTATTACTTTTGAAGTACAAACAGTCAAAGACTGGGCCAGCAACCATGGAGAATCCGAAGAGAGAAATTGCTTGAATGGACACAATCCAAAAGATCTGAGACGGAATCCATGAAGGATAGTCAGTCTCGTAGTATACTTGAAAGGAACCTCAAGACTTCATTAAAGATTATCAAATGGTACAGTGCTCGGGAGCTACCAAATGAGCTCAGAAGAACCGGAGGCGAGAAGAATAGAGAAAATGAACTTGCGCATTGCACCTAAGCAACAAAGCCTCTATCTGGGGCCGGCGTATTACTGCCTAGGCTTGGTTCAACTAGCATTTTGATCTTGATTATAATGCTTGAGTAGAGAGGATAATTTTGCAAATCCCTGAACTGTTAGTGTGGAGAAATATAAATCATATATTTGTCTACCCCAAGGCATCATGAATCTTATCGAGGAAGTTTTCCGACTTGTGGTTTCATCCTCGTACCCTAGTAAGTCTAATATTACATACAAATGCATTTAATCATTTTTGCATCATGGAGAGTGCATGGCCCAGTTGTCACCCAACATTTAACGCACAGCACGCCCTAACTAGTCAGTACGTAGTACTTAGCAGTGCATACTATGAGTTTAACAGGTCTAACAAGATTGCAACGATTAGCACAAGAGCTATTTCTAGCCTAGCATCAGAAAACGACACTGCGCGATTGGATTGTCGGGGCTGAAACTACCCAATCGCCAGAATCCCACATGCATATCTCCGCATCGGATAGATTCGAGGCTTGAAATATGGTTGTGAGGATCGTGGAAATATTTCTTTGATCAATCGTACGAACAGAAAAGAACAGAATAGTTCGTAATGATTATCGCGGCAGCAAGCTAACGATTACTGTATTTTTGTGATTTTTCTCTAAGAGAATGGATGGAGAATATTCCTTCTGCCCAATTTTTTCCTCCGGTTTTGCACCCATCGAAAGATGATATTGGTATTTCGAGCGAAGAAATTACTAAACACTATCTTCCATTTAGGAAATTCTTATCATCGGTTCCATGGTGCAGATACAAGTGTCATAGCTCCTATAATCCTATTTAAATTAAATTGTATTTCTTGCCTACGTACACAATGACGCAGCAACCAATACACCTAGCCTTCTAGTTCATTTCGTATGCATTAATGTGAGTAAAAGCAAGTTTAACATCTCCATTACATCTCACCTCGTACAGCAAACAAACTTTGAACTTTTCTCTCCTCTCCTCCCGCACTCGCAGTTTCCCTTTTAATGAAAATCTGACGATGAAAATTCGAAATTAGCTTACTGATAACTTAAGTATTTTGATTTGCATTCATTAAACTGCCGGATCTGATGCTAGTAATGTAAGATCTTAATAGCAGAGTCGAAACATACTGGTACTGATAAACATGTAAGTTATCTCCGACCAATCTAAATATGATAAATGAAAAGAAATGAATTACAATTATTTAAATTTTAGCGGATCTCCGCTGCATTGTTCAAATATATGTAGGTAATTGTGGCATGCATGCAAAGTATGAATTTTGCTCTACTTGAATGATAAAGATATTGAGTCTCAGATTAGATATAAATCCATAATCCATAATCTATAATCCATAATCCAAAATCCAAAATCCAAAAATCCATCCCCTTATTTCCATCCCCCGCTCGAGTTTCCCAACCCAACTACACAATCCAATCCAATCCAATCCAATCCAATCCAATCCAATCCAATCCCGCCCCGTACCAAACATCCTCTCCCAAGTCCCAACACAAATCCCATCCAGCCATAATCCATCTATCCATCTATCTCTTACAAAATTCAAACTCCAACTCCAACTTCAACTTCCACGCATCCCCGCATCCCCCATCCCCTTAAAACAAACCCTCCTCCGTCCCTCAAAATTCCTCGAAATTCCTCAGAATTCCTCACAGACACATACATCACAAGAAATCTCCATACCCCTTCGTATCCTCCATCACATACTACCCTTACATATACATCCTCGTATTCATTTGGACAGAAAACAACCCCCCCTCCCCTCTCCCCCTCTCATCTTTCTTCCTTTCTACTCACACTTTGACATTCCACTCTCATATCAACATCTCATATCTCATATCAACATCTCATATCTCATATCAATATCTCATATGGATGGATGGCAAGGTATAAGTAAGGAAGGAAGTGGAGATGAGAAAGGATAATTAGAGTTTTGAATACATGATACATGATACATAAGAAATGCATATATACATACCCACACAAAACATCCAAGTTATCCATTCAATCATTTTACAAATGTTATGCACTCGCAACAAATCAGATACCAATACCAATACTAATACCAATTCCTAAATCCGGAAAATTCAATCTCCATTCTATATTGACACCTAGTAAGTAAACTTTCCCTTGATTTACCACATACATACATACATACATACATACATACATACATACATACCTAGCTAGGTATGTAAGATGATGAATATCTACCTATACTATACTATATACATCCACATCATCATATGAATCCATCCCAAGAATCATCATAACATAACATAACACATCATATTCCTTTTAAATTTCTATCTTCATTCCCCCACCCTCTTCTATTTAACAAGCTTGCCATCTACCGCTGCTCCCCCTCCATCTCCTACAGCGCCTCACAATTCATCCTTGACCTTCTCCCCCTTCTCCGCTTCAAAAGCGCCTCCACTCAAATCCGGCATCCCCATAATTTTAACCACCAAACTTGTCCATCCTGTAAAATGTTGAGTTCTCTGTCCCACTCCCGTTTCAGGATTATATTGTTCCCACGCGAATCCTGTTTCTTGCCAACTATCATAGACAGTCTTGATGAGATTTAATCTAAGTTTAGTGTAGAGATCTTTGGATTTTTCTTGGTGTGGACCAGGAATTTGTGCGTATTTCTATGAAAAGATTAGCGTTTTCGGCTAAGGAATGATTAAAAGGGGGAAACTTACAAGTAATTGAGAAACCGCCAAGAAATTCATATTCATCCAAATAGGACCTCTCCAGTAATTTTCGTCTGTTCCATAGAACGGATCTTTCTTACTCAAAGATCTGATACCATGCTCACTCCACAATTCCTCTTCATCACCCAACAAATTAAGAATGTGACCCAATTTATCACTGTCTTTATCAACGAGACCTGTCAAGAAAGGGAAGATAGAAACATATCCCTTATGACAAACCAATTGATGTTCTTCGTAATCATTGATCGTAGCATCGCAATAGCATTTTTCCTTTTCGCTCCAATGCAAATCATCAATGTTGTGGTGAATAGCTATCTCAATGGTAGCCAACTCGGCAACATCATCTGCCATACCGAGGAGACTAGCAATGTTCTTGAGAGATTTGGTCATCATACCCATCCAGGACATCAAATCAACATGGAGCTCTCCAGGGTGAGGTGGTTGAGGACGAGGATAATCATCGAGACCACTAGTAAGAATATGTTGTGGTGTTCGACCTCTCCATCTATAACCTTCCTTGGAACTAAACGCATCACGGTCGTAGGATTTCAAATCTCCGGCTTGAGTTTTACGGAACCAGTAGTAATGCTTCTTGAGCTTAGGATAGAGCTCATTGAGATATTGAAGACCAGCTTCTGGATTCTTCAAATATGCCGAGTAGATTGAAGGTTCTTGAGTGAGTTGCTCCTTTGCTTCTGGCGAAGTACCATTGAGTGCACCAAGCTTGCTAATAAAAGCATCAATGATGAAGAATAGCGTGGGTGGATTGGCATAATGAGGATACTGTGTTTGGAATTCAACAGGAACCTTGCTGCGAGCTTCAGCACCAAGAATTTGTTCTCTACCAATCCATCCATCTTCATCCATAAGATTGAACCAGCTTCTGACAACCTCGAGAGTAAGATCGATATCCCAATCGGCAATCGGAAGAAGATGGAATCCTTCATCCCAAAGGAATCCTCTAGGGAAGAATGGTCGAGATGGAACGGTCGTGAAAAGTTCAGATGGGCCTTCCAGCTTTTCTTGTCTTCGTCCCCTTGCTGCTGCGGCCTCTTCCCAAAAGCCCTCATTACTCTCTTCATACTCCTCCGCATATGAACGGTCCACAACCGAATCTCCATGGAAATATCCAAGACCACCAATCAAGTTTGAGAACATCTTACTTGAAAATCTTTGAAGACTCTCAATATCAAAAGGTGGTTGCAGATCAAATGTAGAGATAAACCTGTTGTAGAAGGATAAACTATTCTCGCCAATCAATCTCGAGATTTCTTGACTAGAGAGTTCTTTCTCCGCCGACGCACTGTTGAAAATGATATCGAATTCGAAATCTCCCTCAAAGACCTTCTGAACCAAATGGAAGTTTCCTTCATCCGGTGCGTGTGAGACGGTATAGATCTGATAAGGAGGAGGAGCATTATCCTCTCCATAAGTTCCAAGATATTCATCGATTTGCTCCTTCAACTTGGCGAACAAGTGAGGTTTGGCAGCCCAAAGCAACTTCTCGTCAAGCGTAAGAGAGTGAACAAAAGTCCTGTCCAACGGCTTCTCCTTATACGACGGATGATCCGAAGCAGGATGATAACCCCGACCAGGAGTGACCGTAATTTTATATTCGCCCAAACCATCCGAATCACCATTGAAATTGACTTCTCCCTCAAACCCCAAATCATCCTGCTCATTCGCAACCGTCAAACTTCCCAGCCCTTCCAGAGAAGCGTAGAAAACCATCGTCGTCTTTAAATCTGCAGGCGACCCATCCCTAACTTTACCCCTCACTCTCGTCGCCCAGTTTCCGCCATGTTTACCCCCCGGGGACTTGACAAAGAAAGTGCTAATATCAATCCCATTGCTCTCATCGTACATAGTTTGTTTTCCCCCATTGCGAGCATCGAATTCCTCCCATCCATAACCTCTCATACCATCACCTTGCTCGCAAGTATGTCTGAAGTCTATAAAGCACACAATTAGCCATGATTTCCCTATCTTCCTCCTCATCATTACAGCAACAACAACAACAACAACAACAACACAATTCCCATGCTCCAAACATCCCACAAAACACAAAACTTACTATGTTGCACATCCACAAAATTATCCACCTTCGCCCACATCAAGCCTCCGGCAAAACTTTTAGGAATCCTCGGACGAACCCCAAAATACAAATTCGGTTTGTAAGCACCCCATAGCAAACTACCATTCTGTTCTCGCGCGATTTCCGTCGTCAAAATGCCCACATCTTGTTTCTCAGCCGCGTGGACCGAAGTGCCCAACAGCGAAAGTACTGCGACCAGAGCTGTAACGGGCCGCAATGTGACAGGCGTCATGTTTTTCCCCAATTGAAGAAACAAAAGTCCAAGATCCAGAAGGTTCAATCTGGATACTCAACTTATGGTAGAAAAAAGGAAAAAGCGTTTTATGAGAGAAATCATGAGACTTGATATCCAAAGAACACCGTTGCGACTTTGTGGATAGATTGCGTTGCGATCAGCCTGTGGCGCGAGGCTGCAGGGAAGGCTTCATGATTCCATATGGTTATTGGTTCAAATATTCAAAGCACGGATAGAGACGCGGGCCGAAAGTTACGGATAAATGAATTATGTTTCCGGTAATCGGGAAAGTGTTCCTGAGTATTTATCCTCTCGACTATCTGGGTATGGGGAAACGCTCACAAACCCAAAAAGTGCTAAGAAACAAGGTTGATAACTCTCCGGATGGATATCATGTGGTCATGTATCATACCAATTTGCCAATCTTCAATCCACAAATCTACAAATCCATACAGCCTTCCCCTCTCTCAATGTGTGACCCCTCATCTGGCCTGTTTGCCATGACCTGGTGGACCTATTCTTACACTCCTTTGCTCCTCCTTTAATCCCTACTCGGACTCAGAGGTCGATTAAATCCTCCAACCCGATTCATGTATTGACGATACTGTGTCTTCTTTTCCTTCCTCACAGCACTAACATTATTTCCTGCTACCTGTTTATTTTGTGTCGTTGCGAATCCCCCAAAACCCATCATTGCCTGCATAGCCGCCATCCCATCATCCTCAACCACAATATCATCGTCCTCTTCGTCCTCTTCCTCTTCCTCAATTTTCTTCTTATGTCGTGACGCCTTCTTATTTCCACCATCAACATCCATCCGATCGTGATCTTGAGCTGTAGCTGTATTTGTATGACTAGCCCCAATACTGAAGCTTACTGGTTGTGGAGCGTCGTCTATATATTCGCTGTTTCGTGTCTTTTCGCTACCTCTATCTTCTTTATAACCTCGCTCATCATCGCGCCGCGGACTCCTAGATCTTGTTCGTTCATTTGATTTCTCTCCTGATCGCCCATCGTCTTGATGCGTGTTAGACAATGTTCTAATAGCAAGCACAAACGTTCCATCCTGCTCTGGCTCAGGTGAAAACATACCTTTTCTCTCATTTCTATCCTCATCAGTTCCTCGAGATTGTCGAGTATCATCTTGTTCAACGTTAGATCTACCTCTCAATGCCAACACCGTGTGCGAAAGCGCATTTGGCATAAGCTCACCTCTAGTCCGATCCGGCACATCTCTCCGATGGCCATCTCTCTTATCCGACCTCTCATCATTTCTCTCCCGATAATCCCTATTCCTGTCACCCCCTCGCCCCTCTCGATATTCATCTCTCCTCCCACCGCGGTCTCGTTCTCTCTCTCGATCTCTGTACGAACTGCGTCTATGATCTCTCGAATCGCGCGGCGACCTGCTTCTATCTCTGCGACTGCGATCATGATTGCGATTTCTCTCATCGCGTCGATCGCCTCGATCACTTATCTCATCTCTGTCTCGAGCAGACCCACGACTTTCGCTTTCCTCCCACATTTTCGTACTATCGGGACGTTGTCTTCTTCTTGGTAAATCCGACATTTTGAATAAATCTTAGATTTTAATTCTTTCTCAAAAAGACCAATCCAATGCAAGGGAACAAGTGTTGTTTATAAAGTAAATAAAATAACGTAGAAGCCGTACTAAATAACGGACATACACTTATTAACTACATATTCGCGACAAAACCGTATCGCACCGTATCAACTCGGATCAAATTTCAATTGGTCACAAATCACATGATACCGCACCTCCAAACATTATGTTGCACATCTGCTAGATTCTTATTCAGGACGGAAAACAACGGGACACCAAACCCGCCAAAAACAGCCTCTTTTGAAAACACTACTATTTCAAAAATGAATAGCAATTTGAAAAAATATCACAAAGTAACCAAAATCAAAACATGATATAAACCATAAGCATCTAATAATTTCTTTCTACTCGTAATTCCCCCCCTTCAAAACAAATTATCAATAATTAACATAAAAAAGCATATTGAAACCCCTACTATTTTTTTTTAGCGTCCCAGCTATTTCCTCCTAGGTGAGGAGACCCCCCTTCAACAATCACAATTGACATCCATCCGATTTTGATTCACTTACGTCGTCCGAAAACAGAAAACAGCAGTCTGTATACTCGTACTACGAGGATTCCTGTAGCATTCTCCACACCCAACCCAACCCAGATACATACTGATCGAATCAATCAATATTCAGGGATTTCGACCGTGGAATAACATATCAATGCTACTCGACCTTAAACCTCAAACCCCAAACCCCAAGCCCCTCCCCCCTTTCCCATCCGCATTACAAAAAGAAGGAAGATATTCCTTCCGCGAAAAAGATGCGATGCGATGATACAAACAATACAGCATTAGAAATAATGGAACATTAATTCATTTATCCAAAGAGAGAGAAAAAAACACATCATGATCAACTAATTGTCATCTCATATCCTATTCTATCCTAGCTCTCCCCCAAGGGCAATTGTGGTACAGTATGAGCCTGGAGAGAAAGTAAATAAAGTGAATATCTCTCCTCCCCCCCCCCCTCCTCTCGGCTGGGTATACACGGGTTTTGATACAGGTTTTCATGGACTCCATCTTCTCTTCTCATCCCATCCCATCCCCTTATCTCATCCCATCTCACCATATATACCTACCTACCTACATACCTACCAACCAACCACAACTCTACTAGCATAGCATAGCATAGCATAGCACAGCAAGCAACCATCTAAATTCCATTCCAAATCCGCCCATACCCACACCTATCTTGTACTCCGTACGAAACGATAGCCCGGCCACATGCATGTTCTGAGTGTATGGCCATCCAGCCAAATAGCCAGCCATATATTCCATTCCATTCCATTCCATTCGAGGAGGATTGACAAACCTATCAAAATTATCAATCGCCTCTCTCTACTTATACTTGTACACATATACATATATATAGATGCCCAGTTACCATCGCTCTCCAAGATCCGAGGTTTCCCTATACTGCACTATACAGCACAACACCTCACTGCACTGCACTCCCCTCCACATAAACAGATATCCCACGAGACTCAATAGTTAGACGACCGAATTGATAATCGATAAACAAACATATTATTCTAATTGTAGTTGTAGCTGATTTTCCATTTGCCCTACACCCACCAAACCATAATACCATACCATACCATACCAACGCTATGCTATTCCAAAACACCTATTCATCATATCCATCCATCCATTCACCTATCTATTCGTCTACCAATCTCTTTCTTCTTCCTACCTCTAGATAACATTGAAATTTCAATTCCCATCCATTCCCCTCCTCCAATCCCACCTCCCCCTCAAGGCCAACCAAAAACATTCAACACACCCGCAACATTCCACCTAATTCCCACCAACACAACCGTCAAAGTGATTAGATCCACCACTCCAAGCACCGCACCCGCCATCATGAATTTCGGGCTAAAAATGCGATACAACATAAGATGTCTTCTCAGCCAACCTGCCCACATGGTAGTAGCCAATGATATGACTGCATAGTAGAGGATATGCCATGCCAAAGCAGCGGTGACTGTTTTCAAGAGTCCCTTCTTTTTTGGTTGTTGTTTCCAGAAGACGATGAGGGGAACTGCAGTTGCGGCGAGGATTTGTGGACCGAATGAATTGAGAGCGACGAGTAATGGAGAGAATGGGTAGCGGATTGTGTGGAGAGGAATAAAAGCGGATTCCCATTGGATGGAAGAGAGAGTAGCTTGGTGACCAGTTTTGAAGAAGTGGAAAGAGCCGAGAATGGCGAGCATGATTGGTCCAATAGGAGAATTGGTCAAAGAGTTGAGGTCGAGGAATTCTACGAGAGAAAGAATCTGGAGAGACATGAGAGAAAGAGCACCGAATCCCACAGGCTTTTGAACCATAAGTACTGCTAGAAGCACATTGGTAACAAGAAGGAAGTATCGAGCACCATGAGTATTGCCATAGCCAAGAATCATAACCCGTGTGCCTTGTTGTTTAGGGGCTCCAGCGGGTAAAAGATCACCGATTGAAACGGTACCAATGGCAATACAAGGTGGTGCAAGATAGAAGGCAACAGACCCAGCACCGACAACCATGGCAAGAACTGTTTGAGCAATTGGTACTCGAATTGCTTTCAAGGCACCTTCATAAAAGTCAGGGAACCAATTTCCATCATCAGCGGCATCTAAAGTCCAGAAGATAGCAATGAGGAAGAGCCCGAATCTAAAAGCTCCATCAATCCAGACTGGTGCAAACCCTTCATAGGAAAGACTAGTTGCATAATAAGCTTTGATGAATGCAGGCAAGGAGATTGCGAAGAAGAATGGAATGAGCAATTGCCAAGGAGCAGAAGTTGACGATGTGGCGGAGGCATAGTATGTAGATCTACAGTACGGCATCTGTTCTTCTCTGCACAACTTAGAATACGAAGCAGCCCAAGCGAGACCCATAAACACAAGAGAGTGATACACTCCCAAAGTGCGACTACGAACTTCCGCTTGTCTAAGCGAAGAAACAACACCAGCCACTCCGAAAGTTGTAATGAAAAACAACAAGATGGAGTCTTCCCAGATAGTATAGGAATTCGATGCAAAGCCAATAGCCTGACTAATGGTGAAGACGGTTGCCATCCACCCCCAGAATGTTTTTGGGAAGGGATTACCAATTTTCATCGACAGAAGAGCTCCAATGAGTCCTCCAATGACAGCACCATTTAGACTCAACTCTATAACTTGTCCCTCGATGACATCTTCCAAAATGGTGGCTTTCATAGTCCAGAGAGCCAGTCCTACAGCAGCACCAACAGCAGAGGCCAGAGAAATCGACAAAAGCAGGTTTGGATTAATCTCCTCATCTCCAATATCTCTTTCTCCCTTTGCATAAGCTTCGAGTTCCAATTTGGCTTGAGCTTCGTCAAGATCTGCTGATTCGGGTTCATTGCCATCACTAGCATTGCCATTGGCATACAAAACCAATGCTAATACGCTAGCGGCAAATATGCAAATACCTAAAATCATACTAGGAACATCAAATCGTGCCCAGAGATCTCGACAAATTCGCAAAGTCTCAGTCTGGTAGGCAGAAAATGCATAATAAACTTCAGTAGACTTTTGGGCTGATTTGGAACTCATAATCTTTTCAGCCGACAACCAAAGAGCGGATGGAGAACCATCAATAGTGCTCTCCTCAATCCCTCTGGCATCAAAGTATGCAGATTGGTATCTCTTGATTCCAGCAGCTGTCATTCTAGCCACATTTGCCAAGTTTTCCCAGGCATTGCCTTTCTTGCCTGCAAAGGCCTCTTCGATAGGCTTTCCGAGATTGTTGAAAGGAATTGGCAAGCCCAAAAGCAGGGCAAGTGTAGGTACCAAGTCGATCTGACTGACTGGTCGTGTCTTTGCATTTTGTGGAGGGGATGCGAAAGCTGGATCTGTACGACCGAATATTCCTTTCTTAGAATACATCCACAATGCAGCTTCAACTTCATCGTCGCTCTCTCCGCCATGATCGCCTTTACCATCCATGCCATGGTCACCCATGATGACCAATAAAGTATCATCATCAAGCTTCTCCACGAGTCCTCGGATCATGATATCCATCTGCTGTAGCTTGCTCGTCATAGCCGGATGATTTGGCCCATATCTGTGGCCGGCATGGTCCACACCCAAGTAGTGGGCAAACATAACATCCCATTCAGCTTTCTTCTCTTTTGCGAGTAATGGCATGATATGTTCTGTAACCCCATTGTCAACCGTGTGCAAATCCCAAACATTGAGAGAATCATATGCACGACTGATATTCGGTTCAAAGTATCCAGGAAACAGCGCAGTCCATGTATCATCACCAAGATGTACAATTTTCTTTCCAGCATCCTTCAATTGACCCAAAAGATTATCCTCTTCAATAGCGGTACCTGCGAAGTTCGAACCCGCATCCACAAACGTAGGGAGTGTTCCGGTTGTAAGCCCCTTTAATCTTTGCAATGTAGTTGTAGGTGGATCCGCGATGAAAGGCAATAAGAAAGCCTTGTTTGGTTCTCTGCGCGCAGTCTCGTACAAGAATGGTAATGCATTGTGAAAGGCCTGTGAATCGTCACCAGCGAATGGAACCGTGAAATCGTAGCGTAACGCATCCACAATTACTACCACAGCCCTGTCGAATGTCTTTGGATGCCAACATCCTCCCTCCGGTGTACCAGCTCCTTTATAATCAACAGTTCTTGCGATCGGTGGTTCGGCACAGGTAGATGATTCTTCCAAAACCAATCGTGTGAGTAGGAAACCCTTTGTGAAGTAATAGATTCCCACGGCGTGCATAACTCTATTCATTAAATATATTAGCACAATGCCCCTCCACCACCCGCTCCAAAAGAAACTTACGCCAGCCAAGCCCACCATCCTCCAACTGCCCACCACTCCCTTCTCCATTTGTCTCTCTTCGCCTCGTTCAACTCATCCTTCTTATCCTTCTTCCTGGGTACTTTGGGTACTTTCGGTTGTATTATATTTCCATCCTTATCCAGCTTCTTCCCCTCCCTGATCGCCTGTTCCTGAGCTTCTTTGCGCGCTTTCGCTCTCGCATATTGTGCTGCGAGCGAATCATAGGCGCCAGGTGCTGGCTTTGGATCTACAGTCTTCACCATTTTCGTTTGAGCTCGTTAGCTCTTTGGTTTGCCCTTATTAAAATGATAAGATCTTGATTGGGATGGACACTCCCAGAAGATTTTAGGTTCTTCAATTATCAAATATAAAGATATATCCCTAAATAAAATATTATTAAGCCATCAATTGAATACCTATGTTTGTGTAGAAGAGAAAAATATTATTGAGGACAAATCATTCAATTGGAAGTAGAATGATGTTGAATGATGTGCATAAAGCTTCAAGATGAGCTATTTTTTTTTAGAAGTGTGTCTCGGCTGCCGATTCGTTAGAGCTAATTCTAGCTCGGGAAATCCCCATACTTTCTAGAATCTACCTATGGGAAGCTTCTAAAATGATATGGCATATCTGTATCTAGGTGTTGACAAAACGGTATTTGTCTTCATTGCGGAGACAGACCTCGTTAATTGGAAAGATCGGAAAGATCAATTGTGTCCATTAAAGTGTCCGTGATGCGAGAAGGTCGAAGCAATGGTCACATGTTCTTCAAGAGGTCAAAATGTTATCACTAACACCATATAGAAATTCAAGATTATGTCGCTAACAGATTCCCATGTCCCTTAAACTACAAGTGATGCTCTATGAGCATTTTATCATTCTTCATCATGCCCCTTCCTTGTCCGGTCATTCTTCGTACCCATATACCATCATGATCCTCCTTTCCTAACCTTACACATCTCATCAATCTATACCAAAACCTTCGCACATTATAGGTTTCCTTAGAGAGCGAGGTTATAGGAGTACTCGTCCTCAATGTTTTGCGAGATCCAAAGGACCACCGAACTAAATAATGTCAGTCCTCAAGTCCTCAGCATCCCGCCACATACCCCTGGCTTCCAACCAGACTAAAATGTAGAACTTACCTTAACATAACCCCAGCATTTGCTCCTACATTTGCAACACCCATTCCCAAAGTAGGCCATTGTGCACCAGGCACCACATACTTCAAAACCAACACGGTGATACCTCCAGCCAATCCTCCAGCCAAACTAGCAAACCCTAAGAACAAAACTACTCTTGCTTTCCATGCGACACCACTTCCACTGTAAGAGAAGGAGTCCGCGGAGAGTCGGGACTTTTCGATCGAGTTGATAATGAGCATGCCGAGAGAAGAGAAAATGAGTGGGAGCCAATCAATAAATGTGATGTGAATTGGGGGATCCGACCCATTGAGGGCAGACTTGGACCAAAGAGCCGCGTCGAGAAGGATGAAGAATGAGAGGGAGAACTGTGTGTAGATATGTTAGTAGAGACATTTGAAACGCAAATCAATCGCAGATTATCGAGCATTCCGTAGAATCGCAATAGCAAACACAAAGCATGAGATTGTAAGGCCACCATACCAAAGCTCCCGCAGCATAAACACCAGCGCCCTTCGCCGTGGCACTATTCATCCATTCCGGCTTTCTGAATTTCCAAAGACGTTCTTCCGACATTGTTACTTTGCGATTCCGATTATCTGCTCCTTGACCGTTGCTTTCTTGACTTTCGCTCAGCCTTGTCTAAATATATACTTTGGCGCTCAATTTAGTAATTACTTCTTGTCGAACAGTATATCTCGACTGATGGCGCAACTCGTTTCAAATTTTGTAGATGGATATTGTTGTTGGTGTTGCGATATGATTAGCTAGGTAACTGGTGGAATCAAGCTTGCGCAATGATAGCTTCAGCCAAGCCCGTTACCGCCGCGCGCTTACATTAATAAGAATGTGGTAATCACGTGCCATGTTAGAGGTTTGCTTGGATTGGGATTGTCGTTCTAGTTTTGTGTGTATTGGGTATTTATGCTGAGGCACTGATTGTGGGATGTTGTGGCGAATTCAAGATTCACTTGAATTTCGAATTTTGAATACAATTGCTACTTGAGAAAAGCATCTACAGGTTTGCATTCAATATACCTAAGAGATAGACAAGTCCACTTCAATCCAATGCTGGATATAAAAAGACAAACGCTCAATAACCGCATTCTATATCAAAGACATGCCTTCCCTTTCCCACGGCCTTGAAACTTTCGATTGTGAGAATACCTCCTCCATCCAACAAACAGATTTAGCCATGAAACAACTGTGACAATCAAAAGCCATCACCACATGACTTCTCCCACCAGCCTCATCAGCCTTCTCCAGCGTCCCCTCCAAACAACTTGCCACGCGCTTTCTGGCGCCTCAATGAGTTTATTTCCTAACAATCAATACAATCCCCAGCCAAAACCAATCATCCCGTGTAACCCCATGGTCGTTTCGGAGGTCGACTCGCCAAGCTTTTTAAGGAGCTAGAGGAATGATTGATCGCGACTAGATTATTGGACAAGATGATTTCGAGTGCCTGATTGTGCTTGTTCCGTTGCACGGGGAGCGCAAGATGCAGGTTTACAGGAAACTAATGTATGGTTATAAGATTTGAAACGAAGCCACGCGAGGTTAATTTTGACCTTGGATGAAATTGACTGCGAAAGATACATAACGAGATGAATATGCTGTACATCGTTGTATCGTGTAGCGAGGGATAGTGAGAACCAAGGCTTGAAAATATGTGTGTACGTGTGTTGCTACGCCGCCAACAGTTGGTAGTATGTATTTTAGTCGTGAATTCTCAGCCCTGAGGAAGCCATCTGTTTTCTTGTGTCGCAGGCAATGGATGACATGACTAGGAGTTAAGGTTCATCTTGATCCACGGTTTTGTGATACCTCGAATTCTTGATTGTGATGACGGGTGAATGTGTGAATCCTGATATGCCATTCGCCAAGCACAAGTCTGTACTCGGTAGAATGTTCAGTCCGTGATGAGATTTTAAGATTGATATGTTGAGGTTACCCCTCTGATGATGATAATCCTGGTTACTTCATAAGTTCATATAGACTTCTCCTTTTCCGGAGATGTCATGCAAGTGGGAAAGAATGAATTAGCGGTGGAGATTCGAAGGGAACCCCCCATAATGATACTCAGGGATTCAGGGGGTTCAGGGAGTGATGCAAGCGAAATTTGATGGAAAGATGAAATGGACATCTAGAATCGACTTGGGGGGACTCTGAGGCAGAGTGAGAGTAAGACTGTTGGACCAATGTGGATGTGAAGGATGCCCATGGTATGATGTGTAATTGATTGGTATTTACCCAAATATATATCCTCAGCAGTACTCGATTAGGTTGCATGTGTGTGTTGAACTCGTGGCGAAGCGTTGCATATGAATCAAAAGTTCAATTATAGAATACCGAACATCAGATATAGGCTAGCTGACTGTATTTTGACTCGAAGTTATCGTCTGTCTATTTTGATGGAACGATTCAGACATCAGATACAGTGCGATTAAGCCAATCTCACAAGAGTAGTAATCTGCAGTCATCATATGGTATCATGACTTGATGCATATGGGATATCGCCAACATCGTTATCTTGATCTACTGAGCATCTCCGATAGCGAATACCTCGTACCTAGTATTGTCTAGAGACTGAATTGAATGCACTCTTTTCTTTTTTGCCTTTGTTCCCGTCGTCATAGAACAAAGTATTGTGTAAGATGATATCTATTTATTCAACTTCTCCATATGTACAAGTAGTATTGAATACATTTATGATACCCCAGACATGCATGGAATAAGCCACCATTCAAACAAATGATTCACTCCTGTCGAGTGCTCCGGCTGTTGATATGTTAGACAGTGGAATATGCTGTATTAATGTTGAATTCTATAGAAATGTTGGATGAATTGAGGTCAAAAAGGAGAAGTACAGTACAAGATTTCTTCTAGCTCTTCTAGCTCTTCTAGCTCTTCTAGCTCTTCTAGTTCTTCTAGTTCTTCGACTCCTTCTTCTAGATCCCCTCGATAGATCTTCTAGTCCTCCTTCATTCTTCACACCTACACCTCCTACCTACACACACACGTACATCGATACATAACAGTATCAGTCAACACCTCGTCACCACATCCTCTCTCCTTTTCTCTCCTTCCCATCTCCCATCTCTTTACTTATCGCGCTCGCTCACTATCGGCATTTTTTCCAAGGGTCCCACCCAAATTTCGGCTAGTCCCCTCTCTTGACGTTGGGATTGGACGACTGACTGATGGGATTGATTGATAAACTCACTTACCACCCAGACCAGGAGACCAGGGCAGGAGACAAGGAGGACCAAGGAGGACCAAGGGCGGGTTGCAGGGAAGGAAGTAGTAAACTGACCATACACCAAATCCAGGGCAAAGACTTTAGGTGCAGACTGTAGTGGACGTACTAGGGAAGAAGTGTAATGAGTGTAATAAGTGTAATAAGTTGCCATAAGTAATCAAATCCAACCGCGATTTGATAAATCTTTTTTCACGACTTGATTACTTTTACCATTTATTACTACTACTTACCACTCACCTACCACTCACTTACCACACACACTCACTCAATCACTCATTCACCCAGTCTCCCAGTCTCCCAGTCTCCCAGTCTCCCAGTCTTTCAATCTCCCAATCTTTCTACCTACTTCTCAATTCAATTCAATTCAATTCAATTCAACTCCAACGACAACTCCATCCCCGTCTCCATCTCCACCTCCATCTCCTTAATAAAAGCAAATCTCCAGAATTATCTCTCCTTCCTCCTCCCTCCTCTCTCCACACGGCGCATAACTTCTCAGTATCAACAACAAACAAAACAAAACAAATAACCACCTCCCTACCCATCGACACTCATCAAATATCTTCGGGAAATTCCTCATCAACAGCTATCACAACGGTGAAAGTTTCATCTCATTATTTCAATAAGTATTTGCAACAATACTAGAATAATCGCCAGTCATGGCAGGAAAGTAAGTTAATATTTAAAATTCCCCTTTTTGTCTTCATCCTCTATTATCAAGGTTATCTCTCACCTCCAATTCGATTGACCTCAATCAATTCTGCGAATAATACTAACTTTTATCCCTTTAGCCCATTGGGCTCTGCCTTTAAATCTTTCTGGCATACTATGACCAGTTATGATCGTCGTATGTTGACACCAAAACTCCCCGGGAAACTTTAATCTCTCTTCTAACCAAACCATTCAAATAAACAGACTCGTCGTATGATTCTCCATATAGAACTGGCGGACATGTTCCTCTCGCACAAAGTCGACATGAACCTTTAACATCAGTTGCAACAACAGCTTCGGAATCACGCGCAGATTTGAACTCCCCCTATTTCGAAGATTCTGGTCGACAATCTACATCTGCACTCAATGGTAATGCTTATCCAAGTTCACCATTTGCTCCTCCTGCAAGTCCAGGTCCACAATCTCCATATTCACCAGGAATGAGATCATCTACGCTTCAGCGACAATCTACGCAAGAAAATTTTGAGAATGTTACACCGGGAGAAATTCAATTGCAAGCTTTCCAAGAGGGTCTCCCACCTCCACCACCTGTCGGACACTCTTGGAAGAGAATTGATAGATGGGCCGAGGATAACTATGAAGAATTATTCGATCAACTCTGCGAGGGATGCACAAACAATGATTTGAATGAACTAGAGCATCAATTGGACTGTTCCCTTCCAATGGAAGTTCGAGAGTCGATGCAACTTCACGATGGACAAGAACGTGGTGGTTTACCTACAGGAATTATCTTCGGCTCCATGTTGCTTGATTGTGAGGAAATTGTACAAGAGTGGGAAAACTGGAAAAAGGTCAACCAGGAATATCTTACAGAATCGACGTCTTCTTATAGACCTTCAATTCCACCCAAGGCATTAGGTGGTAGCTCATCTTCGTCATCGAAGCAACCTGCAAATGCACAAAATCCCTACTGGAGACAAGATTTATTGGCCCGCCAGGATTCTCAACCTCCTAATGCCATTCAAAAGGTTTACGCTCATCCCGCTTGGATTCCACTCGTTCGAGATTGGGGTGGAAACAACTTGGCAGTTGATTTGGCACCAGGACCAGCTGGTAAATGGGGTCAAGTCATTCTATTTGGTCGGGACTACGATTGCAAATATGTCGTCGCACGATCGTGGTCTGCTTTCTTAGCCACTTTCGCAGATGATCTCAGCAGTGGTAAATGGTTTGTGGATGAAGAAACCAATGAGCTGAAATTGAAGGAGTTTAAGTCAGGAAAGGTTGAACCTGGTTACTTTGATATTTTGAGATGGAGAATGGATCAGAAGTATGGTCGCAAGAATGTGCGAAGAAGATCGGCGCCACCTGTCAATGGTAATGGAGGATCTCCCTCTGGATCTCCCTACGCCAGCCCAGCTGCCGAAATCGGTGAGCCACGCGGACGTTCTATGCAACGTTTCTCAGGAGCTTCACCAATGCCAAGTCCAAATCGTCCTGGTTATGGAAAATCTAGTCCTCTAGCTCAAGTTGCTGAAGAAGGTTCCGGATCAGGAACAAAGGTCAGCACCATGGATATTCCCGCTACGAAACTTGTCGATGTTCAAACCCCAAGACCAAGTGAAGAAAACAAATCTTCGGACCGACCATTTATAGAATCCGAATCACCTAACGAGAACAAAGAAAATGAAAAGGCTGGTGAAAAGATTACGGGATTGGGATTGGTATCAGGAACTTCTGAGAAGGAAACCCCTGCTGATGATGAATCTGCGATGAAGACAATTGAAATCTAATGCCAATGCCAACATACTATTGAGTTTGTGAGTTGCATTTCGGGGATTCTTTCGCATTGCATGAGGCGTTTGGGCGCGCGTTGGTATGAAGATTCAGAGATTCATAATAAGAAATTTGAGATATTCTTTTTTTTTTTTTTTTTTTTTTTTTTCAATCTTGTCTTAATGGCATGATATGTATGCTGCGTGGAAATATAATGTTCCGTGAGCTAGTTTCTTCCGTTATGAATTTACAATTTGAGGAAGGGTTTGAGGGAGAAAGAGAAAGGGAAAAGGGGTAGTTAGAAAGTGTATTTGTGTCTGTGTGTGGAGCGGAAAGTCATATGCGATAGCGATGGGTGGTGGAGGGTAGAATCTTGGGGGATGTAGGTAGATGGGTAAGAGTGGGTAGGAGATGGATGTGTGTGTGAATGAAGTAGGGATGAATTACAATTACTTACTTACTTGATTGCTTCCATGTTACTGAATGTTTGAATTGTTTTTGATTGTTCTTGATTTTTGTTTTCGGCAAAAGAATAAGTTTGTGTTTGGTGTGTGTGTGTGTGTGTGTGTGTGTGTGTGTGTGTGTGTGTATGGTATGGGTTTGATATATCAATATAGATCTCGGGAATTCGCTTAAAAGGCTTGATGTGATGATGATGATGATAGGAATGGTATAGAAAGGACAGGAGGAAGAAGGGGGGGAAGAGGGAAGAGAGCGAAGAGAGGGAAGAGAGAGTGTGTATGTATGTATGTATGTATGTGAGGAGGGGCGGGAAGGGAAAGTAAAAGATGATTAGGTGGATGATCAATCAGGTGGATAAATGGATGATTCAATGAATGAATGATTGATTAGATGATTGATGATTAGAGATTAGAGATTAGAGATGTGTGTAATAAATAGATCAGTTGATGATTTTTCTCATTTATGGTATGGATGATGGGTGATGGGTGATGGGTGATGGATTGTTCTTCTTTTGGGGGAGGTGGTAGATAGGTAGGTTGGTTGGAGATGGGTGGGATGAGGTGAGGTGAGGTGAGGTGAGGTGAGGTGGTAGATAGGTAGGTAGGTGGTCGGTAGAATATAGGTTGGGTTTATATAGGGTTTTCAATTGATTGGATGGATGAGGTGGCTGGGTGGGAATTGTTGGGTGGGTGGTGAGTTGGTAAATGATGAGTAGGTGGGAGAGGGAGAGGGTGAGGGAATATGGGGATAAGGGGGGCGAATCACCGAAAAGCAGAACCCTCCACACAGAGAGAGAATGGCAAAGATAAACGAGACGGAAAAAAACGTCGGACTCGAAACTTGCAATTCGAAACTTGAAACTTGTAAGAGCTTGAAACTTGAATTTTAAAATTCGACACCCGAAACTCGAAACTTACAGTTTGTAGATCAGTAATCTGAATTTGCGAGATAAGAGGAAAGGAGAAATGGGAAGGGAAGGAAGGAAGATATGGTTGTGATTCGATTATAGTTATCAATACAGTACGTACGCGTTTGGAACTTTGGATTCTGAGTTTGGAGGGGAATGATGGATGGATGGATGGATGGATGGATGGATGGATGGATGGATGGCATTGGAGTAGGGTTGATGTTGGGGTTGGGGGGGGGGGGGGGTATAGGAGTATAGGAGTATAGGAGTATAGGAGTATAGGAGTATAGGAGTATAGGAGTATAGGAGTATAGGAGTATAGGAGTATAGGAGTATAGGAGTATAGGAGTATAGGAGTATAGGAGTAGAAGTATAGGTAGGTACTTATTCACGAGTGGTGATTGGTATGGGGTTTGAGGTTTGGATTTGGATTTGGCATTTGAGGGTTGAGGTTTGAAATAGGGAGGTAAGTAACGGGACAATACTGTGGAAGAAGCAAGATAGTAGTGTGGAGAAATGGGATGGAAGTATTTGGATATTTGGTGTGATGTGAGAGACTCGAGGGGGGATTACAGAGATGTGTAAAGATGAATGAACAGGAGTTGAGTTTGATGGTGAATGAAGTTGTTGGTTGTTTGATATTTATTCCATGATGTGATATTCTGCGACATGAGATGAATTACAGAGATGTGAAATAGAAAATAGAAAATAGAAAATAAAAACGAATCAACGACTTCGGAGTCGTAGCAATCACTTTACTCCACTCTTCTCCCCCCATTTCAATATCTGCAAGACCGCGATTATCAGTACGTACGTACGCGCAGCGGAGAAATGTGTATATCATGAGATCTGAATATTATGGGTTTTCTTTTGATGGCCTTGGATTTAATACGTTTGAAGTTCGAAGTTCGTGGGTAGAGTGAGTTACTATGGAAGTTATTTACTTAGGGTAGTATAGGTAAGGCGCTTTTTGCGGATGACTGACTGGCTCTCGAACGAGGTGATGAAGGCCCGGGCGAGATCTAGAGGTAGGAGATGGGAACTATGGATTAGGTCTAGGAAGTAGAGGGCATGAAACCATGGATTAGGTCTAGGAAGTTATTCTTTATGAAGAAAGAGCATTGATTAGATGGTGGTGTTCATTAGAAGCGAGCGGGTGAAAAGATTCACTAAAACTAGGCTCATAAATTCAAAGCAGGGAACGATATCTAAAGTGGTTTATTTTTGGAAATTTGGGTTTAATTCTGTGACATCTGATATATCTATGTGATTTAATAACATATGCTCAAGTTTGCACTGAAAGCTCTATGCGAAAACTGAAGAAAACTCTCTGCCAAAATGATTGTGGGTAGCTCCAGAGTGTCATAAAGATCTCATGTGAGCCATTGTCTTAATGTAGTGCGTACAAGAAAGTATTTTGGCGGCATCTTTACGAGGAGCGTGAAGGGAAGTCCATGCTTGTTTGTTGTTTCGTGAAGAATACTTCACTTGCAGCAGTACGGAAGACTGGTCCATAGTTTTCGTGGAGTACTGCGATTCGAGTTACATGCCGTTCTCGATATGAAGCTCATAGGAAAGGGAATTGAGATAGACTCGGAGGGTTGGTCCTGGAAGGGGTCCAAATGGTGGATGGAGCCTTATTCTATAGGATGCCCAGATGTAAACGCTTTGTAGTTCTGAAGAATAATGAACATTGGTATCTAGGAAGAACGGCATCATAGACCAATAAGGAAATGCGAACGCATCGCATGTTCGCGTGTAAATTGAAATCGACTAGCCTCACAGAAAGCATATGATTTGTCTGTGGGATGTAAGGAGCTGTTTCCGCAGAGCTTATCTCGCGTCACTACTACAGGATAAGTGATCGAAGTATAGTTGAAGTAATCCTCGACGAAGAACAGTAGCTACCTGAGGAAAGAAGGCGAGTTCCGTTTTTGCTTGCCTAGTTCCATGAGCGCATGGCAGTCCGAAGCTACGGTAGTAATAAACCACCAGAAACAATGTGCTTGTGAACAGTTTATTGATCTTATTCAGTAACTCGTGAGATTGAATAGCTGATTGCGTACACATCTCGAGTGGACTCTGAGGAGGGCTTTCTTAGATTCGGTAACTCCATAAGCTTGACTTGATGCTGTATATGTATGATCAATGAGTTCTGAGCACTTGTCTGATGGGTATCAAATTGTAACTTTACATATAGATGCCCAGGATAACCATAGGACAAGGGGTATTCTCATCATTGTAGACTCCCGTATTAGACTCGAGAATCTCTTCAGGACTGGCTCGAGGAAATGTGTTGAGATGATTTCGTGCATATGTGTTTATAAGGAAACTTCATAAATACTCAAGGATGTCAAGAAAGTTACTCGTGTAGGTAGTAATAGATGACTGATCTATCAACCAGCTGTTATGGTGTGAAGGGAAACGTATGACTAAGCAAGCAATCATTCTCCCACCGCCAAAATTCTGCCTTTGCCCTGCCAAAAAAAAGTCTCAATTGGAAGCATCTCGAAGTTAGTAGACATAAATAGACAAATTTAATAGTCATCTCATACAAAAGAGAAGAAAACATTTTAGATACGTTTTTTACTCAAAATTACAATCTTCTCTTGATCTCATCTACACTTTTTGGAGAAATAAATATTTTCTTGTTCAATATACTATAATCCTTTTCGGCGCAAAGCAATTTTACCTGCCGGTTCTCGACCTTTCGATCATACGGATTTACAAAACTTTCAATTCTAGAACAGATATAGAAATCTGCCATCATGGCCATGCCACCAGCAATGAACGAACTCCTCAAATGGAGTGTAGAGAACTCTACTGCCACCGCCGCCGATCCTAATGTACCCCCTCCACAAACCAGAGCGCTCCCAGCGGATGCCATGAATGTGCTATTTGGTGGTCCCAGTGACGCCGACCTCATGAAGGCTTCCATATGGGCCGTTCAATCTACCGACCCCGAAGTTACTCTTGAAGATAAAATCATTGCATTCGACAACTTCGAACAACTTATTGAGAACCTCGATAATGCCAACAACATCGAGGTACTCGAGTTATGGAAACCTTTATTGGAGTTTTTGGGACATGAGGAAAAGGAGATCAGGAAGATGGCTGCTTGGTGCGTGGGAACCGCAGTGCAAAATAATGAGAAGAGTCAGAAGTCTATGTTAAAGCAAGGAGGTGTGCCACTTTTGGTCAAGATGTGTGTCGATGAGAAGGAGGAGAAGGATGTTAGGAGAAAGGCAGTTTATGCTTTGAGTAGTGCGATCAGAAATTTCCAGGAGGGAATGGATGCTGCGACTGAGGAGTTGGGCAAACTAGGAAGAAGTAGTGAGAAGATTGATGCGGCAGATATGGATGCCTGTGATGTCTTGATCGGGGGATTGAGGGAAGAAGCTGCAAATGCAGCATGAGGATGAGATATCAATGAGGTTAAAACGATTGAGGGATACGAGTTATAGCGACAGCTACTACGTCACATGAATGAACTGGGATGGAGTTTTGGAGTTTGGTAGATTAGACACTTGGGAATGACACAGGGACATTGATATCCTGCCAATCTTGTTAAGGGGGAGGGAAGTTTCACCAGGACTTTCTGAACAAGATTGCCACCTCACTGAGGACTCATTATAGAGAATGCATGAAAATTACATCTACAATTAAACATATAAAGCTTTATTTGAAATACGTCTCAAAGCTTAAACAACACACGTTGAATCCCCAATATAAAACGAATTCATGCATAAATGCAAGTTGTTGATACAGCACGTACAGGTAATCATCTGAAGATTTACCCCACCAAGCCCCTCAATTATTGCATGATTCTTCCATCTCGCTCACCGTAATGAACAAGTGTTTCCAACCGTCAAATGGCTTTTGTCTTTGACTCTCGGACCAGCAATGCAATTTCTTGGTTCGACACCAATGGGAAGTTGCCTCTCGCCGTTTTTATTTCAGGGGGCGGATGCTGTCTTGCTTCGGACTTTCGTATATCTAGGGAGGGAATGGAAAGCGATTACGAAGGATCGAATTTAGGTAGCTGGATAGTGATGAATAGGTAGGTAGATATTTGGGTAGGTATGAGAAGTAGACGTTGCTGGTTCTATAAGTAAATAGAGCAGATATACGTATGTCAAGACAACGTTACGGGAGATATCTTGAGATGCCTGCTTGGCAATCGAATACAAGACTCGTTCACTGATGGCATGGGAAGAAATGTGACCTTGTCAACCAATTATGGAAGAGATGTTGTATCTGACGGGAAATCTAACGCGCGTCTGATGGTGGTACACGAGACTTGAGACTTGAGACTTGAGTACAGAGGTAGTTGTCATCGTAGACCTGGGTCATCTCATGTAATATTGTAGCCTCATCATTTCCAAGAACGGGTATCAGAAGTTATATGTTCGGAGGGTTGGTACGATATACATCCTGTTCTACCTACCTTGGTAGAGTCGGTGAGACCTTGAATGGCCCTGCTTGCATGGGGGTTGATCCGACTTGGTTGTAAAGGGAAAAGGGGGAAAGGGGGAAGATTAAGAGGCCACCCATTATGAGATACTTTGGCTGAATGTCGAACACGAATAGAGGAACGGATAACTTGGAAACCAAAGAAGTTGTCCCTATCGACACCGACTTCTTCCCATTCACAGCCACCTGGATTTTTCTCACACCTGTTACCTATCCTATCTGATGGCAACAAATCATTCGGAATAGTTACATGCTGCTTTTAATCGTGAATGTCCGTCGTATATTGTCGTGCCCCTCTGTGGTCAGCATTTGAAGCTATTTATATGAATGCCCAGGGAGATCCATTGATTGATTCCCATCTCTTTCCTTTCTCTCCTAATCATCAAATTCACTCCCCCAAGTCTCACACATACCTCCGTCCCCTCTTTCTCCTTTCTGCCTATCAAATCCTTCTTCAGCATTCTATTTTAAAGCGGCGAATACCGAATAAGATCGCTTCGCCTCCTGCAGTTGCGGCCCACATTCAAACTTCGTGACATCGTCCTTTCCCATTTACTACGACCACGATCACCAATTCTTTTGACAAAACAACAACACACCTTCTTCTCTTTCAACCATCTTCTATTTCATCAACCACGAATTAACAACTTCGTGAATCTTACTTTAATACAAAACTCCATCATTCTCGAGATCTTAAATTATCACGAGAAGTAACTCACCGCCATATTCCACAACTCTTTCATTTGACTTAACGTCTTAATTTATCAACCATGGAAGGTAAGCTTCAATCCGACATGTGTATCGCATGCACATCCTTTGCGCAGCTATCTAGATCATCATGAGCATCTACTAATATCATCTCTCAATCAACAGAAGAAGTCGCAGCCCTCGTCATTGACAATGGGTAAGCTCCCATCATTCAACAAAATGGTCGTGAGCCTCGAAAGAACGAGGGGTAGCTCTCGGAAGGAATCATTAACCAACCGAGAAACCCCATATCTTCTACAAAGGCGAAGACTTTATAGATAAGAAGAACGAGACTGATGGGTTCTGTAGTTCTGGAATGTGTAAGGCCGGTTTCGCCGGTGACGATGCTCCAAGAGCTGTTTTCCGTAAGTAGATCATCCTTGCAGGCAACTGTTACACCCCACCACCTTGATTTCTATCAAAATCAATCACCGGCAATCATCTTGATGATAATGAAACGTCTCTAACGTGCAATATAGCTTCCATTGTCGGTCGTCCCCGTCATCATGGGTAAGAATTCCATTTCCACGACACCCCGCCATTTTCCCCCACAACTCGTGTCACTCGAACAGGAACTGATAAGGGACATTCTAGTATTATGATTGGTATGGGTCAAAAGGACTCATATGTTGGAGATGAAGCGCAATCCAAGCGTGGTATTCTCACCCTTAGATACCCAATTGAGCACGGTGTTGTCACCAACTGGGATGATATGGAGAAGATCTGGCATCACACTTTCTACAACGAACTTCGTGTAGCACCAGAGGAGCACCCAGTTTTGCTCACTGAGGCCCCAATCAACCCAAAGTCCAACAGAGAAAAGATGACACAAATTGTCTTTGAGACCTTCAACGCCCCTGCATTCTACGTCTCTATTCAAGCCGTCCTCTCCCTTTACGCTTCCGGTCGTACCACTGGTATCGTTCTCGATTCCGGTGATGGAGTTACTCACGTTGTTCCAATTTACGAAGGTTTCTCTCTTCCTCACGCCATTGCTCGTGTTGATATGGCTGGTCGTGATTTGACTGATTACCTCATGAAGATCTTGGCTGAGCGTGGTTACACTTTCTCCACCACTGCCGAGCGTGAAATTGTCCGTGATATCAAGGAGAAGCTCTGTTATGTTGCTCTTGACTTCGAGCAAGAAATCCAAACCGCCAGTCAATCCTCCAGCTTGGAGAAGTCATACGAACTTCCTGATGGACAAGTTATTACCATTGGTAACGAGCGTTTCCGTGCTCCAGAAGCTTTGTTCCAACCATCTGTCTTGGGTCTTGAGAGCGGTGGTATCCACGTTACTACCTTCAACTCCATCATGAAGTGTGATGTTGACGTTCGTAAGGATTTGTATGGTAACATTGTTATGGTAAGATTTTCCATCTGCGAAATTTACAGGACGTTAAGCTAACATTTTATCACAGTCTGGTGGAACTACTATGTACCCAGGTATCTCCGATCGTATGCAAAAGGAAATCACTGCTCTTGCACCATCATCGATGAAGGTCAAGATCATTGCACCACCCGAGAGAAAATACTCCGTCTGGATCGGTGGTTCTATTTTGGCATCTTTGTCCACTTTCCAACAGATGTGGATCTCAAAGCAAGAGTACGACGAGTCCGGACCTTCCATTGTCCACCGCAAGTGTTTCTAAGGTATGCAATTATTCCTGGTTCCCATGATAACGGACCTACGCTAATCATCAATATTACAGCGTATCACGGTCGATTTGTGTTTACATCACGAACTTCACGAATTTGATCCAAAAGAAGATTCGAACAAAACAACAAATCCCAGTGTTTTGTTTCGCCGCGAAGTGTTGTTCCGAAAAGTTCTGGTAGCGATTGAGCGACTGGGTGGACTCTTTCGAAGTAACGGATGGGCTTTGATCTAGCTGACTGCTTGCTTGGAGGAGGAATTCGAAATGTCGTATCAATCATACAAAACTTTTTTTCTTACTTTTTAGTGGTGCCAACTTCTTCATGTGTTTTTGAGCTGCACCATTTTTTTTTGTTCTTCATTCATAGCGCGAGAAAGTTTCTTCTCTAGAGAATCAAATTAAAAGGTAGTACACTGATTTATAATTTAGTTCACTCAGGCTTGAAGGGACTGTGACTTTATGCGTGTGATGTGATATTGTGTGTATCTTTGAATATGCCGGATAGATGTTACAATAAAATATGCTTATAATTGTGATAATTTCAAATGTTTATTTCGTCCCTTATATCAAATACTTGCCTAGCTCTGCATCGCCCAAGATCCCTTAGCTGCCTGCACCTTGCAGCGCGAGTGCTACTTCGCTAATGCATTATCTTTCCCATCATCCATGTCCAAACGGCACGACTTCACTTCCATGCTTTGTACAGTTATGACTGTCATTCTCGGAGCACCTTGTGTGTTCTATAACTTACATTATTCGTAACCAACCTCTCGCTCTCCAATCTTAAAGCCATCTGTTGTCTTCTTGTAATGGCCATGGGATCTGGTACGAGTTTAGGCTTGGGCAGGAGCTTCGACCATGGCATATTCGTCTCGCAATCCTCTTCATATTCTGCTAGGATGGTCCTATCTGCGTACTGGTTAATATATGCGTAGTAATGGTCAATCGGTGACAATGGGGAGCATGGCGGTTCTAGAGAAGATGGGGATTGTGGAGGGGGTGTTGAGCGAGGTCTTGGCCGCGCAGAGCTAAGTTGAAAGGTGAGGTAGAGTATTGTGGATGGGGAGGTGAGAGAGTACATCCACATATATCCATCAAGGGACGGAATAATGGCGGCTCTGGGAGGTAAGACACGGAAAGATTTTGAGGATGGTCTGGAATTCAATAATGCTGGATCGATAGAGATTTCGAGGGCGAGGGTGGAAATTTGGGAGATGAGCCAGTAATAAAAAGGCTCGGTACGTAGAAGATCTTCAGACATTCGATTGCTGATTGGGAGAAAGAGTGTATCGAGCCCATGATGAATATAGAAAGGTTTGTTGCGGAACGTTTGGACAATATATTCGTCGAGGCAGATGAGACGACTTTCTTGGGTCGTGAAAAAAAGGGCTGGAGGTGGTCTGCGACGGGGATATTGCGCTTTTTGTTCATCTAAAGGGAGAGTATGTTAGTGGACTGTAAGTGTGCATCTTTGACAAATAAAACTAGTGAGCACACCATTGGGGAAATCTAGGGAGGGTTCTAAGACGCGGGGCAGGATGGATAGATGCCATATCTTGTAGCGTAGTTCTGTGGGAATACTGGGGAATAGATGGAATTGGGTGAGTGTAGGTGAGGATGGGTCATCATGATCTTCTTTTTGAATATCACTGCTTGAATACAATCGTGGGAGTAATTTGTGCATTTTTGAGGCTTATTATACTGTGTTGTTATTCTAAGGAGGCGTGGCGTGATTATTGTCGTCGTATAGAACCTGGAGAATATATATCAAAATCAACTTGATGTTCACACTCGCGTATTTGCTAATGCCACGCGGTGTCTTCAAGCAGCGGCCGAGCTTCAGCGTAATCCGTGTCTCGAAACCCACTGAATCTCCAAGCTTCCATAGTTTATTACACATCTGCGAATGGTATCAAACAAATCGGAAAAGTAATGCGATTTCAATAATATAGGACATGTCAGGAAGAGGATATGGTGGTCTCGGGGGGGACCCTTACATGAACGGCAATTCTACTGGATATGCGAATGGGAATGGATATGGAAATGGCAGCTGGAATGGGAATGCAAATACAAGTGCAAGTGCCTATCCGGGACAAATAACTGAAGATGGAGACTATGACCCCTATGGCTCTGGCACTGATCGGTATGCCACTCCGCCCCCTATACCAGAAGGACTTCGAACACCATCACCTTCTATGCCTCGAACGCCCCGATCGAGAGGTCTTTCACGACCGAGAGAACCAGCTGGCAGACCAAAATTAGAGGAAACCAATGCGGAGAAACAGATTGGGGAAGTGCTAGAACACATCAAGACGGAATGGCCAGCGTTGTGTCAGAATGAATGTGTGCCAGTACAATTGGCATTGCAGCTTCTAGACACGAGTTCAGTTGGCAAGGCTCATGAATATGCGCAGTTTCAACAATCGATGCAATATTTACAAGACTCTCTGAAGAACATCGTACATGAACATCATCAGGGATTCAATAGTTCTATTGGTACTTTTCATAAGATTCAAACAAGTATTCAGACATCGCAGAAGAGGGTACGAACATTGAAGGATTCGCTCGCACAATCGAAAGCTAATCTCTCCACTACGGATCCCGAATTGAGAAAATTGGGCGCGGCTTCGACAACTTATGATGAATTGTTACATACACTCTCGGAGGTCGAGGAGTTACGGCTGGTTCCGGATCAATTAGAAGCGCGGATTTCAGAGAAGAGATTCTTGACTGCGGTAGATGTTCTGCAGGATGCGTTAAGGAGAATTCGATCGCCTGAGTTGGATGATATTGGAGCTTTGAGTGAACTGAGGACTTATCTCGCGAATCAGGAAACCGCCTTGACGGATATATTGATTGAAGAGCTTCATGATCATTTGTATCTGAAGTCGCCTTACTGTCAGGAGAGATGGCAGTGGCTGGCCAAGACTCAAGGTGGTGTTGCGAAGGAAAAGTTCGAGAGTTCAATTACAGTGAGACCATTTTTTGAGGTTCTTGATACGATGGATTTGGCAGAGCCGATGGTAGAAGATGCGTCGAGAAACCCAGAAGCGGATACGTTCTACTATGTGGAATTATTGACAGAGGCATTGAATAAGCTGGGTCGTTTGGATATTGCCGTGAATACTATCAAACAGAGACTTCCTGTCGAGTTATTTGGTATCGTCAATGAGACTAATAGCGAAGTCGATCAAAAACATCCAAGCTCTTTACGTGGTGGGCTCGCATCTACTCAGGGGAACCAAACATTCTCTAGTCGAGAGAACACAATTCGTACCGATGTTATCTATGATCTATTATGGACATTGTACGCGAAATTCGAGGCTATTGCTGAGGGCCATCGTGTATTTCATGATGTGGTAAAGGCTATCACAAAAAGAGAAGGCATGAGGAATTCAGTCATACTTCTTGGTGGTTTCCGGGAATTGTGGAATCTATATCAGAACGAAATTCGCTCCTTGCTACATAACTATGTCACTACAGATGCAGATGTCTATCAATTCGATTCTCCCAGACCTGGTGCATCGAAATCGTCTAAGTTAGAGAAGCTTTTCAGGTTTTCGGATGCGGATGCTAAGTCTGTCTCTATGACGACTGAATATGACGATCTAGAGAACATCATCAGAGCTGCTGTACCTGGTCTCATGTCGAGCTCGAGGAAATCAGGTGCCGATAGTAAGAAAGCGAAATCTTTCTTGGAGAATTCCGTTGGCAGAAATGGAACAAAACGTTTGACTGGTTCCGCTTTCGATGCTAAAACGGGTGGTATGGGAACTCACAAGTCTTTAGTAGAGCCGAGTGTTTTTAACATGAGCCTATTGCTGCCTCCCACTTTGAGCTTCTTACAAAGATTAAAGGCCATTGTTCCACCCGGCTCGGATTTGGTTACAAGTACTTTGACGTCGTTCTTGGATAACTTTCTTGTCAATGTCTTTTTACCTCAACTTGATGAAACCCTAGGCAAGCTTAGTGATTCGGTATTTGAGGAGACAGATGCATTCCAACAAGATGCTCAATGGGCAAGAGTTGCTAGGCGACCTGTTTTCAAAGGCACAGCTGCTTTCTTTACATTAATCACAGCTTTCTGCAGGATGTTGGACACAATTCCACATGATCAAGCATTGAGTCAACTTATCATAACGCAAATGATGAGATATTATGATAGATGCTACGATTGGTTTAAATCGCTCGTATCTCGGGTTCGAGATTCTGAAGGTTCGACGCTGAAGCTCTCTGCGCTGCTTGCCAGTGAACCTGGTGATATCCACGAGACCATGCAGAAAATATGGACAAGTGAAGAAGTCGATTATCAGTTACTAGACAAGGAGACTGGGCTTTTGATTCTACAGACAAATGAGAATCCTCTGGAGGCGGATGATCTTATTTCAGACCGCGAAACTACCTCGTCTCTTTGCGTTTTATACACTAGTATGAAATGGTTAGCTATCAAAATCGATCAGCTAAGACATATCACGAGGAATGATGCAGATTCATCTCGTACACCATCAATGCAGAAACCACCGCATAGACGTTGGACTTTACTAAATGATCCCTCGAGAGCACAAGATGAACAGGTCGTGGTTTATCTTCCGATGACGCAAGAAACTGTTGTGTAAGTCTTTTTCCCTTTCGTGCTTTGATTCATGGCTAATGTGATATAGCGCGTTCGATTCAATCGTCTCCTCATTCCAAGAACTAGCCGCTACTGTCCTCCTAACACTACACATGGAAACACGAATTCAAATCCTCCACTCCCTAGCACGCGTTCTCTCGCCCTCCTCGGGATCAAATACTTACCCATATATTCTTTCTCAACCCGTCTCAGACCCTGACCCAACTATCCTTTCTCTCAACGCAGGTTTAGTGGCGTATGATGAAACGATAGTGAAGTTCTTAAGAGAGAAAGAAATAAACTTTGTAAGAAAGGGACTGGAACTGTTAATTGATACATTCATGGTTGATAACGCGCCGAAAATTCAAAGAATCAATAAAGAAGGAGGGAAGAGGATGAGATTAAACGTACTAGTGCTGCAGCAAAATCTGAAGGGCGTAGAAGATGGCGTGGGCTTGATTAGGAGTGGAAGATATTGGGGATTGTTTGAAGAGGGGCCTGATGGGATCGTGGGTTGGGCGAAGGAGAAGGGTGGTGCAAATGCTGGGAATGCGAATGGAGATGGGGAGGGTGAGGATCAGGAGATCAAGTTTACGTATGATGAGTTGAAGGGGTTGGTTGAGTTGTGCTACAGTGAACAGCTGGGAAGTAACGAGAGAGGAATCACGACAGTGGCTAAAAGGGGAATGGGAGAGTGTATGTTGCAGTTGAGTGAGCATATGTGGCAGAGCTAAGTGGGGCTGGAAATGAAGGAAGAGAGTAGAGGATGGAGAAGAAAGGATTCGAAGGTGGAATAAATTAAGCTTACATCAAACTCCTTGGGATAGGGTAATGAATAAATGGGTGGGCGGATGGATGGACTGATATGCATTTGGCGCGGAGTTCTTGGAGTGATGGGTGGATTTGACCAGATGAAAGGCGATTGTTTGGCAGTGGAGGAAATATATGGTACGTTCTTGTGACTTTGGTGTAGATGATCGTTGGGTGATGGTTTATAGTTGATGGTTGGTAATTAGGGAAACTATGGAATTTAAATCTAGATGTCTGATATGAGGTTTTTTTCGAGTGCTCAGCAATCACGGTATCGAGATGTGCGGTTCCTTTCTTTGGAATAGAAGAGGACTGTGGATCTATGATTGAGTGCTTGTGTCTGTGATGGTATACCATCTTCGAGGATTCCGTATCAGTTTATGCTATAGCACGAAAGGTATTGAAATTCGAGAAGACACAGTCACTTGAGTTCTCGATCATTGAAAGAAAAGCCTTCCTTCTGGTGCACCCTATCGATTCCCCCTGAGATGAGATGCGGAGGATTGCTGCAAAGTAATTACAGTACTGTCTACACTGAAGATCCCAACTCAACGACTGGTATGATGTACTAGGATCTATGTGCTGTGGAGTAGTATGTTGGTCAGATAGTATATAGAGGGAATTTTACATGACTCCAGTTCAAAATTGTATAATAATTATAAGTTAATTTACTCGTGGATCATATCGTAGAGTCGAAGAGGATATCTATCACGTGATGCATGGTTATGGTTATTTTCCCCGATGGTGGGTGCAGGTTTTTGATCTGTGTCAATTTGATGCATACTCATACTTGCTAGGTATTTGGTCTGATTTATTGATATCTATCTATCAATTTATTTGAAGATATCTTTGAGAGAATTATCAAGATCACGAATCATTCATTCATGAAAGTACAACTCGGATACTAAAATTCACGGTACTGATTACTTACTTTACTTTCAAGGTTACCCTTATCCGTACCCCGCCCCCACCACCTCCCATTCAAAAAAAGTTCTCACGCTTTCCCGCTGAGCATCACGATCACGAGTTTTGCTCCCTTTGTATTCATTCGTAGCTTTCCGCTTGCGCGCTTCTGGATTCCTACGCTGGGAATTGGGGTATACTTGCATTTTGTTATACCTCATCTATTATTGAAGCAGACACCGAGACATACATATATCTGCATCTCAAGCGCAGTAATGGCGCCCTCGCCTCTCCAACAAAGAAGAACGCATAATACCTTGCTTTTTCAGAAATTGCTGAATTTGAGAGATGGCGCTAGTCCGCTTACTTTGGTGCTGGATTCGTTGGAGCAGAGTGGGAGGTTGGTTGTGAGGGAGTTTTGGAGGAGAGCTTTGGTGAGTTTTCTTTCTTTTGGGGTTGGGGTTTGGCTGGAAGGGGAGGGGAGGGGCGAGGAAGAGCCTGGACTTGGGCCTGAGGGACTGTCTAAGGATGGTTGGATGGTAATTGACGTGGGAGATGGGAAAATCGCATGCTGGATGCTGTTCACGAGTAGTTCTCGTATTGTGTGGAAAATTTGTGCTGGATGGATGAATGATCACGTGGATGGATGAACCGTCATATTTCTTGATATTTTGTTTTTGGATTTTGTTTCCCTGCTTGTCTATAATTATACTGACTAGTAGTTACAGATTTCGAAATCGAAAGTCATCTTCATATCATTCTCCACTCTCCAGAAACGTCTACCCTTTACTCCAGAAGTCTTCGTCGCAGCTCATAGTAAACCACTTTCTCAACTTCGTCGAGAAATCGTAGCCCATTTACCTTCGCCTACAAATCCTCCCTCGGCTTCTCAACAGAGTACGTTCTTCTTCTCTTCTGGAATGGATAATGTGTAAATGGATCAACTGACACAATCCAGAAATCCTCCTCATAATCGATAATCTCCATCCCCTCACAGCTCATCCAGAGCACCTCTCCCCTTTCCTCTCCTCCCTAATTATTCACCCTACAATCTCCCTCCTCTGTACGCACCACCTCGATATTCCTCTCCCTTCCTCAGCAAAAAACCCCTACATCCCCACCCCCCTTACAACTCTCCTGTTCCTCGCCACCGCCATCATCACCCCCCAAAACTTCACCCACGAATTAGCACGTAAACGAGCGCGCGACAAGTCAGCACGCGAACCTGAGTTTGGCATCGCAGAGGGAAAAGAAGGTGTACTCATGGGTTTTGGCAATAACGCCAGTGTCACCAGCGAAGCGAAAAACGGGGAAATCGTCCTGGTCCTCGAACTGCGACGGAAATCCGGGAGAGGAACTCGTGAAATTTTCATCTACACACCCCCTTTACATCATACCATCTCCCCCACGACGAAAGATCTAGGAAGCATTCAACTTCTCGATGAGCATCCCGCATTCGCGGTCCCGGATATTTCGGATGCGGCGATGGGGAAGGGTGAGGAGGAGGGCATAGAGGGCGATGTAACATTTTCGCTGGGATTGACCGAGAAACAGAAGAGGGATAGGGAGAATGTTGTACTACCGTATTTCGATGCGCAGAAAGAGGGAGGGATTGGGAGTGGTGGAAAAATTCTCTATGAGATGGGGGCGGAGGATAGAGAAGATTTTGATGATGAGGAGGATGAGATTTAGGGGGGAGGGGGGAGGGGGAAGGGGGAAGGGAAGCGGTCTTGGTATCCCGCTTACTTGGAGGGACATTTTGATGATGATGTCATGTCTGAAACGGATTTCTAAAATTAAGATTTCTCGGATAGCTAGAACGATAGATTGAGAGTTCGTATTCGCGAAGTGTTGGGATCCTGTCGAGATAGCTAATTCCTGATGGGGAACTGGTGACTCGAGGATTAATTGATTGGTTGATGAAACTCTAATATAGATAATCAAGCAAATCAAAACAAATCAAAACAAATCAAATCAAATCAAATCAAATCAAATCAAACTACCTGCAAAAATATCTTCTCTCATGATTATTCACAATCGTTTGTTTGTTGGGAGTTACATTATATTGATAGTCGCCTGACTATATGTATGTTTTGATGATGATGATGATAATGAGATCTTCTATTCGTTTGTGAGCAAAATCATTATATGTATATGTTTGTATGTTTGTATATATTGGAAATCTTTTTTTTTGAAATCTCGAGGTGTATGGGATAGGATAGGTATTGAGAGGTGGGTTTGTTTTGGGTTGTATGTATTGTATGTATTGTATGTATTGTAATAAATAAATTAATGGAATAATTACTATCAACCTTAGAGAAAACTATTAATCTTGGGGAAAACTGGGTAGCTATCTAGGTAGAGGGAGAGGGAGGTGAGAGCTGGGAGGTACAGGGTTGAAAGGAATTTATTTTCTTCGTATCTTGGTATCTGCTTCCAGCTGGTTGGGATGGATTAGATGGCTATTGTTATTTTTGGGAATGATGGTGTGGTGTGAAGATTGTGTGGAGATTATATGGAGATGGTGTGGGATGGAGATTGGAGATGGTGGGGGAGTGGGATTGGGAGAGGAGGGGGAGGGGGCTGAATGGGGTGGAAATATGTTGGAGATGGGGATATGTAGATACGGTTGTGGTTGGGGATGGGGATGGGGATGTGGAAGCGATTTGAATTCCATTACACAGGGCTCACGACTTCATCATGGGTTCGATAGTGATTTAGCTGATTTACTTTTGATGATCGATGGATGTGAAAGGAAAGTCAATGAGTGGAGAAAATGGGATGGGATGATTCAAAGATGCCAAATGGGAAAAGATATACGAAAAGAAGGACCGCGGGGTAGAGGGGGCGTGATGGATTTAGATATGGAAAAATGGTGATGTCAGGGCGGCGGCTGCGGCGGGATCTAGTATATGAGTGTGTGCTTACTTTTGCTTTTGCTTTCCGTTTGTTTCTAATTTTACTTTTGCTGTATTGTATTGTGTGTGTTGTGATTTATTATAGATGTATGGATGTGGAGTTTACATTATGTGGATATACATTTCCTTTTGTAGGGATGGATGGATGGATATTCGTTATGCGAATGATGTGGATGGTATATGGATATAGACATAGATATGGATTCGCACTGATCTTAATTATCCAATCTGATTAATATTGTATATGTATGTATGCATGTATATATGTATAACGTGGTTTATCGTCATGTGGGCCATATCATCATGTGGGCCATTTTCACCTCAATTATTATCTCTTTACTTTAATACGCGATTTATCAACAACCTATTATGGAAACGACTAATAAAGAAGCACGAATCATTCTAGCTATTGAAGCTATTCAAAAAGACAAAAAATTAAGCATTCGGAAAGCTGCTAAGCTGTATAATGTCCTGTGTATAACGATCCAGCACAGAATGGACGGTCTTACCCCTCGTATAGAATATCGATACAAAACCTATAAGATTACAGAATTGGAAGAGGAAGTGATTATTCAATATATAATTGATATGGACAATAGAGGGTTTCCGCCTAAACTCAAAGGTGTAAAAGATATGGCGAATTATATTCTCGAAACGCAAGGTGCAAAAAAGGTTGGAAAGCTTTAAATTCATTGATTCGTAAAGTGTTATATAGAATTAAAGACATGTTTTAATTGCATTTATAACTTTCAAAGAGTTCTCTACGAAGATCCTAAGTTTATTAGAAACTGGTTTCAAGTAGTTTCGAATATACAAGCAAAATATAGTATTCTTGATTGCGATTTCTATAACTTCGATGAGACTGGCTTTATGATGGGTATAATATGCTCTGGAATGGTTGTAACTAATGCTGAACGAAATGGCAAAAGCAAGAAAATACAATTGGGCAATAAAGAATGGGCTACAGCGATTATATGTGGTAATGGGGAGGGTGAAACTATACCCCCATTTCTAGTGGTTCAAGGACAGATTCATCTTTCCAATTGGTATACCGAAACCGATTTCCCTGTGGATTGGGTTATTAAACCTACTTCCAATGGATGGACAAACAATGAGACAGGTTTAGAATGGTTGAAATATTTCGATAAATATACTCTGAATCGCAGAAAGGGTAAATATCGAATACTGGTGCTGGATGGATACGAAAGCTATGAATCAATACCTTTTCAGTTATATTGCAAAGCAAATGATATAATATGTTTAAAGCTATCATCACATTCAAATCATTTAATTTAATCATTTGATGTTGGCTATTTTGATAATTTGAAATGTTTATATAGTACTCAAATTGATAGATTTATCAAGGTATATATCAACCATATTTCAAAGGTTGAATTTTTAATAACTTTCAAAGTTGCATATCAAAAATCAATCACAATTCAGAATATAAAAGCTGGGTTTCGAGGAACAGATTTAATACCATTTGATTCTGAAATTGTACTTTCGAAACTGGATATTCGAATTCGTACACCTACTCCCCCTTTTTTCAATCCAAATCTGTGAACCTCTCAAATCTTTTATAATCCAATTGAAGCTCTTTCACAATCAATTCTAGTAAAATCTCGAATAGCTTGTCATCAATCAAGCTCCCCTACACCTATATTCGAAACTGTACTAGCTTTAGCTAAAGGTACAGAGAGATTAGCACATGAGAATACACTTTTGAATGCAGAGATTCGTACACTTCGGAAAGCAAATGAGGCATTAAGCAAACATCGATGTGCTAAAAAGATTCAATTGCGTAATGGAGGAGTATTTACTGGATAAGAAGCTATAGATATATTGTCTCAGCAAAAGGTTGATATACAGATTCAACACGATGAGCATCAAAATAAGGGAAATTCTAATGGGGAAGTATCTTTTAATAGATACTGTAATAAATGTGGAAGATCAGGTTATAATTCAAAAACTTATCAAATCAATATAATAGATCCTAGATTATTAAATTCTTAATAGTTTCAATCAATTGATTTAATAGTTGTAGAATAATATGGATTTGAATACAATAATTGAGGTGAAAGTGGCCCACATGATGATATGGCCCACATGACGATAAACCACGTTATATGTATATATGTGATTTATATGTACATATATCATTCCCACACATCGCAGATTTCAACACAACTTATGTATTATATACAATTAAATCGTAAGATTACATCACACAGAAAATTACGAGATGGTTATGGAGTATGGGTTTATATCCATGGATAGGATAAACTGGATCCTATAGTCTGGATCGAGTTTGGAGTCTGGGAGGAAGGTTGGGTTTTAAGGAAGAGGAAATTCGGGGAAGTAGAGAGCGGAGGGGGGAGGGAAAGTCAAGGGGTGGGAAGTGGGAGGATAGGAGGGAGGAGGGAGGAGGGAGGAGGGAGGAGGAACGACGTATGAATATCGTACGCAAGAATGCGATCACACAAAGAAGCGAGAAAGCAAGAAAGCAAGAAAGCAAGAAAGAAAGAAAGAAAGCAAGCAAGCAAGAAAAAAAACCAGCCAGCGAGGAACAAACTCCCAAACCGAGGAACATACAACACAAACAACCACAGAGAGTACGTATCCAAATCCCCCGATACCCAAAAAAAACACGAGTAAATACTAGAGAGCATCTGCGCTCTGCGCCAACTTCCCCTTTTTCCCCAGATACCCACAAAGTACCTTTAAAAACGATTTACCAAATCTGATCTGATCATTCCGCCAGCCCATGCATGAGTAAGTACGTAGGCATGTAAATCATTCACGACGACTACCTATCTAGTAATTCCAAATATCCTAAACACTTCAAATATTTCAAAACATTCCAAATAGTGATATTCCTTATAAGATGGCACAAAAAAAACAAAAAAAACGAATACCCACCCCTCAAACCAGACCATACCAAAAATGAAGATTTCCAATTAAATTAAAATTCCAGAAACACGGAATCGGGTGGAGGAGGAGGCGGAGCGGAAAAACACAGAGAGAGCGAAAAAAAAATGAAGCTATTCGCTCTCCGACTCAGAAATCCCTATTGAAAAAAATTTCAGGGCTCTGAGACAAACAAAAAAAATGACCCTAATTGAAGATCTTGATCAAAGACCCTTCGATTCAGGGTCCTCCGATCTGTATCGCTGTCTCACAATGTAAGTGTGAGGATGCGAATCGACGCTATTATGGCTTGACAGCTGCTAGTGGGCGCGCTATATCTCATGAATCACCTCCTCCATTTACCGCTAGTTTGAGGACTGCAACAAAGGGACACACAAACAACACCGATACAATATTTACACACCAATAGTCCGAATTTCTCCACACGTTCCAGACGTCTCTAGTGCCCGTGTAACAAAAAACATTTTGTTCAATAATTTCTTTATATTATCGACGCGCCGGTACAACATCCACACAACAATCCAATAACAATCCAATAGTTCTCAGACAAAGGCGGACACGTGGCTATAAAAACGCCACATACAGGACCCCTTGTCGATCTCTCTTGCATTTCCCCGTCCGCTTAGATTCGCGACCAAAGTAAATCAAACACTCTAACGAAGTCCCCCCATAAGCTAAACCAATCAAGTCTAGTCTAGCCACTCTAGTCTCAAGTCAAACTAAGTCATCCTAATTTCTCTAATCATGGACAACATTATGACTCGGCCCGAGCGACTCAGCGAAGTCAACCGAGATAAAGGCCTGGGAGAAATTCTAACACCGGCAGAATACCTCAATCGCGGAACCAAAGTGATCCGCGCCATCAAGGACGCCATCCACGCCACCCCTCGTCAAGACACTCCGTATCCCGATTGGAACATCCGCTATTTCAATCCCGGCGGAGAGCATGCGCAAGACAGTGTCGAAAGACTCTGTTTCGGCGCCTATCGCAACATCCTCACCGACCCAAAGCATCCCATCGATTTCGAAGGCTTTCACTGGTCCGTGTTCAACTTCCATTCGAAAGAATACACGAACAGGGGGTTTGACGCAGAATGGCCCCAATTCAATTGTGTCTGCAATGTATGGGCTTCCGCGAAGGTGGGTACAGTCATAGTGCAAATGTCAGATACGAAGACTGATCTTGACATTCCCGGACTAGATACACCACGTCTCTACAATAGTGAGCTCATCTACCAAGCTTGGCGCGATGCGGTCACTGCGAATGCGACAGGGGAATATCCCAAAGCTGTGTCGAAACTTACAGATTTGAGGTACATCATTCGTGCTCCAATTGGTAACCAAGGAACCTTTGCTACCATGAGAGATGTCCTTCTCTCGCAAGGTGTCTCGAAAGTCCAACTTGACAGTGGGGTGACCGTGAAGCGAACTTTTGATGACCCATCAAGTGATGAGTTTAAAATGTTGATGGGAACCGTAAATGGAAGACCCATTGGTAGATTGTGCGCTGATCACGCGGAGAGCTTGAAAGGGAAACAGGTACAGAAGATACATGTTTGGAACGAATTCATAACATCTTTTGGCGCGTTGATCTTCGAACTTGGCGAGGAGAAAGCTTTGACCGAACTCGAGAGAGAACAGAGCACTCAAAGTAAAGCTAAGTCAGCCATCTCACAAGCTCCTTCACAAGAACCTCAAACCCCCCGCCTTCCCCCTGCGGCCCGGGCCAAAGTAACTAGGAAGATTAGCGAGAGAGTAAAGAATTTGATGAAGAAGTTTCAGGAGTGATTCTCGGTAACGAGATAAGGAAGCGCTGGCGCTAAGATCTCTCGAATGTCATCAGTAGGTTTGGAGTTTAGCTTGCTATTCTCCATTGATACACAACACACTCGAGCCTTTTCCCACTTTGGAGTTGGGCCTCTTCTTTATGAAAGCTTTTCCATGAAAACCAAAACAAGAATAAAAATCTGAAATACATAAAAATATAAAAACCAGAATAGAATTTGATGAATAGAATGGACTTGACTGCAAAGGTGATGAAAATCTCAGTATCAAAATCATAACATAGTCCCAATGCACTAGCAAAGTAAAAATAATGTGTCAACTACCTGATTGAAGACTATCCAGCCCCAGAGTAACAGACTGCTATTTCACACGTGCTCGTATAATCCATGTTAAACGGAGTCGACTCTCTACATTCACAAGATCTCTCGACCTCCACCACTCCACCACTCCACTCCCATCCTTCCACCGCCCCTCGGCCTCCCAAAACCCCAATATCTTACACTTAACCAGGAACTCAATTATCTGTAGTAAGATCATATATGATATGTCAGTACCCAATAGATGTACTGAGTAACATACATACTATATAGCTAAGATCTCTCACATCTCTCCATGAATTTCCATTACATCACTATCTTCTCCTTTCTCCCCATTTGCACTAGGATACGAAAATTGAAAATCAAGACAAGAAATTAACTCAACACAAAGGTTCCCCTCTCCATCCTCGAAGTTTCCCATCCAATTTTTTTCGAAAGAAATTCTACAAAAATCCATTCTTCACATTTGAACACATGCAAGAGATGACAACAGTAACAGCAGTACATAGACAAAGCAAAATATTCAGTTCCCAAGCGCGGGCAAATTGCGGCTTGAAAAGTGCAGTATTAGAAATGGGGTTTGCAGTAGAGGCGTAAATAAAAGAAAGTTTCTCTCACCTGAATCTTTCATGTCGGCGACGACGCTTGTATAAACGTCTACACCTGCATCTAATCATATCCTCAAGTCTTTTCGGATATTTCATTAAGAGGTTTACAAATCACGTGCATATGCAGGAACTAGAGCTGTCCCATGAAGTGGATTGAATCCCGCAAACCCAGTAAATTCCGAGATTTTCAAACCATGCCCTGTAACCGGGGCGAGACGGAGATGCCTTCTTAGGAGAGATGGAATCCCATCTAAGCGGTATGGATTGCAGATATCCCATACTTATTTTCGATATGTAAAGAACGCCCTGCAGTACAGGCTGAGCAACTATCGATTTCCGCCACGAAATATTCATCAAGCCCTTTCAGCTGGCATTGCTAAACAATGCAACATTCGTAATATCCGACGCCACCAAGAAGAAGTCAAGAAGCTAACGTACATGAAGATATGTAACTTCTGGGAGGGAAAATGCGATTGGCAGATATCACATCCTAATGGAGAACCTGTATGCAGTGGGAGAGTCATGAAAAGTAAAACACCGCTGAACCATAGAACGCTTGGACGTGTAAAACAATGCTATACGAACCTGAATTTCATGTTTCAAATGAACATTTCTCTATTTCCACCTCGAAATCATAAACATGAAATTTGAGAAACGGGATCTCCAAGGACATAATCATAGCGACCTCTCTGATCTCATATCCCCTGTTTCTTCTATCAGATGACTTCTTATTCACATGAGCTCCATGATACTGTCTGATTTATATTGAGATGGCCATTTTTCCAGTGACACATTTGGTTACACTCGCGGACGGTATTGAGCTAACATTCCTGTAGGAAGACTGATTAGCTTGACTAAAGGCGGATGTAAACATTCAGCAGCGAAGTAACAAGGATGGCGAGATTAGAGGAGTTCATGGTATACAACGTGGTGTGTTGGTCCATTGATATGTCTTACGGCAGTTGGCCTAGTTGATCTGCGAACCAGATCATGCAGGAGGGAGAGTTAATGTAAGTCCCTGCTCTTGATTTTTTGAGTCTAAGAGATGATTCTCATAGCCTAAAGATATCTCTAACCATGAAAGAAGTGCTATCTTAGTAAGTGAATGGAGATTAATGAGAAGGCTCACGGCTAGAAGCAGCGTCATGATGGGATATTGTGGAGTGAAGTACGTGGTGGAAAAGGAAAAATTGTCAAGGAAGAAGAGAGGGGCAACAGGCTACACCGGCAAACATGAAGTGGGGAATTTCGCCCCACTCTCCAAAGCACAGTGGATTGAAATGTAGTTATCCAGCAATCCGAAATATCGCTAAGCCTTCATCCGAGCTAAACGATGAAACTCGATAAATGACAGCGGTTGCGCGCCGCGCTTTGACAGCCACAATATATTAAAGTTTCGGCTCTTCCCCTTCTCATTTCTGGGGTTCAATCCAATTCTGAGGGCAAGGGGCAATTCTCGCCTTGTGTACATATGGAAACGTTTATGATATTCGGCCGGTGAACCAATTATACAAATGGATTCATCTTTTGTTTCCTGTTCAAGAAAGATGCAGTGCAAGTGATTTGTAGCCAAAGTGGACCCGTCTTACAGTAAATTTACTAAATCCTCAGATGCTGCATGAAAGTGGCACGACGAAGACTTTCTACCCTGTCTACTCTGGGTGATCGGACTTGAGGACTAACCATCATGGGAAGGATAGTTGATTATTAGCAATCAAGATTGAGTGTCTTCTTAAGTTTAATCACTTCAACGTTGGCATACGAGAGTTGGCTGAAACATATCGATATTAACAACAACGGTATATAGATGATATGATGAGATGCTTCATTTTACTTTTATGAAACGGGTGTTTAATGACAGGGAATCGGGAGATAGACCAACTCAAAATCGCCCCCCATCTCCAAGTCTCTCTGGTGGGAACAAATTCGTGGCGTGGTCTCAAACAGTCATATATGATCCTTGAGTCAAAGCCTCAAGCATGAGCAAGAGTAGTATGGCTGATACTGCCATAAACGTTTTATTTGCCGCGCCCTCAACGGATAGCGCGAGTAAGAAAAATCAAGGTCTCTTGGAATGCAAACCCTACTCAGCACTGAGCATTGATTTCAGCCGATTTGTCCTCTGCTAATCTTTTTGAAGACACTTGAAAATCTAAGCGGTAGCGAATCAAAATTGATGTGATGTCCGCAATACACACGAGATCAGTAATCTTCAGTATGACGCAATGGCAGTTGTGATCGATCGTGTTCTAGCCAGAAATCTCTTGTAGAATTTGAAAGACGAACCTAAACGGTTGAAGTTTGCGAATTGAGCAAAAGGAAAACATCCAAACGTGCCTATTTCGAGAATTCTGGAATCTTACTTGAACCAATGCATGCAGAAGACTTGTCATTTAAACCGCATGCATCAGAACGGAGTAAGACCATGAGAATAGAAGCGAAAATAGACTTTCCAGGGTGATTCGGGTCTGGGAGCGGCCTAGCGCTCAGTAACCAATCCCTGCGTAATCTCCTAAATCCATAAAAATCTTGTTGGAGATTGCAGTATCTGATGACCCAAATACAATTGAAATAGGCCCTTAAAGATTAGGACGAGCTTATGGAGCATCAAATGAAGAAGAGACTAAACCAAGATGGGGCAAATGCTGTACAGCCTCGTAAAGTCGCGTTTGACCCGCATTGTCTAGTTGCTTTTTATGTGGTCAAAAGTGGCGTGTAGTGTGATCTTCGTACCCATCAATATCTCGTGATAGAGGCTCAGAGTAAAGTTGCCGTACAACAAGGTCAATTGTGATTTGCATAACCTGCGAAGATGATGGGCGTGGAATCGTGTGTTGCGGGAAGAGCAGCCGATTACAGCAGTATGGCATCTGTGATATGGATTGTGTTGACAGCGGTATTTGCATGGTTCGTAATCAGATGGTTGGGGACCCTGTAGGGTTTCAATCTGCGTCCGCACAGACCTTGGTCTGTCGACGAGAGGACACAATTCGATGTAGGAAACGATTAGAATGATGGACGTCTGTGCGAAAGCCTCAAAGAGCAGGGGGCCCTTCAGGTTGAGGTGAGACTTACATGGTAGGTCGCAGAGGTAATGTGTGACCAAGATATCTACTGTTTCGATTCGGCACCAAATGGAGAACTCGGGAGTCTGTGCAAAAGGTATAAGTTTATCGGACGAGACCTTTGAGAAGTCGGGACTAGACGGGCTCTAATTCTGAAAGAAGGGAGATAGTCAACCAAGTGTTTCTTACTAGGGTCCCGCGTAAAGTCGCTGGGCACATCAAAGACTAGGACGGAGAGAGTGTAGAGGGAGGCAGATCGAAAGCGATTTGAACCGATCAGACATCTTACGTAGGTAGGTATAACTTATGAGTCCTATGATGAATTGATCGCTTTTATGAATGCATCCTTGGACCACCAGTCTTAATATAGATTTGTTCTCCGTATGTTATTGAACTGATGACATTCTTCATTTTTAATGATAGTTGTGGTTTGATCAGAGGGAGAAGATGATAAAAACCAAAATGGATAGATGCATGGGACTTTGATTCATAAATCTCGAGCTGTCGTCGCTGTTGCTCTTGGTATTGTCGTCGGTATTGATTTTGATGTGATTGATGTTGATGTTGACGTTTTTGATGATATTATTGATGATGATGATGATGATGATGATGATGATGATGATGATGATGATGATGATGATGATGTTGATGATGATGTTGATGTTGATGTTGATGTTGATGTTGATGTTGATGTTGATGTTGATGTTGATGTTGATGTTGATGTTGATGTTGAGAATGAGAATGGAAATAGAAATGGAGAGAGAAATGTTCACTGGCGCTGGTCATCGATACCTACCTACCTACCTGTCTACCACCCACAAGCTACCCGTCGCACAGACACTTTATGACTTTAGCTGGGAGTACGGTAGGTAGTAGTATGATCACACGGTGCTTTGACAAGAGATGACCACCTACGACCTCACTACCTCACTACCTCACTACTTACTGCCTAGCTACCTATCAAAGTAATTCAATTCCTGTCAATCTCTCCTCCGTCTCCTCCGTTTTCTCCGTCGCCTTCTCCCTCTCGTCATACATCCGTCGGCGGGGTAAACAATTCCATCATCCTGCGGGTAGCTACCGCACTTCTATAATTAATTCAATCGATTTTGGAGACATTTTGCCTTCCTCACTAAAAGGTGTCTTGTCTGTCTGTCTGTCTCTGCTTAGGTAGGTAGTATCAAGCACCTTCTGCCTTCCTCCCCTCCCGCAATATTGACCTCATCGATCAATTGAAATCAAACAGCTAATCATCTTGCTAGATACTCATACCACCATCTCGAATCTCGATCTCTCTACAAACGAATGAAACGATCCTCGTGCAATTACAAAGGGAATATGCAGCCAGCCGTTTGTGAGACTCGACTAGGGAGAATACCCACCAACACGACAGGGTCATAAACAAGGAAATATATGCGACAACCACACTCGATATACAGTAGAATACTCGAATGCAAGTCTCGAGCAGGTGATGCCGAAATGCACCTGGGCCCAACATCCACTTGTAGATCCAATCCACTTAATGTATTGCCATGCAATTTGATTTCATTTCTTCATGCTCAACCGGTTCGCGACTTCACGTTATCTTATCAAAGATGCGAATATATGCGCTCCACTTACGCATCGACATACTTACGACCTCACAACATCCATTTTGACGAAAAAGTTTGGAGTTGCCGACCCATTATTCTCGCAAGACTGGACTTATTGAGTTGAATCCACGAGGATCTACCACCAACCAGAGTGTCGGGTCTCCAGTAAAGCAAGGGGGTGAAGAGTAAGCATTTCATGGGTCAATTGGATGGGTGACATCGTGAGAACGTCACTTGCAGTAGATTTGTGATGGCACAGATTTCGAGCCCCAGCCGTGGAGATTCCTGGCGAGATTCGTCTAGCATTCCCCACAACTAATCTCATACGAAGTTTGCATGGTTGGCGTCTCACGAATCTATCATCCTCCAAATCTATGATGGAGGTCAATGCACACAGTCACGACTGACTGAGATGTGTGGCACATACATGCAACTAGCTAAATGCCACAACATCTCAGATTTTGGGTTTTGAGTTTGAAAGTTTTACAAATTTACGCGTTATGATCCAGATAATCTTTTCTCTCACCACAAGCTGTGGCAATCAGCAATCACCATCTCGATGCTCAATGTTCTCCAATTTGCAATGCCCCTAGAATCGAAATGCTGGTCTACCTAAATTCGCACTTATTCTGTCACTATTTTGGTTCAAAAACAGTGCCATACGCGGTTGTCAGGGTATAGAGCCAACCATTGGTGAGATTTTCCAAGGCTTCAGCCCTCGACAAGGGTTGATCAAATGCAATTATCCGGGACACAAGTCAGTCTGACACGGCCATATCCGTACAGTACCATTTCCACGGGATCAAGCCGTCCGCCCCCCTGGCTTAGTATTGCATCTCGTATTGGCTCTTTATTCTCCTCTCATGGCACATCACGACTCTTTACTCTAGCCCAGCGAGAATAGTTTACCGTCCAGATGGGCGCATGCTGTGTGCAGTTTGTTCAACCACATAGGGCTGTTCAGACTTGAATATAATGCCCCTCTTCTTCTCAGTGATTTCCTGAAACCAGCAATTGACTCGAAGCCTCGAAGTTTGCTAATGTTTGCTCCGCTAAGCTCAAATAACTCATCACATATGCATGGATGTAAAAGTGCTCCGCGGCGAGCTTTCCGAGCCCCGCCAATTTATCACAACTTTCTATCACAATTTGATATGGTATTTGCATATAAAAACACTGCCTTCATTGTTGAGGCCGCGTAGTGCGCTGGAAAAGATTCCATCTGACCGGGGAATAAGTTATTCTATGCGTACCGATCCGATAATATCAGCCGATCGGGCTCTAGGCTGATACTAAGATTTAACTTAGAGCTAGTTGTTATAGTAATGGCGTTCGACATAAACCATACCTCAAAATGGCGCCGACAGATTTCGCTTCAAGCCACTTTAAGCAAGGTCGAATTCACCACTCCCCCATGAGATCTCTAGACCTTATCCTTCCCGCCTCCACTATGGATTTAATCCCAGCGCTTATGCCTTCTTTTATCATGGCTCATGGTAGATCTTGCTTGGTGCCTCGCAAGATCCATGACCCATGAGGACTTTGACCTCTTTCGAAAGATGGTAGTATTATCCCTTTCATCAAAAGCCTCAGCGCCACACACTGTAGGTTCACAAGGTAGCCAATGCTGCCTCAGATTCTGACGTGCTGGCATGATGTTAGCGTCCTTCTGGATCATGACCATGTTAGTTTCCGATTGGCCATCACTCTAGCTACAATGTCTTCGATATTGCAGCCTTGGTTAGGTTATCTCATAGATCCCTGCCAGTAGCAAATCTATCAATCACCCTTTTAGGATATCGTTTGTATGGGAATGAATTCAGCAGTAAAGCATACTAGTGAATTGCCAGCCTTGTCTGTTTTTGTTTCACTATCTCTGCCTTCCTGGTCAAGGCACTCGATTGGAATAGTTCGAATCTCTCTATGCAACCTTGCCTACCGGCACTTTTACCAGTAGTGGGGAACAAGTCTATATGAATCAATCTCCTTCCATTGCTTTGAAGACCAGAAAAGACTTGTCCAGATCTCACAAACGCACTCATTTCCCAAGGTGTGACGCATATACAAATACTGAACATATTTCCTTCTTCAATACATACTCTTTCTCAATAACTTCAACCTCCTTGATCATCTTCAGTTCATATCTGTTCTATAGTCACCTCTCTCTTCAAGCTTTTGTGTCAACTTGGCGAAGTCTCAACTTCAGATCTATCTTTGCACTATCAGCAACAACAGGTCTCGCATCAAGCAAGACACTTCGAAAAAATGACGATTATTCCACACACATCAGCCAATTCCTGGCGCTGGAATGAGGATTCTCACATTCCATTTTGCTATATGGATACCGCCGGCATGGTCCAGTCTATGAACCCCCAAACAACAACTTCAGCAGGTCTAGGGAGAGCAACTGTTGCTGCTCCCATCATGCCAATAAGTTCTTACGGTGGTAGCACTTTCAACATGCCCAATGGTCATCAACAGATTCCACAGAACTCATATGGTTTCACATCTTACAATGATGCTAGCCTAACAACTATCATCCCAACTTACGGAGCCAATTATATTCAGCCACGACCTTTCCCCGGCATGATGCAATCTTTTGCTCCTACTCCAAAACAGGCACCTTTCAACGGAAGCAGCCGACAAGGATTTGTGGGAAGTACGCATCAAAATCAGAGTCCTCAAATCAAACCGGAACCTTCTTGGGCAACACCTGCAGGTCACAAATCACCACCGAAAACTCAATCAACCCCACCACCTAGCAAAGACATAAATCCTCTTCCTTTGACTGGCTCTGATGAGGCACACATTGGAACAACAGCAATTGACCGACTTATGAAAGTCATTCAAACCAAAGCACAAACATTGCAAACGCAATTACCACCTATTCCTCAGATTACACCTGTGGTAGGTGCACCCCACACCCTCTCTCGACAGGATTCAATGTATCGAAAATTTTATGGATATGAGAACGAAGAAAAGCAAATGCTCACATCTGGTAAGGCTCCGAGTGAACTAGGACACTCTAAGAAAAAGGAGAAGAAGTATCGATGCACTTTCGAGAACTGTCTATCAAGTTTCCCACAGAAGACACACTTGCAAATCCATCTCCGAAAGCATACCGGTGCAAAACCATATGTAAGTAGTCAGAATCTATCAAGGTCATTTATTGTCTACCTCAAACTAACAGTATGTGTTTAGACATGTAGCTGGAAATCTTGCGGTCGAAAATTCTCTCAACACGGAAACCTCAAAGTAAGAGTTCTCTTTTGCCTCTCATCTGTCAAATTCTATGCTAATCAAGAATCTCCTCAGACTCATATGAATCGTCACAGTGGCGAACGACGCTTTCCTTGCAAAATATGTGGCAAGCGTTTCGGACAACCAAGCAACCTGAGTGCTCATCAAATTGTTCACAGTGGTGAAAAACCCTTCGAATGCAGACTTGACGGATGCGAGAAACGTTTCACACAACGTGGTAACCTCAAGGTACGTCAGTTCTTTAACTTTTCATTTTTACTCTCCCTTCCATCGTCTCGCTCATTGAATATGCTCTGACAATTCCTCACTCAGTCTCACCACAACAACTTTCACCGGCAAACAATTGAAGACCTCAAGTTGAAACTTGAAAGCGGCGAAATTGACTTGGAGGCTAACAAAGAATTCTGGGCTTACTTCTTTGATCTCTACAAAAACAGTAACAAGGGCATCAAAGGACGAGGCAAAGACAGAAATATCAGTCCCCGAAGTCGATTATTCAAGAGCGGCCATGCAAGTACTGGTACAAATGCTAGCCGTTACATCTCGTCCAACCATGGACTCATGGGCGTGGATGCGACTTCACCATTCGGTAGTGATGTAACGATGTACGATTCTGATGCGAGTGGAAGCATGAGTGTACACAGTAGTTATGGTTCTGTCTCTAGCAGCGATGGAACCGCATCTACCTGCTCAAGCTTCTCAGATGAGATTGTCAGTGATTACAAGGATCATCGTGGTGGAAACTCAAGAGGCGGGTTAGCTTTTGGAGAGAGGCTATACTAAACTTCTGCCATAAGTCCAAGACAAGAAAGCTGGGGAATTAGTGAGGGGAGGGCGAGCACATATAACAAACGTACAAAGTTACGAGAAATGCAAGTTACGAATGAGCAGACAAACGAAAAGACGAAAATGGACGAATGGTAGGAAACTATCTTCATCAACACGACATCATTCTCATCATCATTATCAAACGACCACGCACACGACCACTTGCAAAAAAAGCGTTGTATTTTTACGGCACCAGACCGAGTACCTACACATCACTTCTGTATCAGAAGTAGTGTATCAGGATATTTTTCTTTCTTAATTTTTTTATATCTTTCATTATCACATTCACTTCATTTATTTCATTTCTCATTTTTCATTTTTTTCCGGGTGGTATAGTCAACACAAAAATCTTACAAACTGCGGATATCATGTATTTCTTAGGAAGGGCAAGGATCTTTGTATTTTGGGCAGGCAATAGTGGAACGTGGGAATATAAGTAGATGTATGAGGACGAAATGGGAATGGGGCAAAGGAATGGACTACATGTTGTATGGATAGGCTGAGGAATCGATGAGGAGGGGAATAAGTGGAGAGAAAGTGGGAAGGGGGAGGTAAAATATTGAGTATTTTTATTATCACAATAGTTGATAGTCAGATAGTCAAGTGAATTAGATTTATTAACGAATAATATGACCACATTCTTATCAATTCAGCTTGATCCATTTCAAGTTGTTCAAAATTTCCATGATACCATTGTGATAACAATGCGCTATTCTGAATAGTGCTGTGGAGTAATCTCGTGTTATACAAGTACTGAATGACTAGAAATCAAGATATATGGATCCCAAGACAAAAGGTATATCGTTATTGAATCTTCTCCGAAGCCTCAAATAAATTACACGTAGTGACCACTGGCCGAATGCCATGAGGCTGCAAGTATTGACATCTCATCCATCCCTTACCTCAAGCGGACAGCCTCCCAGCTTCGCCTCGAATCATCCCGTCTAGATTCTCAACCGATTATTGAAACCCGACGCGAGGGAGAGGGAGAATTTGGTAAAGAGCTACCTGCCTCCGATTCCTTCCTCCCGAACTAACTTTTCGATGTGAACTAACACACCGAAAAACTGCAGTGAGAAATCTCTAAAATGTATGTATGTATGTGTACAGATTACAGCGCAAACAGCACGTAAAAGAATGGATGAATTGTTCTACACGGTATGTAGGTACACTGTCTTCAACTATGGTATTCGCCTCGCTTTCGCATTGATCTTCACACCGAGTACCTACTTATCTGCAAGCAAGCAAGCAAGCAAGCAAGCTCAGCAAGCTCTGCTCTGCACTGACGAAATCTCTGATGTTGCACTGCTTCTACATACATATCTACATACATACAGACATACATACACACACACACACACACACACATACATACGTACATGGTACATGGCATTTAGTACGTACCCGGGGGAACAGGTAGGGCATGTACGATTGATGCGGCGATGCATGCATACTCGAGCATTCACCGCTCCACCCCAGGTTGCATTTTGTTACATACACTACATGCCGATGCTGGGAGAGGCGATATGAAATCGTCATTTTACAAACGAATCGTGGTCAATCTGGCATGCATACAAATATTATCGTATGACTGACTCAAGCCAATTCTTCATCTCCCCACGCGCGATTCAAACGCAGAATTAATATCCTTCCATGTCTTTCTTCGTTTGAAGTAACGTTCCGTATATGCCGTTTAGGTAAATTGAACAAGCATCGCATCACGCTAAGCCCCTTTCAACTAAGCTTATCTCCTATTTCCTAATCACCGGACTGAGCTTTCGGGTGTTTGATCCACTTTGACAATCCCATCACTCTCACTCAATGATACCTGCAGAAACCTCCACGCTCCCTTAGGAAAAGTGTAGAGACCAGGTTGTTGAGCTTGTTACGGGTCTGCATTCCCTCTTTCATCTCCATCCGCATCTCGCACAGATCTTATGATCTCATCTCGTTGCAAACGAAAACGCGGGAAACGATCCCAGCATGTCTAATAAATTTAGCAAACCCGGCAACTAGTAGTAGTCAGTAAACTGGCAGCTAGCAGCGGGATGGCATCTAGATCTCCCGCGTCCCCCCCTTTACTTACACCTGTCTTGACTCTTCTTTCGATTCTTCCGAGATCTGAATTGGAACTAGTGTGCAGGTCTGGATTTGTTTGGCATGCTTTCTGGCAACGATTGGTATGCGCAAGGGAGACTTCTGAGCCAGACATTTTCCCTAGGCTCGTCTAATTCAGGAAATAATCGGTCGTTTTGGGCATAAGTGCTGATGTTTTTGGGCCATTCAAACCCAGTGTGGGGTTCCGTCGATTCTGGCTCGATTTCCCATTTCCTGTCGGCGTCTGTGTACAACAGGACATGGGCTTTCTCGATTCGCAATGCGATTCATCGTCCATGTCATGGATTTTATGATCTTGACGGCTCGACCTATGGCGCGGCACGGATGCGACGGTACATGTGTGGCACAGACTGGAGGATGCTCGAGAAACTAGTTTTTGGTACTCACTGCACACACTATGTATGGTCCCATCTCTATGGACGGACGGGGAGAGCCTGTGAACAGCCGGATTTTAGTTTAGGGATAATAAATAGGTAATTTTAACATCATGTCAAGTCCTGCCTCTACTACCAACTCTTCCAAAAAGACACTATCGCAGATTTAATTATATTTATATCTCCGGGCTGAATATTGAAAACTTCATGTTGGAGTGGGATCGTCAACAGAAAGGGGTTGGGTGTGTGAGGCTTGTTTGTCAATTGCGCGATAACCTTAACCCATGACGCAGATCAGAACACGGGTACATCACGTGGAAGGGAATGAAAGGCATCATTTGGATTAGAATTATTTTGGAATATACTTGATATAACCTTTTTATACATCTTATTATAAATAGATCCAAAAGCTATAGGCTTATTGAAAGTTTTTAATTGTTTTGAGATAGATAATAAGGAAAAAGAAGAATCGTATGACGGCCCGATGATCAAACTTTGCTGAGCCGAGACAAGGCGAAATCTCTTGTCATCGGATTCTCGGATCATCAGCTGGCTGATATATGATACATCGGTCGCTCCTCATAATTATATCCTATCACATAACCAGGATAGAGAAAATTCCTGACTCAAGTATCTCGCCTTAGTGAAATAAGGGGGTCCTTTCAGTATCCAATAAATTTCCCAGACCATCTAAAAAAATGATATATTGTATGTAGCTTGCAAATAAACTCAGCTGCAACTTCACCGCGACCCCACAACCCGGTATCCATCAGATTCAGCCCCCGTGAAGCGTCGACACGAATAATATGTTATCATTGGATTGCAATACGTAGGAAGCTTCACCCTCTAATTCCCAATCTGCGTCGTTTATGAGGACTAGGATGCCGGGACGCCTAGGGACACGAAAAGCGTGGTTAGTATGGAATTTTAGTATGTTCTGGTGCATACGGGGAAGAGGCTTGGTACCGGGGATAGTTTTGAAACGGTGAAAGCTCAAAATAAAGTGGAGGGAAGGTGCAGATAATGGAAATTCAGATGAACATTAGGGGCAATAGCATAACATAGTATCGACACCCAAGCCCCAGAGGATCCAAAAATACTTTCATCGAAACCAACCCATGGTTACACACTAGTGTTCTTCCCTTCCCATGCCTTGCGAGACATTGAGGAAATTTGCAAATAATAAACTCGCGACTCACACGTGATCGTCCAGAACAAACATGTCTTTTCTGCTATCTTGCATGGTTTCGTCGCACAGATACTTTACCAACCAGCCGACTGTAACGGGATCGCCCTTGGAATCCGTTTTGGGGATTGAGAGCTTGTGAGATCGTTGGTCGGAAAATAACATTTCGAGACCGCCACTGTTGGAGGGTTAGTTGGATTTGTTTTAGGGGCATATTGGGACGGAGCAGAGAGGCGTACGTAAATTCTACCACGATGGAGAGGCTGTCTGTCGCCATTTTGAAGTTATGTTGTGGACTTTTTGGATTTTTGGACGGTTTGATATGGAAGTCGTGGTTTGCGTCGGGGAAATTTTGGCAGTGGCAGAAATGTGACGCTTCACAGCCTCGCTTATTTCGAACTTGTCACTTCAGACAACACCGTTTATTCTTTGTGGGAAACGGAGTTTATGATGAAAAAAATTATAGAAGAATTGAATGTTCTGTTATACAAGATGTGTAAAATTAACTCTGAATCTCACACTTCTTTTCATATCAACATCAAAGAGTTTCAATGAGAATTGGATTTTTGACACATTTTCAAAATGCCCTGAGGTGATGTGACTGCAACCAAAAATTCCTGTAAAAATGCGTGAAAACAATTTTCACAACACCAACCAAATATCTCCAGAACAGCAATATTGAACCCACCACAAATTCACGACTTTGTATGATATTGGCGCTGAATCTGGACATGATACAAACGATTTTACGATAAATATCATTTTCTTTCGTGAATGCTTTGATGAAACAAGATAAATATGATGGATAAAATTACTCCAGAATATCTTGCGGCAGGTGCCAATAGACATCCTTCTGCTGCCGATTGGGATGAGTCTGGACTCTTGGCCTATGGAACAGATAGAAATATCGCATTATGGTATCCCGGAGTAAGTTTTGACATGTCTTTGACGAAGATCCGGATCATGGAGATTTATGACTGGTCCTGAAATGCATATTAAGAGAAAGTACTGATGATGTCTAGGATGAAACTTCCAGAGGCGTTTTTGAACTTCTAAGTGGCCATACCGATACTGTCAATGTGGTGAAATTCATCCCTAAATCACATGGTCTCATACTCAGTGGATCTGTGGATAAGACGGTCCGGATTTGGAAACAGGATGAAGTATCCAAGACGTATACTTGTATGCAAACTATCACCGATCATCAGAGCACAATCAATTGTATAGCTGTTACAGAAGGATCCAAGATCTTTGCTACCGGATCAGCAGATGCTATTGTCAATGTGTGGAAACTGGATGATAGCAATGTTGCAAGTTTGCAGCAGTCTATCACGATTACTCCCCGATTATTCCCTTTGGCTTTGGCTTTGAGTCCTTTGACCGGAGCTTCAGCTTCTTTGGTTCTTGCAGTTGCGGGGACTAAGGACATCATTCAGCTTCATGTGCTTGATGCGCAAGCAGGATCAGAATTCAAATACAAAGCTACATTATCCGGACACGAAGGATGGATCAGATCGTTAGAATTCACCAAAGAGAGCGATAGTCCAACGAGTGATTTACTGCTCTCTTCAGCTAGTCAAGATAAATACATTCGACTCTGGAGAATTCATCAAGGCAAAGAATTGCCAGCCGCAGCCACAGCAGCCGATCCAACATTCGGTGCATTCATGCCTGGAAAATCTCTATCCAACAAGGCTCATCGATTCCAAGCTCAAGACTTAGATTTCTCAGCTACATTCGAAGCGTTACTGCTCGGACACGAAGATTGGATCTACAGTACACGCTGGCTTTCCCCATCTCTGACCTCGAACCAAAAACCCCAACTCCTTTCCGCATCAGCAGACAATTCTCTCGCCATCTGGGAACCCGACACCCACACCGGCGTCTGGGTGACCATCGCACGACTGGGCGAGATCAGTGCCGAAAAGGGCTCCACCACCGCCACTGGTAGCACGGGCGGTTTCTGGACCGGTCTCTGGTCTCCCAACGGCAGCACCGTCGTTTCGCTCGGCCGAACGGGAAGTTGGCGTCTATGGAACCACGACACATCTTCCGATCGCTGGGCCCAAAATACTGCCATCACAGGCCATGTGAAACCCGTTATGGGAATCGCATGGGCGAAAGACGGAAGCTATTTGCTCTCGACTAGCACGGATCAAACTACTCGGTTACACGCCCAGTGGAAGAGAGACACAGTGAGCAGTTGGCATGAGATGGCCAGACCGCAGATCCACGGCTACGATTTGAATTGTATCGATTCCCTTGGCGCCTCTCAATTCGTCTCCGGCGCCGACGAGAAACTGCTCCGCGTATTCAACGAACCCCGAGCCGTCGCCACTCTCCTCCACAAACTCTGCGGAATCGGCCACGAAAACCCAACCCACATGCCCGACGCAGCCAACATGCCCGTGCTCGGCCTCTCCAACAAAGCCATCGAAGCCCTCACCGACGACGAACCCACCTCCCAACCCGACGACCGCGACCGCAACGCCATAGACCCCGCATCCATCGTGCACAAATCGACGCTCGACCTCTCCTCGCCCCCCCTCGAAGACCATCTCTCCCGGCACACGCTCTGGCCCGAAAGCGAAAAACTCTACGGCCACGGCTACGAGATTTCCGCCCTCGCAACCTCCCACGACGGCTCCATCATCGCGACCGCCTGCAAAGCCAGCTCCATCGACCACGCCGTCATCCGCCTCTTCGAAACAAAAGAATGGCACGAACTCAAACCCTCTCTCACCGCGCACTCTCTCACCGTCGCCCGCCTCCGCTTCTCACCCGATGACCAGTATCTTCTCTCCGTCGGCCGCGATCGGCAATGGGCGATCTTCCAACGCGATGCCGCGGATCCAAAGACCTATGTCGTGGCGGAGAGTAACCCCAAAGGCCACACGCGGATGATTCTCGATGCGGCGTGGGCGCCTACCTCTTCTTCTCGCGCCGCATCCCCCGTCTTCGCAACCGCAGGCCGCGATAAAAGCGTGAAGATCTGGGGCCGCGATGCAGAAGGCGCGTTTGTATGTAAAGCGAGCATCGCATCCGATGCGCCTGTGACGGCGATTGATTTCTGCGATGAGGTGGTGGGGCAAACGAGCGTGTATCTAGCTGTTGGGACTGAAGTTGGGAGATTTAAGATTTATAGAGTGGAGATTGGAGATGAAATTACGGTTCTGGAAGTGTCGTTGGAGATTAGGTATGTGTTATTGTTTCTTCACTATCTTTCACTAATATTTGTTTGTCTTCATTTTTATCTTCATCTTCCTCAAACTTTTACGTTATTTCGTCTTTCTATTTATCTATATATACTAACTCGATATCACAGCAATAACTACTACCCGTCCAAAGCCATTACCCAACTAGCATGGAAACCTTCTTCAAAAGAAACACCAGAGAACAACACTACAAGTATGGAACTTGCAATTGCAAGTGAAGATAGTTCTTTGAGGATTTATTCTCTATGTTGAATAATTCTAAGGGGTATCGTATGTTAAAGTACGCCTCCTGTGATGCTTTTGTTGAACGCCAACCCTATCTGCCCACCCATACATAGACAAATATAAATTTAAAAGGCGTTAAGGCACTCTAAATAAAATAGGCAAAATGAAAAATGAAAGAATGAAATATGAAACACCCCTTGGACCTGCTCTCTAGTTGAAGTTGAGTGCTGCGCCGTGTTGTCCCATATGCGTATACGCGTTAAAGCGCTTCACCACATCATTTCCCATGTAACCTTTTCCCTACCATCCTGCTACCCATCAATCATCGCAGCTAAACCTTCTTCTCACTTCCATATCCACCGACACCTGCCTCCAAATAACTAGTCCCCGAACTTCCGGCATTCTTTCTCGGTCCTCTCTCTTTCAAGTCCTCACCCAACCACTTAAGAACCAATTCTCCCAATCTCGAGTTTCCACTACTATCTCCACTCATCTCCTTCTCAAACTTTTCAATGTTCCCCCACTCCTTCACACGCCCAAGACTCATATGCACCAAGTCCGTCGGCCATCCCGCCAAATTGTCCAAAATATGCGTCGCATAGACGATCGTACATTTTCTCTTCTCCGTCTCCTCTCTCAGGAAATCCAAAAATCTCTTTCGACTCAAGAGATCCAAATCCACCGTAATCTCATCTAAGAGCAGAATCCTCCACGGTCTGATGAGTCCCATAGCAAGTTGTACTCTTCTTCTTTCACCATCAGATACTTGATGCATGCGCCATTCCAAATCGATATCCAAAACCTGCACAAGCTCGTCTCTTCGCTCGGGATAATGGTTTCCGCCTACGGAAGTGAGGAGTTCGCGCACACCGATATCGGTTCGTACGATGGGGTTGAGTACCCATTCGAGACCGAGATAGGTTACGCCGACGAGAGAATCTTTGAAAGGATCGAGACCGGAGATGGAAATTGTGGAGGTGGGAGCGAGTCGTTTTCCGGAGAGGAGACGGAGGAGTGTGGTTTTTCCAGCGCCATTTGCGCCGATAAGTCTGAGGGGACGAGGGTTAGCTATAATTCGTAGAGATAAAGACTAGATTGAGAGGAATTTGCGGAGAGATGGAGTGAAGAAACATTCATCTGCCAGAATACAGAGCAGACCAGAAAGAGAAATCAACATACAAAGTCCTCGAACTAGGCGGCAAACTCAGCGTAATGTCCGTGAGGCCCAGAGTCGAATCCGGGAATTTATATGTAAGGTTCTTGACTTCAATTGAAGGGGCAGCCGTTTGATCATCTACTGAATTAACCATGTTTGCGAGATTCGTTTCTTTCGTTCTACTTCTTTTCTTGCGGAATTCAATCTGAGCGATGGGGAATTGAGAGAAGAGAGAAAGGGATTGTCAGAAAACAAAGAAGAAAATGTACAATAGTAAAGTTTATATAAGTTAAGTTATGAATTTATTTGTAATTGTTTAATGAGTCGAAGGGATAGTGGGGTGATGTCCGACATATATCTTTTGCTGCATAGGAATCGATGACGCTATCTTATCTATAATTCGCAACGACTGGGATTATATCATCGTGATTAGATAAGCAGATGCTGGAATAGCTTCATATTTTCGTATTCGTTTGGGACGAGGATGACTTTGGGTTTGTTGTTGGTTTCGCTATTCTCGTTTCGTCTCAAACTTTCTTTCTTTGTAGTCGGATAACAATTATCTAGCTTCAATTGAGCTCTCAAAGTGGATAACAAAAGTTTGGATCGTTCGTTCATAAAGTATATAAAGAGCTTCATCTCTAGACATAGGTACCATTTCTTGTAATTTTCGTCTTCAAATAACACGCATATATATAACATTAGCTCTCAAGTGAGTGCATCAAGATGATAACAAAAGGAACATATTTGCATTTATACACATGAATAAGACTTGAGTGTTCGTTTCGGATATTTCTGCATTCTTTCTCAAAATAACATCCTCATTTTCATTGTCTCCGCTCTATTCTGGCACTTCGCTTCCTATGTCCGCCCAAAAATCACATCTTGCTCCTCTCCCCCCTTCCCAATTGTAAGCATCCACGATTGCTAAATCAGCTTCCAATCCAGACCCTGTGTTTTCTGTTACATTCAAACTCAACCCATCTGCCGTTGTCCATGCAACCTCTTTCGGTTGCCCTCCAGTCATATTAAGTTTTAACATCTGATATGCACCGTAACCATCAGTTTTCCATTGCGGCCATGCGCCAGCTCCTGCTGCAGAAATAATATCTCCAGTTTGAGTTCCATTCCCAAGAGTAGTGATAGATGTAATGACATCGTTAGGTAGTGTTGGATCGTCATAAATGATAAATCTTCCCCATATTTTCTCTACCGCGGTACGGAAACCAGGAGATAGTGTTCCGAAGCCGATGTACTCGCGATTCACCGCATAGTATGCATTCAAGTCTCCTCCGTGCTGCGACGGAGGGACACTGAACTCGTATTTCCAGGCTTGGGGATATGCGGATGCTAACCAGTACGAGGGACAAACGAAGGTAGTTTCAGCATAGAGGTTGTTGGCTCGTTGCTGTTGACCGATGGCGTAGACAGATTGGTTGAGAGCCGTGGGACCATGATCACCTGCCGATGCAAAGAGAGGACCTGGGATTGTTGGTGGAATGGAGTAGGTTTTGAGGAGGCGATCGTAAGTTGAGTTAGATATTAGAGGAAAGAGGGATTGAGTGTAATTGTTGAAAGCGGCGGTTGTGTTGATGTGTTGTGGGACGAACACAGGGCCTTCGTTAGCATTGTTCTGGAGAAGGTCAGCTGCGCGTCTTATTTTGGAGATTTAGTTGAAATGGGTACCTACGCCGGATAACATTCTCACACCATTAACTTCGCCGGCTAACAACTGCTCAGATGGCCTCTTGACTAAGAATTTACCATCTGTTACCGGTAGGAAAGCCCACTGTCCGTAATCAACACTTGCAGAGATATATGCACTAGCATTCTGCAACGCAATCGTATCCGCACTGACTAGACAATCAAAAGCACTCCCGTTACCGGTTCCACACCCCACAGCCTCGACGAACTTTCCATAACTCTCCTCTGGTAACAGTCCGTCAAAATCATACTGCATTGGCAAATACGGACTTGCCACAATTCCATTATTGAACAAACTCGTCCCTAAATTTCCACCAAAAGCCATACTTTGTAACATTACCCCCCCGCCCCCTGCTGATTCTCCAGCAATAGTAACACGGGAAGGATCTCCTCCGAATTCGGAGATGTGAGTTTGAACCCATTGAAGTGAGAAATTCATATCATAAAGAGCGGCGTTTGGGATACCGCCTGAGCTGACAAGTTCTGACGATGAAAGAAATCCAAAGGCTCCAAGCCGGTATTGGATAGCTACTAGGATAAAACCGTTGGAGTTGGTGTTGGCCAATTCCGAAAAATCATTGTTACCGGAGCCGGTGCCATAGCCTCCGCCATCTGGAGAGAGTTAATTTGGCTCGTCACCGGTGAAAGTTATGGACATTGAACCAGAGACTTACGAATCCAAACCATCACTGGAAGATTTGTCGCATTTGGTGCAGCCCACACGCTTAGAAATAAACAATCTTCATTCCCAAGACCTGATTTGGTAAAATTGTAATTTGCGGCCCTTGGATTGTTAGCATTTTGGACTATCAGGAACACTTGACTGATGCTTACATAGGAGCATTGGGACTTTGGGGACAGTGAGGAGGGTAGGCAGTGGCCTTTATGGTCGAAGTTCTGTTCACTGCTGGAGATTGTGGCTTCTGCCAACGCAGTGCTCCTGTTGGAGGTGCTGCATATCGAATTCTGGTGATGTGAGTCTCCCGTTTTTACGAACGATTGAATTGATGCGATACATACCCTTTGAAGATATTGAGTTGTGATGTGGCATTGTAATATCCTTGATATACATTGTATCCGAGGTCAACTATTGGAGATGAGGTATTACTACTTTGACGTTCACCAAACTGCGATTTATTAATTTCGACCGGCGAACATTCAATGATTGTTGCCGAAAACAGTAGAAGGAAATGAGAAAGAAGCATGATCACTAGTCAACGCCCAATCAAGTATATTTTTATCGACCAGAATACGAAATATCAGATTGATATTTACACGATCAGATTAAGACTGTTAAGGTATCTTGTACCTATTTGTTATGTAGTAGGATCGAAATCACCTATGCTTGTCTCCCATCAGCATTCTTATATGTATACCACAATGGCAAGATGCAGTGATAGCTGTATGTTATTTCATTTATTACGAATCAAAAACTTTCCATAACATGTGAGCTTACGGAAAATATCTTTTGCTAAATAGAATTTCGGGCTGGTATGTACCGATGCATATCAAGAGCGGCAGAACTACTGCAGGTCTCGTAACAATGCGGGGTAGTTGGGGTGTCGGAGTGAGATGATCCTCACTTGCATTTGTGACTGGTGATGACTTCATAGACACCATGAGAATCAAGTGAACCTTCGACATAAGCTGAAAACATGGAGAAGTGATGCTTAAACTTAATATAAACCTCTCCATCATAGGAGCGCCATGCATGCTTGCCGTTAACCACTGCCATTCCGACCACTTCACATTTCACATATCTGCACAATCAGCACGACTTTGTGCATGATGAAGTGATTCATTGAAGTTGCAGTAATCCTCATCTCGATTCAATGAAAATCATCCGTTTTCATACATCTGACAACAGGAACATTAGACCAGATTACTGGTTGAGATTCCAGCTCGGATTAATGTGGAAAAAGTGTAAAATTCCGGAGCATCCGAGATAAAGCAAACAATCTGCAATTTCCGATCTTGAATTCAATGAGACAAATTCCGAGAGACCGATTCAAGATTATGGTCGAAATGATTCTCGATGAAAAAGAGCCTTAGCACGATAGACAATAGACAAGTATTGTGGGTAAGGTTGACCACACACGCTTAGCTTGGACCCGTGACCCTCACGCGTGCAACTCATTCCTATTCCTACACGCGCATACGACAGAACAAAAAAATTGCAGATCAGATAAAGCTCACAGTAATTTTGGGAGTTTTTATTCAAATCTATCAAGCCAAAATCGACATCACAATGCTTCTTGGGCATCTTTGATGGGTCACCCTTAACCTCGTTCCGTCCTTGTGCAGACGCGTCATCGTCCTCGACGTCTTGCAGAATGTCTCGCATTTGGCTCCAAAAATGGATCAAAACTTCTTAAGGCAACAACTTAGGGCCATACTTCTCGACGCTTGTATTGGCATATCTCGAGGTCAAATTATCCGGCGACCCAAAATGTAGATCCGAAAGATCTCAAGCCCAACCAAGGAAGGCAATTCGCAAGAGTGTCTGTTGCTCAAATCTTCAATGGATCTACTACGCAAGTCTATTTTGACCAAATTTAGTGACTAAGAGATAGAACAGAGATGATGGAAACACATCAACATTCAGCATTCCAACTCTGTTTTCCACCAAAACTCCCCAGATATATTCCCTGAAAATCGCTGGCAGAGCTGGAGTGTCCCAATATCTAGCTTTGAGACCCTTTGCGTTTGCCAAAGAAACCTGAGTCTTGATTTGGTTCAGTTGCGATGAGGTGAATTTCCAAAGCCAGATTTTCCCCAAAGTACTCATGGAAACGCTTGCATAGTACGAATTCGAATGATTGTATTTGGAGTTTGCGATATCCTCGAGAGGGGCATCATAAAATATATCGCGATAGGTAGTATTCGAAATCAAAAGTTCAAATGGGGCATTCCCTGTAGCGACGACAATTATTGGGCGCCAGTTAATTTTGTCAGTCGAGTTATTCCAATTGGTGAGCCAACCGTTGGACCGAAGAGTTTCGAGCTCCTGGTTCACTAAAGGCCAAAGTTCAGACCCACTGGACTTGAAATCCAAAACCAATGTCAAGGTGGTATTGGGAATTGACTGGAACACGCCTTTAGGATTGCTGGAACCTCCGTCTGACTCTGTGGAATTCTTGTTTTGATTCTTAAGGATTTTGAGGAGGGGCTTGATGTATAAATTCTGGAGCGTGCGATCATCTCTGAGCGATTTCAAAGAATGGCCAACTAACAAGCCATCGCTACCAGCTTTGTTGTTTAGCCATGTGTCTGCTTCTATCCCTGTACAACCGGCAGCAACAGCTTCGAAAAAAGGAACGCGTCTCCAGTAGTCATTGTGAGAATGGCATGACAGCGGTACAATATCCTTTGTGAAGTCTGACCTCGAAGGTGCAAGGAGAGTGGATGAATCGCTGGGACCTTGCCACTGCTCAACCACATAATTTATTCCGCTTGATGGCATATGAGGCCGGTGGTGACGAGGGAGGGTCATAAGTAACATAAGCCATAGCCTGAGGTTCTGGTTAGTTCGAAGAGATACAGTAGTTACGAACACAAACAAGATTCATGGCAGTACTGACAACGCGGCGATACTGCCAAGGACTGATAGATATAGCAATACCCAAAATCCACGTTTCCAGGGCCATGTTTCTTTTATTGGATTCGAAAGACCATTGGCCGATCGATGGTAGATAGGTAGGCAACACCGCCTTTTATCGATTTTGTCGCCCATGTCGCTGATACTATGTTCAGAATGAGTGTAACTACCACTGGTTAATCGATTTAATAGTCGAACTGTCGAATTTGTTATTTGGGGTTGCGTATCGCTGGTGAAAATACCCATTCTGAAGAGTGATTGTGCTGTAGCGCTATCTTGTAGAATACAACAGAAAAGGAGTCCTCATGAATCACTGCGAGATATCGTAAGACTCGTTAAATATTTGGGGAAAACGTGTCAACATTCACTGAGGCTTTTGTATCAAGATACATAGCCCCCTGAATCCTTCGCAGCGTTTCGTCATATCATATCCGTGGTACGTATAGTCTGCTCTCATGCCTCATTTCTCTTCAACTGCATGGTGCTCGTTGATATAGGCAGGCACAATAAATTCTTGAGCTTGTCTGAAACAAGTTACCGAGTCTTGTGGGGTGGAGGGGGAGTGTGATAGTCGTCGGAGTTTGACTCCACGCAGAAGGCTCAAGTTCGGTTTTGGATATCTCTACAGTGCCGCTTGGATAGATGCCGAGCGATACGTCAACATCCAAGGCTGAATGAAAGGGGGAATAATGCTCTAACCCCGACCACTCAATTATATCTATAGTTACACAAGTGATTGGGGTCGGGGGTGGATTTACATTAGTTATACTCAGGATGCGCCGTTGCGTGATGAGTCACACGTTCAATTCACTCGGGCTGCGCCATTGTTTGATGAGAAACATGTTACAACAGCGATATCATTGAATCTGAAACTTGCTTACTAAAGTAATCGGTATACTATTTATATTGCAAAAACGCCTACTGGCGACCGTTGTGCTACCTATTTGCAGGAGGGAGCCATCTAGTGGTGGCATTTGCGGCGTGAGATGGCGCTAGAAACTACCGAACACTTGCAACAGAGCCGAGACGGCACAGCAAGCCAGAAAGCTTGAGCCAACACAACTATGTGGTGGCTCGTGTTTATCGAAGGAGGACGTCAGCCTTTTAGCGAGTGGTGGGCCGCAAACTAGGCTCCGAATTTACTGTGCCGTTTTTAATGATGTAGTAGGATTGTTCGAGATGGGGGCTCGCCAAAATAACTCGTGTTCGTGCAGCCAATGAGAGTTATTTCCTGCTTACTTTTGAGCGTCGTTTAAATATGATGGGATTATATGGCGCACGCTGTGCATACGGTACAACTCGAATCAAATTGGCAAGCCACAAGGCATAAGCTTGATTTTCCATATCCCCCCCTTTGCTTTGCAGTCATGGGCTTAGCCAATTCTGTATCCATATCACTGAGATTATTGATGAAAGCTCATTAAATAATACCGCCTGCAATAGTCAAGTCAGTTTCCAGTTGTTCAACCATTATGAAGAAGTTCACAAAAGATATATGTCCCAAACTTAAAGTTATGTTTACATGGAACTGTTCTTGAGATATAAAATCACGAAACAGAAAATCAAATGCTATATCTGTATGCCCGTCTCAAATGGACAGCAACTCACTAACGCTAATACCACGACTCTCTGGCTCATCTGTATTGATTGTGTTCGGTCCCCAGAGTTGACAACTCGTAATCTCAGAATACTTCTCTCTCGGCACCACACCAACGGAGTACCTTGGGGACACGCTGATGAGTCCGAACGGGTGGTAGCTGCTTGGTACTTTGCAAATGCATGTAGCTTGGGTAATGATAGTAAACACCACTCTTGACGCTTTCTGCAAATGAAATCATCTGATAAAGTTTGCATCAATTCAATGTAGTGAGGCATTTTCGAGGTCTGAGCGTCATGCGTTCAGATCAAATACTTCATTCATACTCCTGCAAACTGACAAATGCAAATAGTTGCCTGTACCAATTTCTATTCGCAATGCTACGACTCGTATACACCCCGCCGACATGTCTTTCCTACTGTATAATTCTGACTATCGTCAGGATCACCCCAGTTTTCTTTTCAGATTCATAGTTACCTAAATTCCAGGAACTAAGGGCCCAACTTCGGCAGCCGGCTCGTATTAAGTTTCTCTAGTGCCATTTTAAAGTGGAGTAGGGGTGCTTAAACCCCGCCTCTGCATCCACATGGGAATGTCCCGAGAGGAGGGGAGGTACGTCGGCCTGGCTACCAGTATACTAGGCAGCTTTTTTTTTTGGCAATTCGCTGCCTAGGAAGATATCAAGGCCAATTCTCCTTCTCTATTCTGGGAATAATGTGCGCAGGCTGAAGCTTTCACTGACAAATGATTGCAATGTGCTCCATAGTCAGACTAGAATCGGTTCATGATAGCTCGGTCATTGAGACCCTGGGTACTATGAACACGAGCCTTAGCTTTCATGGATCACTATCTCTGATCCTTAATTGCACAATACTCAACTCACATAACACGAGAGGTACTTGGTGTGAAGTCTCTGAAGTCGTTGAATCAGAACCGTCAGATACATCTGGACTAATCATTAACAGGCTACAGAAGCGCAAGAGACCGATTCTACTTCTCTATCTACTTCGATCGATCAAGAAAGCGATTTATTCACCATCGAGCCCGGGAAAAGTTTTTACGAACCCAGGCCTACCAAGTCCAAAGATACTGGCTGATCTCGATCTTGAGCACGTATGATACTCTAGAATGAGGTACAACACCATATCAAATGTCTGACTTTACCAGATCTCAATTGCACGACGAGAGCCGGATTAGCATGTTTCGTGCTTGAAATCCACATTGAAGAGCTGGATGCACATCATTCTTCTGACATTGATATCAGCAAGGAGTGTTGGTGATGATTACGGATTTTGTTGGCTATCAAAAACATTTGCTATGTTCCAACTGGGGATGATTCAAATGTGGAACTTGGATGGTGGGCAGCGATAAGAGTTATTATCATGTACTTCCAGTTAAAGACTGAGTCAGTACGATATGATGGGTGATACAAATCAACTTGAGGCATGTAGACTATGCGCATGGTACTAGGCTAAAATCATGTTGGGGGGAGTGCTTTTTCTTCTTTTGGTTAGTTTTCCATGTGACTATGTTGTAGTTTGCTTTCCTCTTATTTGCTCAAGATTCTTGAGAAAATATAAGAGTATCTAGATCATGCGGCTATTCATGCTAATGGTTCTTGATATCAAACCATCACACATCGGACCTTATCATCCTAGATTTAAGCGAAAATCTAGTGCCTTCATTGATTAGCAGATAAGTAAAACCAAAGAAGATGACAAAATCAATTCTCATTATGGAAGATGTGATTGGTACTATTCTATCATAAAATCTGAGAGACCTTGTTCGTTTCATGCAACTTACCTCACTATCTACCCTACCAGCGATGATTTGATTATGTAAGGTGACGTGACAAAATTAGGCGATACACTTCATGGCATCAGCCATCTCAATCTATCAATGCGATAAATAAACAAAGACCAGCACTTCATTTTTCAGCATTGATTCAGACTTAAACCCAACACAGATTTCCCAAATCTCAAGAAAAATTCTCATAAAACTCTATCAAGATGACTGAAAATATTCTTACCTTCTGCACAGCTCAAATCCCACCCGAAGTATGACTTCTTTCCTTCTTCTCAAGCCGTCGCACTCACTACCTACCTACCTACCTACTAATATCCTCCTAGCTAATTTCCCAATTCATCAAACTCTCGCAACGTACACAAGAAAGTTCCAAAATCTGGTCTATCGTCCGCACACCGACATCCCACCCCCTAGGCAAACGCACGCGCACGACCATCCAGCCCTTCCAAAGCGGATTCCTCTCCGCCTCTCTCTCCACGCTCTCAGAATTCGTGACGTCGGCGCCGCACACCGACGGGTACCATTTTAGCCGCAACACCTTCGCGGTACTGGATGCGCGGAGTCTGGAAGATGAGACGGTGGTGCTGTGGAGTCGGCTGGAAAGTTTGCCGATGGAGGTCGTGGAGAGAGGGGGGTGGGATGAGGGGAAGAAAACGACCGAGTGGAAGGATTACAGAGTGGAGTTTAGTAAGGCGTGTTGGGTGGTGGGGGTGCTGGAAACGAAACCGGGGTTGTTTGGGGAAATTGTGGAGAAGGGTCAGGGTACTAGTGTGGATGGGGAGGGCGTGTTGAGAGTGGATATCCCGATGAAGGAGTGCGATTTGGAGGATGATGATGTTTCGACCGATGATGAAAGTCTGTGAGAATGGTGCTTTGATGCGTTGTCAGTTTTTCCTGCCTTGATTTGATGGCGGCTTCATTGCAACGTCGAACCTAGCCACTGTTGATCAAGCCACAGCACGTGATGAATATGATGAATCTTCTTTTTCTATTCTTTTCACATTGTATGCAAGTCATAGGGAAGTGGTTGTCAATGTACTTAGTAGATGAAGCCTTATCCTACCCATGGCGCACCAAAACTAGGTCACTGTCGTCTGCTCGGCTACAAAGCTCAAACTTTGAAGCCATAATTCTAGAGCGAGGGAGTATTTGGCACACCAGATATCATCAAGATTGAGAAATGAAGGGTAGTTGATAAATTCATGTATGTCAGTACCTTTAAGCGGCTGTTTTATAAGTCCATTGCTTCCCTTCGTCATAAGTCTAGAGCTTGGAACTTACAAGTGAATGGCAAAAGAAGAAATTGGATAGTAGAACTTTGACCTGTTCGCTATGTGCTTCGTCTTCTTTCATTTTGAATGTATTGAGTCACTTAAAGCTCAAAATTTAGATCCTAGCGGGAGCCTACTGTTGTTTTCCCTTGTGAACTCTTATCACCTGAGCTGTTGTAAATTTATGAATAATGGATAGTAGTTGACATCGGATTAGAGTCTTAGGTCAAATAAGAGACCCCAACTCGCAGGATGTTCGATAGTCTGGAATGTAATCCAATCATAAATATTATCACAACCCTAAATTAATTAGAACATTTGAATCATTGGACTCATCGCATTGTTTTCACATGTATAACTATTGTTAGATATTAATATCTTACATCATTGGACTGTAGTCCTCCTAATCATTGCATACTCTGCTCTAGAGCTAACCAAGACCATACCACAATACTAGAAGGAGTCATCAAACTTTAACAGTCCCTTTTACTTCTGCTACCAAGCTCTTGCGTACCATAGTGCCCTTCAAGGATACATTCTCATGTCCCCGGACCACATGGAGAGTGTCAGTCATCCTCATGCTCCATCAACCACTCAGGGAGACCCGAGACTTTATGCGCGTGTCTTTTTAGCTGGAAAAGATAGACGATACTCAATAAGTCAAATGATTAGGGAGACTACATACCCAGGCAACAGCCTCCCGAACACATTCATACCAGAATACAGAAGATTGCTGGAGGATGTATTCTTTTCTTATGGCGACGTTCTTCTCTACGTTCTCAATGCGACTACATCGATCACATATGAAATTACAAATACGTAAACACGTCAGTTTCTTCAATACATGATGGGAGACGGGAAAGGATCCGAAACCAGTTGGCGAAGCTATCTAGCTAAAGATTGGAGTCTCCATATGTACACATCTGGTTCCACGCTATGTGTTCTGGAGAATCGGTCGGGCCCTCGGGAGCTTCGACATTTGACCCTGATCAATGCTCGCATTCTGCAACTGGCATGGACATCGAAATTAGCTGTGCTTATGTGCATAAATGCTTTTTTTGGTTCAGGGCTATTGGCTCGCGTAACTTTTGCAAAATGCATTCAGAGTGACGCATACCGTGTTCGTCGGTAATGGGTTTATCCTCATCAAGTGGATCCAGATAATTGCCAACGAATTGAAGCTCTGGGCATGGATTTGTGCTGCTTAGAGTTGCGCTACAGTTTGTAGAAGATGAATTTGAATTTGTGGTACTAGCAGTTTGATCAGAGGAAGATGCAGAACTGAGAATCCTAGCATTTGATGGAAATGTGGTAGCTGAAGAGATGGTAGAAAAAGTTGAATCTGTTTGATATTTGTTTGTTGAGATAAAATATGACTCGGATATTTGTAAAGCAAATATGCTAGAAATCCTTGAAGGGAATACGGTAGATATATGCAGAGTACCTCCTGTGCTAGATGAGGTTATTGAAGAAACAACTGATGATATCATACCGCTAGTAGAGGTCCTACAGAAAAAAGAGGTGCTTATTAATGAGAATCCGAAAGAGTGTGTGCTCGAGGTGTATGCAGTAAAAGAAGAGCTGTCTGGACTATAAGATAACGATGTGGGAACAGAGATTAATGTCGTGACCAAATATGTTGATGATGTGGAGCTGGTAGTACTAGCCTGACTACAAGCAATGAAGTACCCAAACAAAAAATTTGGTACAAAGTAATGCATCTCAGATAAAGTTTGAGATGAATTTTGACCATAATCTATATATCATAGGAAGAGGCCATACAATGCGGTTTATCCTTACACTATCCATCATTTCAACGATCTGTAATTAATGCCAAGCACCCACACTTCCCCTTGCTTCCGCCTCGTTCTTCCGTCGAAACATCCGGAAAGCAGCAGACCAGTTCTTGTCTTAAAATCGCCATTCCCAATGAAGCCCAAGTCCTGGTCCCGCGTGTTTCTTAAGCCAATCCAGCTACACGCACTCACATCAGCTTTTTTCTGCAAATAATTTAGTGCCGTTAACGAGTCAAACTTACAAACTTCTCGGCCGCATTTCTATGTCTTTTCTTAGGTGGAGTGGGTGGACACGGAACAGGAATGATGGGAGCATTTGAGTCCGTTGGAGGGTAATTTGTTGTAGGCACGTCTGGATCGTAACCGTCTGTACTATTGGCTAGTTGAATTGCTTGACTGATTGTTTCGTCGAGCGATAGGCAGTTTGAATTATTGAATACAGACTCCCAGTAGGCCATTTTGCGCGACCATTGTTAGCTTCTTTGTACGAGATACGAAATTTAAGAGAGAATTTATGGAACCCACTGGCGGCTAGAAGAGCAGCATCGTCATCGTCGTCGTTTCTTGCTACCAGAGCTGGACATGCAATTGACGAGGTGGCTGAGAAGCTATCGACACTTGTCATAACTGTCGAAGTAGTAGAGGCGGTTGGGAAACTAGTAGTAGTGGTTTCTATCACCGAAGTTGTGGGGTAAGCTGGCAGATCATTTGCTGTACTGTAAAGCGAGCTCAATCTTGAGGAAACAACTGAAGATGAGCTGTGAGCCACAATACTAGTAGTGGATGAGATGATAATAGGACTGCTCTGAGTTTGGGAAGGAGTAGTCAAAAAAATTGGAATTATAACTGAAGATGAAAGTCCGGAGGATGAAACAAGGCAGTGTACGGGTGGGAGAAATCCCATGAGAATGATCTGAAAGTACATAATGTACATTTAACCTTGAACCACGTTATCGACTTTCGATAGAATTTAAATGGGCTGAGAAGAGAATTACGAGTGTTTATTGAAGTTACCACTATTCAATAAAACTCAATGGCTTTTATATCGAAAGGTGTCGTGATGGTGTTGGTGCCAAGAATGTAGATTCTATTTCTTCATCAGCCTCCATATTTGAAAAGAGTTTGGCTCCAGCCATACGATCGTACTTGAGCCATGTCTCAAGATCTCAACTATTTTCCAAGGTCTGTATTTGAGAAAGGGACCGCAAATTGTGACCCTAAAAGATAATAGGCCGTACACATTAACAAATATCGTGGATATGCCTTGAGTGAAAGACTTTAATGGAGAAACACCAATACCTCAAAACTCTAGTCCTGTTTGACTGCAGTGAGATTTCCGGCAAATCTCCAGACTATAAGAGCCCATAGTCGCGTTTTCTCAAATATAAAAAGTAATAGGTATTCCAGTGCCCGGATCTAACCTCAATGTGCAATTGCCCATAGAAGGGCGTAACTTAAGACATATCAATTTTTGCCCCTAAAAAGAATCCGCTGTTAACATCGAGCACTTTGATTCACTAAAAGGGGGTCAGAATCATCCCCACCGCAGTCTAGAAGTATGCACATGTTGAAGCAGACCACCAGACGAGGTTTTCTGTTAATACTGGATCACAAAATTGTGACCATTCTGGAGATGCAACGTAGGGAATAGACCTCAAATTCATTTCCTGATGTCGAGTTACGAAATGAGCCCATCCCCTGAAGAATTCTCAGTCTTTAAGAGTCACAGTGTATTTTGATCGAAGCCACTTAAGAGGAACGCTGCGAGCATAGTTTAGAAACTTATGTGGTTCAGGAACCTAGAGTAAAAGCAAGGTGTCGTGATTCGTGAATGATAGATTGATAGATTGATAGAACAGGCAAAGAAAGGCAGATGTGTTTGTAGCAAGACAGACGAATGTAAAATGTGCCAAAGATAAGCAGGCCTCCTCTTCAGAACCCCTTTGACTGCATTCAAAATAATCATTCTATAATTCCTTGGTCGAAGAAATGTGAGATTCAATATTTTCTATGCTTCATCAAATCACAAATGACGTTCACCGAGCCATTCTTGAAGTCCGTCATAAATAGGCGCGAAAACTTTGAGCTGTGATTGAAGTAAACTCATCAGTATCATATATCATTACTTCTTGGAAACAGGTTAACTTACTATAGCAACTAAATCCTTGAAATCCTGACATTCAGTAAGACCGTCTTGAATTGCTTTATCTACTACTGGCTTGGCCTTCTCTATCGCATCATATATGCGGATAAGCTTTCTTAGGCTCTCGACTGTTATATGTAAGACAGGTTAACTTAATTCAATAAGCTGAAGGGAGAAGAAGCCTATATGCTAAACTCACTTTGGTCTGGTTTGAGCTTGGGAGCGTCAGCACGTCTCCCCATGCGGTAACTGCCATAGCTTGGTATATCTGTGGGAACAGTAGTGGGCTCCGTCCAGGTGAAAGTCGGAGATACGCAGGTGCTTGATGATGATGATATAGTAGCTGTGGGGGATGTATAAGTAGTGGGTGCGGTTGTAGTTGGAGTTTCGCTAGTGGGTAGTACATAAGTCGTTTGTTCTGTGGAAGTTGACTTGCTCGTTGAATAAGGAGGATTTGTGTGATAAGTGAGAGTTGTGGAGTAATCAGCGGCTGTTATCTCGGTGCCAGTTGGATAGGCAGTAGAGGCCAACGTTGTTGGAGAGTGATAGGTGATGGGAGTGAAAGTAGAGCTTATCACACTGTTAATATCCTCGTAGTAAACAGTATCACAGAGGGTGATGCGAAAGAGTACCGCGAGGACAGCAGTCGAGAAGTGAGAATACATTTTTGTTCGTGATCTATAGAAGAAATAGGTATTTGAAAGAGACGGCTTAGTTACCTATTGACAACAAGGTCAAAGTCAAATGTTTACCAGATATCCAAGAGTCAAGTGGTTTACATAGACTGACTGTTCCTATTCATGACTACCGTCACGACTTCACCGCTCCCGATTGTTTTAATTCATGCTACAGCGGATAAGCCACCCAAGAATAGGCGTACAAAATCCATCATTAAGTGAGTTGATCACAGCTCAGTGGGTTCATTCAACTGAACTCTTTCATTGAAAGCATGAATTCCAATCTAACAATGCCAAAAGCATACTGTTTCCAAGAATTCTCTATGCAAAGTGTCGGAGTTGTAACTCGAAGGCTGACAATACCAAGAGAGAAACTAAGAGCGGAGAACCTTCTACCGCTTCCGCCACCTCGGAACTTCCCTCATGCCACAAGACCATGACTACATCCCTTACTTGTACAATGCCACCCCGCAGTCACCAGCACTCGAACTCGCTTAGTGGTTTTGAATGATGTCTAAGACAGCTGCCCAAGAGTCAGAAAAGACCCGAAAGAAACAGACTACGGCACTTCGAGCTTTCACCCAAGAATAGCCAGATTTCAATGCCAGTTCAAGCAAATCCCGATGGAATCATTCATGCACTTATCACAAATCTTCGAATGAAACATTTCGAGCCCCTAGGACCAACATCCGCCTCGAAAAAAGAAATATCTTCAAAACAACGAACTATAGCAGAGAACAATCACGAAGAAGTGGTAGACACTTGCCTTCAACATTTGACAGACCTCTGATGGCATACCAATGATCACCCATGGAAACCAGATAAAAACCATACCAGAAAGAAGCATGGCGCATCAGACGCCGACCGAAGAATATGAGTAGCGGCAATTCCCAGCGGATGCCGAATCAACTTCCCCGAAGCAACACATTGAATTCCAAGAATTCCAACACCGCGTGTACTTCACTTGGCGAGCGATACACATACGGCATTTACCCATATATATTTTTCACCGGGGAAACTAGGGCTGGCAATGTAAGTCTATGGTGTTCAAGCTGTTCACAGAATACAAATGGCTCTACGGCGGGTCATGTTCATGAGGCTGAGGTTGATATTTCCCAGTTGAGAAAGTACACTCTTTAATTGTTCTTTTCGCCAATGCCCTGCCCTGGTATGTTGAAATAAATAACAATATATCCCATATAATCATTGTACACATAAATCGACCCCTTTTGCTACATTATCACTTTCTTTTCGTTGCTCCGCCCTTCTTGGAACTTCCTGTAGCTTTGCCAATAAATGCATCTGCCTTATTTTCGGCGATCTTGGCACCTTCAAGCCCCTCCTTAACGCTCGCATCCGCGCCTGGGATACTTTTCAAAGGTTGATTGGCAATCTTCTCCTCAACCTCTTCATCGTCACCTCCTTGTCCAAACTCGTTGACTCTGGTGTAGTCAACCTTATACTTCCAGCTTTGATAAAGGTAGACGAAAAAGATAACGTCATCTCTGAGTGTTGCCAAACGATGTAGTGTTGGCATCTTAATAGTGAATGCAAAGAGATCGTCAATGAATGTATTCAAGAACTTGTACATCATAGCTCTACCTGGCATATGTGCAACACTCTTGAGTCGATAGTTGATGTACAATGAAGGGACCATCATCAAGAAACCGTATGCGTAGACGGATCCGACGAGAGTTGCGATTACGAAAGAGTACCAAGATTTGTGACTTTCGTATTTCAAGGAGTATGCTCCATATGCGATAAGAAGTGGAACAGCAATCATGTACATATAATTGAAAGCAACTGCATCGTACTCCTTGGTCTTCTCTTCCGTCTCGGAGAGGACATGTTTATCTTCAAAGGCGATGCGATATGGTATGAACGAATTTGGTGCATCGCGGATACGAACATTGACCACAGTGGTGATCTTCCAGAACTCGAGTACAATCCCCATTCCCTGAGTGAACAAAATCATCCAACCTAAATACTTGTGAGTACTTGTATCTATGAACATGGGCCGACATTTAAACTTACTAGTATTCTCATTATTGTCCATCAAGTACAGGAAAATAACACCTTGCATGAAAACGTTTCCGAGGATTGAACGGACTGAAATCCCAACATTGTTCTTCTTGTTTCGGTAATGGCTGATATCGGATTTGAAGGCCATCATCTCGAAGATCATATGGAAGATACTAACAATGACTGTGGTAGCCAAAAGATAGATATTGGTATCTAATAAAACTTCCTTGATCATCTCAAACTCAGTACCATCTCCGCCACCGGGTGGTGCTTGTCCTTGAGCAGCATTTCTAGCGGTTTGTTTCGCACCCTCGTCCATACTTGCCATCAAGGTAAATTTCCAATTGGCAAAGTTCTGGAGGTCAATATGAATGGGAAGTCTGGTGACTGTTGAATTGAGTACTGTCATGTGAGTCTTCAATTGCCAGAAGGTGTTGACGAAGAGTAGTGGATAGTACCATCCATTAAGTCCGGTGCCATCTCTAGCTCCACTTGCCTCCAAATGAACATATTGGCGAACAGCAGGATGTAAAGATGGAAAGTTCATGACGCCAGAATCTGGAATGAAGGACATTGTAAAGTTGGGATGATAGTGAGATTTGATCACAGGTCCAGTAGGAATTTCCTCTTCAGCCTAATCGATCGTTAGTCTAATCATTTGAAATTGAATACTTAATAAACTCACCTCATCAGTCTCTTCAGCAGCTGCCAAAAGATTTTTGGTCTTTCTGATTTTCTTTTGCGCAATGTATTGGGTGAGAGGATGCACAAAGTGAAATGCCCTTGTAGGATCATAGCCGGGGGTAGCAGGATCCAATTTACTTCCAGAAATTCCAATATAGAAGTGACCCCAAAGTGTACCATTATTCTGCACCTCAGATGGAACGTCGAAGCTCGCATCAATCGATCGGTGATGGTTGTAATCTCCAAATGCGAATCCAGTCTCATCCAGTACGATTCTCTCCTTTGGTACTTTTGCAATAGGTTCTGCTACAAAAGTGGGGGATACAACAATGGTGATATCGAGAGGACTATCCGTAGGCCACAATGGTGCAATTCTTTGAGGAATGGGACTCCATACTGCTCCTTCATCTAATTTGTCTGGTCGCGCATGATATGGAGGGATTTCACCATTGTTTGCTGGAACATTCATAACTACTCCAGAGGCATCCGTTGTAGCAGTAGTCGCAGGTCCTTTATTTCCAGTTATTTGTTTCATCAAGAACTGCATGCCAACGAAAATGGCGATGCCTTGGACTGCGGATTTGATCATAGGCTGTTCATGACATTATTAGTAAATGTTATCGGGCAGCTCTAGGAGGGACTCACACTCATACCGCCTTCTTGGGCTTGTGCACCCGCAGCTGGAGGAGCTGTTCCGGATGGCATATTGAAGATGATATGACTTCTTCAAATATTTGTTGAGGTATAAAAAGAGTCAACAGAGATGTTGTCCAGATGTAAATAATTATGGATAGCTTAAGGCACAATAATAATAAGCTAAGGCGACGGAATAATTTCGGTGCCGATCCGCGAGAAGCGACCCCGAATTATACGTTCAAGGACGTGACATGACAGTACTTCAATCAATATGCACAGATTTGGGCCTTGAGATTTCACGAAACACAATAAGATTGAGATTACACATTCTTGAAAGCGTTATGAATATTTATGACATTTGAACACCTGCATATATAATTCTCGAGTACTGAGGGAATAGGTATCAAGTCGCTGGCTCAACAGATTTTAAGTTGCGCAGTAAAAATGGGACAGTCTCTTCAAGGCACGCAATCATCCTTTGGAAAGACAAATTTAGGTAAACTCCAAGCAAAGAAACCCCAAACCCATAGATACCCAACCCAATAATGCCATCTCGAGTCTCTGCTCCATCCGTAGCGTCTTAGCACTTTCCTCCCCCATTTCTGAACAAGATCTTCAGCAATAATTGCACAAGGACATAGGGAATACCATTGAAATATGTGACTTAATCCACAGTTCGGAAATTTCATTTTTGCTGGAATATATATCATGGCATGCATACATGCAGAGACGAAGAATACCAAATACAGCATGGCGAATTTGTTGAATCTAGAATTCTGGGGAATACGAAATATCTTTGAGGATATGAATGATGCCCAAGCGATAAGATCTCGACGTAAGAATTGATGCCAAAAAATACTGGGAATGAAAAGATTAGCATGGACCGCATTCTCTATGGTCATATGAAAATACCACGTACCTCCAATATCTTCGGATGGTGTATGCTTCTGTGAATAATCCATAAACAGGATAGTTCCAGCCAGGTATAGCTTTGGCACCACCAATGAACACCGCAACTGCTGATATTAAATAATGGTGCGCAGAAATGCTAATGATCTCAGGCAAAATCCACAACACAGGTAATAATATTCTTATACCTATCTCTCGTATAGTAACATGGCATATTCTCCGGAAGAATTGCTCTTTCTCCGGGCCATAATCGCCAGCCTGCAGATGAGCTTGATAACTTCTTTGAAGGTCGTTGACCATTCCCCAGAGAAGATAGTGAAACCATGCCATCAGTAATCTGCTAATGACAAATGCATTTGGATCCATCAGGTGAGCGAATTTTGTTATTGGGAATAGCGGCAAGTTTCTCGGCTGGGAAGCCGTTCCGATCTGTCTTGGGTTGAGATATGCATCCATAGCCCATTTCAATTTCTGCTTGGATGTTACGGCAGATAAATGCGGCGACTCTAGTCTGAATAATCCATAGTTGATGGTGCCTAGTATTTGGCCTGCAAGCACATAGCTTGTAAAATGGGAATAGGAACCGACATCTGATTTTCCATAGTACAAAGCGGCGCAACCGTAGGTGGAGAAAAGTAAAAATGGAAATGTTCGCCACGAAAATCGTGGGGGAGTATAGATCATTATCAGGCTACCAAGGATATAAGACAATGTTAACGACAGAATGGTGTAGTTAAGAATTGAATTGCCTGGTTTTGATCAGCTATGTCACAGTAAGAACGATCAATGTGCACGTCTAAACGAACCTTCAAGGTAAATGTGCAGATTTTGAAGGATGGAGACATCCATAGTTGGTGTCTCTGGCTGGACGGCAAAATCTCTCTTGGGTAGAAAAAGGTTCCTTTGACGACTCAGGATATCTCGAGGGAATTATAATAGTATTGAAGGTGTGTATACTTAGAGAGAAGACAGAGGCAAGCAAATCGCTCGTATTCGATTAAGGGATGTGGCTTTCAAACGAAACTCCATTCGAAGTGGTCGAATCATGTTCACCAATAAATATAAAACAGATGATCGGGCAGGAAGCATGGTAATTGTGAGTGCCTACCATGTAGTAGTGAATCATGATCATAGAAAATAAACCGACCACTCATACGCTTCCAGCTAGCATCACTAGAGCACCAATCCATAAAAAAAAACCACAACAACCATATTTCATTCAGTTCAGCAGAGTGCAGCGCTGGGCTGGGTAAAATAAAAATAAGATCTCAATCAATAGTAGCTGGCAGCGTACGAACTGGCAAAACCTTGCCGCCCCGTAAGAGGGGCGGGAGGAGAAACCCCCGCGGGGTTTTTTTCCGAACCAGGCGATGTAACCACTCCACCACAAGAGCGCATTTGACCTGACCAAACAAGCCTGTTTGACGCCTTTGCGCTCTCGATGGAAATGTTTCCTTAAGACGCCTTATATAGTACCTAAGCGCATTTTCCCACCATACGAAAATCCATTGATCCTTTTCAAATAATTGGACTGCAGTCAGCCCTTGATAGCAACCCAAGCTATTGCGATATTTCGAACTGAAGTGAACTCAAAATAAAGACAGAGCCAATGGAATCAATTAAAACGGGGTTTTATTGATCGGGGGTTCTTTAAGTGTAGAGGTTCGTCCAAATACCGCATGAACAGCTGAACTCGGGTACTCAGTATTTTGATGATCGCTACCCGATCGCTAAAACGACAACGAACCAGTCTTTTGAACGAGATTTGTATACAGTTGTAAGTCGGTTTTTAGATCATCTTTGACAGGCGAAGTAATAGTAGCGATCTTCGATCTGTCACAACATGGTCCCACACTTGTGATGGCCTTGAGCTCGAATTAATGATGAAGACTCATGCTATAATTGGAGGATCCTAGAATGTAAGATGTTCAGATTAGGCATGACCAGCGTACATCATTAGACCAGTCTCTAAGTACTGATATGGCATGGTAGATGTCTGATTGGGGTTCGTTTGAGTATGGGAACTGACCAAGTGCTTCGGATTCAGTAGCTCCCAGGGCGCTCTCGACAAAATTGAAACCGACAAGATCGAAAACACCGTAATTATCTCGTGTGACCTCTTCTCCTTTATATCAACGATGATCAAATCGGTCCGGATATGGAAATGAACAAGAACTGGAGCACAACTATTGCGCTGGATCGACCTATCCGGGCAGGGTTTTGACCACAAGTGAAGTATATCAAAGTATATATGTTATCACCGAGTAAAATATTGAAAGGTCATTGGAGTTCAAAAGCAACACAATAACCGAGTAAGACTTCGGATGTTAGTAGTGCTTATCCGTATTTGTGAGGAACTATTAGCTAATTCATGCAGTGATGCGACTCGTGAAAGCAAACTAAACCCAACTCATGCAGTGAGATAACCGTTGCACCAAAGCTATACATACTAGGTAAGCTCACATAGCTAATTACTTGAATTGACGAGGCAGTATTGCCCATTGACATTCGATAGATGAGTATTCTCACGGTTTTTTCGAAAATGGTTTCTATCATTTTATATCTGACGTCGGTACATGCACACGTGCTTTATCACTAATCGCCGCTAATCAGCCCTAAGCATAGTTAGTTAGTAATTATATCTCGCCCCTGATACCCCACTATTCCATATCATGTAAGCTAAACCTTATTTAATTGAATTCTGCCACCGCCCGGGGAAAATTACACCGCCAGATCTTTGTCCTCCTTGAACTCAATTTTGGAAAAAGCAACTTTTTTTTCCTTCTTTTCTCTCGTCTGGAAAATTTCTACCTGGGAATCACACGGGAAGTACGGAGGAAACCCCCTCAAATTACAAGACAGGTGCAGACGAATTACGATGTTGATTCAGAAACCCTTAATACTCTTCATTGACGCATATGATTCATTTTCGAACAATATCATTTCTCTCCTTGAAACTTCACTCACCGCCTCAGTGCGAACGGTCAAAATCAATGATCCCATCCTATTAGCATCTGATGAAGCATTACACGAAGAATTGAGACATTATGTAGCGGTAGTATGCGGGCCGGGCCCTGGAAATCCGGAGACGGACAGTGATATCGGAATTATAAAGAAAATCTGGAGACTTGCCGATGAGGAGATGCTACCAGTGTTGGGTATTTGCTTAGGATTTCAAAGATTATGTTTGGAATTCGGAGGACAAATAAGAAGGCTAAACGGTCCACAACATGGAATGATTAGAAAGGTTTCACATGCAGGAGAAGCCCAAGCCGTCTCCGCCGTTGGAAATGATTCAATATTCTGTGGGGTTGGCGAGATTACCGCTACCTTGTATCAAAGTTTATGTATTGATATAGGACAGGACGACATTCTAGATGAAGAATGGAACACATCACGGTGGGAGCCAACAGAAAAATCTCCTGATTTGATACCATTGGCTTGGGTTGAAAGTGCCGATCTAGAGGCTGAACATGCGAGAAGTTGCGGTGTGAAAGACAGCAGAGTTTTGGTCGGTGTACGACATGCAACGAAACCCTTTTGGGCAATACAATATCATCCTGAGTCGGTCTGCACAAATGATACAAGCAAAGAAATCTTTATAAACTGGTTCAAGTCGGCACAAGATTGGAATAAAACTTTCAGAAAGACGGAGATCAATTACGACGGTACAATGCACGGCCAATCTGCTACACGAGTGAGCCTTCTCCAACAATTCGAAGCTTTACAAACAATGCCTGTATCTCCGACTAGCGATACCTCGATCGATAATATGAAGCCCAAAAATATGTGCATTTCTCGAACAATTGATTTCCCGGAGAATCTATCCGTGCCTGATATTGTGGAAGCCATCCAGGACATGGGGCGAGATCATATTTTACTGGAATCTACCAATGCAGACGAAACCTCCGCAGGATCTGCCGATGTAAAAGGACGATATAGTATCATAGGTCTGGATATCGATGATTGTTTGAGATTCGAATATCGTGTCGGGGACGGATATGTAACTAAGGTCCCCTCTTCATCCGGCGAATATCTTGATAGTAAAGAGGAGATTGATTTGAAGTCTTGTGGCGGAGTTTGGTCTTTGTTGGCACATCGATTGGAGGTTGCGCGTGTTGCTGCAGGCAATGACGAATCGCCTTTCTGGGGAGGGTTTATGGGATATACGACATACGAGCTGGGCCTGGAAACTATTGATGTGAAAGTTGATAGACCAGATGCTCATAGCAACCGACCAGATCTCTGCTTTGCATGGGTCACTCGAAGTATAGTTGTCGACCACGTGAAGAAGGTTCTCTACCTTCAACAATTGGCCAGCCTTGGTGATAGCCAAAACGACACTGCGTGGATGGAAGCTGTTGGACCTAAGCTTGAGAAAGCATCCCAACCGAAATCTCCAAAAAGCACCCGCCAAACCCCCCTCCGACCAGGTGATCTCGTCTTATCTTGCGATCGCATAAAAGTTTCTCGTCGAGAGAAACGTGCTTGGTCACCAGTTCGTACCCCCGCTTCGAAGTTCTCCATGGCTATCACTCAGCCCACAGCCGATTCATATGAAGCAAAGGTCCGTCGATGCCAAGATAAGATTGCCAACGGTGACTCCTATGAGTTATGCCTCACAGATCAAACCACCATCACCCGTCTTCGCAGCGATCCTCCTCATACATCAGTCCACAATACTACTGAGTCAATCCTCCTTTACAACAAAGCCCCAAGACTAGCTCCAGCTAAGGGCGCCTGGTCTTTGTACAAAAATCTTCGTACTCGTCAACCTGCACCCTTCGCTTCTTTTCTTCGCCTTGGCTCTGCGACTTTGGTTTCTAGCTCCCCTGAACAATTTCTGAAGTGGGACAATCGCGTCGGAAAATGTTCTCTTCGACCAATGAAAGGCACCGTTCGTAAGACTGATGAAGTGACACTTTCAAACGCCACCGCGCTCCTTAATGATCCGAAAGAAAAGGCCGAGAACCTCATGATTGTTGATCTCGTTCGTCATGATTTACATGGCGTCTGTGGGTCCGGCAACGTTTCTGTTCCACGATTGATGGTGGTTGAGGAATATGCATCAGTTTTCCAGATGATTTCTGTTGTCGAAGGTTCTTATACGCAATCTGGATCTGATGATATATCGACACATATGTCATCACTTACCATCAAGGACGACAAGAGAATAGCATACACTGGACTCGATATTTTAGCAGCCTCTCTCCCACCAGGATCTATGACTGGCGCACCAAAGAAACGAAGCTGTGAACTCTTGCAAGACATCGAACACCACAAACCTCGTTCTCTATACTCTGGTGTTGTAGGATACATGGATGTTGGTGGCCGCGGCGACTTCAGTGTTACTATCCGATCAATGTACCGTTGGGACGATGAAGATGGTGTCATTGAAGCTGAAGAAAAGGATACAGAGAAATGGCACATTGGTGCGGGCGGAGCTGTTACAGCTCTTAGTACCCCCATCGGCGAGAGAGATGAGATGTTAACGAAGCTTAATGGAACACTTGGCGTGTTTCGTTGAATAAGTTAAAGATTTTGTTCATACGACGCGAGTCGGTTGGTTTATGCATAATGATGGAAAATTTTCCGGAGTTATTCATGGGGCTATTCACTTTTCTTCTTGGTTTCTTAGGATATTTTCAGACACAAATTTTTGACAAAGTCCCCAGTTCGAGATACCTCAACGTATCGTATCTATCGTAAGGAGAGCGGGGCATTGACGACTTATGACCTTGGGATGGCGCTTTCATGTATTGGATATGGATTGGATAGGAACAGAGACTGGGGCAAGGAGTAAAGAAAATCTCAACGAAGACATATCTTTTTATAGAGAGAGAAAAGAAAAGGTCCGCAAGGATTCACATATGCAGTTACATACCTAGATAGATGATTCAATAGACTGGTAATACCACTTTACATTCTCAATACATCTTTGATACACGATCTTGCGTGCATTGTTTTACAATTGCGACAACTCAATGGGTGTTGGGATAAATTTCCATCCTATCCTTTTTCTACGCCCCTCGATATGACCTGATAATAATTACTACATTGTAAATTGAAGCTCTTCCTGAATTTTCTGCTCGTCATCATATCATGTTTTTCACCGCTTGAGATTCCATGCGTATGACGTTATTTAATTCCATTAATCATTCGCATGTGTTATTCTGTCCTTTGCATCCAAAATCGAAGTCCAAGTGCTCGAGGACACCTCCTGAGGTGAACTCTCTGCCATTAGGTGAAGGGCCAAGTCGTTCTGAAAATAGAAGCTATCCCTCCATCGCCATGGCTACATTGTGCTCCTCATCTTTTTTTTACATGGTGGTCGCAACCTTCTCTTGTCATCATCATTATCTCTTCCTTCCATGAAAAGTCCCATCTCCGCATCCGCTTGAATCCCTATATATCCGTACACTTCCAATTCCCCTTTCCCACTCAAACGCATTTGCCCCTGCAACACTTCCCCCTCCCTTTCCTACACCCTCTTAAAACTCAGCCTCCTCCTGGAAAAACATCCCAAAGCTGATCACCGTTCCATAAATCAGCACACCGCCGATAATGCTCATGAACATAGCCGGCACAGTAATAATATGACTATGCGCCAACACCGCCGGAAGAGCAACACCCATCATACACAAGAAACCCGTTGCGAAACGGCCGAGATCGAGAACTCCAGAGGAGGAAGAATCGGAGAAGTCATCGGGAGAAGAGCAGCGGGATGCCAGAAAATTGGGGATAGGAGCGAGAATGAATGTGAGAACGACGAGGAGGGGAAGGTATTGGTGGAAGAGCGCGCAAGAGAGGATTACGAGGAGGAATCCGAGAGCGAGGACCTAGGGGGGATGTTAGAGGCTGGAAGGCTGGGATAATGGATAGATGAGGGAGAACGTACGAAGGAGAGGGAAATTATAGTTTTTAGGCCGGCGGTCATATTGAATATGCTGGGGATGGCACGTTGGATGAGTTGCGATTGAGACTGCTTGCTTGCGTTATCGGTGTAGCTCTATAACTATCGTATTACACACAATTGTACTATGCGATTGTCTTGTGTGTATGTTTTGTTCTCGATAGACAGCTTGAATGAATAGGTAGATGTGAGAATTGTTGGTGGAAGATAGAATTGCTCAAGCTTGTTGTTAGTAAGAGATTCAAAGTATCAATCACCAACCGCCCTGGAGCTGACGTTTCGGAAGCACGCGCTTAAATGATAGCTTCAGAGCCTTGTTGATCCACTCACTAAAGCAGCACTAGTTATTCACTCTCCTGTGGGACAATCACCCTCAAAGTCTTGCTCTTTTAAACTTCTAGCTACCTATTCTAAATCGTACCTAACAACAGTTCGAGCTTGCCTCATCATCGTGTCTGCCTCATACAAAAGCGTCCAGTTCCTCCATTCTGCAATTTACATTTCTCAACCACTACATCCAAAGTTTTTGACGCATATTTGAAGATACCCGTGTTTTTATCTCTGCGTCCGAGTGGTTTCAACTTGCTTTTTGTTCAAGATGTTTAGAAACAATTATGATAACGATTCTGTTACCTTGTAAGTCTACTACTTGGTGGCATGGAAATGGAAATTGAAACTGATGAGATGACAATTATAGCTCCCCACAAGGTCGGATCTTTCAAGTCGAATATGCTTCAGAGGCTGTGAAGCAGGGAAGTGTTGTTGTGGGAATAGTTAGCAAGACTCATGCTGTTCTTGTGGCTTTAAAGGTTAGTAGATATGGACTATTTACTTTCTGCTACGACTACAAACAGCAGAGTATATAATAGAGCAGAACACACTATCTTTTGCTTCACCCCATTATATAATACTGAACCAAACTAATACATCTTTTCAAACAGAGAAACGCAGAAGAACTCTCCTCCTACCAAAAAAAAGTAATCGCAATCGATGAGCATGTCGGACTCGCCCTCGCCGGTCTTGCCTCCGACGCCCGCGTCCTCTCCAACTTCATGAAAAACCAAACTCTCGCCTCGCGTTTAACATATGACCGAGCCATCCCCATCGAACGACTCGTCGCTTCAATCGGTGACCGCGCTCAAACTAATACTCAACATTACGGCAAGCGTCCCTATGGTGTTGGTCTTCTCGTAGCTGGTGTTGATGAAACCGGACCCCATCTATTCGAGTTCCAACCATCGGGCATGACGCAGGAAATGAATGCTTGTGCGATTGGTGCGAGGAGTCAAATGGCCAGAACTTATTTGGAGAGACATTTGGAGGAGTTTCCAGACTGTGGAAAGGAGGAATTGGTTAAGCATGGTTTAAGAGCACTTAAGGAATCTTTAGCTCAAGATAAGGAGTTGACGGTCGAGAATACAAGTGTGGGAGTCGTGGGAGTTAAAGCAGAAGGGGCTAAGAGCATTGAGGGGTTCAAGCTATTTGATGGCCAGGACGTAAAGCAATGGGTAGATTTGGCAGCGGATAGCGCAGAGGGTGCAGAAGGTACCGAAGCTGCGGAGGGTGGTGATTCGATGGAAGTAGATGCATGAATGAAGGTCGAACAATTTGGATGGCACTATGGATCATGACTTTAGCTAATAGAAATGAGCTCTGAACGCAATATTCTTGTTTTCTGAAAGTGATTCGAATCTTAAACTCAATTGGCACGATCAAAGGTACAGTGAGAGGATGTAGGAATTCTAACCTGGTCCCATCAGATTTTGAACTTTTGGGTGCAATTCGGAGGATAGAAATGTTTGTTCATGATTACCCGAGACATCTAGAAGACTCCTAAGGAACCTATTACAGATGCACGGAATAGTTTTCATATTGTTACACATATATATAAGATCCAAAATGAAAAATGAAGATGAAGGTCAGAACTTGGTGATTTTCTTCTCTTGCATGTTCAAAGTGTACATATATATATACAATGTTCACAAAGTGCAGGTTGGAGAATGGGGTTCTTTTTCTTTTTCTTTTTCTTTTTCTTTTTTCTTTTTCTTTTTCTTTTATGGGAAATACAATTATAAGAGGTAGGAAAGATATCTGCTTCTGGCCTCGGAGACGGATGCATATCTGGAGCGTAAAGTTGGGTGGTGGATGTTGGAGTTATTTTGGGGGTGGGGTGGGTTGGGATGGAGAGGGAGAGGGAGAGGGAGAGGGAGAGGGAGAGGGAGAGGGAGAGGGAGAGGGAGAGGGAGAGGGAGAGGGAGAGGGAGAGGGAGAGGGAGAGGGAGAGGGAGAGGGAGAGGGAGAGGGAGAGTGAAGAGGGAGAGTGAGAGGAGAGGGAAGGGAGATGGAGAGGGAGAGGGAGATGGAGAGGGGGATGTAGAGGGAGAGGGGGGAGGTGTATCTGGGTGGATGGATAGTTATGTAGAGGGTTGGAGTGAGGCGAGTGAGTATAAGCTGGGGATAAATATTCAAAAGAGAAGTTTTATAAGCCATATTCGAGTACCCTCTATTTCATGGTCTTCGATATGAAACATCGCATATACAAAAAATTCCGATTCGTGAACCCCACCAGTACGTAGTTCCTCACTGCTTCATGCTTTGGAATAGCTCATTATTTCATATGCGACGATGGGTTAGGAACAGGAAACTAATACTTTGATATTCTATATGCTGTAATCCATGCTAACTATGCATTGCCAAAATGTAAAGTCTCAAGGGATATATCACCTTCCGTCTCCTGGGTCGGGGTTGTACTCCATGTTTTCGAATATTTCCAGTGCTTCGTGTGCTTTCTGCGGAAGAAGGTTGAGATTTACGTCTGTGATAATGGAGATGTAAATCCATTCTGTCTTCCGCCCTCTCAACACTCGCCTGTCTGAAATGTAAAGACAAGACTAACGCATCTGCAAATGCAACATCTCCCGAGTGTATCAGGCATCTCTATCCCTCAAGAAATAGGATACCTGTCTACTCATTGCCCCACTCCAATTTGAATCTTCCCTCCGTCAGCTTGTAGTCCCTCAATGCCTGAATCGTCTCTTCTGCCGTCTTGCAATCAACCACAATATTCTTATTCGCCTCTCCCACAAATCCCGCCTCCACAGAATTTTTGACCCACGCCATCAATCCATCCCAATATCCATCCACGTTGAGTACTACAATACCTCTCGTATGAATACCCAACTGATTCCAGGTAACCACCTCCATCAATTCCTCCAGGGTACCATACCCACCTGGTAACGCAACGAAGCCCGAACCCGGACCCCCAGCAATAACTTCTTTAGCCATCATTGATTTTCGCGCATGCATATCTTTCACCACAGTAGTTCTACCATAGATCTCATATTCAGGGAGTCCGTCCCCGTTTTCTGGTGTCCCGGTTCCGTTTTCCTTGCTGTGAATACTCGCCGCGTCGCTGTTGGGCCCACGCTCATATTTCACCAATGGAGCGGGTATGATGCCGTGCACGGAAGTGGGACCAGAGAGAGCAACGAGGGTTCGAGCTACTTCACCCATGAGTCCAACGGTGCCGCCACCGTAGACGAGTGATATGTTCTGCGCAGCCATGTGTTGGGCGAGAGAACGGGCCATGGCCATGTGAGAGGGAGAGAGACCCGGGGAAGAACCGCAGAAGACGCATATTTTCGTGGGGGGTGGAGAGGTAGATGAGGAGTTGGTTGTTTGGGCTAAGGGGGAGGAAGTAAAGGGATTGGTTGATTCGCGAAGGGAGGGAACGGGGGAAGCGGCTGAGAGAGGAGAGGCGCCACCGGATGCCATTTTGTATTGTTGGTGTGAGTTTAGAAAGTGTTTGTAGTAGTAAACGTTGTTTGTGAAGTTGCAATTGAAAAGATATCTTGTGTATTGAAAGTCTTGTTTGCTGTTGTATGCTGTATACTGTCTGTTAGATTCGAGGTCTGATCAAGTACGTACTTTAAGTACGCAAGAGAATTAGTGGTAAGAATGGATGTATCTGCAGGTACGAGTTGTCTGGTGACGATCACAAAAGAAAAGGGAAACCTGTAAGAAAAGGAAACGTGGTTTGAATTCAGAGAAAGGACTGTGTTGATGTCTTGGTACGGAATCGATTAAATCACAATGAATTATTCAAGATCATTCAAGTAGTATGTGTGATTGGGAAGAGAGGTACGAAATAGCAATGTCAAGACAATCGTTGGGTATGATACAGTCCACCCCGCAGTCTGTGGGGTTGTTAGCGATGTATGATTGGTGTGTGGATGATCACAAGGGGGCGGTTATGTCATGGTGCTTATGTAATAGTAACCTCCCACCGCATTCAAATTTCCCTACACAATCGCTTCCCGGTGAGCTGTTAGGTATTGGTCATTTGACGAACTCTGTTACGGAACTATTCAGAAAATGTCCAGACGACATTGGCATCATCGATATTGATGGGTTGGTACAATGGAATTGTAAGGATTAAGAATCTGGTCATGGAAATTTCTAGGTTCACAGCATGATCCTCATTGTGGATTGGAACTCGTTGATCTCACAAGTGTGTTGCCCAGCAATCCTCAGTAAAGACCAATTTTATGAACAACGTTACCAGAAACTTTTATTGGGCTTCTGAGTTCATGATCTGTGATGTTGAAATGGCTAGCGAGGGAAGTAGCCTGGATGCAGGAGATTATGGTGGTATCTAGTTAGGCTTATCCGGGTGTCTGAATTGGTAGAGTTAGAGAAGGGGGGAGAGATGGGAAATTCGGACCAAAGATGGGAGAGCTTTTGCCGAGGTTGAAGAGATTGGAGAGATTTGTTGCATTATGCATTTGCTCCAACCGAAATTTGGAGTGAGGTTTACTATGTGTGTGACGGATTGAAGGATTATGCCTGCCAGGGCAGGGGAAAAGGTTCTACCGGCAGGACCTTAAGGTCCTGCTAGCAGAAGGTATAAAAGGACATGGTATCCTTTATTCTTGGATTCGATAACTTGATATTCTTTTGTATAGATTGTTAACTTCAATTCATTATTTATTATCAATTATCGATCATGCCTTGAACCCAATCGTCACAATGTGGTATAAAGGATGAAGTAGGTGAATCTGGATTTCCGAATTTCGCATAAGTGATTCCGCTAAGCTTGGCACTCATTTGCGGACCATTAAAGCGCTAGAAATGCTTCATCTAGCCTTTAGGGCCAAGAATGCGCGTTGAGATTGGATAATATCAGAAATATATACAAACTTTTGAACTAACCATCTCGCATTCTTGTCACGTCTATTCATTAAGGCTGAAAAGCATACAACACATTACAAGATCCACAAACGATAATAACAAGTATAGGATTATATTTAGATAGTTTTTCACTTCTACTTCTGGATCTTGTCTCCTGTTCATGATCATTTAAACGACTAACCTCAACAAGGTCCTCTATCAGATGGTAAATATCTAAAAACTATTCGAGGAAACATCAAGACCTTGATTTCTTTCAAGTATCATATTTGATCAATGTTTTCTGCTATTTAACTTGATTCGATTATTCTCTTTTTTTCTTTACCACTTTCAACAATACTAATTACCTGCATCTAATAGCAGGCGCTAATAAGACTTTCCGGCCTCATTCCCCAGAAGAAGAGAAAGCTGGGGAGAGAGAAAGAGAGGGTTAACGTTGACCTTTTGAATATATCTCAAAAATGGCATGCTAGGACTGGGCATCATTCTCTTTTCTAGTCATAAAATCGTTTTTACTTAGCTATACACTTCAAATAACAGTTGTCTAATGGTAGTTTCGAGGAAGAAGTTTATTCTTCTATATGTCTCTTTAGAAAATGAATGTTTCTTTCCTACTTTTGAGGAAAAGTGTGAATAAATAAGCCTCTCCCATGCTGTCTCTTAGGAGAGGAGAGAGGGTGCGGATGAGAAGGATTATATTTGCAAACCAGAGATAAAGAATTTACATCGGATCTGAAGATAGATTTGTTTTCTGGTTCCTGAGATTCCTTCAAGCCCAAAAATTACTTCCGATGATAGGTATCTGATGTTAATCTGGGAAAGACGGTTACTCCGATCCCCTCCTAAAACCATGTTTTACTACTTCACTTAGCTACTGACCACAACTGAATAATCTCCCTCTGATCCGATCCTCAAATTAAATACTCATTTTCCACTGCCCAGATCAAGCGATACTGAGTCTCTCCGTCTTAGTCCCAAGGAAGAGGATGAGAAAGTTGAAATACTGCATCTCAAAGAAACCTTCCCTGCACTTTTTCACAATGTTATCAAATGAGTATTCTAAACTCTATCTTCACAGAACAGCCAAAGAGAACTCTCCAGATAGAAAAAAGTACATCTCCCTAAAGACCTCCAATACAGGGGCATCAAAACCGCCAAAAATGCCATCAACCTCATTTTGTGTATCTTGTCTATCGATTACGCTAGAAAGACGCGCAAAATGAGATTGGCGAAAGATGTGAAGAAGTTCTAGACTATATTCCAGATCAACCTTTGTGCTTATGGTTTAGTCAAGTGGGTTTTCTTGAGCTGGAACAATTTATTTAGAAACACTATAAACCTTCTCTGAGATATTACTAGATTTTTGTCTGCTGTGTATCTTAGATTTGGAAACAAATTGTTAGATTTGTAATAGTTGTTTAAGCTTAGTATGTGCTTTTGTGGAACAAATAAAGAACTAAACAGGTTTTCTATGGTGGAAAGGTACAAAAGACCTGAAAATCAACTTTATCTGATTTAGGAGGTGTTGTGACAAACTGAGGTGGTAAGGAACAGTAAAGATTTCATGGAAGATTAATATCAAGCTTTGCTCCAAAACAAAGATCCAGCTCATAGTCTATGGAGAGAAGCTCATATCTCTTTAGACTAAGTGACGGAGATATCATGAAGGGGCAGGTTACACATCCATAAATTCAACTGCAAAAAGTTCTCACACAGTCTACTCTTGTGAACAACTGGGCACATCTCTTTCTCTTACACCAAAAGCTTTCCTCTAAGCAGCCCACAAATTGCTGCCTCGAGGCACCCATGATGTCGCCGACTAAGCAGAACCTCAAACATAACTGGATGTAGTAATTAGGGCAACTTTTACCCTTGGATTAGATTCCATTTTCTCCCACAACCTCTTCAATTCCTTTTAAAACACCCACCTTTCCAAAATAATCCAAAACTTTCACTTCAACAACAACAACAACAACACCAACAACTTCAACTCCATACAAACATTTACAATTGCTTCATTGCCCTCGCATTCCATGATGTCTCAATTCATTACAGACTTGCTGTACATTGGCATTATTGTAGGCCTATCTGTAAGTTTTCCAATACTCTTCCTTTATCTTCAAAGACGGCAAGAAGCGGCCTTCGTACCATATGGAGGCCGCGCCACTGTTCATCAGTATTTGACGATTTTCAATAAGGGACAGGTACTAACGAATGGGGTAGATCGTAGTAGTGTTAATGATATGACCTCAAGTACTAGTCGCGTTCTTTGAGGGAGTAGTGGGGACAACGATGAGAGCTCGTTTGCGATTTTAGGAGAGAGGCAATTGTGGAGAATTTGTAAGTCTTATCCATGAATCTCCCTTGTACTTTCTGAGAAGTTTGCGAGACCCAAAAATACTTAATTCTTTCTAAGAAATGGAAATCCTTCTGGTGTCTAACAATGCTGCCTTAGATCGCCTTTCGCACTGCTGCCACGAGGTGCATCAGAAGCCAAGAGATCACATCTACTGCAACTTGCAGTTCGATGAGCAAGTAATATTCCTTCAACCTAAAGCCAAAAAGAAGCAATATGCTAAACCGTTTTGTGGCGCACAGAGATAAACAAGAAATGCACCCACAAAAGACCCTCTCCGTATCGGCTGCAGCAGAGCATTAGACCTTCTCACTCGGCAGACAAATACCAACGGGTCTATCGACGTCAAAAAATGCCCTGTCGTGTGGTCAATGAATAGTCACGAACAACTGTGGCTTCTTTCTGGAATGCCTTTAAAGTATGACACTATCCTTAACCATCCCTAATTCAGAGCTAATATTATTGCAGGTATACCGAAAGAGCGAGAAGAGATTCATTGGGCATGAAGACATGTTTCCTACTACCATTCATACAAAACCTATCACCCCTCTTCAGGATTCTCTCCTCAATTCTCCTTTCAATTTCAATTCCAAATTCAAATCAAAAGATATCGATGATCAAGTGCAATATAATTAAAAGAAACAAATTATCCAGGACTACGCCACCTCATCCAACAGGCGGCTGGCAGACCCAAAGCCGGAATATCAAAGTCAAGATTCAATCCATTTAGTGATTCGTATCGTTCCATCAGGTTTGAATCACCGATTCATGCTCACCTTGAGCATTAGGAAGTTTACCGACGCCCATTTGGGCAATGCAGCATCATAGCTTGCATTTCAAGAATCTTTGACTTGATTACAGGATCCTCTTGTTGGGGCACGAAGGTCGAAAGCTACCATAAGCTGCGGCATGGATTGCAACCAGTCAATCGTATCGTCCTACGTCGCCACCTTACTCGCCAACGTCAAACTATAGTCTATCCAGTCCAAACTATGCTAGATGGACTATAGCTTGGCGTTCTCAAGTAAGACACTCCGGCTATGGAAACCTCGCAAGAGGTTCAATTGGAGCAGGCACTTCGAAGGGAAGATCGAGCATTCCACTCGTCCACTCCAACTTCCGTCTCGGCAAGCATCAGAACCTCCACAAGAGCATCCGCGCCAGTTACTCCTCTACGCGAAGAGCTTCCAGCCTTCCAAGTCGCCAAACGGCAATTTGCCATTAAATCCCGCGAGGATTGTCATATCCCGGGTTCCAATTTCCAATTAAAGATGGCACAGCTTCGCCATCACAATAAAAGGATTTATAGGAGCAGGCATGGGGATGAACCAACAGGCTTTGAACCGACAGAGTTTGTGACCCGTTTCATTGCCATGGCACATAAGCCCGTTGAGTATCAACAATACCCATGGCCAACACTGCATACATACAAATTCCAGATCCCGAGAGGCCCCGCAATTCACAGGCCATGCTGAACTTCACCTGAATACTCTGACATTGCTTCCGCCGCCCAGTCCCCTAAACTGAGCCACCAAGATATCTTCGACGCGATAAACTAACAGCACCCTCCGATGCAACACTATCGATACTCAAGACTCTGGAAAGTAATGTCTATCTCCACATCCTTCACACACCACGCCAAACAACCTGCAATACCATCAAGACTCAAAACTCTGGAAAGTAATGTCTATCTGCCCATCCTCTACGAGGTACGCCAATCAACCTACAACACCAAGCTATGGTGCCTTTGTAGGTGGGAAGTTCCAAGCCCTTGCGGAAACGCAGGAGGAATGAGCGAAGCCCCTGAAGCAAGACCAAGCAAAAGGGGCTTCAATACATTCTCATTCTGCGGGTGCTTGGAACTTCCTGAACCGGCACGTAATGTCGACACTGATGCGGCTCTCAAATTGAGTCCGGCAACACCTACAAATTACTCGTTCGACGGGTTCAATATGGGTTTCAATACGAGTCCTACCACGCCTACTGACTGCATTATCAAAATGCATTAATCCAGATAGACCGACTCGGTCGATCTTTCCAGCACCTGGGCCATTCGTCTTCCCATTTGATGGTATCTTGAAACCAACCTCGAAAGGATAAGCCCAAGCTGCAGGATTTCACTCCTGTTCAGAAATTGTTATTTCTCTGGCTTTCAGCTGGTATTCTAGCATCGTTTCTCGGCAATGCAAAGATACCTCTCCTGAAGACGAGCGAAACATGCCAGGATATCCTCAGCCTGGCCTGTTTCCACGCCAGGTGAAGAGGGTCCCCGATATCGCTATTGTAGCAAGGAAAGATGGTGAAAGGCTAAACCCAAATACGCTCAAAGCAACAGCAGGTATTGATTTTGATGCTCTTATTGCAAAACTTAGATAAAACATCCGGGAAAATCCAAAGCCGATGTGGCAGTCTCTTCAAATTACCATGCCGGTTCCGTCGCGAATCTTTATATGTTTGAAGCAGAGAGAGTCGTTGTTCAACAGCCCAAGCTTATGAAACCAGGAAAACAAGGAAGGAAGGCAACTAGACACTGTGATTACTTCAAATACTCAGTTTTTTGATACAGAATTACAGACGTGACTTTCGCTAATGGCCATCGGTGTTTTGCAAAGCCCCTCTCCCCTTCGGTGATAATCTTCTTTGTGTCAATTTCGACATTACCATGAACTGGAATTTTTAGGAGCGGGATTTCAATAAACCGCATCGTTGTTTGGAAAATCGTGGATGCTTGTGATACGGAGTTGCAATGCACTTGCTCCACTCCGACTGCACTAGCAGCTCCTTGCTCGCAACGATCATTGTTGGCAGCCCCCTAGTTTCCACTGCCTCATCAACAATCATTTTGCGACATGTCTCGTCATCTTTCGTACGTTAGTCCTCCTTCCTCTGTCCTTCCAGTGTTCGCAGCGAAAAGAGAGAGGTGCAATATCGAACGAAGGGACGCTATGTCACGTTTTAAGTGGAGGGAATGCAGATGCAAATGCTGTCACTGAGCTTTCAGGCCTTCTTTTGATCCGTCTTCTTACTTGACATGATGAAGGATTGTTTTAATACTAGAGATTCCAGGCTGAATTGCGCTGTAAGTGGAAGTTGAGCCAAAATGCTTGTTTTGAAAAACAGCTGACCATAATAGATCGAGTTTCTTTTTTCTAAGGGAGACAAATTGCGATTTATTGGGAATCATTATACATGGAAGCAAAAGCTGCCGCCGCTGATCTCGAAAACTCCTTTCATATACATCACTAACGCCTCCCCAAACCCCGTTTTACGTGTCCTTATCCATTAGCACTTAAAGAATCAGAAGAATCTCCACCAGATGAAGATGATCATGAAGAGTCCCAGTCCACCAATTGGTCCATATTGTTTCAACATCAGTTCCCAATTGATTCTTACGGCGGCTTTGCGGTATTTCTTGCTGTCTTCTCTCAATCTGCTGCTCACCTCACCCATACGCTCCAGGTTGTCTCCTCTGTAAAGCAAGTCTTCAATGTTCTTGGTCATAACCTTGGTGACATCTCGAAGTTCATCGTTAAGCTTGTCAAGATTCTGTGTTGCCCGTGTATCGGAATACGTGGATTTCGTCCGCGAAATGAACGTATCAAAATCCATGAAGGCATATGGGCGTAAAGTTGGCGAGTGTACTTGAGTGGCGGGGTAGGTGGTGTTGAATTCGGTACAAAGATCGGAGAGGTATGTGAATGCAAGCTTTCGTGGGTATGAGCGTTCGCAAATGCAGAGGAAAACGATGTCGTTGGCGATCATATAGCTAAGATATTGTTAGAAAGGTATGCATGATATATACACTTTGAACTCTAGTTGCTAATGTATCACAGAAAATAGTAAATTTGTCTCTCCAGAATACAGCATCAAAGATTGTCATTTCGGATTCGAACTGCAGTTAAGCTCCCTCATTGCGCAGCGCCAAAGTCAGAAGATGTGTTCAAGAGCCTCGTTGTGAGAACAGTTTTTCGCATACCACTCGCGCGCATATTATTCAGAAGGAAATTTGGATCTGCGCTTGCTAGATCTCAATTGGCCATTCAATTTCGTGAGACCTTATGTGCTCCCCGAAAGAAGTTTCATGGCTCTAGGCCTTGCTGCGTCTCACAGTAGGGGCTACAGAACCAACCAGAGACAAGATTCATCCAGATGGACCAAAGGACATTGTATTCTTGTACGTACTGCATGGTATATGGGCCGCTATCGAGAGTTGCTTGGTCGGCGGAATTTCGATTCATTTTTCGGAGAACCATCTTGACTTGTGACTTGATCTCTGCCAGGGAAGTCTCAGTCTGGAAAGTACCCAAGTCAGCTTCGTAACCCCCAACTTAGGATCGGCATGCGCACCTGCTCGTCGTCGACTGAGGCGCATAACATAAGACCTGTACTTCGATATTAGCCAGATTCTCAGAAAGTATCATCGAAAGTCGCCATACCATCCAGCCTCGCAATTTGTGTCGATTTGATCATCTTGTCTGGTTGTAGCTGGAGTTCCTTGAAGTATGTTTATGAACTTATTAGGTGTTATTTTGGTATTTTGTGATTATGATATTAATACATGTGTCGCAGATCTTACACAAGTCTTGATCTGATAGAAGGAAAACCAGAGAAGGCAGATTTCAGAAAAAGTACAGGTCAAGAAACTTATTACTCAAAGAGGTGGAAGTGTTCTAAAGGAACTGGTTACTTCAATGTATTCAAAAGCTGTTCCAATTTCCATCATCCATGTCCAGAATCCTGAGTCGGATTAACTCTCTCCGAACACCGACATGACACCTTCCTCCTTATAGGACGAGGCTACCAATGACGCACTAAGTGAGGAGGAGGCTACAACAGATATTTATTATATTCTCAAAAGAATATTTTGGTGAGTTCTTGTTTGTTCTCTTCAACTTTCAATTTCACAACAATCTTTTTCAGATCGAAAATCTTTCAGTCAAAAAAGTCAATCGTTTCACAAGGGAAAACCTTCTGATCTCCAAGTTTATTCTCTCTTTCCTGGAAAAAGAGGATTATACTTATTATCTGCTTGACCAATTCTGCCACTGTGCATTTTCTCTTCAGTTTTCTCGGCCTTAACCTTTACTTTCAACCACTTTTGTTACCAATATTCTGATGGCTTTGCCTAGTGCGCCTCCTATTCCGGAGACGGCAGCTCCACCGAGCTCGCCTGTTCTGGGCCCCGCGGATTCTGGAATTAATCCCCAGACCGCGGTGGCAGCGACATCGATTCCGGTGTCAGAAGCTTCGTCTTCGGCTTATAACGAGGCGATTGGGGTGCTCGATCCAATCGCCCCGTATCAAACAGCAGCAAGAGCAGTAAGTATACCCATGTAATCACGTGTTCAAGATCTAGATCTCGAGCTAATATTCTATTCTAGGAGACGAACCTGGCTCCCACCAGGGAGGTGAACCAATTGCCTGCAGAAAGACCACTCAGTGCTCATTTTATGATCTCATCCTGCTCGGATAGAGCCTACGTCCCAACACCATTCAACACTCCTCGCAACGCATCCGGAAGAGAATCTCACCCTCACCTTCAAAGTTCCTCCCCTAGAGGAGAAGAAAAGCCAACCATCAGAAGACCAGCACCTCTTATCCTTGGTGGTGGTCTAGTCGAAGAGGAGAAAGTCCACCTTCGTGGAGGAGGCCCAAAGAAGAGGCGTGGTGGTGTTGCTGGCAATGCTCGCAAGAAGCCAAAGTCTGACAAGTACGCGGATGTTGACCAGTTGATGTCGGACTTCAAATCACCCATCTTCCAAGAAGATGCAAATATTAAGGTAATGACTGATTCTACTACAATCTTGGCACATTTTACTAATTTTTTTACCAGGCAGTTCTTACTCATCCCCTGACAAAACAAACGATAGCTGAGCAAGATGATCCATACCCTTTCGATGAGATGACTGGAGATGAGATTGCAACGACTGCCGCAGACTTCAAGTCAGATGGCAGCTACGGAAGATTTGACCCAGACTGGATAGAACAAGCTATTGCAGCATCTCAAATTCGCGCATGTGGTGGATATGATGCCTATCTAGACAGTCAATTCGCAGAAAACTGGGCTGAGGATGAAGAGGGAATCTCAGATGAAGGAATGAAAGACCGTAATGATAATGGCGACGATGGCGGCAACGGCGAGACAAAGTCTGAGAAAGCAGACGAAAAGAATTAACCGATGGTTGTCACTTGCTTTTGTGATGCGGTTTTCTTTCACTCCTTCCACCTTTTATAAAAGCTCGCAGGCATTCAACAATATCGACGACTATAACACGTCAAATTTATCACTGTCTCCGTCACAATACTTCCTCACGCCTAGTTCTAAATCTCTTCAAGGAAACAAGCGCCTCATATCACAACTCTTTGCAGCAATCATCTGAAAATTTGGCTTCTCACTGCATTCGGGGGTCTTTTACAGCCAAAATTTCCGCAAATTTGAGGCGCCCTCATTTCATTTTAACTTCGTTTAATTTCAGATCAACGAATTTCATTGCGCACCGGCGTTCGGTATGTCAGATTAGATACCCACTTGCACTTCTTGATTTTGTCGGACAGATTCCCCCCAAAATACCTTCCGAGTATGATTTGAGGTTGGTTCTGGTACTTATTTCGCTGTATTTTAAAAAGTTTTAATTTCAATTTTATGCATTTGGTGTTTGGGATCTACAGGAGATTTGTTTAGCAGTTGTCATGATGAGCTTCAGTAATGGATCAGCCCGATGGCATTTTCGAATATCTGATGGGAAGTTAGATATTCGCGACAAATGGGAGGAACTTTCGAGCCTAGCATACCTGTCTACACTTGAGAATCGTAATTTCAGTTGGTCCGAGATTCCCATTAACATGTGTGGTATTTGGGAAAACATAAAAAGTTCATAAATAGAGTTTCTTCTGGTTCCACCATGCAATTACAAAGTGAAGCAATTTCGTTTCGATTTACCTCATCTCTTGTACGGTGAACATTCACTAATCAAGTTTCGATTTTGTTCCTCTTAATGCATGATTTAAAAATGTGATGATATTATGTTTTGAAGAAAGTTGTTATTACAAAAACGCATCGCGTTCGGTCCTCCCTCCCAACAGCTTGGAAGATTGATCACAAGACTGCAAAGGTCAAACATAAATTCCAGCCGAGTTCGTTCCCAGACGATTTCCCTTTCGACGATCGCAAACGATATCTCTTCGAACAGCTTCCCTGAGTCATCTGGGAGACGGCCCCTAGGTTGCCAAGGTGGCTTTCCTAGCAGAAAGGCTATACCCAATAACCAGACCAGGTTGCCAAACTACTCTATCTTAATTACAAGGCATCATTTGCCGGTTGTCATACCAAAGAAGCCCCAAAGAGAAATAACCCCAGCACTAAGCGTTCTAAAAGCAACGCTTCCCGGAACCCCATGCTTCCAACAAACGTATCCATCTACGAAGGCCAAGTAACCCAAAGATGCAATCACAACATCCATCGCCTGGAAGTGATCGCTCAAATACAAACCCCATAGTAGCAAACCAACAGCAGTGACGCGGGCCGACCCGGATACCATCACGGGATGAGCGGCTTTGGAAACAGCTATTTTCTCATTGAAGCCGAATGTTCGGATGGCGTTTTCGGCGTTCCAGAGAGGCATGGTGCCGCCTATTGTGATTGCTGTGGCGAGGAGAAGAGGGGGTATGTGACGGATAACGAAGTGTTCAAACATTGTGATTTGGAAGTTTGTTGCGTTTGTCGACTTTGCGTGGTGAGATGCTAGGATAGCTGACTGAGATGAAGCAGTTGCTGATTTGTTGAAGATCCTTTTTGGAGGGAATGAAATTTCGATGGTCTTGTGGATTTGGATTTGTGCTTAGGACTTCAGACTAAAGATTCATGTAGAAAGATGTAAGATTGTTGTCATTACTGCTGTAAGAAAGTGGCGTAAGCCCTCTTGTGGTTCACTTGAGAGACACACGCAGCTCACATCTCATGGGGAGTCACTGCCCCGCATTCACTTAAACGTCTAATTGTGGGAATCTGACTCAACTGCCAAAAATTATGTAAAGATATTCGAACAGCTGCTAATTTACTCAAAGAAAATCCGAATCTAAATATATGATATGGTGGATAGTTTCAAGGTTCGGATAAATCTTCGCGACAGGCATGTCAATATTAAGATTATCACATCGTCTCCAAGCTCCTCAATGTCAAAAGTGGGCCGTGACTCGCTTGGCTATACAGTATAAATTTTACAGCATAATTACCTGTTTCGTCTCAAGCAAGCCACACAAGGAGAAAGTTCAAGGGTCTAGAGTACGAAGATGGCACATCTACTTATGAAAAAACTGCGGGAATAGACAAAACTCTATTTCCCATGGACCGATACACTCATCTCGCGTTTGCATATCTGTACATTGATCATGTTTCGTGGTCTGGATGTCTCAGAATGATTTGGAAAGTGCTCCAAGTTCATGAAGAACCAAGTACAGTGCAGTACGTACTGATCAGTCACACTATGCGACGAGTAGCGATTCCTCCATTCATAAGGTTACTGGTATGGTAAAACTACCAAGTTGTTAAATCACTTCACTCGCATCACACGGAGCTGTTGTCAGTAGAAGCATTCTTTTTGGGTTGCACTCCGGTGCTTCTTCCTCTAACATAGGAATGTCCATTTGAGCCATGATAGACTAAAGCTCGGTTGAGCGAGATACCTCGGAACGGGAAACTTTCCCCGCGTTCTGGACAGGGGTTCGACAGATCAGCGCATATAGCTTAACTACCTGCCTCCTTTTTCCCTGCTTCAAAATTTCGGTACATTCGGATTTACTGTGATTCTTTAAAGAATTTAGCACTTACATATTCTTTAGTTCTCTCCAAACAATCTATTACTCAAAATTTCACGGAGCCCGGCCATCAAGGAGCCTAGCCATCATCATGTCCAAGAATAACTACAAAGACATCATTGTTACCATACAAAACAAGATAGGAATCATCAAGGTGAGATTCGATATTAGTATGTATTACAAGAATTCGCTGATGCATAATTAGTTCAATCGCCCTCAAGCTCTCAATTCTTTGGGAGGAAGTCTAGTGCCAGAGACTATTGCTGCTCTACGAGAACTAAATGAACACCCCGATACTGTATTTACAGTTGTAACAGGAGAAGGGAGATTTTTCTGTGCTGGTGCAGATGTCAGACGTAGGTTTCCGGAGAAAGATCTAATGTTTACAACGTGCTGACACGTGAGATATAGAAGATGGTGCACTATCTGGCAAGACCGAATATGCCAACGCCGCGGAAAAGAAAATTGCATACCTCTCTAAATTTACCTTATGTAAGCGTCTCTTTGCTCCCAGATCTAAGTAGAGAGGCCTGATGATCTAGCTCTTGAACTCATGCGCTCAATAATCGACCACACTAAAGTTTTCATCCTCGCTTTGAATGGACCGGCAGTGGGTGCTGGAGCAGCATGGTTTCCTGGAGTAGCTGATATTGTTCTCGCATCTACATCAACCTACCTTCAAATCCCATTTTCGGCACTTGGTCTAGTTCCAGAATGTGGCTCGGCTATTTCGTTAACTCAGTCTATGGGTGTTCATCGTGCTAACGAATTCTTGATGTTTGGAGGAAAACTCACTGCAGATGATATATTATCGTTTGGTATTGCTAATCGAATTTTTGAGAAAGAGAGATTTGAGGAGAAGGTGATTGAGTATTTGGGAGAAATTCTGAAGACCAATGATGGGAAGAGTATGATGGAGGCGAAGAGGTTGCAGAACTTACCTTTGAGAGATTCAAGAATATTGGCCGTGTACAATTCGATTGATGCGTTGGCTGAGAGATTTGTTGATGGGGCGCCTTTTGAAAGATTTGAAGCTAAGAGAAAGGAAATGGAGGGTGAGTTTTCGAGTAAATCTTTAACAGTTTCATATGGCTAATCGGACTTATAGCAAAATCCAGAAGTCGGACATCAAAGATCTAGAGTGGGAGGTACGAATGATATATCATAACTAAAGAGGGGTATAAGGAATAGAGAGTGTTTGAAGTAGCCCAGATTACATTAAATCCATGATTACTCTTGGTAACTAATTACTGTATATTGATTCTGCTTTCCTGTACCATTTGGAAGTTGGGAAACAACAATTCAAGCGTACCTGCCGTATTGTTGAATTTTATTCGGAATGAGCAATCAAATGACAGCAATTGCAAAGACATTTAGACAGAACAGATAATTAAAAAAGGTAGCCGGTAGTCATTTTTAAGTTTCGGTATCTGCATATTCACCATTAGCAGGTGCAGAGATGACTTAGCTATGGATCTGGGGTCTTTCCCCGCCCCACCAACCCCACTTTCTTAAAACAGACGGAGATTCTGTCTTTCAATTCTACTTCAATTCATTGAACAATTCGGGAACAACACTTGAGTCAACACATCATGGCTAACGAGTGTGCTGTATGCTATAAGCAAGTTGAAAAAGTCCTCCGTTGTAGTCGATGTCGTTCTCGGCAATACTGTGGTACGTATTAAATTGTTAGATGACTCTTTTCAAGGCTTGTATTGAATCTCGTCATTTGAAAGATGCAATGTCAGTTGGAAACGTGTAGTTATCACTTTTTAGGAAAAGCCAAATGTATCTCAAAATTCTCGTATGCTAAGTGTTTGTTCACAGGTACCAATTGTCAAGCCAAGGACTGGCCAACCCACAAGGCAACATGCAGACGCCAGAACTACATTTTGAAGGTTGATCTCTTCCCTCGTCATTTCACAAACCCTCGCATCAGTCGAACTCTCTCGTGTCCTGCCACAGCGTCTTTTGCTGACCTGCATGATGCCCTCCAAGTTGCATTTGATTGGAAGAACTGCCATCTTTACGATTTTGAAGTTCTCGACAATAACGAAACCATGGGCTCTGAACATAGGCTTGTTATGAAGCCGGTACTGTTCAAGATTACCGACCTTGATACGTTGGATGCTGACGGCGACCAAGCCAAGGAAAGCAGACGCACTAAGCTTTATCAGATTCTTGATGGAGCACGCACCAGGGGTAAGACTATCCATTACATGTATGATTTTGGAGATGGATGGGAACATGTCATCACCTGTAGCGAGCGAGCGGATTCAACGACCAAGTTCGTGGTATTGGGTGGTGAAGGTCATGGATGTGCAGAAGATGTAGGAGGGTATGGTGGATGGGTTGACCTAATTGCAGCTTATGAGTCTGATGAGCCGACGGAGGGTCAGAGACACCTGATGTCTTGGTTCGAAAATGAGGCCCATAACAAGGATCCAAGAGGCCTTCGGGGAGCAGCAAAGTACACATGGGACAAAGACAGAATCAATGCGATCTTGGAGGAATTTGATACTTCCAAGCTCCCCGGACATTTTGGCTCAATCCTTCTGGTATCTTTGGCTAAGGAGTCATTCTTTGATCAGATGTACGCTTCTGCGCTTACCCAACTTCGCTCTAAAACCACGATTAAAGAGGTGACATATGGTGCATCGGCAATGAAATGTATTGAAGAATCACATAATTTTGGCGCCATCATTGTTACGGATGCGGCAATAATGGAATTCGAGTTTAATACTATCAGTCAAAAGCTGGTTGAATATGCAAAAGCCGGTGGGGTTTTGATATTCGGATTTTTGACGCCAAGCCTTGCCGCCCCACCCAAATTTGAAAAATTGATGGAAAGCTATGGCCTAGATTGGAAGTTTGGTGATTATACTCGGGAGACATACAACATTAATAGAATGGCCGATCTTAACAAGAAATACAATTTGATGCCCTATAGCATGAAAGCTGTCAGTTTGAAGAACGCTAGGCCTGAAGATAGAGTCTATTCTGGCCCTGGCCGCGCTAAAGATCAGAGTCCCGCAATTTTCACAAAGTATGGAAGTCATGGGGGTCAAATTGGTTGGATTGGCGATGTCAATGGAGAGGAAGAAACGACAACATTGCTTCTAGCAATGTGTGGACTTTGAGATTTCTCGATGTTCTGCTACTCCTAAGATATTAAAGTATCCATTCAAACCAAATTACATTCAGCTCTGTTGTTTTGCTCTTATAGCTAACTTCGAAGTCTCATGACTTCCAGAATAAAGAAATACCTCTCTTCAAATGTCTTGCAAGTCTCGTCGTATGTCTTGTGGTGCCCAATTTGATTGTTTACGGTGCCTGAACACTGATCATCCTTCAGATTATAAAATACAGATAGTTTTATCTAGCCCTTCAATGATTACTCTATATGCTAGACTGGTTAAGGGTAATCCAATCATTCCTCAGGTCACAAACCCTCAAATCCGCTCCGATGACATATTTGTTGGGAGTTGTTATGCTTATACACCATCCGTGATAGACAACTACACCATTGAAGATCCCACATCTATGAACTTCTATTCATGATTACATGTTTCAGACTATCCGACGGAAATATTCCTACAGCTCTTTTGGTAAAAACGAACCTTCAGAATAATTCTTGCTTTAACTTAAATATCACACCCAGTCACCCCACGGTAAGACAAAGTCAAACCAGCTCACTTTGCTTTCATTCCCTCAGCGGTATCGTCGATCAACATCTGAGAGCGTTGTTACGCTACAAATTCGAGTAGCTGATTTGTGTCCAGCCCTCCTTATGGACAGTCAGACTACTGTGGATCTCAAGTAAAGAGGAAGGAACTATGGGGAAAGAAATAAGCTGTGAGACTAAAGATCTCTAAAGAGCATGATGTTGGAGATCAGTCCTTGACTCCCAGATTCACATGAATCAAGCCTTCAACATAAGCGGTAGTTTTATGGGACAAGGATTTCAATAAGAGGTATGGGAGCAAACAAACAGACAATAAAATAACACTGCTTCAAGTTTCCAGGCCTACGCGGCCATGATCAGTTATCGAACACCACGCCTTGCCAGAGCTCGATCAAGAAAAATTCTGGATATGATTAGCTCAAGAGGTACGAGTCATAACCAATGATCATGGTAATACTTTTGGGATGGGAAGAGAAGTACTGACGCAAAGACTAATGTCTGTACAAGGTGAAGCATGGAAAACAGTGTAGAAATGCAGTGGAGGAAATGGATTCATGATGAAAATGATAGACGAGATACGGTATAAAAGTCGAGGAAAAGAGACAAGCAATGCAGAGGAAGAGGTCAAAAGAAAGGACCAGGATACGAGGGACAATATTTCAACTTCGTCGACTTCGAAGTTACCAACATGCAGGTACGCATAAAGCGCGCTCTCACACGTGCGAAGTACTGAATGCTCGAGGTCAAGGACAAAAAAAGCTTAGTTCCGTCGAATCTTGTCAACCAAGGAACTGCTGAATATCATAAAATTGTATGCTTTATTTTTGTATTTGTTATTATACACAGGGGTATTAATCGCAAGGTATGCCAAGGTATAGCGAATTTCGTACCCGTTCCCATAACTCCATGTAGACATGAAAACCTTTGATCCCATGGCATTTAAAAATGCCGTTTCGCATCTTATTTTCTGTGGTCGCTGCTCATTATGCAATTCTACAAAAACCGTGTCTTGCATCATAAATTCTCAGAATGAGGTATTCGTAACATTTCGGTAGTCTTCAACAAGCCATGAACGAGAAAAATGGAATTAAAATCGCATGTCTCGTAATCATCTATAGCCGCGATTTCTATCATTTCCTCGCCCAGCGTTCCAGTTGTTGCCATTACGGTTGTTGCTGTTACCAGCACGACCTCCTACAAGATTGTCGCTGTAAAGTCCTTGGCTTCTAGCGTTGTTACGACTGCCTCCATCCCGATCATCAGTATCCATGCGATCGTCAAATCCGTAGGAGCCATCGATAATATCATCCCGAGAACTTCGCGAGCTATTATATCTGGAATCATAGCTATCGGAAGCTGAACTGCGTTCAACACGGCTAGCTCTTGGACCTGTAGGAACGTTTAATCGAGGCGCAGCACGTTGACTGGCAGATTGAAGCGTTGGCGCAGGAGCTCCCGACTTGTTGTAAACGTTCAATAAATTACCATCCGCCTATCATGGGTTCGTTAGTAATGCTTCAAGGGTGTTCTACCTTGGCTGAAAAAATACCTCTTGGTTGTTGAATGTATCAATGACGTTGTCAGCTCCATTTTTGGTATCAAAAATGATCTCTGCGATAATTCTGGGGTAATCGGAGATAAGGCGGCAACTGAGTGGTGGTCCACCAACTGGTGTCATCGCGGTCTCGATATCTTGTGCGGAAGTGCCTCGCGCAAAATTCTCTGCCACTACAATATATGGTCCTGCGAGCCCCTTGATAGACATGCTTGTAGTCGCCTTCGACTTCCCAACGATATTAAATTGAGCGTTCAAGTTCGGTGTTGATGCAGAGCCGTTGAAAGCTTTGGTAAGTCGATCATTGCGCGCACGCGTATTGATATTTTTGGGGCCACGAGGAGAATTTTGAGATGTTCTAGAACTGCCTGGGTTGTTAAGAGAGTGCAGATCATGAGTCCATTCCGCATCAACATTTCCAGCAGTAGGTGTGGAACTCTGCCTTGGTGCAGGTTTAGGTGTAGCCGGGCCGCGCTGTTCGATTGTTAGATTCGTAGATTTCTAGACATCTGCCAGTAGCCTTCATACCTTTCCAACACCCATTCTGCTTGCAAGTGAGGGACCAGTGCCTGGCTTGCGGTTGTTGTTTGTTGCTCCTGGCGCACTCGCTCGACGATTCTTGCCCAGGAATTTATTTGCTAGAAGCTCATCCTTGCGACGCTCACGTCCTAATCGTAAGTCAGTCACTGACGACATAGCAAACATGCTGCATATTTTGATCAAGGTTGCCTACCTTTGTTAATGAATCCATTGAAATCGGGCAAGTCAGTTTTGGGTGCCATAGCGTTAAGTTGCAGCTACCGCTACCTGTTATTTATGTTATGAAAGTTGATAAATTCGCAGATTTCCTGAAGTCCTGATTCAACAATACTCAAAAAGGCGGATGAATAAATTCAAGATCGAATGGTAATATTTGAGGTTAAAGACAGGAATTAAGGTGAATGAGGGATAGGATGGCCAAGGATAAATAGAATCCTATAGTTCACGTCGCGAAAGTTTAAGGTCGCAATTGGGGAGTACGCGAATGACTTTGAAGCGGAAAACGCGGCCGCATGATCAAGTGTACGGTTTGGTTCGAGATAGAACGAACAATCTTTCATCTTCGTCTCCTCCAGGACCAGATCAATAAATATATTTCGCATAGAATGGTGTTTAATAGATCATATCGAGATTGATCCGAGTTTTCAAGGTTCGGATGCATTTGTAAATTGATCCACCACCGGGACTGGACTTTAAGAATAGAACTCTTGCAACCTCGTTACCCCCTTTCCCATTCTAAGAGTAACGAGACTCATGTTGGTTAATTATGACATTACAACTCAGGTAGGTACGAATGACATCTAGATAAGTTTGTTTCTTTGCCCTTGCCATTTCTCAATGGTGCGATATGTGATATTGTCCATTCAAGTTTCCTTTTCTTTCTGATTCTCTTTAATCAACAACCCAATCTTTACGTGTTAATTTCTTTTGGATTTTTGGTTAACAAACTACAAACAAGTAAGAAGAATTTCATTTCTCTTCTTCGTATATTTTTCTAATCTAGCAATTTCGCTATTCCTCCCGTGCTTCTCGTGATCTATATCTTCGCATTCTTGAATTTGTACCCCCTTAACTAATGAAGTATAGGTAAATCCTGAAAGCGAGTTAAGCAAACATGGCTTCCATATCATTTCAAAGCGCCGAAAAGATGAACGATGAGAAAGCACCTTTACCTCGAACTCCACATACGCCCAACTCACACAAGATCCAAGATTTGGGACGAACATCTTCTCAAAAGAAAGCTCGACAAATTTTTGATAGTTTAAGAGGTTTGAAGTCACGCGGGAGACTCAATATCGATGTAGAAGATGAGGGAGGTCATTCTGCTGGTTCTTCTAGCCCCATTCACCGCAAGAATTCAACCTGGGACTTCTTGGGAACCATTCGTACAAAGAAATCTGGTGAATTCGGAACTCCTGAGAATGAAAGACCTCTAACCACAACTCCTCTCAAAGCAGAACTACAACTTAGTAAGTAGCGATGACCTTTCTTTCCAGTTGGTGCTAATAATATGTCTGTAGACGAGGCATCGGAATTGCTTCCGAGAAGACGAAAGAGTCTTGTTAACATACTCGGATCAATCTCCAATAAGGTATCCCCTAGACGTAGTACGATCCTTCGTGAAAACACAGTCGAAGAAGAGAAACTGCCGGATCGTTGTGAAGAAGATGTATTTGCCGAGAAGTTGGCAAAAGAGTTGATAGATTTGAAAGCAAACAATCCGAGTCCTTTGCACGCATCAGCATCAGATGGCCAATTAAGGTTCCCTCAAGAACGATTAGGAGGACCCTGTGATTTGGATGCAAATCTCAATACCATAATCGAGAGTAAGTTTATCAATACGTCGCAATGATATTGCATGGGAGAGACATGTCTAACCAATACTCAAGATCTGCAAAAACTCCGACAGTCTGAAGATCTACCCAATAGTCGAGCAGGATACGACGCAGACAGTCGTGAGTACCTTACTCCGAGTATTAGATGTACATGTTTTGATACTTTGACTATAGGGACGAGTCAAGCGCAAACGCTACCAAGTGTAGGATCCAACGAGCGACTGCCAAGCCAATCTCCAACAACAGACGTAGATGAAAACGAATCAAAAACGCCAGATTCATATCTTTGCTCGATTATCAAATCTTTTGACGACTATAACAATGAACCATTCGCCGTCGAAGGGAAAGGGGCTATTGTCTCTCCGTCGCCCTCCCCTGACAAGTTGCAACCAACTAAACCCATTGACTTTCTGAAGGATTCGAGCCCAGATATGATTCCTGAGAGGTCGGGCCCAAGGTATTTGTTTTTTACAAGTTGCAAACCATAGCTAACACCTGTTATAGCATTCAATTCATGGATACGCTTTCGTCGAAACGGCGCCAAAAAAACACACTGGCAACACCAGAGCGGATATGCCGCGAGGGGACACGGCCAATGATTACACTTCGGGAAGTGACATTTGACTCTAGCTCCACATTTGAGGATAAGATAGCTCCATCGCCACCGACATGGCAAGCCGCAGCGAAATCTAGAAATGCAATGTTGGAAAGCAGAGCCAGACTTCCTTATCAAGTTGATGGGCATTATGTTCAAAAAGTCGATGCTCCTTTTGTGAGCTCGGTTGGAGAACGGAAGAGTCACTGTCAAAGCTTACAACCAACCCCTCCTAAAGCTGATGAATCAGATCACCAGAGGATTGCTCCCAATATCAAGCAGACCGTAAATAAAATGACAAAGAACCTCCATCTTTCATCATTCTCTGAAGAGGCAATAGAAGATTGGGACGAGGGATTCTCAAAGCAAGAGATACCTGATAAGAACCTAGACAACATCTCAGAGACCGTCAAAGATGTGCATACGAAAACAATTGAGGACGTCTCGCGCCTTACAATGATACGCAAAAACATAAGTTCGTTCACGAGCAGACAGTTTCTGGACGGCGCAATACATGTCAGATATCCTCAAACAGAGGTCAAATGGCACCACATGCAATACTTCCAAACAGGACGCCTTGCCATTTCAGACATTCGAAAACGAAACAAAGGTGATTATTCGGATACGATATCATATTGCCCAGAAGAAACTTGCATTTACGTTCATCTATGGGGGAAGGTCCCCAAAGCAGAGTCTGAGCTTAGTGTTTGCGTTAAGGTTAAATACCCGGAAACAAAGACTCGATGGTCAAGGACCAAAATCTATGACAACGGCGATCTTGCCATGGCTGATATGGACCAAGAGAATCGAGGTGAATTTTCCGACATTAGATACGATGCGTCCGAACGTTGTTTTTATGTTTACGCGTGGGGTGATGTTGTTGAACCACCGAAACGTGGGGTTCGCGCTGACTATCCAGAAATGAAAGCTGGGTTGACAAGAACACAGACCTACGGAAAGAATGATTTAGCATTGGTTGATCTGTGTGAACAAAGCCGTGGAAACTTTTCGGAAGTCAGATACAATGCCCCGGAACGCAGGTTCCAAACTTTCACATTGGACGAAGCTATGGACGAGCTCCACAGTTGTCCCTTCGCAGGTTTTCATGAATCAGAGACGGAGCACAAAGTTTGTGTTGGCTCTCCAGAATCGACTCAAACCCAGTTCTGCAAATCTAGACCGGATATCTCACAAGTTGAAATCAACAAGAGTCCCACGTTTGTTTACGATGATACTCTTGAACAAAGCTCACGTGTAGAAGCACAAACGACAGGTATCGAACCAACTTACAGAACCCGCGAACCTACATGGAGACCAACACTATCGCCTCTCGGTGATCGGGATGAGAGTGACCAAGATCTACCTGATTTCTCGGATTTAGAGAATGAGTTTCAACATGTTACTACCGAATCTCCAGAGAGTCCTTCACTCGGTATAAAATCGCAAGAGGGAGCAGAGGAAGAAGCTAGTGAGAATGTTTCAGGTAGCAATGATATGAGCCTCTGCGTGGAAGCTGGAACTCCTCGAAAATCAGATAATGACTTTGTTACAGAATTGTTTATGGCAAATGATTCTGATAGACCGGAACCTCTTCTTAGAGGCTCTAAGCAGATTCTCCAGTATCTAGATAGCTTTGATGGTGTAAGTTGCAGGAGCAATTTGGTGCATGCAGACGATAATCTTCAGTCAAACCGCAAGACCGCAATAAAAATATGGGCTGAATCCGAAGATACCCAAAGTTTATACCATTCTATTGAACCAACTCCTGAAAGCGTTCAAGCTATGATAGACGAGCTTTTCGCTCAAGCCACGCATCGCGTATGGCTTGACCACTCTTCAGATGATGAAAGTGCATCTCTCAACATCGAAGTTGTCGAGGAAGAAACTAGAGAGGATTCAAATCCATCTTTTAGAAAATCACACAAACTCTCAAGGTTTCTTGATAAACAATATTGCGGAGTTGCAGGCCTCGAAAAAATTTCAGAGAATCAAGAAGAGATAGCTTCTGAGGCAGAAAATGCGAAAGAGCACACCATTTTCGACTTTGGCAAGGACACGACACATCCCAGGGAGCGTTCAAATGCCATTTCTGGAGAAGGTCCTTCAGTGGCTGTGTGGCCGACCAAATTGGATGAGAGTATATACATTCTTCCTATCGACAACATTGATTTATACGAGGAAAACGCTGGTTGTGGTGATCCAAAGTCTCCCTGCCCGACAGAAATCGATGGTAATTTAGCAGCCTTTTCTACTGACGCGGACTCGACAGTCTTGGTTCCAGAACCGATTGATACTGCGACTATAACTGTTCACAAAACGAATGATCAACTATCCAGTCTTGATCTGACCAAACCAGATTTCGAGAATAAAGAAGAGACAGCCGACGCCAGGCCAGGCCTCTGGGGCGGCACTTGTACAAAAGAGCAGATTAAGTGTGATGTATCTCCATGCACTGCGTCTTCTATATTCAGTCAACTAGGTCTTGAAACTGTGCTGGCACCAGCAGCATCCAAGATCGAGGAGGTCGCAACATCTGATAATAAAAATGATGAGCCGACAGATATCCCGAAAGGCAAAGAAAACATTGCCCAAAATTCCGCTCTTCGTGTAGAAACAGTTTCGCAAGCATTTATAGATCACGAGGTTCTTCCACAACTCAACACAAGAATTGAATCGAAGCGAGTCCCTACTTTGGTGAACATCTTTCACTCACGAGGAATGACGTCCCCAGCTCCAGCTCGGCCATTCTTAGACAAATGTTGCCCTTCTCTCAAGCCAATCTCAACTCCCAAACGAGTAGAGACATATAGTCCAATTCAAATTCCGAGAATCGTTACGCCATCAGGGAAGATTTATAGTCCTGCGCAACTGGAAGAGGACAAGAAAGCTCCGAATCCAATTCAGAGGGTTCAGACACCAGGAAGTGGGCTGGAGAAGCAGCGTAAAGGTAGAGATTATTTTAGTGTGAATATGAGCGTGGATGCGGATGATGTTGGCTTGAGTGGTGATGAAACGGAGATTAGTGAGGGATTTGGCGAAAAATTGGAAAGAATGAGGATGAGTAAGTATTGTTTGATAAACGAAGAGGGAAATGGTATGGGTGAGAATGAAGTAGAGGTATAAACGGGTCGTGATTTGATAAAGGAGCGAAGATGGGTGTATTAATTATGGCGGGTACTGTTATTGATTGAAGTGTCGCTTGAAGATCAATGATGGCAGAGAAGGATATTGATATCGATAGAGTGCGGGAGGAGAGGAATGTCACCGCTAATGCTAGAACACATGGTAATATTTCTATATTAAAGGTATTCAATTTCGTAAAGAATCACACCAGACATTGAGTTAGAGGATAATCCTCAGAATTGTCATTGTAAGACTTAATCCATAAGAGACAAATTCGACTGAAAATCGCTGCATCTCGCATGTGAAATAGATGAATTTTATTGGATATCAATTATTAGATGAGTTGCGGATTTATTGTACAGCTTGGGTATTTTCATAATATGTAAGCTGATACTGTACAGTACATAACATATGGAGTTCATCTGAGCGAGCATTCTGGGCATCGGGCAACGCTGTACGCCTCGGAAACCTACAACTAAAAACTAGCAGATGTCTCAGTAGTTGGCTTCCTGTTTGCAAACGACGCCGGAGCTCCAACATTCGACTTCCTATTCGCAAACGGTTGAGCACGCGCCACATATCCCTGAGTAGCAGCGAATGGGGCCAAGCCTCCCTTGACTGCTTTCTTGAATTGCATTTTTGAAAATTCATGAGTGCGGCGATCGATGGGCTTTTGAGAATCATGAGTATGCTGATCGGTAGGCTTTGAGGGTTCTTCATCATCTTCTTCGGGCTCGAGCTTATACTTGAAGCGGCCTGGGTATGTTTTAGATCCGCCCTGCTGTTTGGCACGTTCTTCGTAGGCCATGAGCTTATTGCGACGTGCGTATATCTCAGTGTATGTGTCGCGGGACACGAGACCTTTATCCATGAGCGTATCGTAGGCGCCTATTATGCGACGGATAAGGAAGAGGACTTGGTCTTTGAACTCTTGGTTTTGAAAGTGATCATTGGTGACGGTGGGGTTTCCATAGGTGGCGAGAGCGCGGAGGTTGAGGTAAGAGGGACCTACGCGTTCGAGGGCGCGGGAGATTTGTTTGCCTTGTTCGTATTTGGTGGGTCGGTTTCCGGAGGCTTTGCGGATGAGAGAGGAAGAGACGGCAACGTCCATGTAGGTTACTAGGGCTTTAATATCTGGGACTGGGAGGTGCATCTGCATTATATCGAGGATTTTACCGGCGGTGGTGAAGACGTTGGGGTTAATTTTGTCCCGAGCGCAGGTACTCATAGCGAGTTGAAAAGTTTCGGGTTTCAAGACTTCTTTGGGCATTGTTTGTAAGAGTTCCAGAACCTCTCGACTCGATCGGGAGACTCGGAGGATTCTCAGATAATTGTGATAATTATCCGCATCAGGTACAACACCCAATTCTTTTGTGAAGAGCTGCCAATATTTTGTTGCAGCGTCCTTTTTGGATAATTTTTGTAATGCCTTCATTATCATAGACAATGTGTTTGGTCCTGGGGTAGCGTATACATGCGACTTAGGCAATGAAGCTACTGCAGTTCCGTAGCTAGAAAATATGGTTTCAAGATCTTTAGGAGGTTCAATATCACCACCTTCTATCTCGGCTAATCCCTTATTATCAGGTCTTGACTGCCCCTGTAGTCCCGGCTCGATCTTCTTTCGAGATTTTGTACCTCGCTGAGGTATTTGGCGTCGAATGTTCATTGTCTGCTGAACAAGAGACAAAACATCATCGATGTCATCTTCTGAACCGAGTAATAGTGTCCGGCCCATAGCACAGACAAGTTCTTCATCGACCATTATATCTCCTTTGCGCCAACGAGTATAAATGTCCCCCCACATTCGATGTGCACTAGCAATCATTTTCTCTCTGATTTTTAAGAAGTCCTTTTCAGGCATGTCTCGTTGGCTAATAACCTTCATGCGAAATGCGTTCAGGATGGTCGTGAAAGTAAGGTTATCTGGTGCGCGATTCCCCTCAGCAGGCATTTGGGAAGCAATTCCTAACAAGGCCTCCTCTTCGCCTGCCCTCGAACAAAGCCTAAGTACTGCATTCATGTGAATAGTATTCGGTCGTAAACGAGAACCAGCGGAGAGCATCGAGGTATAAATCGCCAATCCCTTCTCGAAGGCTGGTTTGGTATGAGGACTCTCGCTGCAGCCTTTAAAAATAATAGTGTAGGTTTGCGCATCTGGAAATTGTGCTCGTTTTTTCATCTGTGATCATATGGTCAACAAAAACTTCATCGTATGTAACAGAAATAACAAACCTCATTGAATGTTTTAAGTGCTGGATTCAATAGTCCTTTGCTGAATTGCCATTGAATCAAATGATTCCAACTAACAACACACTCAACATTCTTGCTTGCAGATCGAACATAAAGTAATGCCTTCTCGAAATCATCATCCGAAAGAAGTTTCCGTACATAGTCGGCAAGCTGCAGTGGATCTTGCAGTTGCTTAAGCTTCCAAATAAACTTATTGTCAATTCGTGGATCAATAGCTGCAGGATTTTTGTCTGCAGGCCTCTGACCTCTCGAATCTAGCCATTCCTGTCTTTTGGCCGTCCTGCTCTTCGTCGGCTCGGAAGACTCTTCATCTTGGGTAATAGGCTGGTAGGTATAACTATCAGGATCCGTCGCATTCGTGGCAAATGACCTATGGAGTTGTCTTTGGGGAATTATAAGTTGTGAGTTTGTACTATGAATCGTTGAGTCTCCGATGAGTGCTTGTAGGCATCTCCTGGTACATGCTCGACATGTAAACATCTTTCAAATCTAGATACAAAATGGTCAACTTCCCCTCCATTCTTTTATCATTATGATAGGCACTTTTTTCATGATCGGCTCAATAATAATCCGCTTCACTTAGTCATCAATCTCCAATTAACTTTCGTGTCGATAAATTACAAGGGTTCGCGATTTCACGACGCGCAAAGTGATAGGAGCGCGTCAGAATTCCCCTACTCCAATTTCGCGTATCAATTATCCACTCTATTGTACAGTTCCAAAATATTGTATACGGATACATACACACATACCTACCTACCTACCTACCTACCTACCTACCTACCTACCTACATGTATGAGGAGGTTTCAATCCAATTACTATAGCCTTCTTCCAGGACATATTTGTACATTTCTCTTCTTTTAATGTTATAAACAATCAAAATATACCTCGCAACATCTGTCCAAATCACCCCTCTAATTCAAAATGTCGAAAGCCGCTTCTGCGCGAGCAAAGTTCGCAGAACTTCGTGCTCTTCGAGAGTCTGGAAAGAAACGTCTCGATACTTACGAAGTACATCAGGAAGAGGATTTATATGAAGAGGTTGACGAAGAAGGGTACAAAAAGGTCGTGAGAAATCGTTTAGATCAAGATGATTTCGTCATCGACGACAACGGCGAAGGTTACGCAGATGATGGCCGTGAGGATTGGGATCGAGATAATAGACGAGGCTACGGAACCGAAAGTGAAGAGGAGCTTCCTACGAGGAGCAAAAATGGCAAAGCTGGTGGGTTTTAGAGGCCCTTATTATGATTGCACTTCTGACAGTCTCATAGCAAAAAGGAAACGAGAGGAAGAAAAGGCCAAAAAGGAAAACATGGACAAAGGCATTAGCAACTATTTCACCAAAGGACCGGCAACTGCTCAGCAAAAGCCAAAGGTAATTGCAACTAGTCTGATCTGTCTACGCACTGCTGATTATGACAGCCTGTCAAAACGAAGGTAGATGATGATTTCTTTGAGGGACTTTTAGAAAACATAGACACCAATGTTCCCCGACCAAAAGCCCAGCCTTCGAGAGCCAGTAGGACACAGGAAAAGAGGAGGACGAGAGCTCTATCCCCATCACTAAACGAATCTCGACATACGTCAAAAAGAACTAAGGTAGCGGATAGTCGACCTGCCAATACTACGGCTGCGCCATCTAGCCCTCCTGTCTATATGGGCGACGAAGATGATTTCATGACAGGAATTGACGACGATGTTATGCCCATGGATGAACCCCAGCCTTCATCCCCTGTGGCGAAAGCTGTCGAAAGAAGACTTCATATCAGTGTTAAGGAAGAGGAAGAGGAAGAGGATGAAGACATGATGGAGGTCGCTCAAGCAGATGGTATCACAGCTAGCAGTGTCAATATTTCCGGGATCAGACCTCCGCCCAATCTGAAGAAGGAGCTATATCCAACACCCACAACTTCATCTCCACCTCGCGGCCCAATTGACGAAGTCGATGCATCGTCTTGGAACGATGTTACGCAACGATTGAATGTTATGAACAGTAGCCAACCTACGGAAACAACGTCCTTTGGAAAACTTGACTATAACGACGCAATTGAAGAAGATGGAAGCCTAAACATGTTTTGGACTGATTATACTGAGATGCATGGCAATCTGTGTCTCTTTGGCAAGGTCAAGAACAAGAAGACGGGCACTTTTGTTAGTTGTTTTGTAAAAGTCGACAACGTTCTGAGGAAGCTCTTCTTTCTTCCACGACAATACCGTCAACGCAACGGTCGGGACACAACTGACGAGGTGGAGATGAAGGATGTCTACGAAGAGGTTGATAGCATGATGACCACAATGAAAGTTGGGATGCACAAAATCAAACCTTGCGCTAGGAAATACGCCTTCGAACTACCCGAAATACCGAAGGAAGGCGAATATCTGAAGTTATTGTATCCCTACTCAAGTAAGTGTAGAATCTACCTTCTAGCTACTCGACTGACCACTCTAGATCATGCATTAAATGCAGACCAACTAACCGGCTCGACTTTCTCCCATGTTTTTGGAGCAAATACACCACTCTTTGAACAATTCGTTCTCTGGAAGAACATCATGGGTCCATGTTGGTTGAGAATTGAAGATGCAGATTTTGGGGCACTTAAAAACGCTTCTCACTGCAAATTAGAAGTTCAGGTTACAAAACCAAATCTGATTACTCCCATCAGCGATTCTGAAAATCTCGAAGCGCCACCATTGACTCTTATGAGCATTGCGATGCGCACTGTTTTCAATGTCAAAGAGAATAAACAAGAAATTCTCGCAATCAGTGCACGCATTTATCAAAATATTTCGCTAAGCGATACCACTCCACCTGAAAAATTGCCTTGCCAAACTTTTACTGTCATGCGGCCAAATGGATCACATTTTCCCATCGGATTCGAAGGAGTGGTCAAACAGCGTTCTATAGGACTTGTCAAGTTGGTTAAGCAAGAGAATGAGATTTTGAGCTACTTTCTTGCTCGTTTGGATTCAGTTGATCCAGATGTCCTCGTTGGCCATCAATTAGAAGGCGTTGATTTCAGCATTCTACTAAGCCGATTTCAGGCTAGAAAGACTCCACAATGGTCACGAATCGGTCGAATGAGGCGTACTCAATGGCCAAGCTCTATGGGGAAGATGGGTGGAAACTTCTTTGCAGAGCGTACGCTAATGTCAGGTCGTCTAATGTGTGACTTGGCCAATGATATGGGAAAATCAACTATGACGAAATGTACATCGTGGACCCTTACAGAGATGTGCAGCCTTTACTTGTCAGGTACCAATCGTCGAGAAATCGACAACGAGGCTGCATTGAAGACATGGGCAACTAATAAGGATGGCCTGATGGACTATATTAGTCATTGCGAAGCGGACACATACTTCATTGCAGCTCTTGCCTTGAAGGTTCAGATGCTTCCTTTAACCAAAGTTCTCACTAACTTGGCTGGAAACTCTTGGGCAAGAACACTTACCGGTACTCGAGCTGAACGCAATGAATACATTTTGTTACATGAATTCCATCGCAATAAGTATATCTGTCCTGACAAAGCTGTTTTCAAGGGTAAACAGCAAGTCGAGGAAGAAAATGTCGACGAAGAAAGTGGAGATGTGAAGAAGAAGGACAAGTACAAGGGAGGTCTTGTATTTGAGCCAGAGAAAGGTCTGTACGATAAATTTGTGCTTGTCATGGATTTCAACTCCCTATACCCCAGTATCATCCAGGAATACAATATTTGCTTTACTACTGTTGATAGATTGAATTTGGTATGTTCAAACTCTTGCCACTGAAAGTCGTATCTTACTAATATGTATAGTCCAATGACGAGGATCGGGTTCCAGAGGTGCCAAAAGATCAGGATCAAGGTATCTTGCCTAAACTCATTGCCACACTTGTCAGTCGACGTCGACAAGTCAAGAATCTTATGAAAGACAAACATGCAACCTCGGAGCAATTGGCAACTTGGGATATTAAACAGTTGGCACTGAAGCTTACTGCTAACTCTATGTACGGTTGTTTGGGTTACACTAAATCTAGATTTTATGCTCGACCCCTTGCGGTTCTTACGACGTACAAGGGTCGTGAGATTCTTCGAAGTACCAAGGATCTGGCCGAGAGCAAATCTTTACAAGTTATTTATGGTGATACGGATTCGGTCATGATCAATGCCAACGTGGATAATATCCAAGATGCTCTTGCAGTTGGAAACGACTTCAAAAAGTCTGTCAACGATTTGTACAGGCTATTGGAAATCGACATAGACAATGTCTTTAGACGTATTTTACTTCAGGCTAAGAAGAAATACGCTGCCATTAACCTTGTACAGGTTGATGGAAAGTTCATTGACAAGATGGAAGTAAAAGGTTTGGATATGAAGCGTCGTGGATACTGCAACTTGTCAAAGGAAGTTTCATCTCAACTCTTGAACGAAATTCTGTCTGGTGATGATTCTGAGGCTGTCATCACCCGAATTCACGATTACTTGCGAGAAATTTCAACAAAAATGAGGGAAGGAAACGTTCCTGTCCAAAAGTATACAATCTACACGAAACTTGGAAAAGCGCCCAAAGATTATCCCAATGCCGACAATATGCCGCAAGTTCAAGTTGCTTTACGGGAATTAGCCAAGGGGAAACAGGTCCGAAAAGATGACGTTATTGCCTACATCGTGACTGGAGAAGGGAAAACGTCCGAGAATGCGGCTAAACGTTCATTCACACCTCAAGATGTAATGAAGCGCGATTCAGGTCTCAAGCCAGACGTTGAATGGTATCTTTACAAACAAATTTTCCCACCCGTCGAGAGATTGTGCGCGAACATCTCGGGTACTGATACAGTACGCCTGGCTGACTGTCTTGGACTTGATGCACGCAAATATAGCATCAATAACAACAACTCGGCGGGCAGCAATGAAGCAGAAATCTATCCCCTCGAAAGTCAGATTGACGATTCTGTACGTTTCAAGGACTCAACTCGTCTCACTCTCCGCTGTCGATCATGCAAAGCTGTGTTTGGCTTCGAAGGTATCCTCAACAGTACGGAGAATTGCTCTCCGTCCGGTATTATCTGTCGCTGTGGCACCGCTCTCTCAACCCTTTCCATCATGACACAACTCGAACATCAAATTCGTCAAGAAACGTGTAAATATTACGAAGGCTGGCTCGTGTGCGATGATCAAGCATGTGGTAATCGTACCAGACAAATGAGTGTTTATGGCCATAGATGCTTAGGACCAAAGGGGTTGGCTCAAGGATGTTTGGGCAAAATGCGATATGAATACACCGAGAAAATGATGTATAATCAATTGCTTTACTTTTCTAGCTTATTTGATGTGGATAAGGCGAAGAGTAATGCTAGGGGTACGGAGAAAGGTAAGGCTTCTTTTACTTTCCTTTCTTGAAAGGAATTCGTGAGACAGAAACTAACGTGAAAATAGAACTCGTTTCAGCATTAGCAGAATATAACCGAGTCAGATTTGGTACGCTAAAAAGTGTAGTGGAGAGATATCTGGACAAGTGTGGTAGGCAGTGGGTTGCGATGGACAGTCTATTTGGCAAACTGGGTTTCTCGGCGATGTGAGTTGGATAGATGGATGGATTGTATAGGATTAGGTTTGTTGGTATATGTAATGAATTGATGGGTGCATGAATGCATGGGAGTTGGGTATAATCATGTGTTTTGACACTGGAGGGGGCGTTCGTAGTATAGGGATTTCATGATTGAATATCAGCATCTTGTTCATTTCTAAACAGATTTTGCACCCAGCGTCGTTGCCAGGAGATCGTCAACAATTGGGATTGGCAGGTTACCACTAAAATGTCATGAGAATTCCAAGTGTAATTTCGGATCTAGAAAATAAAAGAAGAAACGAGAATAATAAATGACAACAAGTGCTCAAGTCCTTTCCACTATAGACGGTGTGATGTGATTACTCGGATCTTTCTCAACGCCCAAATTCTACTTATTTTTAGTTTCAGAAGTGCAGAAAGCATCACACTGAATCGGGGTAGGTTTTCATAACATCAAGATCTCAAAACAAAGATTTCGAGATATAGGAGTCGATTACAGACAATGGAACGAGCAAAATTGGCATTTGACTGATGATTGATATTGGGGAATGTGTTGGGATAGGAGGACCTTGGAAGTGGGAGAATTGTGTTTCGCGGTTTCAGTGATATACTTATATATTTGTGATGGTAGTTTTCATCTCTATTTTTATTTCTTTTCCGGGTTCAATTCGAGTTGAGTATGTTCTTCTTTTCCAGAGGTCCCTAAATGTGGGTGGGTGGATAAAAAGACTCTTCATCATCTACGCTCGGTTGGAGTATTCAAAATTGAATAAATATACTTTTAAAGATCTCCATGAGAGTTAGACTCGCGGCTTGGAGGAGTGCTTCAGAGAGAGTTGATCTGTCGAGTGTGCACGTAGGATATCTTCCATACCGACGGTGATCATCGAATTTGGAGATTTGTTCGTCTTGTGGTAGATTTTTCCCGATGGTAAGTTCGGATTTGTGATGGCGTGCACGGTATTCTGGTATTGTGTTTGAGGGTTTGTGTTTACAGAAGGGTAGATATGTGGACTGAGTAGTTGATGAATACATTACTGGGAGTTTGATGGTATGATTCGTGCGATGTGTCGTATTGATGGGATGATGGTCAAGGGATGGATAGCAGTGCTCGAGGTAGGGGATGAATAATTGCGTGGGGAGAAGAATACGTGATGAAGTGATGGTGGCTTTGCGAGACGGGGAAATATCTTAATGGTGATGAATATAGAGATTGTAGATGTTGCTGCAGATAGACTGGAGGAAAAGCGGCAGTGATATAGTTGTACTACATCGTTGATAAAATCTAGACACTATACATCATCACAGAGGAAGCAGAAATAGGTCGACGACAAGGTTTGTCCAGTGGTAAGTAAATATTCGAGAAATCTTTGCTTGATAGGAGAACAGGAAAGTTTGACAGACTCCTCCCCATTTCTTACAGAAAATATATGAAGCTCCCGATCCGATCCAGGAAGTAAAAAAGTCCCTCCGACTGCCCCCCCTCCCCCTCGAGATTCCCATAGAAGAGTATATAAAGCAAGATTCGTAACCTTTCAAAGCTCTGTAGAAATCAAGCCAACGTCATCCATCACCAATTAAGGAGCGCGAAGATCAGCGATGGGACTTCAAGTCTACTGCATACAGCTTTCAAGTTTGATCTCCTCCTACTTCTTTACGCATATTGTGAAGTAGCTCTAGACTTCACAAAAGGGTTTCGTCGGATAAATAATAACCTATTTGTCGAAAAGAGAGTATGGTTTATGGGAATGATACACGATGCTAAGAGACGATTGACGGTGAGAGGGTAACAATGACAGTCACCTATCAACTTCCATCAATCAAGCAGGAAAATAAATTTTAACAGACCTGGACTATAATGACAACCGGAATGGTAATCTTGACATACTTATTGAGAGGTAGAATCATCACAAACTTTCCTTCTCCCATTGTTTTGCGATGCTGTCAGGAACGTGTTGTATTTGGAGAGAAAATGTACGATAGGACTGGGACTATTTATATACTTATATTGATATTTTCCTGGCCCTATTTCCGGGGCTTGGGGAGGAGATTCACCTAAGTACTTCGATTCCCATCTGTGCAGCTGACAGAGGTGGGTATATAAAGTCGTAACGCTACTTATTCGATTCGATAACATGACTCAAAAATTGCATCAATGACTGGTATCAGGGATGGAGAGCAAGAATGTGATATGTCGTCTCGTTTTGAGCTCTCTCGAGTAACTGGTGGAGCAAGAGTAGATGGATATTGCGAGTTGGAGTGATAATTCGGATGTATGATCTATATTGTCGTTTTACAATTAAACTCTGCTCGCTGTGAGGTATGAGAGTTGGATGAATGTTTGGACGGATGAGAATAGTAATGCTGAGGATTGAATAAAGAAAGAAGATAATGACAATGACAATGATTGTTTGTTTGTGTTTGAGAGATTTGAGAATAATGTGTTAAAGTGAGCACTTGCAGCACTTTCCAGGTTTTGGAATGGGATTGCTCCTGACTTTGGGAAATACTCTGCTTATAGGCTTGGAGAGAAAGGGATAGATCAGTGATTGGTGAGTATTGTAGTGAAGCCATCGAGGGCAGGGTCGAGGTGTGTAAAAGATGCGCATGATATGGCCATGTAGAATAAGAGCGATTAATTTATTTCAAAATACCATTGCTCCGCTGCTCCAATCGCTATTATGCTATATTAAAGTAAGAACTCCATACACCACCACTCGATAAAATATGACCAATCCCTAACACCATACCATCTAAGACTCCACGCCATGCATCAAAATCCCACGACCACGACCAGCGTCAAATATTCACAATTCAACCCCCCAAAATACACATCTCCCCTTTTCCCTTCCAATCATCTCCCCGACCTAGGTCCACTAGGTAAACCCGGTCTCCTTCCCGCTCCAGGTCCTCCACTGGGTAATCCCATGCCCCTCCTCGGCGCCGGCGGTTCATACCCTCCACCCCCAAACTCCGCCTCATTCGAAGCCCACGGGCTCGTCGCCGCCATAAACGGTTTCTCTCCTCCTGAATCATAGCTCGCATCACCACCCGACGCACTCGCATTCGTATTCATCGCGCTGCCCTTCGATCTTCCCATCTTCAATCTATCTCGCGCAGATAAACTACCCGTTCCGCTTGCACCCTGTTGACTCGCGAACGGATTCTGAGTGCGAGCCGGACCGGCTGCTCCTCTTGCGGCGCGCAAACTCCCAGGAGGTGGCGACGGCGCATTTGTTCTTCCTGCCGCGCCACCGAAGAGACTGTTCAATCCTTGTGAGCCGCCTGGTGTAGGAGGCGCTTGTCCATATGTCGAACCGACGGGTTGAGTATACATTGGTTGGACGACAGGAACAGGCGCTGGACCGCGTGGATCGGGAGGAAGCCACGCTGGCAGATTTTGTTTCTTTTCTTGTAGGTAATAGGTGCGCATTACGCGGCAGAGATAGGTGTCATCTTCTGTATCGCCATCGGCTTCGCCTTGGAATATGTTTTGTCGGATCGAGGTTACTTTGGAGGTAATGGAGTTAAGATAGGAGGAGTACATTGCGTTGATTCAAGGACCGTTGTTGGACCAGCGATGGCTAAGGTTGTGTGTCGCAATTGAGGTTGGTTGGTATGCGGCGGTTCACCGACAACAAATCCAGAGAGTATGTTGTTATTATTTCGAAAGCACGGCTGGTCTTGAATTTATTGTGGTTTGTAGAAAAGTGTCGCAAATTAGTTATGAAGTTATGAATTTATGGAGAGTAAGTATTAAGTTGAAACTTCCAAGGTTTCGCTGCAAGATAGAGATCTGACCCCACCACGCCAAAGGGCGAGACTAAGGAGGCCGATGAAAGAGCCACTGATGGTATCTACCGGTATTAAAATTGATATGGAGTTAATCACAATAAATCAATCAGTCAATAAGTCGTTCGGTTTTTTCTTCCAGAAATTGTTCTTGAATTTCGCTTGCTTTGATATACTTAGCCAAGTAAGAAAGCTGTCTACAGTACTATAAATTAACAGCTAATTTTGAGGGACCAAGAACACCAACACCTATGAAGAACGCCCAACCCCAGGTATAATGAAAGTCCATGCATTCCCAGATTAGAAAGCCAATTCTCGTTGTGGTCCTTCAAGCTCTTGTTCGTATTCGACTTCCATCTTCGAGATTCTCTTCTTTGGCTTGGTTTTGGACACTGGTGCTCTCTTTCTCTTTGCGCCAGTAGCATTCTTCTTAGCCCTATCATCCTCGCTGCTGTCGCTCTCACTATCTTCGCTATCTTCTTCGCCAGTAGCTTCCTCTTCATCACTTCCAAGCCAATCCTCGATATCTTCCAAATCCTCTTCATCTTCTCCCAAGTCACTAACGTACTCCACGTCGCCAACGCCCTCTTCATCTTCATATTCTCCTTCTTCCTCAAACTCATCCTCTTCGATACCTTCATCCATATCCTCATCTCTAGTTCCTTCACCTTGTCTCTCCAAACCTTTCAAAACCTTCTTCCAAATAGATTCGCTGACGTTCAATGGTTGATCACCATAAGCACCACTCCTTAATCTTTCAATCAATTCTCTTTCAATCGCTCTCTCGACCTTAGCAGCTGCCATTGCCTTTCTCTCTCTGGTTTCTTCTCTTCTTCTAACCTTGGGCGCCATTTTTGGAACAAGTTTTTCGCCCAATCTATCTTCCTCTTTGGCCAATCTTCTCATGCGAACACCAACTTGCGTCAATCTTGTGAGTCTCTGCTTGCACTTGTGAATGAGGAAGTTAGGCCAGTACTTCAGTTTGTCGTCGATTTGTACCAAAGCGTTGGCATAGTTGGAAGATAGCTTTACGCGCTCCCATAACTTCGATGGCATGTGTGCTCTTTCAATCGTTTTCATGTAAAGGTAAAGTGTACCGGTTTGAGGATTTGCGCGAATAGTGGCATATCGGGAGTTTGCGAGAGGACATGATTGTCGATTACAGAGACCAGTAACATTGTATTCGTTGCGACAAAAAGTTTGATCCTTCGTAGTCCTGATATCATTAGTGGATGAAAAGAGCTGTGTATGTAATCAATCAACTTACTTGAGCTTGAAAGAGCAGAATTGTTGGTTAATAACCTGCCAAACAATTTCGTCTGAGGACATGGTGATTGAGGTTTTTGAGAAGTTGGAGTTATTTTGTGTTCTTGAAGATTAAAGTCTCTTCCCTCACAGCACGAATATTTTCCATCAACTTTTTTTCGGGGCAAGACGAATTCTGCCAACTAGAGCGGTGAGATAGTCACGTGTAGCTGGAAATTAATCCATCATAGCTTTTATCCCTGCTCTGATTGGTCTATGCGTCGGCATCAGATTCGATTGATTACATAAGTTGGTAAATGTGCAAAGCTCACCGGGAGTGCTGCTATGATTTTGTTTCTGAATGTATGCCTCGATATGGAATAATGTCTTAACATCGACTTCTTTCTATTGCTACTAAAATGCTAGAAATGCTTTACATCATTCCTCCTTTGTCCTATCACAACGTTGGACACATCCGATATACAAGAAGATGAGTAGAGACAGACGTCAAAGGACTTTGTGTTATACCGAAGTTTTCCCTGCCCATTTGCTTCTACCATGTACTCATCACATTCCCTCCACTCAATCTTCATCGCAAAACACAGGTTCATCTATCTCTTTCCCCGAACAGCAGAAGACATCTCATAATCAACGCTATATATATATATATATATCTCTATTTTCACAAAGATCTCCAGCTGGGATAGGAAACAATAATCCATCACGTGTAACAAACATAAAAATGACTTCAACACATCCAACTTATATCTACAAAATCATTCCTTCTGATGCAAAACCTTCCTCGCCACTTCCAGAAGTTCTTCCAGTCTCCGATCTCGATAAGAGAGATGGATTCGTTCACTGTTCTACCTCGAAGCAATTGCTAAGAACTTTGAATGCATTTTTCTCGTATGTTCTTGCACCGTCTTCCTCTGGTTCTTACATTCTTTCCAGCATGTCTTGGCATCTCTTCTATTCCATTACTCGTAGTTAATACTCAATTAGAAACGAATCCCACGTCTACATTCTCCGCATCAAGTATGAGCAAGTAGCTCCATACATCAAATGGGAGAATGCAGTGGGAAAGCAACCCGAAGAAATAGGCGGATGTTGGGATACAGAGGGAAAGGCGGGATTCTTTCCTCACATCTATAATGGATTGAAGGTTGGAAAAGAGGAAGTCGATGATGTAGGAGAGTGGAGAAGAGGAAATGAGGGTTGGTCCGGTGAGGACTGGTGTTGGGGAGAGGTGGATCGTCCTATCTGATTAAGGGATGGGGAAGACTACAAGGTTGAAAGATAAGCTTGGAGATCTTTGGATCCTTGGAAAAAGTTCACTTTCCTGTCTAGAAGTCGTTTAGGAATCGCGGCTGTAACCGTGTACTTTGGGTAGAAATTGGTGCGAATTTCGTGATTTAGACAAATCCAATCATTCAAGATTTAGTAGATCTGATGTCTTGGGGAATACTGAGATGGACATGGTTAGGTCTGGCATTTCTTCAACACTATCACTATATTCTTTAATACTCGAATTCAATCACAGGCCCACTTCAAATACATGATCCAATTCTCTACTTTCGCCTACTTTCTTCAAGACTTAGTTCGACGGACCAGATACATTTTCTTCTCATAATGGTCAAATTAAAGAAAGAACATTTGTGAGTTCGATTCTAGCAACAGATTTCCTAGTACTTGGGCCTCTTGTTATGGCGAATGTTACGTCGGCCTCGTCGCTTCCTATTTCAACTCTGAAAGGAAACTCGGCAGGGGCAACTGTTATCAAGCCATGCTCATCCTACAACTTTCAGCTAAGTCATCCCGCAAGAAAACATCAAGCTTAGTACTTCTCCCAAGTTATTCCCATTTTGAACTTGGCTGCTTGTGTTTTTTTTGGAAAGACTAATAGCATGTGGTATTAATACACTAATCATTGATAATCCCGAATATATCGTTCTTCAAATACAAATTGATAACGCTTGTTGCAAACCAAGAGCTCGTTAGAGGATCGAAATTTTCATTACCACCGACAAGGATCTCATCATGGCTGGCGGAACTACAGATGAGCAAGCAAAGCTTGAAGAACTACACAACGATGTTTTACCGGAAGTACCTCTGTCGAATGATGACGAAATGCCGGACACCCCAAATTCATCTTCCACAAATGGTCTGCCAAACAAAGATCATAACTGTTCTGATACCCAAAAAGTGAAACGTTATACCTGTCCGTCTTGCAAAAATACTTATATAAACACTCGCGAGTCGATGTCACATATTGCCCCTGTCGATATGGAACAAGAGGAGGTTCTTAAATGCCCTCATTGCGAAGTCCCCTCCATCAGAGAGACTTTGAAATTCACGGAAGAAACAATAGAAGAGGGAGCAAGGCCCAGAAGAAGCTACATACCAATTCCCACGGGAAAGAAACGCTTTTTATGTCCGCATTGCAAGAGGGCATCCAATACTACTTTGGAAGCGATGTTCACCCGCATCCCTGAGGTTACCGAGCAAGGAGAGGTTCGTACATGTCTGTATTGTAAAAAGCCTTCCTTGAAAGCCACTTTAGAGTCTCGTTCAGATGAGGTGTATGTTTTCTATGTTTCATTCATCACTTTAGCAACTTCCAAAATCCTTGACCTATCAACCTAGCCAGATACTCATGATAAACATAAGGCTAATTATCATTATTCACATAGGCTCCGCGAATCACCTCGCATTCTCATTCAACCCTACAACAACAATTCCTCGAATAGTAATATTCAGCCCTCGCACCAACCATTTTCCCCAGACCAGGCTTCAACTGGTACACCATCATCACAAATTCTGGAAGGGCCCATTCACACACCAGGTTCCCAAAACTCGCCTGATCAACAACTAGCTTACCAACCTTTTCTTAATCATCTATCAGCTATCCAAAGCACCACTAACCAATATACAGCTTTCCAATCCAGCTCGAATGAAAACCCAGCCTCTGACTCGAACTCCCATCAACCACCAGCTTTTCAATCTAATCTCTATCAACAACCCATCTCACTACCCATCTCACTACCCACTCTCCATCAACAACAACCAGCTTTCCAAACTGCTCTCGATCCACGATCAGCTATCCAAAGTACCATTAATCAATATACAGCTTTCCGATCCAGCTCGGATGAAGAGCCAGGTTCTCATTCAAACTCCCATCAACCACCAACTTTTCAATCTAATCTCTATCAACAACAACAACCAGTTGTTTACCCTAACCCTGGTCCGCAACTAGCTTTCCAGATTACTCTCGATCAACGATCGGCTTTGCAAAAAAGCACCAATCAGTATCCAAATTTTCAAACTGCCTTTGATCAACAATCAGCTTTCCAACTCGATCCGAACCGACAATCAAATCCTCAATTCAGTTTCAATCAACAATCAACTTTCTCACCCACCCACTATGATCAATCAGCTTTCCAATTTAATCCCTATCAACAACCTATCACACGACCTACCCTCCATCAACAACCAGCTTTCCAATCTAATCCCTTTCAACAATCTATCGCACGGCCTACCATCCATCAACAACAACCAGCTGTTCACTCTTATGCCAATCAACAATCAATTTCTGGCCCTAACACTGATCAACAACTGGCTTCCAATCATTCTTCCGAACGCGATCCTCTTGAATCCTTCATATGTGTGCACTGTAAACAGGGATTCTACACCCACAGGAGTTTTTCATCACATAGAAAGACAACCTGCGAATCTCGAGTGTGGTATTTTTGTCCGGAGCAATCTTGCTGCTGGCACCGAGACCAAAATATAGGGTTGGCGACCTTAGAAATTTGGCGGGAGCATCTGCTCACGCGGCATGACTATCCAATTCATTCTTCTATTTTTTCTACGTATGGAGGTGAAGTGAGAGACCGGTCTGGAGCCACTAGATGGCGTGCTCTTTGATTGGTAGACTTCTCAGGGACGCGAAATTCATGGATTTGCGGAGGAGCGAGATCTGCTATTGCTCATGCAATGCGGAAACCCTTGGTTGGATTATCGGAGTAAAGTCTCATTTCTTGAACTGTCGGAGAACTGTAAGCTTCGATACCCTTCCACGTTCTTGTCACAATGTCACAATTCCAAGTATTCTTTCAAAATGATTGCTCGTTTTGTAAAATAAATCGTGATTGACTGACTGACTGACTGACTATGCATACCAATGTAAGGATTGTATCTACGAGTAGAGTATTCAATTGAATGATAAATGATTCTCGGTAAACTGCATGATAATTACCAATACTGTAACCATGAAAGCTCCACCGTACATACGGCTAACGAACTTATTCAATTTCTTACTCTAACTTGTTTTTGAGATTCAATTATTAAATCTACTCTTCTCATTAGACTGACTCTGCACCCCAACACCAGAATCATATCCCCAGTCTTCAAGTTCAAGTCCAAGTTCAAGTTCAAATTCAAGTTCATAATAAATGTTCTTCGCTAGATAAATTGCATGAGAATAATTACTAAATAATTACAGAAGGTTCTCAACGCTCTGTAATGTATATACGACTGACTCATCATCAACTCATTTATGAATTCAATTTCTTCTTCTCACTTTTTTGGGGGGGGGGGGGGGGGGATTCGGGTTATCCTTCTCGCTTCTCTTTTCTCGTTTTGCTTTTGTTTAGGGAACCTTTTATACTCTGGATTGGGATTTGTCCAAATTCGCTAGAGTTTATGTATGCTATGGCTGGGTCTGGGTCTGTAGAGTGTTTGTAGAGTGTTTGGATATTTGGATATTTTGGTTGTGAATATGAATATGAATAAGAGTTGTGTTTGATAGTTCTAGTTATATCAAAGATGAATATCCTATAATCTATAGGAAGGAAAGAAACGAAACGAAACGAAACGAACTTGGTAATGAACTTGGCGGAAGCTTGGGAGGGGACTCGGGAGAAGGATTAGCTGTTTCGGTCTCGGTCTCGGTCTCGGTCTCTAGTACTGCTTCTGCGATTGCTGATGAGTATGGATGGGGATGGGGATGGGGATAGATAGAGATAGAGATAGAGATGAATGGATATGGAAATGGGTATAGATAGTAATGAATAGAGATGAATGAAGATGAGATGAAGATAGGGATGGGTATGGGTATGAATAGTAATAGGGATCATGGAATTGAGATTGAGGGATTGAGTATCTGGGGAGGGGATTAGAAGGAGGGAGAGGGAGAGAGGGAGAGAAGAGTAGATCTCGATACTTGATTCCTATACCTATACTTATACCCACCTAGATAATCATATCTATACTTATACCCATCTAGATATCTATACAAAATCATTCACATATCATATCATATCACATCATAACTTCACCCCCCAAAAATCATAAAATATAAGTTTAATATTCTTTTTCATTTTCTCATTTCCATTTCCCATACCTCACACACTACTCCCTCACTACACCTCTTCCTCCATCTCCCCATCGAACTCATGAAACTTCTCTTTCCCTCCTTTCATACGTATACGTGTATTTCATCTCCTCATCACGTCCATCACGAATCATTATTGAAATCGAATCAACCTTCTTCGTGTCACCAAGATCCACTGTCAATTTTCTCCCACAATATCTCATCCCATCTCCTCCCCACGCGTCTTCACCCCCCTCTCAGATCCATTCTCCTTCACAACCCCCGTAAATCCCCCATTCCAATCCAATTCCCAAAGAAAGGAAACCCAAACTACAAACCAACCAGTCAAAAGGAAAGGTAAAAAGCGGTAGAAAAACAAAGATAACCGAATCCTTAAAACAAAACAATGAGTTTGTTGCCTTCGCATGCCAAAAGAAAAAAACTAGCTAAGACTACTCAAACCAGAAATCTTACAAACGCAGTTGTGAAAACGCAAATGAGACAAAAAAGTCAAGAATTATGCTCCCACTTCCCCCACCCCAGCCATGAACCCGCTCGCTTCCATATCAAGAGATGACGTATAAAACAAAAATGGTGCATGTGTCTGTCAATATTATTGACAAAACTTTTTATCTACTTCTAGCCGGATTTGCACGAGAAGAAACGATGATATGCCGAAATGGAATGAAGGCCGCCCGGGCAGAAAGTAATACAAAGGAAAACCCCTTTCAGTTGTTACAAAGGCGACGTGAACCGACGGAGTAAACGCTAAGAAGAGAGATCAAAAAATGGTGCTCTTAACTCTCGAATGTGATCGGCCCTTGCCCGAAGCTCCGGAAGCTTTCCTCATCATGTGTTCCTCCCGCTTGAGAACCATCTCACACCAACCACCTTTACCGCCTGCACGTTCTTTTCCTACACAAGGATCGAGAACAGACATCCATGCTTCTTTATCGGCCGGTGAGTCTGCATAGAAATCAATGACTTCACCATTGTTGAATCGAATCCGGAAACCTTCTTCAACAAACATGTAACCTTCCTCATCTTCAGCAAAACCAGACTTGCGACGTTTGCCAGATTTGGCAGTAGTTTCCTTTTGTGTTAGTGCTCTTCGATCATCAATCAGTCTATTTGCGTTTGCAAGATTGATAGTGACACGAGGTTGTCTGGTTGACTCGTGGTAAGCTGTGAGTTTGCTTCCTGATAACCTGAAGAAACGACGACGCCAGAACTTGAAGTGTGTTAGTAATGATCGGATTGTGTGGGTATGTGAAAACTTACAGGACAGTCACCACCTTGTTGACTGAGGTGGCCCTCAAATTGTCTAGCAACTTCGAGTTCGGCTTCCTTCATCTCGCGGATGCAAGCATTCATACTCTTGGGCATGTCATCATCACCTGCACCCTTTGGTTTTGGCACAAAAAGGAGCTGTAATTGTAACTTTCCAATGGTATAGGGAGCGCGCTTTCGAACTGGAGGAGGAACGCTACGTTTGCTCATGACACTCGACGATTGACTGACCTCTTCAGTAGCCCATTCATTGAAAGCAGCCACATCGACGTTATAAGGTCTTCCGAAGCAGCGAGTCTCATGATCCTTTAGACAAACATAAGATCTACCAAAGCTACCATCTGCGGCAGCAAGCGGTGAGAGGAGATCCCACGCAGTTGGCTGCGATGATTTCTTCAATGCTTGAGCATCTTGTTGTTTTTGTTGTGCAATGCGTTGTTCTTCTTCCTTTTGCCTCATCTCGAGTTCCTTTCTCTTCTTTGGTGAAGCAAATACTCGGCTGAAAGTGGATGGTTTTGATGGTTTTGATGCCTTGATTGGAGAAGTTTGGGCGCGCTTTGGTGGTGGTGGCTTCTCAAGTTTTGCGTTCAATGTTAATTGGAACTCAAGCTCATTTGGCACAACAAGTTCAAATTCTTGTCCGATAGGAGCATTTCGTCCCAACTCTAACCATGCTGTAGTAACGCAGTGCACACCATTGTCTAAAGTCAGGCTGAACCATGATCGTTCATCTATTCTCATGTTAGTGTATCAAAAGGTGATAATTTGAGCGAAGACCTACTTTTGGGTAAGGGGAGGTCCAAGTCCTTCACTCCAATGACTTTCACGAACAACCTCCCTCGCTCAGTAGCTTCATCAGATGCAGGCTCTGCAACTTGATCTTCTGTTACGATACCTAAGCCAGTGGCATTGCTTTCATGACCCGGCATTGGAGGGACTGGACCAGTTGGAGGCTTCTTGCGTGGACTGGAAGGTCGAGCGCTGCTCCTGCGAGAACCGTTCCATGGTTCAACAACCCAAGACTGTGGTCGATTATCTGGTTTAGTAGGTGAGCTTCCGACTGATTTGGTATTACCGCTCCGTGGTTCTCTTTCATCGCTGCTAGCAACGACTACTTTGGTATTTTGACGCATCAGATATCCTCGCTGTCGTGAACTCCTGTTAGCATGATCATTCTTTTCGGCTAGGTTATACAATTCAGACGCTTGTCCAGGTCCACCAGTAAGGAAAGTCGGGTGAGGAGAGGTTAAATTATATGCTACCTTTGAAGATTCAATGACCCGGTCGAAATCTGATTCCAAATTAAGTCCAAGATCACCGCCGATGTCTAGTGTGAGACTTCGTTTTTTGAAGCTGGGAGCTCGCTGTACGGTACCCCTCTCCGCATTATCATCATCATCATCGTTATCGTTATCCTCGTCCTCGGGGTCTTGCTCTCCATTTAATGAAGGGCGATTGCGGTGTCGCTGGGGGATTGGGGGAACGACAGGACCAGCACCACTGACTTGACGTCGAGCTTCACGCATCGCTGCTAGGTCAGAGGGTGTTACGGATGGCCGTGTCTTGAGTTTGGATCCGCTTCGGGCTTTGATAGTGGCTACTGTTTCAGGAATACCAGGAGAATCTGAGGGTGGTGGTGGTGTAGGAGAGATCTTGGGAGGGTTAATGAATGGGTGCTGGAATGGCTGATCAATCGACGATCTAAATGGCTGATCTAAAGATGCTCTGAATGGATGATCGATTGGCTCATCAACTGGATGATGAATCACTGAATCTGACTCTGACATTTCTTCCTCATCATCATCTTCTTGTGGTCCCCATTCGGATCCATCATATTCTGGACGCGAAACCATTTTCTTGAGTGGCGACATAGGAGCAGGTTCCTCTTGAGGCTCGGGAACAATCTGCTGTGGCTCTGGAGTATCATCCTCGGTCTCTGCGTCGGTCTCTCCCTCAGTCTCTGTTTCTGTCTCTGGTTCAGTTTCCGCCACACTTTCTTTACGCTCGTGGACTGGTGCCTGGTCCACAACTTCATCGTCCGCCTCTGGTGTTTTGGATCCTTGCAGATGTTCATGTGCCTCTGACATCTGAGAGACCTTTCTCTCCTCGTTTTGAGGTTCAGGGGATGGTGTCATGTAAGATCTCAGACTCAGACTCAAGTCTGTGTTATCGGCGAGAAGTCCTGAAAACTCTGGCAGGGAAATTCTTCTGTTCTCCTTTGCCGGATCCGATGAGATACTAGAAGGACTGATGTTTCTTGGAGTTGGTGGACCATCCTCTTCTGGAACGCTGTTCGATTGGAATTGTGGGCTTTCATGAAGTGGCATTTCGGATGATGTTTCATCAGAATAATGGCTCTCCAGCTCAGAATCATCCACCGTCCCAACTTCACTCTCAGTCTGATGACTCTCCATACCGGACTCGGTACGCTGATACATGTCAGGAAGATTATACATGTCAACTCCTTCGTCGTCTCCAGCCTCGGATTTGATCAAGATGGCATTTTCGTCACCCTCATCACCCTCGTTATCCTCGTCATCCTCGTCATCCTCGTCCGCAGACTCGACAAAAGAATCCTCCGTAGATGGAATAGGAGTGTCAGGATCAATATGTGCCATTTCAGCGGTGGTTGGACGTTCAGGACTTGAGCTAGGTAGAGGCGAATCCAAATTGTAATCTGACTCTCGAGTAAATGGTTCCTGGCCATTAACCTTTCTCAAAATTGATTCTCGTGAGATGCGAGGTGGTAATTGATACGAACCCAATCCTGGAAGATCATCCAATGCATCTTCATCTTCATGATCTTCTCGGTCTTCTTTATCTTCATGAATTTTGATGGGCTGGGCCTCTCGTTCCGGTGTTTGACTCTTGCGTGCTCCTGCACGACGCATTCGACGTTCTCGTTGCTCATCTCTCTCGGCAGATTTTGGTCTACCTTCCGAGGACTTTGGCCTATCATCGTCCTGAATCATCATCAGATGCAATCTTTCCTCCAAAGTCAGCTTGTTTCCGTTCATTCCTTGAAGATCTGCTTTGCTGATAGAGGTGGGAGGAGGTGGCGTAGGTAAGTTCCTCGGTGAACTTGTTGCTCCACGCTCAATACCCGAGGACGCTGATCCTCTTCGGTCATTGGCAGCCATACCGGGTAGAGGTGGTAGTGGTCGATGTTCGCCATTTGAGTTTAACGAATCATTACGTGTCCCACTAGGACGCCCAGCAGAGGATGTAGGACGAGCATCGGGCCTTGGACTACCATCTGGACCATCAAATGGATCATCAAAGTAAGCAGAACCCTGACCATAGCTATTTCTCGGGCTGGGATGTCTCCAGTCATCCGGTCCAACAACTGGTGTCTTTTCAATATCCTCAAGAGAAGCATCGAAGCTATCGTCTTGTTCAAGCCCGTTGTCATGGTAGTAAAGATCCTCTTCGTCATCCTCCTCGGAATCATAACTATTTTCCCGAGAACCTGTTCCAATAGATGATATATCAGGCGTAGCCAATTCGTACTCGTTGATCTGTGGAGGAGCTACATCAAACGTAACGCTTTTCGCATGTCTGTGTAAACTTCGTCCAGGTGGAAGCTCTCGTTCTCTCTCATCGCCCGAATCTTCATCGCCAAAAGTATTGTGCTCTGGATCGTAAAGTGCCTTGCCAGTGAATCGACTAGTTGCCATGGAGGATTTCGTAGGAGAAATTTGATCTCTGCTGGGTGATCGTAGACCGTTTGTTGCTGCTACCTTTAAGGGTTCTCTGTTCGGACTCAGAGGTGGTGGACTAGCCAGTGAAATACTGCTTTTACTATCCGTCTTCAAGTGGTTATATGGTCGATTTTGCTCCGATCTAAATCCTTCCAGACCTTTTCCTCCATACGCATTGCCCTGTATGTTCTTCGCTAATGGTCTCTCAACAACGGGTATTGACATCGGATCGTATTCGAGTTTTTGCTCCCTTGCATACATGGTGCTGTTCTTGACACGCGACGCGCGCTGTAAACGTTCGATTGATGATTTTCTTGTTGGTGATATTGAAGAATCTTTGTACACATTTTCCGTGCCGACTCGATTTGGTGTGCCCGGATCACGGTTTTGCCAGAAGAGATGTGGAGAGGAGCCTTCGGCGGAAGTGAACGGGGAGGACTGGAATGGAGACGAATCTCCATTGAGATTGAGACTCATCTTCTACGTCAGAATTAGCTTTTAAATCTCCGAGAGAGAGAAATGCTGAAAATAGACACATTGAATTCTTACCTTTGTGGCTTGCTTATAACTTGGAGAATTCCGTCTTTGGGCTGTTGGAGCTAGCTCTGAAAGTGGTCGCGGTGTAGAAGTTTTGACTGGTGATCCAGATGATATGGAACCCTTTTGAATCCTCAATGGAGGAACCTGCATTGTGAATATTAGAGATCATGTTTATCTTGCAAAAATAACAACAGCATGGTCCTCAACGCGCTCTCTATCATCTAAAATTATCTATCGATGTGTGCGCTTACCGGTTGCGAAGACGAAGAAGCCATCTCATCAAGTCACCAACTTCCGCCCAAAGAAACCCCGAATCTGTCGTTGTGGAGAAGGATAATCACCTTGCAGTAGCCAGATGTATATTTGTGGAATGTGGGATTTTGGACAAATGACAATGTTGATAAAAAAGCAAGCAGGCCCTTCTCGTTATCAGACGCGAGGAATGCGCGTTGGTGGCAGATAGTTTTATAGTGGTTGGTTAAGAACGAATGTATAAGTTGATTTGTTGAATGGGGTTACGAAGGAGAGATTCACTCCGGCTTGAATACTGTACTGTTTGATTTAACGGGAGATTGAAAAAGGAGCTTCAAGATTAGAACTGGAGAAAGCGGCGGTCGTTGGTGAAGCGAAAAAGAATTATCTTGAGGAAGATAGTTTGCAAGTACAGGTACGGCAAAGAAGAATCAATTAGAAGAAAGAGAGTAAAGTAATTGGATGTTGTTGTTTGGGGCGAGGGAGTTGAAGGGGGTGTATCAACAAAAGATTGTCGTGCCGGGACCGATTATGTTATCACTGGCTGGCTGGTGGACGGGTAGGAGAGAGGAGAGGAGAGAGGAGAGGAGAAGAGAAGAGAGGATCGAGAAGAGAGGATAAGATTGTATGGGGCTGACTTTTTGTGGTTTTTAATGGGCTGGATTGGGATGGATTGGGATGGGATAGGAAATGGATGGATGATGGATGATGGATGGATGTGATTCTATTACCTGTCGTAGAATAATCGGAGAACAACAATAATATAAGTTCATCGTAAACAAGAATTTATTTATTATCATCGTTATCATTAGTATTATTATGCTTGAACGTGCTGCGTTGGGTAATCTTTTTTTTTGGTTTGGGTATGTGTGGTAGGGGTGGATATTTAGACGCGTCGCTCTAGCAACCGTGCTCCCTTTCTTTTCCTTTCTTCTCTTACTTCCGTACCTACAGGAGAAAGTAGGTAGTGTAGGAGTAGTGTCGTAAGTCGTCTTCAGTCTTCAGTCTCCTAGCATTCTCCTAGTATGGATAGTATGGATAGTATGAATAGTTTGGGTGTGAGAGTGAGGTAAGAAATGATACTGACTACTGACGACTGACCACTTCCTGCCTACTTCCTGCCTACGACCTACCTAGTGTGAGTGAGGCGTGAGCATGAGAAACCTTGAATAACCCCTAATCCTAGTGAAGTCTTCCACGCCCCGCACTAGAATTCAAATGAAATTAAAGACATCGTCCGATGATTGGTGAATTGAACTTAATGGTTGCTCCCAGGGATAGCTAAAGTTCCAAATAAGCCCAGTGTGAATCCATCCATGGATATATTTGAGACCTTTCGACCATTTGGAGCAAGGTAGAATATTCGAGTATGTGTCTGTGATCCATCGACAATTATGAAAGAGGAAACCATACAATGCGATTTGTTCCGTGGATTGTCTGTGTACCTGCAGAAGGACAAACCGACAGAGGGCAATATCGAATAATATCGAAGATATACACGCTACCCGGGCAGGTACTATATGTTGCTTCATGAACCATTTGGAGGTGGGAAAAGACGGTATTCACGATCTCGAAATTATTGGCTGTTGGCTGCATCGTGAAGAATCAATGTAAACAAACCACAAACAAGAAGGCTTCTCCACTATCAGCAGCTTATCATTCATGTAGGTAGGTATAAGTACGTACTAGGGACTGGGGACGATGTAGGAAGAATGATGCAACCAAGTCCTTCGTACATACCGGTATACCTACATACATATCATGATTTCATGCATACACCCCTCTCATAGGTTGTTTTCGCTATCGTATATCTGACCTACATATCGCCAGTGCTTGCAGTTGCATCAAGGCAATAATCATAATTATTATTATCACGCTGTGGGTAATGTATCGATATACCCATCAATCTATTAACAACATCTCTCCCGTGTCTGTGACCGTATTCACACACATACACATACGAACACACACGAATTTACACAAATACATCCAAAGACAAACAAACAAATGGATCAACAAAAACTTGGAAACCACAGAATTCCATCTCACAATACCTACAAAACTCAGATCTCTCGTAATTTTCCGAAGCTACATCCGTGAATAAACATGAAAATAGCTCCGTTTCCAACCATCAATCTACCCCTCATCTCAACTCAGCTGATGATGACAGCCATCCAGAGACTAGGAACTTCCATGCCTTCGATTGCAACATGCGACTGGTTACCGAGATCGATGTTTCGATAGCAACAACAACAGCAACCACAACCAAAACAACAACCGACATGCATTCTCAGCCTACCATTTGCCCATTCTGCCCAGCTTCGAAACTTCTTCCTTGCTTTTGGAGACTGTTGGTTGTTTCGATAAAGAAAACGAAAGTATCTTCATATTGACTCATTTCCAAAGAGATATCCTAAATTCCTAATATTTCCAGTTTCCAGTGACCATTCTCATAACCGGATACGCGCAAACGCTCCGAAAGCAATGGTCATGTCTCCGGATAATATACAATTCAAGGTGGAGCTGGCAGGTCGATGGTTATGTCTCTTGCATACGAGAACCACATATCCTAAAACCGCTCCCGGGCTATGGGGCATAACTTTCATTATCGGGGAAATTGGCAGATCCGGTAATGTCGATTGCATCGGGTTGGGATACTTGCAGTCCTCGTTCCTTTTCACTCTTTTATTTTCCTCTGCGACCCTTTTCGAAAATCTAGGAGAAGACATCTTGCCAACCATCATGCAATTCACCGCATACACCATCTGCAAGCTTGACCGATATTTCAGACACAGCATTGATAGTCCCTTTTTAGGGGTGGTTCTAGATTTTGGTGACCAAATACAGAGTCGCAGACCCCCAAATCTCTTCTCGTCTATAATTTAATGGGACAGGATCATCAGTGCCGTACCTGAGTATTCATTTATCGGGAACCACAACCGCTGCTGGGTCCAAGATCAAACTCCTATTGATGTAAACCCAGACGCTCATAAATTTGTCATAAAAATTATGTATATCGCCATGACACTTCGGGATTCAAGCTATGCACCGTAGGACCTCGACAAGTCTCATCAGGAGAATTGACACGAGAAAATTATGTATGAAACTTGCCCATCACACCTCAAAAATATCTGCAATGAACCAAAGGCGACCCGAGCATTCCGTGATATTAACAGTCTCCATGATTTAGCCTCGGGTGACGACGGTGATCCGATCCTCCCTACTGAAAATAGCTTTTCGCTCATACCCACCCAGTATCGGTCTCGGTTCGTTTCATTAATTTCAATAATCTCATTTCAGTTGAGTTCAACATGTCTCTACTCACAAGTCATGTGTATAAATCACATTGGGTGCCACGGATGACCTTACCGTTAAGGTTTGGAAAGAAACGATGAACGACGAAGCAAGAGAAGAGATGACACTTTCGATGCACATATTTTCATCCATGGGATGTTGGAACGGATTTCTTCGAAACATGATATGGTTATCAGGGGTATCATCAGAGTTTAATGGTAAAGTACGGGAAGTCACCTAAGATCGCAAGGGAAGAAGTGATGGGTGATCTGTACCAAGATTCGTCTCCGCATTTCCTGGGCGTCTAAAGGGAAAAGCTAGCTGGTTTCGGATTAGGTATCTGGGTAGATCACTCTATTTTCGTGCGGTCACATTTGTAAAACAGGCATTGAATCCCGACGACTTCGTTTCTTGGTGTTCTAATCACATCAATACTCCATCGCTCCATCTCTTCATCACTACAATGTACACTACTAGACGCGTGTACCCCACTCTACTCGGACAAGTCTTGCCATCTCCTGGAGCAAATCTGCCTGGGCTGTCAACGGCCGAGAACTTTCCACCCATGAAGTTGACAACGAATGGTTTGAGACTTTGAGAAGCTGTATTGCTATACCCCCTAGTTGAGTGTGCTATACTTTGATCTTTAGGATTTCTCTCGAAGGCTGCTCGGAGAACACTCATCATTACATAACAAGAGTCATCGATTTGTTCCCAGGAAAGAGTCCTGCAAGATCAGTCACCTTGCGAGTGGAAATGTCAATGTGCCTTTTGATTATGATCTCCAAAGTTTCAGAAATTTGACTTTATAACTCCTGAAAGAAATATGCTTTACAGCCTTCCTTATATTTACGATTTGTTTTTCAAAGCCGGGAACGCTTAAAATGATGAGAAGTTTATGAACATGTGCTCGAAATCAGATGTTCAAAGATTTTGCAATCGACAGATTACAGAATCGAAGCTCTGATCGGAGTGCCAAATATCCCTCATGTCAAAGTTGACATAGGAAGTAAAAAAATCAGCCTCTCTCGATCTCTATTTTGGTAAGAGATTCCCCAAGTCTATATTTTCCGGTCATTTCATAGTTCCTCCAGGCTGAGGCGCTACGCGCCATATATTCGGATTCGTAAATTTCTTGATGAGGTTTGTAGGCGCCAACAGCCCGAATTGCGGGGCGAGCTGGTATTCTTGCTCTCGAGATGAAGTTGGTGACCTAGAACTCAGCCCTGTCTATGCTCTTTTAAATACCATAAATCTGCTCCATACTTTAGCCATGCTCGAGACCTTTTAACCTTTCGTCCTTCGGGTCTGGAATTCTATTCGGTCTCATCATGAAGATGTCAATCCGAACCACTCTGTTGATAATATCACTATGGGCAATACAAGCATATGGCCTTAGGCAACTCCCGAAGAGAAGTAGGTCGTCCATAAACTACTACTTTGTTCGAAACTAACATCAAGCAGCGGCCTATATCTCATATAATCAAACATCAACGAGTTCCGAAGCAGTTACCACCACTCCTGAAGCCAATCTCGAATGCTGTTATCTCTCGTCATTTCAAGTCGGCCAAGTTCTATGGTATTCGGAAAGTATCAACATTACTGTAGCCACTGTCTCTACTATCGTTTATAAATACGACGATACAGCCATTACGAGTATTCAGACCATACCTACAAACTTTACAGCCCCATCGAAACCCATAACTCGATCGTCCATTAATGGCCTTCCTGCAACCATAATCGGGACCGATTTGGGGGTTTACGGAGCCGAGACAACTTTCATTCATGGTACTGCTTTCACTGATCCTTATGGAACAGTCTATGAATCACCAACGCCTGTTTGGATATATACAGATGTCATATATGCAACTGCATTACCGACATCAAGGCATGGTTCATACGCGTGCCCTCGTCCGAGTGATATCAAAAGCTCATCCGGTGATGAAATTTCTCCTTATCCCTCCGGGTTCTTTCTTGCCGATGAAGACACAGACTACGGCTGGAACTCGCCAGGAGCTTTTTCAACAACACTGCCAACACAGTTGCGTGATTGGATGGTTAGCTATGCCGCATCAGACAAATCAGACACCCTAACAAACCTTGGAAATTGTGAATTGGGTGCTGGACGAGGTGTTCCTACCGCCTTTGTCCCCTATAATGAAATCACGGCTACTATCACTACCACATCAATCATGAATGCGAGCTATGGTACCGATATTGTCGCAAGTTCAACCAACGGGATAGCTGACCCATCAATATCCGCATCATCTATGACATCGTCCACTACTTCAACTCACACTACGACCTCTCGTTTCACTCGCTCAATCATCAAAACTTCTACTACTACAAGTACAAAAACAGCAATATTATCAAGCATCCAAACAACAATTTCGGCAGTGAATGCAGCCGTCATAAACACAATTACCTCGACGCCAATCGAAATACCCTCTTCCGTTTCCAATGCATCAAGCACTCCATCTACAACCCCCCTCTATATAATGGCGGGTGATGAAACAATGGTGCAAAACGATACTTTGGCAGGAAGTTCAACTACATCTGTGATTAGTGGAGGAGGATTAGGGAAAATTGTGGTGGTTATGGATTGGGCTAGTACTAGTACCTCAGAGGGGGTCTTAGGGGTGCAGACTGGAACACCAACAATACCAGCGTTGGCTGATAGTACAGTTGCGGGGGTAGTGCAGAGTTCGAAGACTTCTGAGGGGACTAGAGGGAGGAAGACTGATTTTGTTTGGTTGGGTAGTGCGATTTTGGTGGTTTTGGTTGAGGTTCTGGGATTGTAAATGAGATGGATTGGACTTGATTAGACATTCTATTGTGGAGGAACTTAAGAAGGGCATTCTGTATACATATTACTTGTACTTAGATATGTATTTAGAAACTTGAAGTTATATACGATTTATCGTATCGTACGTTTTGCACAAGATCCAGTTTGGGCATTATGTGTTATGATATTCTTGGCATGTGAGGTGGGTCAAAAAATTATGATCTGCATCGTCATCATAAGGGTACTTACCACCAGATTGAAAAGGGGGAAATGAAATATGCAGATATACTTGAAATCACATTGCTCCTCATTAATTCATAAGCCCCTCCACGTTCACCATCCTTTGTATATTTTACTGTCACTTGACTCACTCCCGATAACGATATCAAACCTTGCTGACTAAGAATTAACCTTCCGCATCAAAGTTGCAGGCGCTTTTCACCACATCGCGTCGGCTACTATCTCTCGGACTTTTTTATGCGATAGCTTTTGTTAAGGTGATATGAATGATGCCTCCTCCAAAGTCATGGATTTTGTAAGTTTGCGCGGTTTCTTTCGGGTGTGAGGGATTTTGATGTGTATATGATCTGAAATTGTATCTGGATCTTTGCAAAGAGATAGATTCCAAGATGAGGGGGTGCAGTTACTGATACTACTTTTCGATAAATAGTGGCAACGCTTGATAGCGGGCACATCGCTCGCGCCAGCTGGCAGCAAGGTAACGTCGAATAATCCGGAAAAACGGTTGGCGAGGTTTAAGAGGGAATACAATCGTCTTTTGGTAAGAGTGCTCTGTTGCGAATGTGGGGGACGGCGAGAAGGGAGCGCTAATCAGCATATCTTGTAGCAATTATGGCGCAATGCGACGGATCTATCTCGAGATTATGAGGCCGCGGAACAAATACGCATCTGTCTGTCTGAAATTACTCGAGTGCTCGGCGATGAGTCTCGTCGTCCTTTACCACATCCTTGCATAGCTTTTGCGGCGGAAAAACAAATCTACATCTCGATTGGCAAGATAGCTACGACGTCGTATAATGAGGGGATTATTAGGGAGGCGGTGTCTCTCTTTGCTGCGTTGCTTGATAGCGAGGAGGAGAATTTCGTCGAGAATGATGTTTTTGCCAAAAGCCTTATGAACTTGTTGATTCGGATTACCGGGTCGAATAACATTAATCTGGGCTCGGAATTGGCGGTCGAGGTGGTGGAGCTGTCATTCAATATTACGACGAAGATTAGACTTGACCCGGAAATTTTACCGGTTTGGTTTACTTCGCAACGAAGAGATGAGGATCTTGCAAAGGGATATACTGCGGATCCGCATGAGAAGTTCGCGGGAAAGACACACAAGGAGGATTTTCAACTGTTCTATCTGTTGATTGATTACATACATGAGGAAGGGAGATGTGGAGATTTTGCGAGGACAGGTCTTCTTTATATTATTGAAGCAGCTTCGAATGATGTGGCACTGGAGCAATGGATAGTGGAGAGCGATTTGGCTACTCTCATGGCTACAGGACTGGGTGCACTTTACAGTCAGCTCAGTCGAAAACTTGTTATTGATCACCCTCCGGATGCATTACCTCCCGTTCTAGCTCTTTCAGATTATCGACATCCTCTTACTACACATGAGATTGTGAGCTCAGTCGATGAGGACTATCAATCGCATATGGAAACTTTCCTTTCACATTTGGTCTTCTGGCAGGATGTTCTGAATCATTGCAAATCCATGGAGGTTAAACAGACACTCTTGGAGCACTTTCAGGTCATTTTTCTACAACAACTACTGTATGGGTTCTTTGTCATTCCTTGGCTACTAAAACTAATGCCTGTAATAGATATCCATCTTTACTCGAATCTTCAGATGTTGACGGAGGTTCATCGGTTGCAGTATTGACATATTTACGACGAATTCTAGAATCTTTAGATCATCCTGATATGATTCACCTTATCCTTCATTACCTTCTCGCTTTACCTGATACCACACCAGCTCCTTCAGGCTCGAAAGCTTCTGTGAGCGCAGCAAGGAAACGAAAGTCTTTAGATCTTGCAACTTTAGTTGCATTACAAGTAGAAGGAGGTGCCCCTGCGTTATACAATCTAGTGGATCTTATTCTAGGCAGTTTACGATCAGAAAGTTCACAGACTGTAACCGTTACGTTGCAACTTTTATCTGTTATTTTGAAACGACATCATCGATACGCTGTGACGACACTACTTCGAACAGGCCATGTGTTGAGTGACGGACCGCAACGTTCTATTGCAGCTCATGAAAGAGAAATTGAGTATTTACTCACAATGGCCGAAGATCTTGGCGGTGAAGATAACTTTGATGATGTTTATGAAAATCACATCAAAGATAGTATGAATACCTTGGAAAGTCACTCTTGTTCCATTGCGCTTGTTGCGCCTAAATCAGCCAGTGGAAATTCTAAATTTCCAGGGTCTCAGGCGACAATTCCTGGTGCGCCGAGAGATATTCGTCCACATACTTTGAGACCTGAAGATCCGGTTCTTACGACTTTACTCGACATCTTGTCGACATTTTTCATGAACTCCGTCGAAACAAATCTTTCTTTGACGGCCGCAATCATAGATTTGGCCACATGTGGCTACATGAGTGTTGATGGATGGCTTCTACCCGACCCTTCGAAATATGTATATGAAGAATCTGAAGAAGGTAAAACGGATGAAATTATGGATGATCTTCTTCTCGCTAATATAGGAGATCCGGATGAAATTTTAGAAAAAGCACAAATTCGTGCTTTAAAACTAACACAACGTCGTCTCAAATGGTCAGAAACACCAAAACCAGAATTACTTACTAGACTTGATATGTTGGTCGATCAAGTTAATAGTTATCGAAACGAAATTCCTCGATTTGAAGATATACTTCAACAACGTCGTGATGCGTTCCAACAAGCAGCATCTATGACCACTCCGGTTCGTCATCGACCTAGAAGTTACCGCGAATCATCCGGCCATACAGAATCACCCCCTCGTCAATCTGCTCTTGATAAAGTAGCCCAACGTATTTTCTCCAGTGACTTTAACACTCCTTCTAGATCAGGATCTCCACAAACTCGCGGTCGTCCAGCAAATTCAAATCGTGAACAGAGAAGTACAAGTGGGAGTCATGGGTTCTCTACTCCTACGAATCGGACGTTGAATCCACCACCTCAATTTTTATCGAGTGCGGAATCACCTAGTAGAGGAAATTCGCAATCGAGAAGTCAGGAAGAGGAGAGGGGGGAGAGAGTTGTTGTGCCTGGTCAGGCAGCGGCGTTTGCGGCTATTGATCAGGGAATTTTGAATAGGAGGGTGGGGATTCCGGAGAAGGTTAAGAGGGGGGAGGTTGTGGCGATACCGTTTCCGGATCTTAAGGTTGTTAAAAAGAGGACTGGGGAGAGTGGGGATGGGGGTGAGAGAGGAGTGGAACCGGAAGTGGAAGCAGAAGCGCAAGCGCAAGCTTCAGAAACGAGGGATGGAGCAGTGGAAAGTAAAACGCTGGTGGAGAATTTTGAGATGGGTGGTAGTGAGATGGAAGGGAGTGGTGGTTCAAAGGGGAAGGAGGAGAATACGGAGGGAGATACGGAGGCAGTGATGAGTACAGAAGAAGAGAAAGAAGATAAGAAGGTAAGCGTAAGTCATATTCTGACGAATGTTATCGTGTTGCAGGAGTTTTTATTGGAGTTGGCGGCGTTGGTGCAGGTTAGAGCGGGACTTTTTGGGGAAGTTAAGTTTGTTTAGATTTTTTGGTGGTTGATTGGTTGGTTGGTTGGGGTGGGGGTAGGAGGGGGGGATTGTGGAAGGAAAGTATTGATGGGTTGGGGATGGGGATGTGTCGAGAGATTGAAGAAGACAGAGAAGGATAGCGAAAGAAGAAGAAAGATTGAGAATGCGAGGAAGAAAGATGGAGAGTAAGAAGGAAAGGAAGAAAGAAAGACAGAAACAGCAAGAGATATTTAGTTATTAGTGTGTGTGCGTATATGATACCTTTTCTCATTCATTTATTCGTTCGTTCATCTCCTGAATTTGTAAAGTGTTGATATTGATTCACTTGCTTTGTTTGCTTGCTTGCTTGCTTGCTTGCTCGCTTGCTTACTCGAATTGGGTTTGTGTGGTGTGAATTTTGTGGGGGAAGTTGGGGCGTGAGCTAGGTAGGTATGTGGTATATTGTGGGTAGGGTAGGTACGCATCTGAATATCTGGATTTTTGAAATAGAGAATCATCTTGTCTTTGCTTGCTTGCTTGCGCGCGCTAATTGGGTTTGTCTTGTGAGAATCCGATGGGTGGTGTTTGGATGTGCGAGGTTGGTTGGGTGGGTGTGTGTGCGTGTGGGTGTGTGTGCGTGTGGGTGTGTTTGGATTTGGGAATGGGGAATGGGGATTGGGGATTGGGGATTGGGGATTGGAATAGAGAGTTTGTTGTGTTTTTTTTGGTTTGTTTTTTGTATGATGGTTTAGGGGGGTGGGGAGGGGGGGGAAGAGGGGGAAGAGGGGGAAAAAGGGGAGTGGGAGTGAGAAGTGAAGTGAAGTGAGTAATATGTATGTAATATAATATACAATAAGTTATAGGATTTTGAAAAAAAAGAAAATGGAGAGGAGAGATTTGAGGGGGGAAGGAAGGGGAGAGGGGAGAGGGGAGAGGGGAGAGGAATATTGAGGTGGATGGTGGGATGACGAGATGGATGGTGAGATGGATGGTGGTTGATTGTTTGAGGGGAGAGAGAGAGAGAGAGAGAGAGAGAGAGATGGGAAGAGGGAAGAGGGAAGAAAGAATGGGAAATGGATATGGGAGCAGGGAATGGGAAGAGGGAATGTATAAATGGGAATTTGGGGTTTGAGAGTTTGCAGAGGGAGGGAAAGGAGAGAGAGAAAGGAGGGAGGGTGAGGAGGGGGGGGGTAAGGTAAGGTGAGGCGAGTGTATAGTATGTAGGGCTATGGAGAGGAGAGATTGAGAGGTTAAAATAAGGAAATTCAGGGAAATGTCTATTTACCATGTGTGATCATTGCATGTTTTATGTTTTATAAGAGGTATGTGTATATATATGTAGTTCGGGGATGGAGATGGAGATGGAGATAGGAATGGGGTATATGAATTGAGAGGAGATGAGATGAGTAGGTTTGTTTGTGTAACTGCGCAGGTAGCTGGGGAGAAGGAAAAAGGAAGAGAGAATGTATGAGTGAGAGTTTAGAGGGGGTGGGAAGTGGGAAGAGTGAAGGCTTACGTGTGGGGTTTTTGTGTGAGGTGGTATCTGCAGATTATTGATTCGGGAGTATAGTTGGAGAGGTATAATTGGAACTCGTACTTGGAGGGAGTTGAAGGAAGGGGGGAAAGTAACTAAGGAAGTACATACATTTAAAATAAGGGGAAAAACGATAATTGTGGAGCTGGGGTGAGGGACTTGAGGGAGTGAGGGGTTGTAGAGTATTGCGGCGGTTGATTGAAAGTTTGTTTTGATATGCGAGCGAGTGAGGGCTTTCTGGGGACGCTGTGGGATTGCGATTGGGATTGGGATGGGGGGGGGGGGGGTGATAGAGATTGGGAGATTTGGAACAGAGATTTGACTAGAGATAGAGATGTGTAACAATAATAGTTGAAACAGTAGCAAAGTACATAATCGAGGAGACTTGATTCGTATACAGGGAATAGGGTAGTACAAGTCCCAGAAAAGAAAAAAGAAAACGAGAAGAAGATTCTTGGCCCTAAACTCGGCAATTGTGCTGTGCAGATGAGTAGACACAAGTTGACATTTGGCTAGATAGGTTTTCTAATCATCACTTCCGAGAGAGATGAAGATGGGAAAGGTTGAACATGGCGTGGGGTAGATGTGCCAGATCGTCTATCAGAATCTTAGTACGCACCGGAATGATATTTGAGAGAAAAGCTAATTCTACCTAAGGTTACCCCTGACTCTTTTCTTTTCCCCTTTGTCCCGAAACCTTATTTTTTTTTGGTTTGAACTGTGCGGGTGTCTTTTTGGGGGGGTTTGTTTTCTAGAGTGATGTGATCAATAGTCTACAATCAATAATGAAAAATTGAGAATCGATAATCAATAATCAACAGTAGATCTACCTCAAGATCTAGCACACAAGACTTACAAGGTGGCAATCAATTCCATTCACTTGATCTGACAGAAATTGCCAAAACATACGAATCTACTAATAAATGATAAATCGGCATATCGATAACAGCACAGCACAGTTGAAGAAACTAGGAACCCCCCCCTTTGCGAATCTCCTGATCCGATGCTCGTTTATTAGTTAGAATTTTAGGTAAACTGCTCGATTGATCATGAGAATGAGATTCGCCAGTTTGCGAAATCGTACTTCTTCGTACTATTGAATATTTTTTTGGGTGGAAAAATTGATGATGGCTTTGCAATGAATGGGATGCGAAAGTATAGATTTGCGGAAGAGATTTTTTTTGGGATGGTGTTGATAGTGGTTAGGGTAGAGTATGGAGATTGGAAGATCGGGGGCTTGGAGTGTGCGATGAGTTGCTTTGGGTTGGGTTTCGGGGGTGGAGTAGTTAGTGAGTGGATGGCAGGTGATAGATTGGAGCTTAACTGTGGTGGTGGTGGTGGTGAAGTGGTGGATGGGTGGATGGATGGATGATTGGGTAGTAAGTGAGAAGGTGCTGGGAGTCTCATTGTAGGTAGGAAGGGGATGGGAGATGTGCAATAACCGTATTCGGGAGTGATCTAGATTAGACTATGATGAAGTTTGAAACTTAGAAATTAGGAGATCAGATGATTCTAGTGTAGTCGATTGACGGAGTTCTGGAGAGTGGGAGATTCTTTTTCTTTGATTTGATTTGATTTGAATACTTGGTAAGGTTCTTATAGTTACTATTAGATGACAGATGTACAGTAAATTCTTCTCAGGTTGATGATTAGGGAAAGGGGAGTTGGTGATCTAAGACGATAGTCGCCTGGTATCTTCCTTTTGGTGTACAACTATTTTGCTATTACAAACCAAATCGTAAAGAGAAAGAAAACATATGCTATGAACACCAGCTAGATATCTATCCGGGAAAGCTATCGAGACCAAATAAGCGAGTGAATACTCGTGGGATAGTATCGGTACCTGCGAAGTTGTTCTTTGTAATGGGAATCACGGATGTATACGGAAGAGCATAATGAGGCGTGCGATCAGCTCGGAATGTATTGAGGAAAAGCGGAATTGGAAGATGAGAACAGATATGTTGATTTATCGATTCAAGTCAGTGTGAAGATCTGGGGAGGATCCCAAGGATAGGCTTGCGTGGAAGATATCATGCATGAGAATCTAAAACGTGGGAAAAGTCAACTTTGAGGAATGTTTAGTGATTTAGCAGTGAAAGAAAGCTCTGGGATCATGATAAATCATTCTTGGTTATTGGAACATCTGTGTATGTCTTATCTGGACAGGTATACAAGTCTCGTCATTGAGTGAAAATCTTACGAATCTCGTCTACTACAGATAGCCGAGTTCCGGATACGGGGTCAAACGATTCGGCTAGCGAGCCAAATCGATCAAAGTTTAGAAAATTGAAGATCAAATCTGTTCTTATCAAGTGGTTTCCAAGCATATTAGATCTAGTATGGGGTGGTGCATCCAGCCGAGTTCCGCAAATAGAGTTCGACTAGTCGCCTAAAGAGCCGAATTGCCACGACTTTAGAAGACCAAAGACTATATGTGTTCTTACCGAGTGATTTCCAAGCATATTAGGTTTAGTATGAAATAGGATATCCAGCCGAGTGTTGCAAATAGAGTTCAATGAGTGGGCTACTGAGCCAAATCACCCAGATTGAGAAAATTCAAAGATCATATCTGTTCTGATCGAGTGATTTCCAATCGTCATAGGGTTAGTATGTTCTATTGATCGTGAATTAACCTGAAGATTTAGATTGATTGGTCCTTTAATTCTACTTTGATTATTTTTGATACTCTCGATTCACTTGGCAACGATATTGCCAGATCACACACTAAATCTCAAAGTCTTTAAATATCGCATTCTCTCCCACCACTCTTCTCATTTTTTTATTCATCTTTTCAATCATTTCTTCAATCATCTCTCATTATCTATTCACTTATATTCAACCATCTCTCACCATCTCTCACCATCTCTCACCATCTCTCACCATCTCTCACTTATTTATTCAATCATCTTCTTCCATTTATCTCATCATTTATTCACTTATATATTCAACAACTTATCCAATCATCTATTCACTTATATATTCAATCATCTCCCACCATCTCCCACCATCTCTCACCATCTATCACTTATATATACAACCATCTCTTCACATTTATCCAACCATTTTCATTCATTTATCTCATCATCTCCCATTATCTATTCAATCATCTTTCATCAATTATTCAACCATCTGTCCTCATTTATTCAGCCATCTCTCATTTATCTCATACTTTATTCAACCATCTTCTTTCATTTATCTCATCATCTCCCATCATCTGCTCAATCATTTCTTCACATTTGTTCGCATTTATTCAGCCATCTCTCATTTATCTCATCATCTATTCAATCATTTATCTTATATCTTCAAATATCTTCAAATCTCTAAACATCTCTTCACACCTCTTCACACCTCTTCACATCTCTTCAACCACTTCTTCCCATCTCAATATATCTCTCCTCATTTGTCTCATCTATTTCATCATTTCAATCATATATTCAGTAATATGTTCGATCATTTACCTCACCATTTACCTCACCATTTATTCAGTCATTTATTCAGTCATTTATTCAGTCATTAATTCAATCATCTATTCAAACATTTATCTTATTTATTTCATCATTTATCCAGCCATCTCTTCAACCATATCTCCACCATTTACCTTGCCATTTACTGCTCTCATTTACTCCTCTCATTTATCTCCACCATATACCTTATTATTTACTCCTGTCATTTACCTTACCATTTATAGCAATTTACTCCATCCCATTTATCTTCACCATCTTTCTTCGCCATCTGTCCTCGCCATCTGTCACCATTTATCTTCACCATTTATCCTATCATTTACCTCACCATTTATTTTATATTATTTATCTCATACTATTTATCTTATACCATTTATCTCATACCATTTACATTACTATTTACCTTACTATTTACTACCATCTACCTCTTCACCATTTATCACCATCTACCTCTTCATCATCTACCTTACTATTTACCTTACCATTTATCATCATTTATTCCATACCATTTACTACCACCATCTACCTCTTCACCATATATCTCCAGCCATTTCGCTTACCATTTTTCGCTTATTATCCATCTCACCATCTATCTCCATTTACTCCATCATTTATCCTCATTTATCTTATCATTTATCACCATTTACCTCTTACCATTTATTACCATTTACCCCCTATCATCTATTCCCATCTACCTCATCATTTATCACCACCTACCTCTTACCATTTACCTCACCATTTATCTCATCATCTATCTCATCATCTATTAATCATTTACTCTACCATTTATATTACTATTTACCTCTTACCATTTACCTCACTATTTATCTCACCATCTATTTACCATTTATCACCATCTACCTCTTACTATTTACCTTACCATTTATCTCCCCATCTACCTCAACATCTACCAGCCATTTACTCTACCATTTATTTCACCATCTATTTCCCATTTATCTTTCCATTTATCTCACCATTTGCCCTTCTCTGTTTGCCATTTATCTCACCATCTGTTTTACCATTTATCATCATATATTCACCATCTACTTCACCATTTATCGTCATCTATCTGCCATCTATCTTTTATCATTTATCCTACAATTTACCTCCCACCATTTATCTTACCATTTATTCTACAATTTATCTCCAATCATCTATTCGGGCCATTTATCACAATCTATTTGCCATTTATTTCGCACCATTTGCCCTTCCACTCATCTCCTACTACATATTTCAACATCTATCCCATTCATCTCTTATCATTTACCTCTTATTTATTCTATACCATTTATCTCACCATCTATTCTGTCATTTATCACCCATTTACCTCTCAACATTTATCCCCCACCATCTACCTCTCATCATCTACACCCACCATCTACCCCTTACCATCTACCCTAACCATCTACCCCATCCATCTACCTCTCATCATCTACACCCACCATCTACCCCATCCATCTCTTACCACCTATCCACCGGATACCTCCCCAGCTGAGATCCTCCTCCACGACTAGAGAAATAGGGAGAAGCGACAAGCGTCTTAAAGCCCTACGAACGGACACCTCTCCCAGTAGAGATCCTCTTAATAGAGAAACGGGGAGAAGCGGCAAGCGCCTTAAAGCCCCGCAAAAATTGTGTAGCCTTTTTTTTCAAGAAGATAATCCCATTGTGGATGGAACATGGAGATAATTTGATCTCGAGCTTGGATTTCAACTGTGGGGAATGAACGGGAAGGAGATGATGTAGAGATAGCCTTGGCACAATAGGAATTTTATGAGTTATTTGTTGGAATGCATTTGATTTCACTTCGCTACATGGTGATTATGATCATTATTATGTGAAATATAAATGACATCAAAATTGATCATAGTATCTAGCGCTACTTAACTTGAAGTTCAAGTGACTTGACTGTTGAGCATCGATGGCAGAGCTCCGTCGATGGATATCCATACACATTGGATAACGCCCAAACAGAATGAAGTATATGGAATAGAAAGATGGGAGTGAAACTGTCAAAACGAAAACGGTTGGTATTTCGCATACATTTGAAGATATCCATATTTCACATCCATCAATCAATCTCAAATAAAGAACCGCCGACTCCATTTCTCGTGTGTCAAATAACAACATATTCTCCCTTCCTTCATCTCGTCAAAAAATGATATTCAAAATTTCCCACTGCAGATCTCACCAACCTGAAGTTGACCTACTTGTTGAACACCAATAGCGGATGTGATAACACCTAATACAATCCCCAAGAGACCAAGCACAGACCTCGATGCATCCGAATCATCTCGTTAATCGAGGGCAGCTGGAGAACTCGAATTTTAGCTCGACTATGACCCGCAGATTATCTCTTCGTGATTTCTTCGACTTCAGACGTTGTAAGATCCTCATTGCGTGCTCCTACATTTACTGCGCCTATCATCTATGAGAGTCCGTGTATTCTGTTTCTCATCCCCGCATCATGATAGCGGCCGTCATGGTAATTTTTGTGATTTACTCCCTCTTCGTAAAGAGTAGCAGAAGGCCCAAATTGCCTACCCGACTACTCCGCTTCTGATCTCTTTTGTTGGCGTTGGACAATAAATCGGATCTCTTACGGATGGGTAAACGATCACGCATAGCCATATCAAGCGGGCCAGCGATAGCCAAGCTAATATCGACGGGGACGCTAGGTGCAATTGCAGGCACGACGTCGCGATTGAGGATCACATTTATGCAGTCGCATGCGATTGGATTCTATGATGTAGAGACTGTCAGCATGCAATTCCACTTCTCTGCTTGTAACACAGTTAAATAATGAAAGGGTACAAAGGTAACCAACCAAAATAGAATGGCATCCCGACACCTCCAAAATTGCCAGTCCTAGAAAGGCTGCAATAGCATTTGGACGCATATTGAAAAATGTGATTTGTAAGTTAGTTTGGAAAAGTTCTTTGGTGAATGTGGTTGACGTACGCAGAAAAGGAGTGGTCGTTAAACTATAAAGCTGATTATTCTGTCTCGTTTATTCATTCCTTCCTTCCTTCCTTCCTTGTGGGAAAAAGGCGTGGCTGAGCCTAGGTATTTTGGTGCTGGGAAAGATTTCAGTAGAGTAATTGCGGCCTATGCAGGCTCTCGAAAGATCAACACAACAACATAAGTTTCAGCTAACTTCAATATCTTTTTATAATGGTATAGGATAGTACAAGGAAGGCGTCACGCAATCGATCATGGGATGAACCCATGAACCCATGTCCCGCAAATGAATGACATTGTTGTAAAGCGTACTTGGGTACCCACGACATGCTTGAATGTAAAAGCGAAATGCGGATTAATGAATGAATACCGAATTATCTTCGTACTGATGGAGAAGATACTGAGGAATTACGAAATACCCGACTTGAATGCACATCTTACAACGATAAGTGAAGAAAGCCATACCATTGATTTGAATGGCATGTCTGATGGGGGTATAAACGTGTCGGTCATCAATCCCTTTTCTAAATTTGCTCCACCATTTCCTGATACGGGCTGCCTAACAAAATTGTACAACAGGTAATTGTATTATACGTGCCTCACATCCGAGTCCTATGAGTGCTACACATAACCTTCGTGATATAACGAATTCATAGCCGAAACACACTTACATGGACCGAAGACTTATCATCCGCACATGTCTTCTTAAATTCATTAAATTTCAAGAAGGCAGATCACAGCCAGCAAAGAAAGAAAAGACACAAGATATCGAAGAAGTAATTCTATTAGGAAGTCCGATAAGAATAAACGACCACTACTTTGTTGAGTATGAAACTTCACACATTCGATGCCAATATTGACTGACAATTTCATGGATTGGAAATTATAACATTCCTTACATTTTTGGTTGATATCCTCCTTATTCTATGATTATGATCCGCATTGATACTTTACCGGAACATCACGCACGTTAGACATGCAATCTGCTAGAACTCAGAATTTTTCATGTTGTTGATTCTGGAACTGGTAGCAGGATTTCATGTTGACCGCTTATATCATTGCCTTGAAAAGATTCGATCATTCAGGAAATGTGCAGGCGATTTGGCTCTGGATTCATTGAGCCTATATGGAGAAGACGCTGATATTCCCCGGATCGGGACACCTGAAGTTTATACTTTTCGAAATGGGGAATGAACCCGTAGCTGGTATACCAAAAGAGGTGAGATGTTCGAGTACATGTTACGGGCTTGAATAGACTCGATTATGTTGGACATCTCAACCGTACTTTGAGAAGGCGAGTGAGGCATTTGTGCCACCAAAGCCGAAGCTATTAGATACTGAAACCTTGACTTCCTTTTCTTGTGCTGAGAAAGGGACATAATTACAATTCATGTTTTCATCTGGGTTATGTAGATTGAGTGTGGGTGGCAGTATGTTCTGGTAAAAAGTCAGTAATTAGAAATCGCATGTGAAATCATATTGTACCTCTTTCACGGCCAGGATTGAAAAAATGGCTTCCACTGAACCAGCAGCACCTAGCAAATGTCCAATAGCACCCTTGGTACTACTGACTGAGATCTGACTCGCGGTATCAAGCCCTTCCTCTCCAAGCATCAATCTTGTGATAGCAGCATTTTCGGCAGCATCACCTAAAGGCGTACTTGTAGCATGAGCGTTGATATAATCAACTTCTCGAGGTGAAATTCCAGCATTCTTGAGAGCTCTTTTCATCGCTAAGAATGCACCAGCTCCATCTTCTTTCGGTGCAGTAATGTGATGTGCATCACCACTACAACCATATCCACGAATTTCGGCATATATCTCAGCTCCGCGAGCTTTAGCATGTTCTAGCTCCTCTAACACAACGACTCCAGCACCTTCTGCAATAACAAAACCACATCTATCTCGATCGAAGGGACGGGAGGATGATTCCGGATCGTCATTATATTTCCGAGCAAGTGAACGAGCTTTAGCAAAGCCAGCAAAAGCCAATGGATGTATGCAAGACTCAGAGCCACCAGCTATCATTACATCTGCATCTCCAAAAGCGATAAATCGGGATGCATCACCAATTGCATGTGCGCCAGTTGTGCAAGCGGTCGTAACTGCATGGTTTGGACCTTCAAAGCCATATTTCATTGATATGTGACCTGCCGCGAGATTTATGAGGAGTTTTGGTACGAAGAAAGGGGATACTGATTTGTAGCCCTATAAAAATCTCAATTAATATTTTCATTACAAAAAGAAGATGTATTACCATTCTAGAGTAATTGTTACTAGCAGTATAAAGCTCATCCAAACCCCCGATACCACTGCCAAGGCAAACACCAGTCGATTCTTTATCCTCTTGTTTTTGTGGTTTCCATCCTGCATCTCGAAGTGCCATTTCTGTAGCTGCTATTGCATATTGTGTGAATTTAGCCATTCGTGAATCTTCTCCTTTCTCTAACCATTCTGAAGCTCGCCATGAATCTTTCGCATCGTTTCCAGTTGGCACAAGACCAGCTATTGTGCTAGGAAGACTTTCTCGCTGTGAGGTTTCGAAATAATTCGTGGGTAACGAAACTATACCGCAGTTTCCTGCAAGAAGACGACCCCATGTAGGTCGAATTCCTACACCTAGTGGTGTTATGGCTCCAAGGCCTGTTACTACAACGCGTCGCATGATTGAAGCATTATGATGATATCGCGGGGGATTGATTAAATTGATGGAAAGCCGACGCGGCCGCGTTGATTAGTAAGCAACAAATTTCCAGACGACATCTGCCCTCGTTCACCCATCCACCAGTGGGTGCACAGACTCACGGGACACTTAAGAAGAAAGCACAATTTCACACCAAAAAAAGCGATTTTAATAATTCAATTAAAATTCGAAAAATTAGTATTTTGCTTTGAAACTAAGATTTGTAGTTTTTAAGCATAAGAAGTTTATATCATTAAAATGTTAAATTAAAAAAGCAAATATTCAAGCTTATATAATCAATTATATAATTTCCCACCAAATCTTTGGTGGGAAATCGTACTACTGAATTTTGAAGTTCAATATTTCTTTTTGGAATCCAATTTTCAGATGCTATATTATTCTTATGTTTAAGAATCATATAATTTAATTTGAATAAGATTATATAACATTTCGAATCTTGATTGAATTTTGAAGTTGATAAATTTAGGTGTGAAATTGTGCTTTCCTGTCACGTTGTCCCGTGAGTCTGTGCACCCACTGGTGATCTTGCTATAGAAGGCCCATCTCCTTATTTCAAGAATCCACGTCGTGTCTTCATTGCCAAATACTTCATATCGGATCCATCAGCAGTGTAATGCTTTTATCACTTATGTACCAGCTAATCTACATTATAGTCCACGATTTCAGACTCTTCTCTACTTTCCCATTACTTCGAACGACCGCCCAATAGATTTCCCCTTCCATATCGTGTTGACTGATTCGTTATGAGAAATAACTATCATCAAGTTGCCAGTCAATTCATTGTCTTCAAGGCTTACTGCTATTGCTTCTAATACTCATAAATTTAGCCAGCCGTATTTTCACAAACAAGGTATCAAATCTCGTTATTAAGCATTTTTAGCTTCGATGTATCTAGGCTGTAAAATGGGGCCCCATGGGTCGGGTTTTCGATCTAACGTCCCACCCATCGGGACCCCATGGGTTGGATGGGTAATAGTATAAATAGACATCCTATCCATAGGTTACCCAATGGGTTGCCAAGACTCCAATAGATTGCCAAGACTCCAATGGGTAACCCAAAACCCAATGGGTAACCTAGAACCCAATAAATAACCCAAAATCTAGGATCTATTAAGCATTGATATAGTATATATAAAGAATTCTACTAATATTTCTATTAATTACCTTTTTCATATTATATTTCGATTGTATTTCTATTATAAAAATGAGAAAGTATTTCATTATATTCATAATATTCAGTAATTCTTTTAAAAGAAAATACATATATTTTAAAAGATTGGGTGGAAGAGGCCTCTATATTGACTATCTTACTACGCGTGTAAGCATATTGATCCTCCTCTAGTATTATATGAGGGGACCAATATGCCTGTCTATGGTTCGTCTAATCTAGCCCGTTTAGGTAACCGTATTACTAATCACTACACGTGCTTAGCACCGGTAACTTCTATTCCTTTTAACAATATATGAATTTATAGAAAAAGCACCAAGATAATCAATTTAATCTGTATGTACATAGTGATTACCAGCATATGAATATCCTAGAATACCATTACATATAACTCGAATCAGAAGCATATCCTTTTATTGAATTGTAACTCGTTTTATATAAATCACTACAAGATTTGTTATTGAAATTAAATAATTAGTAAAAAATTTAATAGAAACCAAAAGCTTAAATTAAACTTATATTCAAACTCTCTGATTAAACATATTTCAATAGCTTTTTGTAAAGCCAATAATACAATTGATTATCAACGAATAACTTTTAGGGTTAAATCCTGAGTAATCTTTCGAACAAAATATTGAAAAGAAAGTTTTTGGATTAATAATTCAATACCTTTTTGATATCTTTTGATTTTATATAATACAATTATTAGAAATCAAATTCAATATATTATTCTATTAATATTTCTATTAATTAACTTACTGTTTGATTTAAAGCGATATGCTCTCTTTAGAATTTTCTTATGAATAGGTTTCTTTTGTATAGATTGTATTGGTTTATTTAGAAGTGATCGATAACGATTCTGAATGCTTGATATTTTATTAAAATTAATAGATAAATTATTAGAATGAAATTAATGAATATATCTGATTATATCTTTTGAATAATTTATTGTTGTTATAATAAAGAAATGAAATTGAAAAAAAAAGGTTATTTGTATTGTATAATATTTTGTATGGATATCTTAGAATCTAGATTGTTATTTTGGAAACAAAAAAACAAATACTTTAAAATTTACTATTATATTGTCATTTTTCAATTCTTATCTCTCTTTCGCCTTTCAATTATTCTAATAAACAATATTCTTCGATTTCTTATTATAGAATCTTATCTTTATAATGAAATACCTTTGATTCTTTTAATTTATCTATTAATCCAAAATCTTTACAATATCTGAAAAGCGAAAAGCATAAGAAAAGTTATTACAAAATCCTAATATAATCAAAGCACATAAAAGAAATAAGGTTTTAGAAAATGATTCTATTTATAAACAAATTGAAAAGGCCAAGGTAAGAGATTAAAGTACTATTACCTATACAAAAAAGAAATTAAAGGCAATATAAGAATTTATTGATGCTTCTAAAGATATTCAATATCAAATGTTGATTACTTATAATATTGAAACTTGATATAAACAATATGTATATATCTTTATTTAATTAATTTTTCTACTAATCTAATTATTAAAATAATAAAAGGCAATGATTGGAAAAGTATTATTATATCTCTAGATTGAAAAAATTATAGTGGGTAATTTGCTATTATAAATAATAACAATAATATATAAAAAGATATTGAATATAAAAAAGAATATGATGGAATATATAAAACTTTATAAAAAGATAATGAAGATTTCAATTAAGAATATGATTGAAAAGGAAAGAATAATAAAGAGTTTGAAGAAAGAGAAGCACTTTTGGCTTATAATACCTAAAATCCTTTAGAGATAAGTTATATTATATAATTAATAGAAAGATTAATAGAAACTAACTTTTATTAAAAATACAAGTATTTGTTATTTCAATATTAATAAAAAACTTGGAAAAATGCTGGAAAGATATTATTCAAAAAATCTAGGAAATTAAAGGATATTATAAAAACCTTTTTTACCTTTAATCAATAAGAAATCCAAAAAGAATTAAAATAAGAATTATTTCTTATATTATTTTTCATATAAATTAATTAATTTGATTAAATGCTTTTCTTTTTATTATCAATTGTAAAAGAAACAAGGCAAATTGATAAAAAATATATACAAATTTCAATTATAAATTTACATTCCCACTTTTGAATCTTATTTCAAAAATCTAATTAATTTAACTTATTCAATAAACTTCATGATTTGAGAAAGGAATACAAGAAAACTATAGAGTATGATATACCATTTCTATTAATCTTTCCATTAATTTTTCAATTAATCCATTAATCCTTATTAAAAAAACTCTAATATAAAAATCACCTACAACTTTCTTTATAAGTTCTGAAAAAACATTTTAGAGAACACATATAGTTTATCTCATAAATGATTCTGAAATAAATAATTGGATTAATCTTCCTGATTCTATATCTTGATAGCCAGAGTTTATTAAAGAGATAGATAATACAGGATTTTTCATTCTAGAGGATAATCGAAAGCAATATATTGATACAAGGAGATTAGTTTATAATAAGAAAATCGATCAGGAATTGTGGGATCTTTGGTAATTGATTCTACCTGCGAATACAAATCTGTAGATGTTATCTGACACTCAAACTAATAGGAAGCTTATTAAGAGTTTCTATAATTGAAACTGATCTTTTAATATAGAATAATCAAATTGAAGTTCTATTATATACTTTCTACTAAGTTTTCTACTAATTTTCTACTTGATACTCTTATTCCTTATAAAAATAGATTTTATTTTCAAAAATTCATTAGATATTGAAATTTATTTGAATAACTTTATTATATCTTTCAGTCAATTTTCAAATGCTTTTGATTCTAAACTATTCGATTCTTTTCGTTTTTCACTTCCTTGTAAATTGTTTTTTGAATTATATAAAAAAGATAAAAGGTTTTTTAAATGGATATAAGAAGTTCATATCGATTTTATTAAATAATGGAAAACTATTCAATGATTCAATAACCAGACCAATAACTCAACTAATTTAATAAAAAAAATTCACTAGGATTCAACTACTTGTAAATCGATATATTGAACTAAGTATAATTAAACTATAAATAAAGGAATTGGAAAGTCAGTTTTAATATGTTATTATCACGGAGGATAGCTACGTCAGTGGTCACCTTTGATAGAGAGATAATAGGATAAAGGATTAATAGACTAGATTGACTTGAGGATTGATCGTAATGATCAGTGTCCTCTATATATACCCAAAATAGGCGACGTAGGCGCTTATTTGGGAAAGATTATTATCCTAGTAGACTACGTAATGAGTGGAGTAGCTAATATATTTATTTATTTATTTATTTTAATTTACATCCGGGGGGCAAGCCGCAGGGGCTCGCCACGACCTCCCAGGGGGTATTAGGGATGGACTATGCTAGTGGGGGTGCTGGTATAGCCATGTGTTCTGTTCTTTTACGGCTGTGATGCAGGTTGGGGGAGAAGCGGTTAGGGGTGTTGTGTGTGCTTCTGCTGTTTGTCTTCCGCTTGTAATGTCGGTGCTGTTCAATCTACTTTATGTTGGGTAATCTAGGTTTGCGGTTGGCTATAGGGCCCTATATTGTCAGTTTTTGTGTATTGTAGTTTGTATGCAGCAGTAGAAAAGGGGGAATGGTTTTAGAGGGGGGTGTAGCCCTAATTGGCAATATAAAAATAGAAGATCAAAGGTTCTCCGGGGAAGCTAAGCATGATTGTTCGAAGTGATTGGTAATCGTTAAAAAAATTGCAAAGTTTATTGGGGTTTTCAGAAGAAGAAAGAGATAACGTGGTTTATCAGCATGCGGGCCATATCATCATATGGGCCACTTCATTTTGTATACAAAATTCGTCTGTGCGTAACCGTGCACTTTCTTTATTAGCCAATAGAATTTTTCAAAAATCTATTATATAAAACCTTATTTTTCAAATATTTCAAAAATCTATTTTTTTTTTTCAAAATTTTTATTTTTATTAAAGTTATTAAAGAAAAAGAGATTTTGTAACGCAAAGTGTGACAATTTCGAGTTAAAATAAATTATTTAAAAAAAAAACCTAAATATTATAAATATTCTATTTTTATTATGATTTTTCATGATTTTTCCTTTCAAAAATAATGACTAGTTATTAAAATATAAATATTAAAAAAACCTCGATTTTGGTGCATTTTCGAAGTGGCCCACATGATGATATGGCCCGCATGCTGATAAACCACGTTAATCGATTACACTTTTTGTATCTCACAGAATTGAATCAGGTTTGTTCAATCAATTGTTGAATTGGGTGTGGGAGTGTTGGCAGAGTATTAGGTGCTTAGGTTCTTTGCTGTATCCGTAGGAGCATTTTGAGGTAGCATTGTTGTGCTGAAAGTGTCGGTGGTAGGATGCAAAATCTTTGTATCCGGTCCTGAACGCTACCAATCACTGAAGAATAGGGCGGGGGAGGGCAAGTTCCTCAGGTTCCTTGATTTGGTAGTTGAAGTGCCAGCAACAATATCGGCCAGCGAGGAAGACTTCATTTTACTTCCACCATCTTTGCTCTGCCTCTCATCTAAAGATTCTAGTTGTTGAGCTTATATCACTGATAATAAGAAACGATGAGTTATTATTTTCGATACAACCGTTATAAACATCTAGATTGGTGAGCTAATTGGTTTTCTTGTTTTCAAGGATTTCGGTATATCCAGACAACCATCGGATTGTTACTTGTTTGTTCCTTATAATTTTATGATAGTGTAGAAACATTTATTGGGATAAATCGGAAACGTTGCCCCTAATACACCAAATGACTGAAATACTATCGATGCATGTAGTGATCTGCTCAGTCAATTCCAATCGAACGACGCGCTTCAAACCTTTTAGAGCATTTACTATTTTGGTGTCGAAGATATACGAGAACGGGTTGATCACCCTATGACCAGATACTACTAGAAATTGTCCTCGGTAGATCGCATAGCTGTAGCCGATTATCTTTTGCCCTCGGTGGTATTGTTTAGTGTTGTCCGAGAAGACTGTGATATGGCTGTCAGGCAGACAATTCCACCATTACGTGAATTCGAGTGCGGCTACTTCTTTCTTTATGTCTTCTGTGGGGTCGGTATGGCTCCCTGTGGAGAAGTGCGGTGGGGAGAGTATTGGTTTTGGTGCTTCTGGGATCAATCTAGTTAGTTTGCGGAGGTTGGTGTTGTTTATTTTGTGTTGAGGTGCTTGCGCTAGACGAATCGCTAGTGGGTGGTTTTTGTCCATCTTGCGGAGTCGGAGTGCGAATCTTATTCGTGTTTGTTCGAGTACTAGCTTGTCGGGCAATAATCCAGAGTTTTTCAGGATTACAATGGTCGGAGTTGTGCGCTAAGCGGGTAGAACTTTTTTTACTATTAAAACGATTGCTCAATCAACCTTGGTAATATAACTACCTAACCTTATACTCATTATTGTATTATGGGCAACTCCCCCCACCCGATTTGGCTTTGTTCAATCTGTATACTATACCTTGGATTTATAGAGGGCAAAAAATAGAACACAAATAATTACCGCTTTGTGTAGTGTTGTAGCTGACGGGTTGTGATATATCTGTACAAGCCTTTTGATATGCCTTGCAATTTTGTGGGCTTTTGCTTTTTATTTTGCTACATATCTTTTGAAGAATAGCTTTCAATCAAACCAAACTCCCAGTTAGTGTAAAACTAATTGAATAATCTTGTTGCCCGATTTATTAATAAAACGGATCAATATTTTGTTATTTATTTCTAAATGTAGAATATATACCTTTCTCCTCCGGGAGAGATGTATTATCTTTAGCTTTTTTGATGCAAATATTATGTGGTTTTGTTTACCCTATTGAAAGATTTAGCGGAGATTGTATTTGAAAAGGTCAATATTTTTGCATACATTCTTGGATGCGCGGTAGATGCAAATATCATCAGCATACCCGAAGCGCAGCTTGGTGTCTTGATTCAGTAGCTCAGCGACAGAAATGAATTATATTATAACTACTTTCTAGAATATATTATAATACAAAGTAGGTTCGCTACATCTACAAACGCTTTCCCAACTCACTTGTGATAAAACCACTAGTACTAGACTTCTATAAAATCTTCTGATTACATTAAACTATTTATTGTATAATTACCTTCGGAAATTCCGGCCAGAACCAAAACCATTTCTTCACACCTCCATTCCTGTTTGCTCCTTAAGTCTATCTGATACCTCCATCATGCCCTCTGCCCTATAATATCCGATTATAGATCGATACACGCATCCGTCCTTTCGAGTTATATAGATAATATCACTGTTGCTATCATTATATGCTACGTTTTACGGTTAGTAACCGTTTCGCATTACCTTACCAAATCTCTTTTACATAACAAAACCAACTATATCTCGCAGACTTACTATTTCAAACCCCTAGTTAGGCAGCCTTTCCATAGTATTTCTAATTTATTAATCAAAGTTTTGCTTGTAAAATCCATTTCTTCAATGTATAGTTTGTAATCGAAAATAGAGCACTAGAAGTGCGTTGCACATATATATCGTAAGATTAGCCTCTGCCTGAAATCCTCCGCCGCTGTAATACCAATCAAATAATATCAAGTGTAACTTACTAAAAGCATCCTTCCTATACCAAAGCTCCTCCGCCGCTATACCACTCCCACACACTTGAAGGTAAGATACTAAAAACATCCCTCCTCCTACTCCATATATACTCCCACCAACCCCAATAAACACTATCCTAGCCTTTATATACTTCCTACTATTCCCCTCATCATTTGTAAATATCCGATCCAGTATACCCGCAGATCGTACGTATTATTGGGTTGTGAAAATTCTGCACACTAGCACCCCAAAAGTGTTCTGTCGATTTTTGTTCATCAAATTAAGAATATTGGTTCTGTTTCCAACACAGGCTTCAGTTAGACTTAGTTATATTATAAAAGCTTTATTATCTACTATTTCAAGAGCTAATTCCGCTTCGCAAACGCTCTGTCACAATATACTCTAGCTCTGCTCCCCATACAGATTTGTAAAGGCATGGTTCCACATCAATCCCACTTTTATCTCCCTTCCATTATCGAATGGTTTTCATTTTTGTTTTGCTGGTAATCCTTTGTTCCGAGCATTTTTGTAATCACCCTCTGATAATCAACTGCACATACCTTCACTCCCAGTACAGCCTCCGATTAGTATACAACTATCACCCAGCTCCAACTGACTCTACTTAGCTCTCCAATCGTATGACCAAAGGTTTGTAGAATACACCATATACAGGTGAGAGTTATTGTATTCTGAGTAGCTAATATAGTGATAATGTAATTGAGATCGATCATAAAGGCCGATCTCGATGATCGGGGCACGTGTGTAGCACGTGATATTGCGTGACAGTTATCAATATAATAAAGAATTGAATCACTCTGAGATTAAGAATATTAATACTAATACATTATCTAAACATCTTCAAAGTGATATATATCGAAAAGCAACTCTTCGAAATGGATATCAAAAAGAAATAAATGAATATCCTGCTATAAGAATAGATAATAAATGATTAATAGAAATATTAATAGAAAGCTAATTCTTTTTCAAATAGATTTACCAAAACAACTTATAAAAGAAATATTTCATAATCAACTTTTACAAACAATTATTTCTTTACAAGTATTTTTTCGAGCTATTAAGGATAAAGAATAACAACAACTTATTCAAATACAAAATTCTGGATTCTCTTTTCCCTTTATATATATATTTCGAAAATGATTAATAGTCCAAGTCGAAAATCTTGAAAAAAATATATTACTTTCGAGAATAATGAAAGGAAATAAGGTTGCTCTATTTTTAGATGCTTGGTTTAATACAAACAGATTATCTTTTCTTGGAATCTTGATTTATTATATCTTCAAAGATTGGGAATTAATTGAAGAGCTTATTGGATTCAAAAGTTTAATAGATATTCATTCAGGACAAGCTTTAGCTAAAGTTGTAAAAGATGTTACTAACAAGTTTAATATTATTGATCAGATTATTTCGATTATTATTAATAATGTATTTAATAATACTAAGATGATGGAAGAAATCAATCAATAATTTGAGGAGGTATTCAATAGAAATCGATTTCTGGATAAATATATTCAGTATATATTTTGTTTAATATATATTATTCAATTTGCTTTAAAAGCACTTTTTGGATTAATTTGTTTGACTTCAATTAATGAAACGTTTATTCGAGATTGGAATAATAATGTAGAAACAAATGATTTAGAAAGAATTCGTTTATTTGAAAATAATATTACTCCTTTTATTCTTGTGAAAATAAATGATTTGATTTATTTATTAATCTTTCTATTAATTCTTATCTAGATTCGAAAATTAGCTATATTCTCGAATTCTAGTATATAACAATGATTAAGGTTTTTAAATATTCAATAAGAATTTATCAGAAATAATTAGATGGAGTTGAAAAAGCTAATTAATCTTTTAATAGATATTTCAACTCAATGGGATTCGACTTGTTATATATTGATATGTACAGTATGTTTTCGAAATGCAATTGATAAATACTACCAGGATTATTCTGATACAAGAATATTTTCTTTATCAGAAATAGAATAGAAGCAAATTGGATATCTTATTGATTTTGTTTGTTTATTCAATTTCTATATTATATATATAAACAAAACAAAAGGAATCACTTTGCTATATGCATTAAGTATTTACAATAATTTATATAAGCATTTAACTGAAAGTTGTTATTGTTTGATTAAAAAAAAGACGAAATATCTATGGGTTGAAAAACTAATAGAGGCTATTAATAAAACAGAGAAAAAATTGGATAAATATTATAATAATATATATAATAATCTTGATAGTATTTATACAATAGGAGCTCTGCTATGTCCAGTTTCGAAGGCAACTGTTTTCAATCCAAATTCTTATTAGTTGAATTATCAAAATAGGGATTGGCAAATCGAATTCGAAGCATAATTTCATCAACTTTGGGAAACCAAATATCAATAATATTCGTTATTTAGAATTATTGAACTTTAAACTTTGCAAGATTCAAATAAAAACAATCTAGCAATTGTTTTGAAACAATCTCGTTGGGATGCTTTTGGATAATATAGATCTCAACAAATTGCTATAGATAAAGTAGATTCTTGATTACATTCTTGTAAGTCTTTTTATTAATCTTTTTATTAATTATATCTCTAATAGTCTATTAGCTTTTTCTGATATAGCTATTCTTTCTCATTAGAAAGCAAAAGAATATAATTATCTAGGTTTAACTAGAATGGCTAGGGATTTCCTTTATATTCTAATAACAGGAGTTGGTATAGAACGAATATTCAATTATATTCGGGATTTATATTTATATCGACATAAATAACTTACTCCAGAAACTATTTGTAATAATATTTTCCTTTTTCATTATTAACAGAAATCACAAAAGGAAACTTCAAATAGAAATAGAAATTATTATACATTCCGGGATATTATACAAATTATTAAAGAATCTATAATTTTAATTGAAAAGGAAATCAAAGCTGAAATTACGAATTTACAAAACGAGATTGATTTTAAGATCAAATAACTTAATGATTGAGATCAAAAGAATTATATTAATGATAAAGAATCAGATATAAATGCTATATATATAATATGAAAGGAGTTTCGAAAACATTGTCAATTATGAAGAAATATATTATTAATCAGGACATTACAGTATCTTTTTCAAACTGATTATGAAATCGAGTAAGGTATATCAAATCAAATAAATGAAAGATTAGAAAATGAAGATCCAACAATTTATAATGATTTACAGATCACTATAAAAAATCAAGCTATACAACCCGATTTATTAAGTTATAATTCGAAAAGGCAATGAGTTGAAGATAATGAGATTATAATTGATAGATCCAATAGAGAGAGGAATCAAAGAAGATTTCATAATATATTTAATAGATATAGATAGTTTTCTGAATTGAGAATTGAAGAATATTCTATTAATCTTTCTATTAATCTTAAACAATATATTTTATGATACTAATTACTATCTATTACCCACTAAATTACCCATTACCTATTGGGTTATCCATTATCTATTGGGTTATCCATTACTCATTGGGTTATCCATTACCTATTGGATTATCCATTACCCATTGGATTATGGGTAACCCATAGTATTTTGGGTTACCCATAGGTAATGGGATGGGTTTTTAGAAATCCTACCCACCCATTGGGTACCCAATGAGGTGTATTACCCATCCATTGGGACCATTACCCAGTAGGTGGGGTCCCACCCACTGGGTTTTCTACGCAGACTAGATGTATCATATGCTTTACTACATATAGATTGACAAGTGATTGTAAGATATTTGCATTGATAAGTTTGTATGGTATTCAGTTATTGTCGTCTTCTTGCTACTCTACAGTGTATGTCGTCTTTCAAGTGGAAGAACATAGAACGAGAACAATGAGCACGAAGTATCACAGTACTTGAACATCATTTTCTTGGAGAAAGCAAAGGCCAAATTTATGAATTGCGAGTATTCTCATCATAGCTACAACTCATTCTTCGAACCTCCTCGAAACTCGTCGATTGCTTGATTTCAGTCATTGATTCACGGAATTGCTATATTTTGAGGCGCCAGTGGTGTTTTCCGCAGTGGGGATTGCCTTCTGTAGTGTGTGATGATTCCCCGACTACACAATCCTCCAGGTAGATGGAGTGAAATCGATGAAAGTTATACGCGGTGGTAGTTTGGATTGCCAGGGGACGTCATTCTCACGGTTCACCTCAAAAACAAAGGTGCATGCACAGGAATCACAATCTCATCGTAACGATATCTGTTTTCGTCTATTTGAACCATGTATAGAATTAAGCTTGTCTGTCGTAACTAATCATCACAAAATAAATACACCCAATCAAGATACTAGGCCTATCGCAACCTAGATTACCATACTCCAGAAGTCTAATCACATAAACTCAGCAGCTTACGATGACTAAATGAAATACATGATTCTTCCGAACGGATTACAGATGAAAATTACATAATCATTTTCAGGATTAATCATGAAAGTGAGGCTATTTACATGTCATTAACAAAAATATGTATTGTCAATTCACGATTCATCAAGTATATCATCATCGAAGACAGCAGTGTTGGTAATTCTTTTGTTATTTATGTTCAGACGAGCGCCATTCGGCCAAGCGAGTAGGGAAACCCCATCTTGATGGGGAAACCTAAACGACTCGTCTACATGAAGAAAGTCAAAAACATGCGATGATACTATTTCAAGATCTATGAAGATACAAGAATAATTAAAAATCAATAAACAGGATTAAAATAAGTTACAGGAAATTGAATATAAGAAAATGCCAAAAAAATCAGAAAAATCAGAAAAATCAAAACGAACAAAACTAAGCGAGACCATCATGTCGTCTTCAACGACCATGAACATCTGCGGGTTTTTGAGTAGGTCTCGATTGTGGGAAACCTTTAAGCTATTGATTTGCTTTGAAATGTTGATTTGTTTTGAATTATTGAAAAACTTTGGATTGTTGATTTGCTTTAACAAGACTATTATATCATCTCCGACATTTATAAACATCTACAGGTTTTTGAGTAGATTTCGATTGTGGGGAACCTCTGGGCTGTTGGTTTGCTCTGGGTTGTTGGTTTGCTCTAGATTGTTGAGTTGCTCTAGGTTGTTGAGTCACTTCGGGTTGTTGAGCTACTCTGGGTTGTTGAGTCACTTCGGGTTGTTGAGTAACTCTGGGTTGTTGGGCAGCCGGATTCCCTGACTGTTGAAGATTTTGACTGTAAACTTGATAGGAATTCTCGTTGGTTATTCGCGGAGCTGCAAGTCGGCGCAAAGATTCCCTTGGTAATGATCGAGGGAGTCCATGGAGGAGGAGACGAAGGTGAAGATCAAGTGTCTCTAAGACTTGCGCTTCTAGAGCGCTGAGTGGGGTGTTGTTAGAGTTGGAAGGCATGGTGATGTTTTTTGTTGTGTTGTTGTGTTTTTGAGTGTTGAGTGTTGGGTGTTGTTGGTAATAAGTGGTTGGTTATACGAATGGAAGTCAGACTGTGTCTACCGAGAAAGTAGAAAGAGGTCTCCAAAGAGGGATCTCGAGCCTTTTATATTCTTCACAACTAACTAATTCATTAGCTTCTCAATCTAAGACATGAAGAAATCTTCGATCAGGTGATCAAGATATCTACTACTATCTCGAAAATTCTGCTGGTGCTCTGCTGTAGATTGGAGATCAGCATGTATTAGGGATGCTATCCCGGAACTCTAAACTCTGCTTTTGATCCACGCATTTCCAATATTTCGTTCGGACTAGAGATCGTTTTCCGAATCTAGCCTTGAGATTCCGAAGTGGCTATTGTGTTCTTGATCTTACCAGTTCATTATTTCAAATCAATTTCCTAGTGAAAATTGTGTCAACACTTAAAGAGACTAAATAGGTCAAAGTTGACAGTTTTCCCATTGCCTCCGTAGTCTAGACTCAGAACTATTGGATAAAAATGTCGGTTCTTTCTCTCAGCAAATATTGTAGTCTAAACTCTGGGCTATTGGATGGCCATTCTGGTTTATTCTCTCAGTAGATAGTAAACGTATTTGTTATGAGCGCAGCTAAGATTCTTACAGCGAGGAGCCATTTGACTATCGTGCATGTACTATTCAACTGCAAGATCTTGCTCATCGTGGCCTCTTTGTATCTCGTACTAACTATATCTTTGTGATTTTAATGAGGTCTCGTCTACAGACTCTCGGTTCTCGGTTCTCGATTCTAAATACGTTTACTCGATAAGATTGCTGGTTCGGCAATTCAAGAGATACGTAGTGGCACTCGGTAGATACGGCATTTTGTAACTTGCAAGTATACTATTTGTCTTCTATTGCACATTTCAATTTCAATAGTAACATCGTATCTTGATCTAGGACTACACAGCCTCAATTCTATAGTATTCTCTTTCGAAGATTTTGTCTACAGTACCGGATAAAACTCACACTTCCGGATGCCAAGAGTCACATCAAATCCAAATCCTCATCCCGGCTGAACAAAATAGAGTTTTCCACATACACTCACGTGAATCATTTACTAGATACCATGCCCTTGAATATCAACAGTCACATCAAAATTCCCATATTTATCTGGGCCCCACAAACTCAGGAACAGATCAAACTTCACCACATCCACTCATGCGAATCATTTCCTAGCACACCATACCCTTGAAGATCAACAATCACACCAAAATTCTTATCTTTATCCAATCGTCACAAACTCCAGAACAAAATAAACTTTTCATGTGCACTTATGTGAATCATCTACGAACACATCACACGTCAACAAAATTCGGGGAACGGCACATCATGCACTAGTCCATCAAATTTTAGTCCATCGTTTCAAAATCAGCATCACCAATCCCCGACTCCGGACTTTCAATCCCCACAACCAAAAGAATGCAATCCTTTCCTCTCCTCCCAATCTACCAATCTACCGCTCCCACCATTGTAATTCTCATTCTCCAGATTCCAACATCCAAATCCCCCAATTAAATCCATCCCACCAAATCTCCAAATCCACACACGCACACCCAACCAATACCCATCCCTCCACCCATTCAAATAAAATCACCAACCCACTAAAACAAACCTCCCCACCCCCTAGTACCAAAAAGTCTAGCATGTACTACTGTAACTAACTCCAGACACTAAATCAGTTTGCGGGGTAAACAATCAGAACCCGCAATCCACTCAGGAGATCCTCGCTAAAAACTTTCGTTTCGAGGAATTAGTAATTTTAGATGAAGACTTTATTTAGTTCAGTCTGGGATTTTGAGATGTGAAGTTTGATTGATGTTGATGTAGATGTTGATGTAGGTTTAGATATTGGTAGGAACTTCCTGTTATGGAGATTTTAAGGAAAGAAAATCTATTCATCTACTTGTACGAGTACAGATTGTGTAGATCCCGTATCTTCCGGAGAGGGGGAGGAAAAACGACTTTTTGTCAGGCGTCAGTGAACAGCGAACTCGTAGAAGAAAAAATCCAAAATCCAAAACCTAATATCTAAAACTCCGAGTTCTTTATATAGACTCAAATCGCCATCAAGAACCACATCCCTACAAGCGAATATCCAGTCCCGGATATCGCGATTCATTAATTCCAAGTGACACATATCAAAATTACACTTTCGAATCAATCTCTTCTCCAGGGAGATCGGAGACAGTACAGATCTGGCGGTATCTAAATCGTCTATATCCGTTAACTCTAGATGCTATTAAGATGATTTCTCGGAGTACGTGTTCGGTATTGTGGTTGGATGGAATGGAATGGGATTTACTGTATGGATATTTCAATCACTCATCAGCGCTTGAGTAGATGATGACCAAGATGAGAAACGTTGTTCTTCTAAACTTGGTGTATCTCATCCTCTAATTCCGCACCCCCAAATTCCTGAGTCTCCCTTCCAGCATTAACGATCGTTCAGAGCCATCTATCGTTTTCTGTTCCTTAACCCCCAGATTCCCAGGAATACAAGGTTCCGGAGCATCTTCACCATTGGAGTGGGATGGAATCTACTGGATCGAAATCCTAATTATTGCTCACCAGCTCTCGAGTAAGTTATCACCAAGATGAGATAAGTCATCTTCCAAACTCGTAGTATCTTACTTACCCTTCATGATCTTCTATTTCCACTCATCCCACACCCCTGGATCCGTACATCAATTCGGACAGAAACTTACACGTACAAACACACGTGCACATGAACACTTCATCCCTCTCAAATTTATTCCATCCATCTCATCTCATCTATCTCTACTCTCGTCCCCCGACCTTTCATATTTTTGCAATCTAACCCCTCTTAACAGTCAGAAAGCAGGCAGACATCACGAATCTAAACCGCCTTCCCATTTCCAATCTTCGATTCCTATTCCTCGCAACTGGCGGATCGGGGAAAATCTAAAATCCACTTGAAAGAATACACAGACATCTAGACCAACAAATAAACAAACAATCCACAACCAACCATCTCAACCCCCTACATACAACAACTCATCATTTCCTTCCTTTTTCTCCTCCTCCCCTCCTACCCTCCTTTTACAAAATTCTCAAAAACCAAAACTCAAACCCAAAACAAAGTCTCAATTCAATACCCCCACCCCCATCCTCATCCCAACACAATGACTTCACTTTCAACCTTCGCCACAAATTGCATATCAAAGAATCTTAAAATGCAGAAGAAATATACAAACTTATTTAACCTGAGCTAACCCCACCAATTCTTCAAATTCTACATATACCACCGCATGCATCTCCCCCTCTTGAAGAACTATCCGCATATATTTATTATTATTATTCTCCTCCTTCCTTCTCTTCTCCTTCTATACATACTCCAAAGAACAGAACATCAATCCAATCCCTTAAATAAACTTTCTCCCCAGCTCCTCTCTCTCCCTTTCCCCGTTTCAATTTTCAAGTTTCCCAACTATCCTCATCTCTCCTCTCCTCGTTTCCTGCTTCATCTCTGCATTCGTATATCGCGTGTGATCTCTTTATTCTATATATGATCCTCATTCTCATATTCATTATGAGCTCATACCCATTCTAATCATTATTCATAAAATGCCGTACGAGAAATCCTCTTTATATATCTCTTATCTTGAGTCCCTCATTTTTCTTCGCCTTCATTCGCATCGTGATATCTAAAACAAAACTGCGATATACAAATTTATTCGCGGTATACAAATCTGGAATCTGGAATCGCAAATCGCAAATCGCAAATCGCAAATCGAGAATCGAGCTCTGTACCCCCCTCCCCTCTCCCTTCCTCCGTCCATAATAAACCACTCCTCAGAATCTCGTCAAGTCACCATCTGATCACACCTATATATTCGAAAACACAAACTCCAACCTCTCACACACTCCCAATTCCCAATTTCCACTTTCCAATTCCTTATTTTAGTCTGTCTTACTTCCAAGTTCTCACAAGCAAACAAGCAAACAAACCGATAAATGAATTGACTAGCTGAAAAATTATTTACCATCGATTCATTCATTGCATCTCATGCATACCCCATCCAAATCCACACTCAAATCCAAATCCAAAGCCCGCCCTACTTGTAATCTTACCCCCCTTAATTATATCTTCCTTAATAATTTTCATATCTATCTTTATTTTTATCTTTATATATATTTCTATTGAGATAGATTCAAGAAGAATTTGAGATGAATGATTTGGAGAGAGGGAGAGAGGGAGAGAGGGAGAGAGAGAAGATAGATAGGATGGAATTTATTACATCGTATCGAAGGGATAAAATGAATAGGTAGGTACGCAGTTACTCAGATAGGATGGTAGATTTATTATAGACCAGCTGAAGAGATTCTCAGACTAATTTCAGAAGTTCGAACCATTTAAAATTCCAATTTTGTGATGAAATTCATATGGGATGTCATGTCGTAAGTGATTTTTCTCTATTGTAATTGTGCCTACTCATTCGTAAGTAAGTACAAAATGCATGACTGCTACACTATCAACCTCTTTTCCTCGTCCCTCGTCCCCAAATCTACCCCTCTCAGTCATGAGCACAATAAACAATACTCCATCCCATCCTATCGACCTTCCATTCCGACCACATGTAAAAGAAGAGAAACACCAGGTTTCGCATCTTTCTTTTCTTTTCTTTTCCGTTCCTATGCTTCATGTTGCATCTCAGCCCAATGCATCTTGATCCGTTCCTTCCGTTCCCGCCCATCTCGTTGTATCGTGTAGAGCGATGTAGTGTGATGCGGTGTGATATCAACCTTTTCATCCATTCCAACCCATCCGAACCCTAAATGTTTATTGAAGAAGTGAAAAAAAGAAGGTAAAAAAGTAAAGAAGATAAATGCCCATAAGGCGAGATGATAAAACAAATCATCATCATCATCCAAGAAGTAAAAAACAAAACATCAAAGTAGAAAAGCCCCCCATTTTCTCATCTCCGAAAAACTACAAAACATGTCTTTTAAATCCATGCATATGAGAATGTCTTATTCCTCTCTTCTCTCCACCAGCTCCTAAACTTCTCTTGCGTTCAGAATTCGTAGCAAAGATATCGATAATATCACTCTCACCCACTGTGCACTTGGTTCCGGAAGCTAGTCCTCCGATACTCGACCATGTACCTGATGAACATTGTTGGAAAGTTGTTCCGTCGATGCAATTCCATGTGCCGGGGATGGAACATTCGGTTCCGGGGGTGTGGGTGGTGTTGGAGGAGGAGGAGGAAGATGCGGAGGGGTAGGTGATGGCGATGGAGCTGGTGGGGGAAATGGTGGCAGTGGTGATGGTTGCGGGGAGAGAGGGAGTGGGGATCGAGGTTGTGAGTGCGGAGGTGGAGTTTGAGGAGGCGATTGTTGGCATGGGGATTGCGGAGGTGACTACAGCGGAGGTAATGGCTGCAGTGATCGAGGTAGATGAAGATGAGGATGAGGATGAAGCGGCTGTTGGGATAGAAACGGCGGAAGTAACAGTTGCGACGATGGAAGAAGATGAAGAAGTATCGGCTTGAGCAAATATACCACCGACAGAAACATATGTTGGAACCGCATAAGCAGAGGTAGGAACAGAAACTATCGAGGTAGCTTCAGAAAGCACAGAGCTAACCACCGAACTTGCAACCGAAACCACAGAGCTGACCGCGCTAGAACCAGCAGAAGCAGCTCCACCAGTCAATGAACCAATGGTAGCGCTATTACATGAAGAAGTTCCCGAAAACCATCCTGTAAGACGATTGGCGATATCGGTTGCGTAACAATGAGTTGCGACTCCATTTCCAAGATTTCCAGATGAGTCGATGGAGCCGGAGTTGTAGATTCTCGCTGCCTTGTAATATTTTGAAACATCGGTAGCACCACTCTCCTTGAGACATTGAGCGAGTCCATCACCGGATGAAGTACCAGCTGTTCCATCGGTAATCATTTGAACCATTTCGCTCTTGGGACAAGGGTTTTGCACAGAAGAGCCGCGGTTGCAAGAACCGGATCCTTCGTGAGATTGCATAAGTCCTGGGTTAGAGATGGAGTACACGGTTGTTGGAGCTCGAACACATCCGTTGGATTCTTGCATGACGATAGCGAGAATGAAACGAGAATCAATACCAGTAGTCTCGGCAACTTCAGAGATGGCGGATTTGAGATCGGAGATCTCATCATCGGAATTGTTGTCTACGCCGAATTGAGTACATGAAGCTTTCAAAACACTGTTTTGGTTTTCGAACCTGAGGATTTGTTAGTTGGTTTGAGATATAGAGGATGAATGAGTAATATAAACATACATAGTATCGAAGCTTGCAACCCAATCACTCTCAGTTGGCCATCCAACTGAAGCATCTCCATCACCGGAGTAAACAGTGTAAGAATTTGTAGTACGCTGTTCAATGGGGGCTCCCATAGAAAGAGAGAAAAGGCCGCCAGCGACCAAGAATAAAGGAAGGGTAAACATATTGAAGTTTGATATGTGAGTTGAATTTCTGAATCTGATTGGTGAAATTGAATTCGACTTAAATTCGACTTTGACTCAAGATTTGAATATGAATATAGATCTAACGATGAAGATCAATGTGTAGTAGCTGAAGAATCAAGATGAATGATTGTAGGCAAGAACAAGAATGAAGGAATGACTCGTCGAGAGTATTTTGCGTCAAGCAAATGGACCTTAAGAGAATGAAAGGTTGATAGATGATGGATGTGATGATTCAAAAACATACCGGAGAGGCAGTTACCAACATCTTATATACCATACCGCCAGAACTCGGTCTATCAAGCCATAAGAGTATAAGAGCAATTCAGGCACAAGATTCATGGGACGTTAGTATGAGCATGGGTAGAATCCAATTAGGAATGTGGTGGATCCCCTGAGTTGCGAAGCTTTTTCTCGCAGGCCTTCTTTGGTGGACCAGTAAGGCAGATCACATTCCTTGCTGATGGTCAGTAGCTGCATGTGTGTATACGGAATAGGTTCCACAAAATAAAGTACATGGTCTACCAAAGCGGGCCAGCTTCTTTGAGGCGTTAAGACATTTGATTGTGTGGATGGATAATTCTCCGCATTTGGGTTTTGAGATGCTAATATCGAAAGAGTATTTAATTTTGAGGAAGAGAAGAATTATATACGACAGGTGTAGCTTGAGGCTAGGATCTAACAATTAATTCAACAATCAATCATATACCGACAGATTTTCGCAATGAAAACGACCAGAAAAGAATGAAGACTGAGAACCAAAAAGGGGGAGGAAAACAAAATCCCTGCCAATCAGCTGAATGCCGCCCTGAAGGTTTTTGTGGGTTTCACTGAGCCACAAACGTGTGCTGCTTGTTCATTTTCATTCATTTTCATGCAAGACTGGAGATAGAGAGAGAAACCAGTCTGTGTGTATCGTATTCCTTTGCCCCTCCATCTCCATCTTTGAGTGAAAAGGGAATCGGGCATCTTGGAAAAATGTAACTATTTTTATTTTTCCTAAGCAAAGCAAAGCAAAGCAAAGCGAAGCAAAGCGACGCACAACAAAACAAAGCAGAGCGAAATAAACAATTAATTAATTACAGACTGCAGTAATGAAAAATGACGATTTGCGAAAACCTAAAGGCAGGAATTTTAGAATTTTAGACATGACAGATGATTTAATTGTCGACTGCTAATATCTCAACTGTACTGTGCAAGTAAAAACAGTAATAACTCCATATAGCATCATTTCATATATTGATATCTTAAATATCAAAAGTGCTAATTGGAGTCTAGTATGTATTAGTTCAGATTGTTTTAGTTTTTCAAATATTGCTATTCTAGTTCTGTATTTTAAATTTTTTCAATTTCTTTAATTCTTTCGATTTTTTCAACTTTTTTTGTAATATCTAAAGTTTTTCAATCTTTTCAGCTTTTTCAAATCTTTCAAATCTTTCAAATTCTTCAACTTTTCAAACTTTCAATTTTTCAATTTTTTGAACTTTTTCATTTTCAGTTTTTTTTTAGATATTCTAAAAAAAATTCAATTTTCTTTTGTGTTTTCAGTCTTTTTAATTCTTTTCACCTTTTTCGACTTCTTGAATTTTTAAATAATCTAAAAAATCAGAAAATTTCATTCAAATTTTTTTAAATTTTTTAAGAATGACTAGAATAATATCATTTTCAAAAAAAAGGTAAAGACTGAAATGTCAAAAATGCTACTTGAGATTATTTTAATTACATTCCTGACATTTAAGGTATCAATACATGAAATGATATTATGTGAGGTTATTACTGTAAGTATTATTGCTTTTGATTAACACGCAACGGTATGTATACTCCGTACACTGACTGTACAAGCCAAAATACGAATAGTATCGAGAGGATTCAAACCCCAATTTGCCAATACCGTTCCAGAGATCATCATCCGAGCCAATGATATCTACCTACCTAGGTATATACGGAATATGGAACCCCCAAAACGACCCCTCTTCTCTCTTCCATCATCTCATTTGTACGGAGTATATCTCATCATTAACCTTCTCACCCCAGCATCAGCGTAGGAAACCCCGAAAGGATTTTATCTTCCTCAACTCTATTCGCTGAAGAGAGAAACAAAAATTCATCATCCGAACCCCATCTTGCATCTCTGTGTTTCATGTTTCCACGCCATACTTTTGCCGATAATGCATAATGTGGTGATGATTGGTCGCTTGAATTGGCATCCTTTCCTATTCCCCTTATTCAGGTACCATGCGGTTGTAAGCGGATTGACCATTCATGTGAGGTATATGATAAATTCTTGGGAAAGTGGTTATATTATGAAGAGTATGCTTGAAAAGAATCCATGGGGGCTTTTTTTTTTCGTGCATCTAATTTCTCGGTCTCCCCCGTCCCCGTCGTAACTGCCAGGCAGGTATTTACGAGTAGGTCGAAAAAGAAAATCAAGCGCCAAAGGTCTCGGCGGCTGCACATATCAGGCATACGTATGTACTGACCTGTCTATCGATGTAGGTAGCAAGCAATATATCAGCATGAAAAATGCAAAGTCAATTGACCGGGAACGCTTGACGACATTCCGCGTTTATTTCTAACTTTACCTATGATAGGTAACTTCTAAAAGCAGGTACCGATGTAAACTAGACGACTAGGTAGACTAGGTAGACTAGTCTAGCCTTCACCTGGTCCTCCCTTCTAGGTTATCTATCATTCACTGTTGCATCCACCAGTGATCCATCCAGTGCATCCCTCTGCTTGGAATCTTTTGTCACCTGCAGTGGCGTGAATCGAGTGGAGTGAGTGGTACGGTACGAACAGAGAAACAGAGCGGAGGAATTACCTTGTCTGCATTAGTCATGTTTCTGCTGCATTTCATGGATTTCGTGGATTCATGATTTGACTGGGCGATGGATGAACCAATGATAATGATGTTCTGGTATGATGTTCATCACAGACATTACCCCATACAGATACGGCATCACGGCAGCATGACAGCACAGACGAGAGGGGGGACAGAGAGGATGGCCACAACATGGAAGGATTCTCTTTCTTTCTCTCTGTGTTTTTTTCTTTCGTAGGGGAAATCCATGTGGTATCGGAGTGTTCACCAATAAAAAGTAGAAGAAGGAGCTGAAGAGTGATTGATTAATACGGGAAAAAGCTGTAATAGGAATTCTCATCCGATTCTTGTCTCTACTCCATTCTATACGATAATTAGATATTTTTCTCCCAATTCTGAAATACCGACAATACGATGTAAGTAAGACATTGGACAATTATATGGAGTCGATGAATTCCTCAATTGACTGTGGCAATGATTGTGGCAGTGACAATACCTAGCCACGAACTCAGCCACTCTTGGAAAATACTTCCACTCAGTCCACTTACTACTAATTATTACTCAGCAGATCAGTTATCGATCAAATCGATTTGCCTTCCACGACCTCATCTATCAAAACCCCAAAAAGTATTGAAGATTTCTATTTTCTTCCCCCTTTCAATATTCCCAGCAATCCAATAACTCATTCCAATTCCAATCCAATATTATCACAATATGTCCATCTATCTATTCTATCATCAATCACCCTACCTTACTTTACTTTACCTTGCCATACCTCACTTCCCATCTGCACCACAGTTGCAGCACATGCAGAACATGACTTCGGAATCTTCGCACCAGGTGAGAATTAGGAGATAAATATACTCACTGCTCATTTGTGTGGAGTCGCACGAGCGGATTTCCAAGAGTCAGGATTTTCGATTCTTCTCCATTTATTCCGGCGCGCTTTTGAGGCATTTTCTGTAGGGGATTTGCTTGATTGATTGACTCGGTCGTACAGTATTCATTTCGATGCAGAGGCTGTGGAACGATAATCAGAGATAGGTACCCCTTGTATGTATTGAGATATCAACGGTGTGTCTACCTGTCGTAGGATGAGATGGATCTTCATGGTAGGATGAGATGCAGTGTGTGTAGATGGGTCTAGAATCAATGATTGAATCAAGTGATTATTTCGTGGGATTTTCAGAGAGTTTTGGGATGCAGATGTTGGATTTGGTGTTGGTGTTGTGTTGATTGTGATGATCATGATGATGGTGGTGGTGGTGGTTTCACAGGAGAATTCTTTAGGGGTGGTGACTTCTGTATTATTATGACTCACCGTTGTTTTCGATAGTTTGACGTCGAGGGGTCATGTAGGTGGGTATGAATGGATCAATGGATATGTTGTGGGATATCAATTACTTTACTTCGCAGGAAGGGAAATATGAGGCTATTCGTTATGCGATTCAGGATTTCGGGATTTCGGGATCTTCCTCAATTTTTCGGGTTCAATTATCATGTCGCTCGCTGACGATGTGATGACATTTCCCTTTCGCTTTAACGTAGCCGCTCGATATATTTCAATCACTTAAAACATCATCTCCTACCCTAAGTAGCTTCTACACTTTTACATCCTTGATATGTCACCCGATCCAAAGGTCCAAAAATAAATTCCTAGCTCTTCTATATTTATCTACTGACTTACATTGGAGAATACCTATACATGTATACCAATCTCGCATTCGGAATGATAATACCGGGTTACATCCGTGTCTTCTCCCTTCTTTCCCTCTCTTCCCCCGAAACCCGCGATGAAAAAGTATCATATCATCCTTTGATACATCTTTCTGCAAGTGTATATTGTGTGTGTCATGTTGTGTTATATCAGTTATAGCATACTAACCATGCGACTATGAGATAAAAAAGCATACACCACAAGTACCTTATAGACCATGTATTCATCTATACCTACTCGAGTACACCGTACAATCCCAGTTCGAACCCCCTATGCAAAGTATAATACAAATTACAAAATACAAAATAAAAAATCTGGTGATGTCACCTCTATTTCTCTCTCTATCTCTATCTCTATCAGTAAAACTCAGGAGTCAGAAGGTTCTTTTCATTTATCTTCACATACCTTATTTATCCATCCCTTTCGAGTCACAGAATACAGTATGCGAAACGAAACGAAAGGATGGATGGATGAAATGGATGAATGAACCACTTGTTTCTCTATTCTGTTTTTTTTTTCTTCTTTCTATTATATTCTGTTTTTTCCTGGGGTTCGCTAGTGATTTGAAATTTGAGGTGTGAGGGGATGTGAATATGTGAGTATGTATGTAAGTAATAGGTGAATAGTGTAGGTGTTGATTTTTTATCAGGTTATTACAACTTATTTTCGAGCTGTGTGTATATTTTGAAAGAGAAGAATGTGATGATTGGTTCTTCTAATTAATAAGAGATAAATGGATTCACCGTCCGCATGTACACTAGCCTAGCATGAGTCATCGAGAGATATACCTTCTCTCGATTCCATAGTCTTAATACGATAGTCGTTACAATGCAAGACTCCATATACCTACAATATAAGGGATGAGAGATGAGATGAGAGATAATTTTGTAGTTTATAGTATTCTAAAGATTGAATTTAGGATACATCGGCTTCTTGTGCAGATTTCCATAGCTCCGGGAAGTTTTACTTCGACTCGACTTTATGTGTAGAGCTAGGCTCATGAGTCACGGCAGTATACAAATATGAATACATTCGAGTTGGGATTATTTTCAGATTTCCATTTACTAATATTTCAATGATGAAGAATACACTGTATAGCTAGAAATCGAGAGTCTGAAATCGAGAGTCTGAAATCGAGAGTCTGAAATCGAGAGTCTAAAATCGAGAGTCTGAAATCTAAAAATCTTTTTTAGAGAAATAGAATTAGATGAAAAGTTTAAAAATACTATACATTACATATTGAAGCACCAATAAATCCTGTTCTTGCCATATCCACTCACACTCCCTTAGATTCCCCATCAACAATTCTCAATCTCAACCTCAATCTCAATCTCAATCTCACCCACAACTCCAACTCCCCCCCCTCTCACTCGTCTCCCTAATCCCCACCCCACTAGCCCAAACCCCCATCCCACAAAGCAGCGCTCCCACCGCAACCAACAACTCATTAACCAACACCTGACCCCACATCCACCCCCTCCTCTCATTCCCCCCCGCTCCCTCCCTCTTCCCCCACTGCAACCACAACCCCATCACCCCCGGCAACCCATACGTAAACCAGCTCGCAAACAAACTACTCACCAACCCCAACAACTCATTAAACCCAGGCACACTCTCCCCCACCACCCAAGCCACCACCCACACCCCCCCCGTAATACTCATCCAAGCCAGCAGTCCCCTCTTGGTCCTCGTCTCCGCATGTCTCGTCCCCGTAAAAATGCGCAGAAAAATATATTTCGCGCACACGTGTCCGAAAATGACGCCCGCGATCACGATAGTGGGAATAGCGATTCCGAAGGCGATTTTGGAGAGGAGCGGGCCGGCGGAGAGGAGAGCGGGGGAGGAGATCGCGGATCCGGTGTAGATGTAGATGAGGATGGAGGAGAGCAGGTAGAGGGCTACCTCGATGATTTGCAGGGTGGCGAGGGATTTGGGGAAGTCGGAGGGTGTGCGGAGCTCGGAGATGAAGGTGAAGAAGGCGATGTGGCCGGCTGGGGGGGATGTTAGTTAGATTTGGGATTTGAGAGTTTAGGGAGAGGAGGGAGAAAGGGGATGGGTGTGTATGTGTATGTGTGTATTTGTGTATTTAATGGACTGGAATGGGAAGGAGGGATATATATGCTTACCGTAAGCGAAGACGATATTCGTTACACTTAGAAAGGCTTCGCGAAGAGAAAGATTTGGTCGAGGCCATAACGAGTATGTTTTTTCGGCGGGGGCTTGCACGCCGACGGCAATCATGGTGATGATGACTGCGGTTCCGATACTTGCGAATGCTGTTTTGGATATTGATTAGTTTCTTTCTATCTTATTTTTATCTTTAATTTTCTTCCATCCTATTCCCTTCTTTCTTGTTTTACTCCCAACCTCGCGATTGCTAACCATTTGATAATTTTGAATAAGAGAATACGAAAAATAAGAGAAGAAAGAAATCTACTCACAAACCACACTCAACCAACTCATCCCCCTACACGTCCTCGGCAAATCCAGAATCCAAAAAACCCCCATCCCCACCACTCCCCACACAATATTACACACCTTCCCATTCGTCAAAGTATCCAAACAGATAATCCACGTCAGGATATGACTCGCCATCAAAAACAGCAAGAACAAAATCTGCGCCGCCCCCGCAATCTCTCTCCCCACATTAGGAAATCCAAGCGGCGCGCACAGAATCGAGCATGCGTCGGCCCAGGAGATGATAGCGGGATAAGCGGTGCGAAACCGATGGATCAGAAGCCCGGAATACCAGGCTAGGAGACCCATGATGATGATGAGCAGGAGACCGGGGATGAGACCGATGGTGGAGAGGACGGAGGGGAGGGCGAGGATGCCCAGAGAGATGGTTTCGGCGATCATGATGAAGGCGCAGTGGAGCCAGGTCATGGAGCGGAAGTGGAGGGGTTGGGGGGAGGAGGCGGTGGTGAGGGTTGTGGCTTCGGTTTCGGTTTTGGGTGGGGGCGTCGTGAGCATGTGGAAGGTGGCGAGGGATTGGGGGTCGGAGGTGTGGTGGGTGGATTCGGAGGAGGAGAGGTCTTCGGAGAAGCGGGAGGGTTGTTGTTGGTGTTGGTGGAAGGAGTGACGGGGGGGAGGGGGTGGGGAGGGGGAGGTAGGTTCTTTGTTTGTGGTTAGGGGGCTTTGGGCTTGGAGGGGGGAGTTGGGGTCCAGAAGTGAGTTTCGGGGGGTGGAGATGTTTTGCATGGATTCTGGGGTTTCCGGGGTGGTGACCAAGGTTCTTTGAGATGTGTTTGCTTGTTCGAAGTCAAAGGCTTGGAGTTGAGGGGGGTCGGGTGGTTGAGTCATTGCGATTGATGCTGGTTGTTGTGGATGAATGTGTGGATATGTTTAAAAATAGATTAGAGGGTAGTTTTCGATTGAATATTAAAAATTAAGTGCTGTATATTATATCATGAGTTTCCAGCCTCAACTTGTATCCAAAAAGATCGTTCTATACTTCGAAAGGATGACAAGAACGAGAAGTTTGTCCATCCATCTTGTGGGAAGTCGAGAACTTATGGGAGTGGGATATCCTTAGTGCAAAAAATCATGACGAATATACAATCGGCAGTTGAATGACAAGCTGACGACACGTTGCCTAATGATGATAGATAATGTCGGAGGTATATCGATACAGATTTTCAAAGACCTATTAGTCCGGCACTTGCTCGAGCTAATTCGGTACTTAACGGTCGTTAGTAGCATTTTTGGAGAACCATATCGCTTGGCTCGAACTAAGGTACAGATTTGTCCTGTCATAGGATTTTCTCCCATCAGAATATCCTGATTGCTTACCTATATAAAAATTGTGCTATAAATAATACCAACTTTGGATAGATGGGGTAAATAGATCTCCATCGTTGCGTCATGGTGCGTTTTGACAGAAGAGGTGGATAGGCTTTGGTAAACCATTGTGGAAAGAATGAGATATGATAGGATAAAGCATTCGGGCTAGGAAGTTTAAGTTCTCAATAGATGCAAACTTTATTTTGTCAACCAAGTTCTCGAGCAAATTGGTCATCTAACTACTTGGAAGTTGATCGTCGTGGTTCCCCTCGCCAATTGCCAACTCCCCTTAGGAAATGAGATAACAGATAATTCAAGCACCAGTATCTTGTTGATACACTATTATAGGAAGTTATCAAACCATTGCCTTCATATAATTGAAAGTGTTCCATCCCCAACTTCTCGTCAAGGAACCTTGGGTCATTGATTATTAAGCAGACATTCTCCCAAAAGAATCAAGCAGCCAATACGCTCCTTCCACCATCATTAGTGAGCCTAGCTCTCACCTTTATCTTTACATAATCTGTTCCCAACTTTCTCAACGCTTGGCTTTCATAGCCGTCTCTTTCGATTGCCTTTCCCTTTTTCTTTTCTGATGAACTATTGCTATCCTCGCCGTTGATAGTCAATGTAGTCGTATCAGCAGACTCACCACCAGGTGGTAAGGTGATTTTATCACAACCCTCGTAGATCATTGCTTCTGGCGCAAACAATAATGCTTCACCCACTCGCAGTGTTACAATTTCTTTGAATACATTCCTTCTCATCGACTCATCATCCTGAGAATTAGATCCTGAATTATGCAGTGCTGCAACATGTGAACGAAGACATTTGAGCCATTCAGGACTAGAGAAGCGATGCACAATAGTCATGGAGCATAAATCGATGAGGGCGGGAGAAATTGTTGGTTCTTGTGTTGAAATAAAAATCCGTGTACCCAAATGGCGCTGAAGACGAATTGTGGATAACAAATTACCGGTCAAGGAATCTCCTGTACTATTTGACATATACTAAAAGATGAGGAAATTTGTCAGTCGCACAATTTTCCAAACGCAGTTCCTTCAGGGAATAACATACCTTGTGGGCCTCATCAAGGGCAACAACTTTCCCTATGTTGGATTTCTCTTCTAGAAATAGTGAGAGACACATGTTGAAGAGAGAAGATGCAGCTTCAACAGTCACACAAGGACATGAAAGGTCAACAATAGTAAGTTCTCCGGCCTACGGCATGTTAGTTATGAAATCAATGCACTCAAGACTTCAAGGGAAGACGTAACCTTTATGCTCCAATCCGTCCCTTTGCCTCTTTGTAAAGGAGCAGAAGACTTAGCTGTCCTCTGTTCAACTGGCATGAAGCTTTCTAGTGTGTCCAATCGTTGTATGAGAGGTCCTTCCTGACCAGTTACCAACCGAAGATCCTCAAGGTGCTTTTTGAATTCTCCGTAATGAAATGGCTTTCCATTGGCTTGGTGAGCAATCCGGAGAACTCGCAAGATCCTTGTGATGCTGTGGAGATAGAGTGGCATTTCTTCCGATGTTTTGACAGCCATCAAGCTCAGCATTCTTTGCGTTGTAAGATCAGTTTCGTCAATGCATAGTTTTTGAATTTTAACACCCTCAATACCACTGTATGTACGCTGTGGCCAGAAATTGTGTGTTAGTGTTGGTTCTTGGAATAAAGCTACCAACGATAAATTCAAGTAATTGACGTGTATAACAGCTCTTCGAGAGTTTAGTCATTCAAGCGTGTGATTTAGATGGAAAAGAAGGAATTAAAGTGAGATCTATTGAGGGAAATACCGAGATAAATACCAGGATTGAACTTACTTCTATTGTTCTAAAATTTGTCGGAGGACATAGGACTCGAACTTTGATATCTGGATTGCTTGCAAGGTAAGCAGCCTCGGCGGGGGTTCCTTTCCTGAAACATTAAGAAGTCAGTTTTTGGCTATCAAGCAAGTAAAATATAAAGAATACAGATAACAGGTAGTAAAGGAGCATTGAGTCCATGGATAATCTCAGATAAAAGAATTGATTGAGCTTACACATCGCCAATAAATGCATCATAGTGAAACAATAGAGCCGATAGAGGTTTTTTCACCGTACTAACAGATGAATTCGTGAGGCAATTTTCCAGAAGACACGACAGAGTATGGGATTTTCCACTTCCTTGGGAGCCACAAATGAAGGCACTAAAAGGTGCAGCTATATTATAGAAGAGACGCGGATCCTTCCGATCTTCACTGTTGGTAAGAATACTGGAATGTCCGGCTATCAATCCATACTGCTCGATTTGATCTCGAAGAGAAGCTGTGAAGATTGGCGTGATATACTGTTGATTATCTCGATCACAGCCAGTTGTATCATCTTTGAGTAGTTTAAGATGAAGAGCATATTCTTCTTCTTCGATTGTTTCCTGGTTGTTGACCATTTTGACTTGATATTCTTGCGGATTGAACCAAGCCCTGTGGTGGCAGATTCCGTAGGTAACGAAGCATTCATTTCGTCACTGCAAGGGAATATTCAGTACTTTAATATTATATTAAAAAAAGTGCTTTTACTATATTAATGTGATTAAACTTCTGTACTATATATGACGAAAGTTTTTTATTCATTGGGGTCTTAGTGAAATTTCGAAAAATTTCTTGATTTTCGAAAGTTTCACTCTTTTTTAGTCGAATTCGAATAAGAATTCAATTTGAAAAGGATATAGGCTAGAATCACTACGATCTCTTGTTCATATGATACATTCTGTATGGTATGGTACAGTGGTAAAACTTGTGATTGAAGAATAATTTAGAAGTGATGTGGTTCCACTCCCTTTTAAGCTTTCGGCTAATGCCTTTAGTTTATTATCTAGTTTTTACGCTTGCTCCCCTTAATCTCTTTAACCTTTTTTTAACCTCTACTCTAGTTTTTACACTTATACCCTCTGTTTTCTTTTTTATAAACTTTAATATTCGAATCCAAAAGCTTTAAGGGAACTCTCCCCTTAGGCTCGAATTTTCACTTTTTTTATTAAAATTCAATATAAAACGAGTTGCATTTCGTGCCGATATTATTCGTTATTGACGAATGGAGCATTTCGTATATAACGAAAAAAGTATTAATATTGTCATGTATGTAATAGAAATTACGATGGGGATTTATATTGAATTTCTCTTCGTCCGGAAGATTAACTTTGCCACCACAGGGCATCTGTCATAATCTGGATTGTGCGGAACACAATAAAGTATATCCCAATCTTCCAAGTTCTATTGTTTTCAGTATACTGGCTCTGCACATAACCCCTTTTCTATGGTAGCATTGAAAGGTTTGCTCCCTCGAAAGAAAACAAAGCATAAAGAAAGAAATATCAGTAATTGATCAACATCAAATTCGAAGTAACCTTACAAACAAAAGAGATCATGTGTAACACCAAACAAACCTCAAGTTTTCTTCGTGGCAAACTTGATATCGATCAGACAGAGAAGCTAGGGCAACTCGAACATACTCATGCTGTTCGTATACATAATGCCTATATGGCACAAGGTAGTATTCGCGTTTGCGTGTCTGAAACTCTTATGAAGGGAATGCTTCGTTGGTAAATATACATAAATATATATGACTAGACCTATTTGTGGATGTAATAGATTTGCTCTTGCCTATGGTATAATCTATTATGAATGCAGGCAAACCAACTAATGTCTTCGATGTTTGTTTAAATACGGAAAGAATCAAGGCATAAGAAAGAATGTTTCTTTTATTAAACAAACGGATTGATCGTCCCAGCATGAACTCAGGTATGCATTTTTGCTCTCACGTGTGTGGCTTGTATAAAGTGAGCCATATCAGCCACCCCCTCCCCTCAAACACCGCCACCGAGAAGGCCATCAAATATTCCAAAATATAGCGAGTTTAAGAAACCGAAAGAAGAGAATTTCGTAATAATCGAAGAAATCATGATGAAGATATGAGACAGATGTAATGCTTGGCACTCTGTTTCTGGCATGCAGTACGAAGAAGGTATTGTTGACCTTTTTTACTATTTTGCGGAACAGTGTATGCTTTTTGAGAGCGACATGTACTGAGAATACAAGTAGTCTTTTTTCTGTAATAATATCATCCTTCTCATTAAGCTGACTATATTATGTCAAATGATCCCAATCATCAATCCCGTGGGTGTAGTCAAGTAGAACTCGTCTCCACCAATTAAAGTGCCCTTATAATCCCATTCTATACGAGTATACCCAGAAATGAAGGAATAAATATATACAAAGAACATAGCATCGTTATTAGAAATTAAACTCATCAAAAAAACCAAGAATTATTAGGATTTTTCCCAGTCCGCCCACCAGGCGGTGTAGCATTAGAAGAAGCCCTAGATGGAACACTCGGGGCTGATTCTCTATTCCAAGTCGGCCTGCCGGTTCTCGAGAAAGCTCTCATGAACATTGAGGGAGGTCTACCAAGAGTAGGACTTGTCATTGAAAGAGGTGTTCCAGTTGATTCTTCTGAAATTCCCGAAAATCCTGAATTGTCTGAGTAACCTGTGCCTGATCTTCTCAATGGGTTATAACGATAAATGGGTGGTTCAAGATTTGCTGATGAGAAGGGTTTTGTGGCAATAGGTTTTGATTTGATTGGGGTAAACGACTTATTTGTAAGAATTTCGAATGGAGATATTCTTCCTTGTGTTGAGGAAACTCTAGGGCTTGGTGATAGTTCTGATATGGCTGGGGATATATTTTTGTGTGAGGAGTGTTGTGAAAATAACGTTTGTCCTTCCTGGGAAAACTGCGGTGATTTTAGAGATCTAGCTAATCGTGGCGACAAGGTGTGTCGACTCCTCTTATCATCCATCTCAACTAATGGGTTACTTCCAGGAAGCTCATATATCGCTGGACTTGTATCCATTTCAGATGAATTTGCAAATTTTCTCTGGGAGTCTATTCGGCGTGCAGCGGATGCATAATCCTCGTAGGGATACCCTGATGTTTTTGTATATATTTCTGTTGGTTTATTTGTAAACTGACTAAAAGTTGACTGATTGTTCAAATCAGGAGATTGAAGTTCCACCAGCTCACGAGCTTCGTGACCTGGCGCTTCGGCTATTGGCTTGACTTCTTGCATATACATTTGATTCGACGAGGGATCCGGAGAAGCGTTTATTGGAGGGATCGATGATGGATTAGGAGATGGTGTCATGCGAGAGTCATCCTTAGGGAATGGTTCATTCATTCCACGTAGAGCAATTCCTGCTGTGGATATACGACGGTTGCGACAACGGAAAAGATAAAATCCACCAAGAGCTCCAATGATGAGTACGGCCACTAATGCCACCGCGATTCCACATATAATTCCAATTGACAAATGTTGAGTCGAATCAGTAGAATCAGCACTAGATGAAGATTGTGACGTAGATGAGGAATTGTTTTTCAAGGTGGGAGATATGATGGTACTGATTTCAGCAGTGACTCCATCAACAAAAGAACACTGACTAACGGTGAAGTTTCCACGTTCATAATCAACTGTGAGGTAACTAGAAATTCGTTAGGAGTATGTAGTGAATTATAGAATAATGACTTACGCTTCTTGCAGAAATGCCCGCCCTAAAGTATTTTGACTGTCATTGACTGATTTCCTTAGAGGAAAGTAATAGGTATCATTCGGAACAAAAGGATATGAACCTGATAGAGAGAAGGCAGTGAAAGGTAGTACGATGGACGCGATGTCACCACCTGTCAATGAATTTGCTAGAGAAAATGTAACTTGAGGATTTATAGAGGTCAATAAGGAGTATTGCGTAGAGTTGATCAAATAGAGACCGGTACTACTGTCTAGTGAAAGGCCAAAAGCTTTCTCGAATTCTTGACAAACTGCTTCAGGAAGCCAGAAATTTGGATCAGTTGATTCAATGAAAGCATAAGTCGGAGTTTCTAACAGACTAGATTGTGTTGTCCCACTGTATGTTATGGCCTGAATTGCAACAACGATATCTCGATCGATGTCTGAAGCAAGAGTAAAGGTAGCAGAGTTTGGTGTAAATCGAGACGTATCATATCCTCCAAAAATCAATTGCGCGTATTGGCCGGCTTTGAGTCCTGAATTATCTTTAATGAGACGGTGTTGTATGCATTGAAGGAATGGATTGCATACGATATTTTGCTCCAGCTGTATAGCTCCACGTCAGACTTGGGATAAGTTTTTGAGACCATAGAGATGAGAAGTAGGATTCAGATGAAAAATTCCCTATAGTTGTAAAGTTCAATGGTTGAGTACCAAGTCCGAATATTCCTCTTTATGAGATTAGCCATAGTTTCAGGTGTTCAGAGGACTTCATACGTATAAAATGGTGAAACCGTAGCAATAGCACCGATTGTTTGATTATAGAGAGTAGGTCCATTCGTCCCTGAGACATATCCTAATCCGATTGAATCTAAGCCAAAGTCTGCCGATTGAGAGTATCCCAAATTTGCCTGGAATCCCACACCATTCCCGTTGATTCCAAACAATCCTATATCTTCCCAAGTATTGGATAAACTGTTGTTAAAGAGGCCCCCTCGAGCATTCGCACAACTACTCGGTACTGGTTCTATAGCCGCAGAAGTGCAACCTAACCCTAACACCACTAAAGTCTGTGGTGAATTGGTTGATACCAATACTCGAACATCTTGTGCGGGGCTTCCGACTCGTAATGCCAAAGAAGACCAGTCACCATCATCACCATCCTAGAAAGATGTGAGAATTTGTTTCTGGGTTTGAAAATTTGTTTCTGGGTTTGAAAATTTCAGGATGTAAAAAAATGAAACTCACAAAGTATTGACTAGGCGGGATAATCAAAGGAGAGAGAATAGTCCTATCTGACTTCAACTGATTTTCAGGTATACCGTTCAATGGACTGGCTGTGACTTTTAGTACAACAGTCAAAGCAAACAGTAGCCCATCATGGAACTGTATTTTCATGACAGCTGTTCAACAAACATGAGGGCCGACAATGGCTGGATTGGCAAATACAAGATAAGAATGAGAAGGTTTGTAGGAAAGAAAAAAAAGTAATATTCCGGAGGGTTTCGTCGATGGAAATGAAAATCCTACCACGACAAGCAGGGGTAGCTAGACTCTATTTTATCACGATTTCAACGCCGTATGTCAACGACCAGCGCCTTCTCACAAGGCACGGGTCAAAACGTGGGAGAGTATTCGCGTCGAAACTTATCCTGGCATCGATAAGCAGAAGCTATCCAGATCCAGGGGGGATAACTAGGATTGCAAATGAAAATCTTGGAGATATCTGCGAGGCTACGGCGTAGCTCATGGGTCTCGATCTTACCTCTTCTATGCTGAATCAAAATTGACCACGAAAGAAGTCCATTTCGCGGCACTGGCCCAGTGAAATCTTCATAAATCAGAGACACTATGACCTACAAAGGATGAAAAATCACAGGTACGGCGATTGAATAGAATTAGATTAGAGTGAGCGTCCAAACACGATTGTGATGGAGGTTTTGAGCGCATAATGAGCCAATGGGTATCTGAGCCGAGCTCCATAATCTTCCAATATAGCATATCGAGAGTGGGGAGGGGGCAAATCGAGTATCGCGAGATGAACTGCCAAGAAATACGAACGGTTGCAGTGTTATTGACCGCGATATATACGATGATAATATATGAAAGCAGCTGAATACCAAGCAAGGTATGGAGATAATTTTGGTAGAAAAATGATGTACGGAGGTGGAAAAGAAGTTTGAGATCTCACCATCCTTGAAGAAATGTAACCCCACGTTGCGCAGCACGATGGAAGTTACTAACCGCGTAAGGCTTAAGTCAAAATGAGCCAATCAGCGTAGGGTCACGTGTATTATTTCTATCCCTCTATCAAATTTGCTTACTGCCACATTTATTTATTTTTCAGTTGACCCGAAATTTCTTACATATTCTAGATACACATAATACGGCACAACTCTTGGAAAGACCAGAAAAGCTGTAACTCCTTCTATTTTCGGCCATTTTGACCTTCCCGACGTGCTGATTCCTGTGCAAGAGGCATACCAAAGCACGTAGAGTGCGGACATCCTGATCACTTATTACTTTGATGGCTACTTATAGAACCAAGCACCCTTTCGTCAGAGCTCGGATGAAATAACGTACAATGCGTTCATAACTGGTGGGCCAATACCAGTTATCACTATCGCAGGTTGAAGGACCCACGTGTGCTTCACTTTGCCACTTACATTAAGCGCCAAATGATTTGAGAGCTTCTGGTTACGAGCACGAAGTATGGCAGATCATCATACAAGCAATTAATTGTCAGGATTTTTTCCTTAGACGATCTGTTTGATATCACACTTGTTGCATCTCCCCTGAAAATGCTACCGTTACCGTGGAAGGATCACTATGCCAAGGACATAGTCCCTAACAACCACGAGGATTCGACATGTCCATGTAAAGCTTACCAAGGTAGGATAATGTGCCCGCAAATATTTCTGTTACTCCTCAACGATTGGTCAAATCGTTCACTGTGAACTAGGGAATTGATAGATCATTGAAGTCAGTTTCCAGTCACATATGACCCGGATGAATCTTGGAGATTATTTTTGTCTTCAAGATTATATTTAAGCTTTTGTCAGATATTGTTACTCAGGAGTCTCGAGTATCAAGTTGAGGGGGCGCATTGTTATATCTTTGAGAGACGTGGTGATGTTTCTCTTGAATCTTGTTGCGTCGTTTTGTTTCTAGCCCACATTCTTTTGGTCTTCATTTGAAGCATTTCCATGATGTCTCTGCGACTCGTATCATCACTGTGCGCAGTTATATCGCTTCTTAATTTTGCTCAGGCTGCTGGTATGTCCCTGTTACTTAGTTTCTTAAGATCAAGAGACAATTGAACTCATGCTCGAAGTATAGCCCTGTTTTCAAATTCAACCACTTCCGCAACCCCGGCCTCTACAGTATCAGGATCTATTCCTTCTACAATCACATCTTCCGCTACTCTTTCATATGCAAACGTTCAATCAACGACACAGTTTTTCCCTATTACTCCTGGGCCGCACTGGGGAAACCAAACCATTCCAATTAATACCTGTACTGAATGGAATCTCAATGGAATAACTCCGCAATTGATTTGGACACCATGTCATATGTACGAGTATAACTCCCACTACTCAATGTCTTATCTAATATTGGCCAATAGATTCGCTGGAACAGTTCAATTGTCATACTTTCCTCAAGCAAGTGGAAATATTACCTACCCCTCCACGTATTACAATGAAGCTATAGGGATTACAATGTGTGTATCTACGTCATTTGAAGAGATAATACTTCATGCTAATAAGTTTAGGACTTCCCCATCAATCTACATGGTCATAAATACCATTAGTGGATACAACAGTTGTGGTAAAGTTGGTCCTACCATGAGCAATGTAATCATTTCGATGGATCCAAGTGACGTTTCTACAATTGCCCGCTACACGGCATCGGACCAACAAGTCAATACAACGCCAGCAAAGCTGCTTACTTTGAGCGATATCATTTCGGGATGTTCAACAATTACATTGACTGAATCTTCGACTAACGGTGCTATCCATAGTATGCATGCTATGGACAATGACTACAATAGATGCTTTCCAGCTCTTGCTATCCCTACACCCCATATTGAATCAACTTGGACTGTAAGTTATTGAAATATCTAAGAATCTAAACAGGAGCAATTGCTGATATATTTAGACCTTACTACAGGCATTGCGGTCAAGATAATGCACGACTTGGTCTTTTCGATCCACCAGGAGCTGTACCCCCCGTTAATGCACTTCTTCCTGTTACATTAGCAACTCCAGCAACTTCAACTTCAATTCCAGCAAGTACTGTTAAATCACCATCACCAAATCAACCATCAAAAACATCCACTGTCAACTCTTCTTCTAGTACTTCTACTTCTGATGTTCAAGTCCCGAAACCTAGTTCAGTGCCTTCAGATACCAGTATTCCAGCCTCAGAGGTACCATCATCTAATGTACTCTCAACTTCTGTTCTAGCTGTACAAGATCCAACTACTACCTTTGATTCACCACAGCCTAAATCATCAGTGCCCATTATCCCTGCCAATACACCAATTCCAATCGCAACAATTGCTTCTTCAGTCATCTCCGCGATTCCTGGCGACTCAACAGTAGTTGTGGGAGGCCAAACTGCCTCTTTAGGTGGAGCTCCCATAACCATTTCTTCTTCCATTGTTCAACTCACACCATCTGGTTTGGTCATTGCAAATGAAAATGGAGATCCATCTCATTTAAGTATTTACACAATTCCAACCACCAGGGCCGTCGCACCAGCGGCGTTGCCAAGCAATATCGCCACTCTTGCTGGAGATATTATCTCGGCAATTCCAGGTGCATCAACTTTAATCGTGGCCGGTCAAACTATTACTTCTGGTGCCCCAGCAATAACACTTTCGGGTTCCAATTCCATTGCTAGTCTCGGACCTCAAGGTCTTGTAATCCAAGTTTCAAATGGAGTAGTATCAACCTACAGTATCCCAACTGCTGCGCCCATACCTGCAGTTGCATCGAGCGTGATCGCTACTCTTGCAGGGGGGGAGATTGTTTCTGCAGGGACCGATGCATCAAACGTAATTCTCGGTTCCCAGTCCCTCGCTGTCAAGGGCCCCGCGATAACTCTCTCCGATTCGGCTGTCGCCACTCTCGGTACTGCTGGTTTAATCGTGCAATATGCTGGAGGTATTGTATCCACCATTCCTCTTTCTGCCGTAACGTCTCTGTCAATTCATCTAGCAGCCCCAGAAACCTCTGTTACGGAAATTCGAACCAGCGAAATAGTGATTTATAGTTCCGGAAAGCATGTATCAACATATTACAGTACTTTGACTGGCACCACTTCCGTCACTGAAATTCGAACTAGCGAAATAATAGTATATAGTTCCGGCAAGCCGGTGTCGACATTCTATAGCACCTACAAAAGTTCAAAGAACGTAGTTACCAGTGGCAGTAACACTACAAGTCCTGCAAGTGAGCCTGATATTCTGGCTGTTGAAACCGGGAATGGAGGTGCTAGTTCGACTTCTACCAAAAGTGCCGATCCATTTGCTATTACCAACATTGTGTTTAATGGCGGTGTTGATGGTTCGAAGAGAGCGTTGATTAATGGATTGAGTCTTGTGGGATTACTGGGCGTATGGGTAGTGATGAATGCTTTCTGAGAGCGGTAGAACAAAGGAACGCGATAAGATAAGATATTGAGACTTGGAGAACGATATACATATTTTAATGATATCCTACTTGTAGTTGTAGGAACAATTCAATTCTTGTAATTCATGATTGTACTATGCAACTATGTGGTTTACCACCTTGCTTGATATCAAAAAGTCCATAAATCGGGAAGCGTTCCTTATATATATATCCAATTGATCGGTATGTGGCCAAGAATTTTGGCCAAGAATCGGTTCATCAATAATGTTTTACATAAGAAACGGTCAAATTGGTATGGTAAATCAAATTGATTTGTTCGGTTATGCAGAGTCTATGGTTACATAAGTTCGTTTTGCTTTGAAGGAGGCACATCTGGTGATCCACGTCTAAAGACAGGCTTGAAACGGAATGTGGTAGCAGATAGATGATGGGGTTATAGCCAATATTACTGATAGAGAGCTTCAAATTTGCTATATACCGACTTTGAGAGATGAACATTCTGTATTTTACGACAATTCTATCTTCTAATGGAGAAAAGCATGTATTCTCGTGACTTGGATGACAGTAGCAAAAAACAATTGCAGAGATTGTATTGCAGCAATCCCCCCTCCGAAAACCCATCTCTCCCTACTTCTATTTACAATTCATTAGCATCATAACATAAACAAGATCCCACCCCGATTACAAACACCCCCGCGGCCCACTATACAAATCCCCTACCACGTACAAGTAAGGTTGGTATATCCACGAGTCCCATCGAGTGCGACTCGGCCAATCGTGAAACGCCGAAAAGAAAAGCAATGGAATGAAATGATCCCATTTCAACCACAAGCCACCAATCCCTATAGGAAAAAACCCGCCGGTGAAGCTTCTCATCTCATTAACTATCCCCCGATTACAGGGAGTATAAATACGTAAATTCGTCCTAGCCCATCCACCCCACATAATCTTGATTGTCACTCGTCCCTGCTGATTTCTACTCTGTGGCCATATTGGCCTTTTGCTCCGTGCCTCTCACTCGTTTCCTTGTCCAACTTGTTCGTAGCTGTTCTCTCGTTGGAATCGCCGCGGTTTCTATTCCTTGAGAAACCCCTCTTGACTCTTCCGCTCCCGCCTTCTCCGTTTCCTTCTTCCTTTGCTTCCTCTCTACTTTCCACATCCCCTTTACTTTGGAAACTCAACTCGATAACATCCGTTCTCACAATGTTCTCCTCGCTTTCTCCAAATGTGCCGCCGTTGGTTCCTCTATTCCGTCCATTTTTCACATCTTTTCCGTTTTTGCCAATGTATTTCGAGCGCCTGTAGTTTCCGGGATTGGAGAGGGGATGAGAACCATGCGAGGGGTTTTTATAGGAGGAAGAGGTGTGGATGGTTTTCCATTTGGCCGGGATGATAGCTGAGAGAACGGGGAGAGAAGCGGCTATAACACCGAGTGTTAGATCGACTAAAGTCCAATCTTCGAGAGCTTTGAACGACCCTGGTATTTATTAGCTTTCTATTATTTGTATTCTGGAAATCCGGCCACGAATTGAAAAGGCCAGATTTCGAAAAAGAGGAAACAAACTTACATAAAACATCCGTGCTTAATTTCGTCTGCTCGATTTGTCTCAGAATACTCCCAATCATACTCACACCTCCCACCGCAAAAACAACGTACAATCTCCCTCTAGTCCTCCATCCCATCTTGACTTTCCACAGGACAATAAGCGGGACAGCCAAGAGACCAAAATCCATAATGACATGAATCGTACTCAAAATGGTTCCCATTTTTCCCACCGGAAAACATTTCGCAACAACACCTTCTCTCCCCAATCTAATTGCGTCCCAACCTCCCCAAACAGGATTACACAGAAAGATATTCCAGAAGAGTGATACGAGAATATAGATGACCAGGAGAACGAGAAAGACGTTGTTGAACAAGAGCCACTTCTCCGATGTCATAGATGTAAGTCTGCGATTGAAAAGACATATGGAAATCTTCACCACTCCTACTGCGACAAAGAAGAAAATTTTGCTCCAGTTTGTGTATCTCTTGAAGTAACCGTATTCCTCATAAGTTACATCCCAGATGTGTTTTCCCGCGCCTCCGTATACGACGGCTAAAATCTGTAGTACTGGCCACGTAATTGCGAGGATGACACCGGGAACGATAAAGAGGTCGTCCAGACCGAGCCTTAAACCGCGATTCAGAAGACGAATAAGAAGACGAACAAGCGTGAATGTGAACATGAAGAAGATGGATACGGACATTCCGATTAAGATCGACGTGGAGCGGGATTCGTAGACATAGTTTGGTGGTGCTAAAGGAGGGATGACGATTCCCTTATTAGGATTGCCGTGCAGACCGAAGGCGCCATTGAGGTAGGCGACGATGTAATAGTCATGGGTAGTATTTGGGGGTTGACCGATGAGAGCTGAGATGGTACCTGTGGGGATGGTGGTTGCGTAGGTTTTGGTCGCGGAGGAGAGAATCGTTGACGATGACGATAGGATCGAGGAGGACATGATGTAGTCGATTGAAGCTTTAAATCGACGTCTTCACTTTCTCCGGTCGATCGCAGCGCAATCCAACACCAATGACAACGTGGTCCTCAATTCGAGACTCTGGGAAAAGAGGAGGGGAATTTCGCGGGGAAGCCTGGCTGTGAGGATCGCATTGAATGATTTACCAATTCTTACATGCAAAACTCTACGGCGAAGAAACAATCACGAACTGCTTGAAAAGTGGAAAAGACCTGGGAAAGATAGAAATACAATGAAAATCTTTACTTAGACCCTTGGATTTAGTTCAGATCAAGAAAGTATAATATGATACGAGCATGGTGTTGAAACCCCTTGAGAATATCCCGCCGAAATCATCGTAGTAGAATCTCATATTAACACGAGCCCACGGTAGAAATATAAGTAGGGAGGAAAGGATATCGTTGAATGTGCTTGACCTCCCTTAGAAGTCTTGGAAGGTCCATCCATGAAATTGAGGGGATTTAGGCACATATCCTTTAGTAACGACAATTTTCCAAGGCGGTTGGGTTTTAGATCAGTCTATATGTCGAATGCCGAATCACTCGATCCCTACCACCATCCCGTTGTTGCATTTCTCTGCCATCAAGCTTTCAGGAGTACAGAAAAGTCCACCTTTCTGTCGATTGTTGCAAGAAAATAGGGTGAAGTTGTTGAGCTTCACTCCGATCACAAGGAAATCACAGGAACAAGTTCCTTGTGCCCTGTGTAAATTATATCCACCCAGGTCACATCCTTACTTATCAAGACATTTTACCGGTGGCTTTCCTCATTCGATTCCTCTATGAACGCAAGCTGCTCTTTGCGCACCTATTAGCGGTGTTATCGTACGATTAAGGTTTTCATGCCTAATATGGAAACACAGACCGTCTCGACTGTGCAAAGTGTGCAAACGATGTTGCCGTTCGGTACCTGACGAATGTTTTTATCTGGTCTGAATTACCGGTATCCAATGTGTAACAAGTGAGCTTCATCTTGCTTTCTTCAAACGGTGCGTGGACTTGGTAGCGACCCCTCAAAATACCACCATGAATTTTCTGGAAAAACCTAAAACTACCTTGAACATCGGTTTACCAGAATCTGGGTAATCTCTGTGTAACAGTGGGTTGTCACATTCGCCCCCGGCCTCACTGTCGGATGAATTTCCTAATCTTCATTTTGTGTGTAGATCATTCAAACGCTGGAATGTGATTTGTTAATGATTGTGATAAGCGGATGGGATTGAAAAACCCTCGCCAGGCGAAATTTCGGGCATTCCGCAAACTGAGGCAAAAATTGGTTGATTAAGATAATATGATATAATAAACCTTTGATGGGGAAGCGAGGTAAGAATTCGTACAGATCTCCTTGAAAATGGATAAGAGGATGGATCCATGATCCACGGCTAACATATAACCTTCATAACCTTGAATGAATGTTATTGAATTCATAGATAATAGATAGGCGGGCGTGGCGGGAAAGTGCCGGAACGACGTAACAATGAGGACATTGGCATGTATGCTGATTCCTGAAGAACAACTTTTATCATAATTTTCATAAAAATGTAATTAGCCAAATGTGTCCAATGAGGAAATCATCCGACAAACCCCGAACAGTCCGATCTGAACAAACACACTTGAACACGGTTGCCAGTCGTGCCAGTGTTGTGCTCAAAAAACAAGAAAACGGTAAGACCACAAGGGGTGGTATATCTCGTGATCATGACTCGTAAGTTTTACGCACGATACAAAAATCGGTTCAAAGACACAGGAAAATCCCTACTAAATCATTGCTAAAAATTCTCTTCTAGTTTCATCCAGTTCAATGCACTTTTAGTACTGCAGTAAGTTTTCTTCATACAAATTTCGTTTCGTCGGCTCAAATTTCACAACTTACGGGTTTTGCCTTTATTTATACATGCGAGATGTTTCGTCTCAACTACAAACATCACATGTATATAACGAGACCTTGCTCTTAATATAAGAGTTCCTCAAGACTCATTCGCTTCTGACATTTCAACGGTCTCGATTGAGATTCCAGAATCCTTCCATGTCATTAAGAGATGAACTTGAGCATACAGCGGTCTGAGTGACAGATGCCCAGAGATTGATCCTTGCGTACATGCTTTTAGCACATGCTTCTAGCACTTAGCTTACAGGATTATTGTGTAAACCATATCGGAGACAATATCATAATTTCCTTCAATCGCACTTTACAATGGGAAAATTCCTCCGCCGCTCATAAATCTCATCTGTGGGTAATCTGTGGGTAATTCAAAAATGGGATATGATCTTCAATATCCGATAATAATGCTGCGGAATTTGTGAGATTGCGTACGCGCAAAGGCAAGGCGGATTTAGACTTCTAGTCCGCTGTCATTTGATTTACCATGTAGTGGCATGAACCCTTTCTGAAAGTTTGTTTTTCTTTCTGACTTCAAACTCGATCTTCATCTCACCTACCACTTTCGATCTTTGTTACGAGATGTTTTTCCTCTGGTCCCTCGTTATCGGCCTTGCAACGGTCTCTTCAGCTAAATCTTCAGATGTTCTGGATTGCACTGGCATCAACGGTATCAGACCACAATGTGAATCTCAAGAGACATCTTACAAACGCGATGTCTTTTGGGTAGGAGGGCATTACGTGAACGCAGCCATTGGTCTGTTGACCTACGATCAGGCGTATGTTGAAAAGTTGACTCCTTACAAGGGTATCAAGAAGCCATATCCCGTGGTCTTATTTCATGGCGGAGGAGTCTCCGGTGCAGTATGTCGCATTCAATCACTCTAAAAGGCATCATCGACTGATCAGTTTTAGACATGGCTCAACACACCTGATAACCGCAAAGGCTTTGCATCGATGTTCTTAGATTTGGGTTACCAAGTTTATGTTGTCGATCAAACTAGTGTAGGGCGCGGAACCCAAGAAGATCTTACAGGATATCCTTTGAGAATTGGATCAACTGCAAACATTAGTGAGGTATGTTTTATCTTTCACATACGCTACCATGGCAGAAACTTATCATTCTTCCTAGGTTGGATTCACAGCTCCAGAAATCGCCAACGCTTATCCTCAAAGCCAACAACATACTCAATGGCCCGGTACCGGACTTAGAGGAGATCCTATCTTTGACGCATTTGAAAGTTCGTTCATGCCATTGACGACCAACAACACTCGACAAGAAATTTCGATGCGTGCTGCTGGCTGCGAACTTCTTCAATTGATTGGTCCATCATTTTTGATTTCTCACTCTATTGGCGCAATCCACCCAATTGTAATTTCAGACGAGTGTCCAGATCTTGTACTCGGAAACGTAAACCTCGAGCCCGGAAACATTCCCTTCGAATCCTACACCGGAAACGCAACGTCGTCTGTTGGAAGATCAGCTGCCCGTCCATTTGGCTTGACTGTCTCCAATCTTAATTATGATCCTCCCATCTCCAACTATACCGAACTCATGACCGAGACGGTTGGCGAGGATACCCCAGAGAGCAGATCTTGCATTCAACAAAGCAGCGCCGCAAACTACACCATCCACACTCTCCCTAATGTAGCCAAGGTACCCTACGTCGCATTCACCGGCGAAGCATCTCCTCACATCACTTACGAACATTGTGTCATTCAATACCTCAATCAAGTGGGTGTAAAGACCGATTGGATCAAGATGGCTGATGCTGGTGTTTATGGCAATGCTCATTTCGGATTCTTGGAGAAGAACAATGCCGAATATTTCAAGGTTGTTGAAGCTTGGATTAAAAAGGCTGCCAATGGAATTGGTTCATCTGATTCCGGCAGAAGATATTCGCATTGGAAAGCATAGTTTGAGTGGGAAAAGCATGTTCGGAAAAGCACTGTAGAATTATAATTAGCCCCCTCGTGTGGTTTGTAAATATTCACCATAATACTCTAATATCTCCTTTATCAGATGTCGAGGCAAACCAATTAATATAATTCAATTTTTACCTCCAAATAATCATCAGCCTCTCTGCAAACTATACAATAATTTACATTCTGATTGCTGGGCATTTACATCGTAGTGCGACAATAAGGTTCTCAACCTCAATAAGGACGCTAGCCTCTTAAAGTTAGATGAAAGCTGTAAGCCACCATCACCAACACAAGATTTCATTGGAATACTGAAATATTAGAGTCTTCATTTTATGAGCGAAGTCGGAGTGGATTCGTGGCTCAAAAGTCTACAGGTTACCATGACAATAAATAAGGTAACATATAGCCAAGTTGTCGCAGATTTGAACATGCAGGGAGTTCAATTTGCGCTATATCTTTCTAGCTGGGAGGTTACCTTGAACGGGATTTCAAGTCTAGCCAATCTTGGTCTGTGGTATTTTGTCACTGTTAGATTCTTGTTTGAATGTAAATGAGCAATGGATATTAACAAGTGTTTATTCATTAGTTTCATTCAATCTATTCTCCTAGTTATCAAAAGCATTCTCTTTCACTTCCCTACGTCGCACTCTATCACTGATATATTTCATTTGGTATTTAGACTGGGATATTTAATATTCACTTCACGTCTCATACTGTGAGCCTTGCGGAAAAGTAGCAGAGTACATTTAGTGATTGCATCTGAACTTCGGGCGATTGACCGACTGCCGTGGGTCATTGAAGGGATTGCTGAGAACCACTTTGCCTTGGCCTCTCTAGTACTGTCACAATATATTGCTACTTTATATCCTGTTGCTTATAGATCACTGGAACTGTTTTAAGCATTGTTCATTACGTCGGAGAAGCCAACTTACAAGCCGTATTACGGTTCTATCGCAGCCCGGAACAGAGATCATTTTCCTCATTGGTGCGAAATTCCGAGGAGAAAGATCACTGGTAACGGCAAGGTCTTTCAAAGAGAATAGTTTGACAGGCTCTTCTGTTATTTCTGTGTAATACGTTCTTCCCACCAAACCACAGCTGCGTTTTAGCAAAAGAATCCTACCCGAGACGCAATATTATTCCTCAATCTTCGATCACCGTTCAAGCTTCCAAAACCCCCCATCTTTATACCCTCATCAATCAGACACAATGGTCTGTTTCAAGATATATTAAATCAGAAGTCAAGAAAAGTATCTCCAATTGACATCATTAGTTCTGGTGAAGTCATGTTAAATTTAAAATTCAGCTCGACACAGCTCAACCGCACACAAGACCAAGACCGATCAATATCGATTTCGAAACCGGAAAGTTTTCTCCACAGTCTTACCAATGGGAGTCTTGTATTCAAACTCTGCTATGTCGTCTAACAGGAATAGTAGAAAGTGTGATGATATCCCAGTTACTGGACTTGACAAGGAACGGGAGCCAAGTGAAAAGTTGCCAAAAGACGGTACGAAGACCCTTTACGCCGTCGTCAACATTATCTTCGGATTCTTGAGCCATGCTCCAGCGATTCAATCAGCTTTTTTGGTATGCACCGTTGCTTGACTTCCACCCTAGACGACCCGCTTAGCAGCATCCAGAATACCACCCCGGCTCACTTGGAATACACAGTATTCGATTCCTCCTGTATCAAATAACCCAGTTGCAGGCAGAAGTTCACATCCTCGCTGAGCATAATGTTTAGCGTATGCGATGTCAACTAGAGATGTATATACACATCCACCATCCCATATCCAGTGCTGTGTCATCTTCCTTTCTGCGTCAAATATCAACGTATGTATCTCATAGAGCATCTTTCGTCTATCCTTAGTAGAACACTTGATCTTAAGAACCGCAATATCTTACTTATATCGCTTTAGTATTCTACATATTTATATTTACTTCCCCACCCCCAACTCTCCAGATGGTTCTTAGGAACATAATGTTCCTACTAGCGAGGCCCGGATTTCTATTATGGTCTATTTAATGAATGAGTAGGAATGGAGAGTTGATCGGAATGATGAATTGGCAGTCTTTCCTAGTAAGAAGAAGAGGAACGATAGATACGAGCATAATGAAGAGGGGATTCATAAGTACCACTCAGTTTAGTAGAATACAGGTTATGATCCATGCATGAGTCTCATCTACTGAATTGAAGAGATTTCCACCTCGATACTGTTTTTTTGAAAATAGGAGGAGAGTTGATTCTAGTTTGGTTGAAGAGATTGAGACACTTGTGTATCTCATATTTTCTCCCATCCAAACTATTTCTCCCGCCTAGCATTCCCATCCCACCACACTTTCCTCTCCTCATCTCCTCATCTCCCCATCCTCAATCACCCCTCCCCCCCTCTCTCCCCCACCACCCCCCTCTCCCCTCTCCCCTCCCCCTCAAACCCCCTCATTAAGCTTCCACCCCACCTTCACCAAAATCCCAATACAACTCACATTTCCCCACCACCAAAACGCCGTCCTCAACACACTCGAATTTCTCGTTTCCAGAAACGTATACGCGAAGCCGTATCCGATTCGCGCGAGATTGTAGGAGAGACCGAAGGTATTGATTGTACGGGTGGGGAGGCCTGCTTGTTGGGCGAGGATCTGGGGGTTGTGTTGTGTTGTTAGTTTTATTTTGATTTTCGTTTTGATGATCTTGTATTCTGTTTCTCTTTTCTGGGAAAGAAAAGCTCCCCAATTCCTAAGAGAAAAGACTGAAGAAGAAGAAGAAGAAGAAGAAGAAGAAGAAGAAGAAGAAGAAGAAGAAGAAGAAGAAGAAGAAGAAGAAAACCCCACCATCCCCCCCAAAAAGAACGCAAAATGTTCGATACTATTACTCGACGCGCTCTGCACCCTCTTGATCCTGTCCAGCTGTCTCTTTGTCAATTTCCCCTCTGTGACCATGCGTTCTCCATATTCCTGTATATCGTAGCGGGGAGATTCATTGTGGTCGAAGCCGTAGTATTGCTTCCAGTGCCGGGAAGCGAGGACCAGGTAGGAGAGTGTCCAGTTGGTGAGGATGTAGGGGATGGTGTGGTTTATTGTGGGGGAGAGGGGGGAGGAGAGGAAGGTGATGAAGGTTGTCATTTTTGGAAATAGGAAAAAATAGGGAAAAGGGGGAAGAGGAATTGGAGTTTCTGGAATGGGAATGATGAGGTGTTTTGGAGTTAGATGAATTGAAGAATGAGAGGTATGGTTCTTGTATGAAGAGGTTAGATAGAATGTCAGATTTTGACGCGTGGTGGCATGTCATATTTATCTGCATTTCCGCCCCCAAACTCGGAAACTTTTCGGATACTAAATTCTGTCAGCAATCATCATTGTGGTGATAGGTCTCACAAACGAGCTATACTCGATTATAACTACGTAAAGCGTAAGATTCCAAGACTGGGATAAGTCATCTGATAATATTCCGGTATTGACATCAATAATTTCGACAAAATATAGAGTCAGGACTGCTAGAAAGTTTTGATTTCCGTGTAAAGATATCCACTTCGTATTTTCTTGTAATCTATATTGAAAAGGTCTGGTAAAAGAAGAGAAAAACGATGCATTGATATAGGTCATGTACTTGAACGCAAAGAAATAGACCAAAGACTTTCAATTCCTCCCTATAACTTCAACCGAAAGGCATACATATCCCATATGACCTAGGTTCCACATACTCTAACCTGACTAGCTTTTAGTATCACAGCAGTCCAAAAGATATTATCTCAAAATCCACTCTTGAAGAACTTCGTAGGCTGAGGGTTTTTAGGCAGGTGAGTACCCAAGATTTTGTTCTTCGACGAGCCTAAAAATTTCGATTTTGCCCCGTGTAACTTGCTGAAAAAATCCTTAAATTTACTAAAGTCTTTCTTGGCAAGCTTGTTGGGAGTGGGAGGGTATCTAGTAGCGAATTGAATCGAAGGATCATAACAGCTAGAACCACAACAAGCATCTATGAGACAGATGCCAGTTTTACAATCCGAATTGTTTTCACAGGCAATTCCGCAAGTCTGCAAGATCGAAGAATCAGTAGGCGAATTGTTGTGAAAGTAAGGTACTAATGAGGTACTGGGAAGAAACAAAAAATCACATCGACGGAAGACAGAAGCCATTATTGAGATCGGCAAACAAAAGGAGGTATTAAAAACAAAGGAAGAATCGAATAGCTTATACTCACTCCTCCTGCTACACAGAAACCTGAGCCATCATTCCCAGCACTGGGAATACAAATACCTGCTCCTCCAGCACAAGCGGCATTATCATAACCTTGCTCGCATTTGGCCGGATTCGGGCAAAGGGGCAGTTTATCGTAAAGGTAGGTAGTTGGAGTGGGAGCGACGACTGCTGATGGTGTAATTCCCGCACAATTACAGGCGGAGGAATATGCAGCTGCATCGGTACAATATGACGCATAAGTAGGAATTGTACCATGATCGGCTGTTGTTTGAGAAGGAACGTAGGGATAATCTTCCATATTGGCACTCGTAGTGATCAAAGCAATCCTATGTCAAATCAGCGAAGAATATGAATGGGATTAGAACTGACGAACGAAGCATTGGGAGTGATAGTAGTCGCTATGAATTTGGCGCAATCTAATGAACGACTTTGGAGACCGACGTTGATTTCACCAATGGATGTAATGGCATCTGCGCATTGATTTTGAGTGCAGATAGCACCCAAGACTCTAGCAAAAGCCAGATAGACCAACAAGCTTGCAGTCCTCATGTTGAAAATAATGCCGTTGATTAGGAAAAGAGAAAGAAACAACGCATGGACAAAAGAAAGGAATGAGAGTACGAGAATGACTTATACTTGTAAATTTTGTTTTACATATCAAAGGATATGAAGAATGTAGAGGCTTGGAATATGAGACCTCGTTGCCAAGTTACTTGAGGTCCACGAATGCATTTGTCCTTGAGCAGATGCAATTTGCTCTCAGTTATCGTGGACACAAGCACAGAGTTCCAAAGTGCTATCGTATCTTTCTGTACCTACAATAATTTGCCTTTGACTTCTCATCGAGCTTTATCTTCCTGTAGGATATTTTAATACGACCAGAAATAGGGATCTTCCTGCTGCTACACGCAAAGCTAACGGAATGTTACCTCCCGGAAGTACATTCCAGCCGAGCCATTCCCACGTGCACTTCCCATGTCTTGAATGTAACATGTATAGCCAATTATGGCATTTCAGCCTTTGAGTAAAAGTTGCCTTTCATATCCCTCTGAGGCTGGAAGTTAAAGGGATGATTTACCGCAGCTTCTTCCGACTCGTGGTGACCACAATATGATATTTCATTCTTGACATCCTCTGCCATGGAAGCCACTCGTTAATCAACGACCAAGTGTGAGAACCTGTAGAATTATGTTTCCAGGAAATGTATCGACACGATTCACAAGAGGCTAGTGGTCGAGTTGTAGCTGACATGTTGACATGTCTGTTTGTCTTTCTTAGGCCCATATTGTTCGCGCTTTTCCAAGATGCACATTGGATTGATCGGATCGATCTCGAAGTAGCATGGAGAGGGAAGAGGCTGTTTGGCTTTCAAGGTTGCATTCGGATATTGAAAACGATTACAGGATTTCCAAGCTCAAGGGATCTTGTTTGTCAAATTTCCAGGTTGGTTATCGAGATGAATTTAGCTTCATTGATAGGAAAGAAGATCCTGGTCCGTGCAGATTATTTTGAGCTTGGCCGTGCTTGCCGTGCTTGCTAAGAGATTGGTGGGATTAGCGCACAACCCCACACTAATAATGTAACTTCACTCTTCACTTGCTCACACCCAAGGGAAGCCTCATTTTTGTAACATGAAACGTAACCTCAACCTCAGCACCAGGACGAATCATTATGTTTCCCCCATGTCATTTGTCTTTAGGCTTCCTATCAAAGCGTAAGACCAGCTATCTACGTCGACAAGTATCGAAAAAAGAAGTTGGAAATAGGTGCTCTGCATTGAAAGGATCACTTTTCACGGGCGTCCAAGTCCAATGAAGACTGACGGTCGCATCCATCATGGGGAGGCGCTTCTCCGTGGGATATGAATAGACTAGGATGAGAAAATAGAGATGAGAAGGCCATTCGGCCACTATCGTTTCCAGCGGCAAAAAAATTAAGGTGGTGAGAGGAGTTCTATTTTATTTCACTCTTATTAATTACTTTTTTTGGTGCGTTTGTATGTCCAAGAATTGCTGCTTTAGCAATAAACCACCTTCAAACTTCCCCTCCTGCAACTATTTATGGTAGTATTGCGATTGCATGATATCTTCCTGACTATCATTCAATATCAAGCCCAAAATTCTCAAGTCTATACTTCACCAGCAGACAATTCTCGATCGCAGCAAGGGAAGATCAGAAACGCACCGAAATCTGGGAACGTTGACAGAGACCTTCGAGGAATCTATCAATTTATTACGGCGGAATATCATCTCTTTGCAACTGCTTTTCGAAAGATTGAAGCTAGAATCTCATTGCTTCTGTAAACTTGACAGCAGGTTTGTCTCGTTCACGATCAAAGTAATATACAATACGACAGCACACCCTCAAGGCATTCATTTTATAGCTAGCTTCTCAAATTGCTATCCCAAGAAGACGCAGTCTCACAATGATCTCTAAATTATCTCTGGAATACATCTTTCATCATGTTTTTCTTCCCCCAAAATTACCTGACAAGGAGGATGAGCGAGAGAAACATGATGTTGTACTTACGCAACTTTGTCAGCGGGAGCTTCAAAACTTCCATGATTGCCTGCCAAGTGATCAAAGACCACAAGTAAAAAGGATGATTGGGATGATAAACGGCATGGTTCCTGATCCATCTGCTACTGGCACACTATTTTCGAACATCATCGAAGGTTTAAAAACAATGGAAATTGAAGGTACAGATCTTTATCCACCCAAATGTCTCTACTGACCATGCAAAATATACAGATGTTTACGCTTTCCACGTTGAGGCGCAAAATGCAGGAATAATAATTCGACGCCTTCCAGCAGAGTATTCATTCGAGATGTTTGAGCTATCACCAAGGAATAAAGATGTCATGGCGACTGCCGGACGATTACGGAGATATTTCCCGGGTCCCGCAGTAGCCATCAATCAGGACTGTATCAACGAAGATTCATTTCAGACAGCTCTATCCCAGTGCATTGAAGAGCTCTCGCGAGAGACGCCAAATATTGTTCGAGCAAAAACTAGTAAAGCAAAAGTATCTGACATCGAGATTCGAGACTCTGTCGACCCATCCCTCATAACCAGCATGCTTGCAGAGTCTCTGCACGCCGTTGGCCGTCGTATCGATGTCCATCGCATTCAAAAGAGAACCCGTGATGTCGTTCAATGGAGAGATTGTCTTTGTCCCTGGCGCCGTTCACCCCTTTGGCTCTTTCTCCGAGTCTGCCTTCAGACTGGACTCATGAAAAGAAATTGCAATGATCCATCACACTACCAATACAAATCGTTTATGATATTTTTCATGTGCCAGATTCTAGAGCGCGCACTAGAGGCTCCTATGTCCAGAGAAATATTGTTCATGATGTCGATGAAGGTACAACGGCGCTTAATCAAACTCGAAAATTATATCGACTGTTGGCTACAGCGGCAGATACTGGATGTATTGTCCAAAGTCTCATCCTACTTGCAGAATAATGTGCCAACGCTGTCAAACCCAATATATCCTGATATCGCTGCACTCAACCTGGCAGAAGACACAGTGCTTAGCATGAACTATCTACGACCTTACCTTGACCGCTTAGCGACGCGAAATCAATTAAAATTAAGACACGCACTTGCTGAACCTCGTTGTCAATATCGAATAATTCAATCGAATACACAACTCCCGTCTCTAAGTCTTCAGGCCTTAAACTTACATACTAGAGATTCAGTTCTCTTGGATTTGGCAGACATCGAAATGTGGGTTCGAGATCATCTGGCTCGTTGGCTGTGTAGACATCAAACATATGAGCAATCTTGTATCGCTCTGGCAAAACTCATATCTACCTACCAGAAAGTCTCTGATGAAGCATATCCAGGAGTTACCGAAGATCAGTCCGTAAGAATCTTGACGTTGCTCGATCTATGGGTCGCATTAGACAAATGTACAACTCTACAAGAACCACTTGTAAAGGATTATAAATGTGGATTTACATCAGACTTGTTCGCTCCTCTGTTGTTACCTACCATGCCAGAAATGCTAAGATTAGCCTCCATCGAAGAATACATTACTAATAGAAATGCTGCGTCATCCGCCATGATGCCATGTCTGTTCTCTACAACGAACACCCCAAATAGTTTTCCTGTTCGCTACTTCGATCAATCGTGTCAGCACCAGAGGTTGCTAGAACGAATTAAATCTGATGCTCGCTATGAACGCAATGAAAAAATGCTCGAGCTAGAGGAAAAGCATCGACAGTACAATTTCTGGAAAGAAAGTGACCGATCGACCAAGTGCAGGAGGGAGACAGTTATTCGTGGTCGAGGACACAAACGCCGTGAGGTTGATGTTCACGCGAGTTATTGTCCGAAATGCATTGCCAAAAATGAGGCTGAGTACGTCAAAGTAGACGTTTTTGAATTTCCTCTCCCAGAAAATGATTTAGAAGCAAAATCGATAGTATTTGAGCTTGACGTGCCTGAATTTTTTTCAGTTTGGCGTGATAGCACGTATAGCCTTTTAGTGGATACATTCTCATCAACACCAAGAGTTTCTCAGAACATCAAATATTATAATTTCAGAGATACCGCTTTGGAGCGTTATGTCCAGAAACCCTTGGGGAGGATTCGCTTGGGGTCCCGTGATAAGCCATTCGTTATTTCTCACTACAAGAGCAAGTTAATTTCTCAGGCTGCAGTTGAATACATTCTGAAGCCGACTGGGTTGAATTACATGGTTGTAGATAATGTTGAATCTGACCAAATAGCAGTCGCGAATGATTTTTGCGCAAATTTGGGCATCCGAAGGTTATGCACCATGAGATTTGCTCCAGCTTTCATGAAGCTCGAAGCCTTTCTAGAGGACACGAAGTCTACCACCAACGAGACACTTGCGAATCAAGCAAACTGCCCGGCCACATTGACTTTGCACGAATTCTATCAGTTTGCATCTCTTAGATGTGGGCATTATCTTCAATGGCTTAATATTCTGCGAGAGTGTGAAGCACGATTACTCGATTTGAACTCCAATGAAGTTTTCCAAATATTGACACAGTCGGCATGGCAAGTCGGCCCCGCAGCTTGCAAGCTAGTATGCCGAGATTCACACCAAGACCTCGAGGACGAAACGTTTGGGATTACTCTTTTACTGGCTTTAGATGCAATAGTCTCAAGTGTAGAGTCTAATTGGCAGAATGTAAGAGCTGTTCGCGTAGTGATTATACTAACTACTCGGTTGCTCAGTGTCTCATCTAAGCAAAAGGTGCACGAGAGCTGTCTTCGTCTACTCTTACGTATTCAGGTTATTACAATTGCGTGGACTAGAAATGTTGTCCGCATGCTCCATGATTGCCAGGAAGAAGATGAGCTCGAATCACTAAAAGTCCGAGCCCTTGAATTGGCATTGGCGTGTCATGGTTCATTCGACGTCGAAATCAATAATCTTAAGATTATGCTCGGCTCCATAGAAACTCAAACTATTTTTATGGAGAGCTTGATCACAGTTCATGATAGACGTCCTGCTTCAACTACGGACCTTGCTAGTATGATTCAATTTGGTTTGAGACGCTTTGATAGATTGAATCACTCCGCAGAATCAATTCTGCGTGGCATCATAACCAGTGGTAATGCCAACGGTATTGACATGACCATTGAAACTCTCTGGTCTGCTTATAAGCCTGGAGCTCCTTGGAAAGCACTTGATGTGCCAAATGAAAGATGGCTAAGAACGAAAACAGCAACAATCAATGGCCAAGAATCGTTATTTGTCGAATTGAACATTCTAGACGGACAGTTGCTCATCAATGGATCTCCACTTGCTCGTCTATCTCGTGATTATGAGTCCCATGCCACATATATACGAATCTTCGGACAGGTTAGTGTGCATCTCAATGTACCATTCCCTAAATCTAATGTTATATATACAGAAAATGTTGGATGTCGTCCCATCAACAATGCCTGGCATGGCTTTTGAGACTAGGAAAGATGTATGCGGGCAACAAGTAAGACCGACAGCTCGATATCTGAACTCAACCAAATGCTGACTTTTTTAGGTTCATTTCAAAATGTTCGGCGACGAATTAGTGATTCGAACCCGGAAAGGGGATGAATGTTTTGAGGTTATTCCCGAGCATATTCTCATAGAAGACTTTCAACGTTCGTTCACAGAAAATTTCATTTTCATGCGGAACGATAAGACCGGTATCATACAGCTGAGGCCAGTAGATATGCCATGGAATTCCTCGAACAGTGAATGGCAAATCACCAAACATTCTTCCGAGCAAATTTTTCATTTGACCAACGGCTCAATTTCAGCCATTGACATCCGAAGCCCAACAGCTTGTGCTATATCAGAAATTCTCGAAAATATGGAGACTCTTAGCCACATCAACATGATGCTGAATCCGCAAAACATGACCTTGGAGTTACGCCTTCCCCGCTTCAACCTTGATTTTTTCGTTACCGTAGGGAACTGGAGAGTTTTTTCTAAACAATTTCGGGGAATGTCCGTGGACAAAAACCAGGATATTGGTACATTCACTGGCTTGGTTAACAAGCTTGTGTTGTGTAACAACGACAACGCCTCGCGAGCTGTAATTGTTCCAGACGGCAACATTTCATTCACGCAAGAAAATGGCCATGTTCAAGTGAACATCGATACAACAACGACGAGATCCTGCAGTTATCATGACTATCGAATTGACCCTCAACTTGGCCGTCTGGTTGATAATGGAAGCCTTGAAACTTGTTTATTCAGATTATATCTTCATTCTATAACCTCGGATGTTATACCAGATGTCCTTACAGGCAAAACTGGCACGGAAGAAGCATTAGATGGATTAAGTTCCTCATCTGTATGGTCATTCTCCACGCTTTCTTCTAACGAGATAGGGTTGCTACTAAAGTTGAGAGATTTATCTCCACAATTTACATACTATCCGAAACATAAAAAACTCATGCAGAAGATTTCGTGGCAAAACCTCCCAGTTTTGACTCAACATGAAAGGTTTTGCAAGCAAGTCGACCTCATCTTGACACATGCTAAGACACTCGTGCCATTTCAAATTCCGTCCGATAAGCAGGATCCGATTCCAGATTCAAACAATCGCAGCAATCCTATTCTGGTTTCTGCGGCTATCATTAGGAATGCTTTTCAACGCGTCGATGGCTTTGGGGCAGAGGATTTTACAACCATGAAAGATAAAGAATACGACTCTCATGACCGAAACTGTGATGCAAGTCGGCGTGAAGTTATATACCAAATCTCAGCCTTGGTATGTTCGTGGTCACAGAACTTGAAAGTAGATACGGATTTACTGGGATTAATGAATTCTTTGCCAACTCAGATTATTGGACCTAGTGCAATTACAGAAATTGTCATTGGATATGATTCAAAGTGGTTAGAAACACCACTTTCTTTCTTGTCTGAAAATTGGTGTGCAATCTATCAGCAGCTATCAGCCAGTATTGAGGCTCGAGATAAGTATAAAATCATGATCTTCTTGTCCACGTTGATCTTCTCGGAAGAGGTCGAGCATTCGCTTGTCCATACATTTTTAGCATTTGCCACAATGCCAATCTTCGATTGCATCAAGATTCCTCAATATCAGCATTTCTTTCTTTGCGAAGGGTTCGAGCCTGATAGAAAGTCACTTAAAGTTCTTATCGACACTCAAAACTACGACTATGAGAGAACACCTGCAAGCAAGCTCGCCAGGAAAGAAGCGGAAACTGAATGGGAAGCTGACAGCCGAAGATGGCAGACTTATACTGATCAAAAAGAATGTGCTGTAGAAACAGGCCTTGAAAATCTTTTGCTGCAATGGCCAACTGAAAACCCTGTTGTGTCCACGGATAAATATTGTCAAACATACATTGACATAGCAACTGCCACTGTTGAAGCTCAACCCAAATTTTCGTCTTGGTTTAGAAACAGCAAATTCAAGGAATACATCTTGCTCTTGGAATCAGCTCTCAAGAAGTCAAACTCAGTAAATTGCACCATCACTCAGCGATGGTCAGATTATGCAAGACCCACCAGTAATTATAATTCGAACTTAACTTATATTGCCCTCACGAATCTCCTCCAAAATGAACCTCCAAAGTTTATCGGCGAGAATGAAATTTTCCAGTTCAATTCGCTTCTGATTAAGGTATCCAGACCATTGGGCAATGATAAGAATCATATGAAAGTCTCAGAGCTCTTGGTGGAACTTTCTCGGCACACTCCCGGGACCTTTGAGAATCAATACAGCCATCACTTACAACGAAGTCTGGATGCTTTGCACGAAATACCATGTTTTAAACTAGATCCCGCGGTCTCAGCTTGCGACTTCTCAGACTGTTTGGAAAGAAGTCAGGCACTGGTAGACAGCATGTACCTCAGAATTAAAGAGCAGTTGTTAAGTTCCATAAGCGTGTTCGGAGCTACAGAGAAAACGACGATTCTTCCACGCCTTTCTCGAACCACAATTCTTGCTCTTATTGCAACTTCGCATCCTATAAAGCTCTCGCAACACTGGAAGCAGGCAATTGTACTTTTTGGCCTGGCTATAACTACCCTGCAACGTCTGAAGCGTCTGGTGGCTTGTTGTAACAATAAAGCAGAGCTTCTCATGGAACTTTCTAATCCGGGACATCAAGGGTGGGACCCGTTGTTTCATCCGGACTGGCTACTTCTTGAACTAGAGAACGGGATTCTGATTCGAAAAGATCAGGCTGACATCAGTAGTGAAATGATTGACCCATCATCAGGCGCAAACACACTCATGCAAATGAACATGGGGCTTGGAAAATCATCAGTCATTGTTCCGCTTGTGGCATCAGCTCTGGCAGACAAGACAAAGTTGTGTCGCGTGGTAGTTCTCAGAGCGCTGTCTAGACAGATGAGAGAACTTTTGGTAAGAAAGCTTGGTAATATGATCAATCGGCGTATATTCTTTGTACCAATCTCACGTGCGCTGCAAATGAATGCTGAAGGGGCAAAACAGCTCCGACAAATTTACGAGACTTGCATGACTTGTGGGGGTGTACTTTTAGTGCAGCCAGAGCATTTACTGTCTTTTGAGTTGATGGGCCTTGAGATGGTACTTTCGGGGGATCAAGATGCAAAGGTTATTGGTAAGGTAATCAACGACACCCAAGACTGGCTACTCAAAAATAGCCGGGATATCCTAGATGAGAGTGACGAAATATTGAATGTGCGATTTGAGTTGATTTATACTCTCGGCAGACAAATGCCTATCGACTTTGCTCCTAACCGTTGGAGGCTTATTCAACGAATATTGTCGATATTGACTTCTTGTATCAAGAACCTTGATCGAAAATACAAAGAGGATTTCGAAATAGAGAATTTGCCGGATAGTAGTGGTACATTTGCGAGATTTCAAATCCTGCAGCCCGCACTCGGTGAAGTACTTCTCAACATGGTGGTACAATCTATCTGCAACGAAGGACTCCCTGGATTATCTTTCTTCCAGTTTACCAAGAGCAATCGAGACCTCTTATACAAATTTATCACAGATTCCAAGATAGATGAAGAAGCAATTCAGCATTCGATATTTGATGCGGACTCCACTAAAATGGGCCTTCTACTCCTTCGAGGTCTCTTTGCACACGGAGTTCTACACTTCGCCTTTTCACAAAAGAGGTTTAGGGTTGATTTCGGCTTGGATATGAAACGATCATCACTAGCGGTTCCATACCATGGAAAAGATGTCCCTGCAGCCGCAGCAGAGTTTAGCCATCCAGAAATGACTATTGTATTGACTTGCCTTTCCTACTATTACGAAGGACTATCCGAAAGCCAAGCAATACAATGCTTTCGAGAGCTTTTGAGATCGGACAATAGTCAAGGAGAATACGAGAAGTGGACCAGGGATTGCTCCAATGTTGAGACTAAATTCAAGCAATTAAGTGGCGTCAATCTTGATAACCTACATCAATGGTCTGAACATGTATACACACACTTGAAACGTTCCAAAGAAATGATAGATTTCTATCTAAATCACTTCGTTTTCCCAAAGGAGATGAAGGAATTTCCCAAGAAACTTTCTTCGTCGGGTTGGGATATTGCTCGAATGAAAAAGCACCCGCTTACTGGCTTCAGCGGAACAAACGACAGCAAGTATGTCCTCCCGCTCTCAATACAGCAAAGAGACCTGAAAGAACAACTTTCAACAAATGCAGAAGTACTCGCATGCTTATTGCAGTCTGAAAACAAGTTTGATTACACGATCAAGAGTGAAAATTTAAATGCCGAAATCCTCCTAAATCTTGCTGTAGCATCAAAACCTACAATAAGGGTGATTCTCGATGTTGGGGCACAAGTCTTAGAGCTGAGAAATGAAGAAGTTGCCAGTAGATGGTTAGCACGACTTACTGATGAGGTACAAGCGGCCGTATTTTTTGATTCTTCGGATGAGCTTTGCGTTGTGAACCGTAATGGTGTGACCGAACCCCTCACTATCTCGCCATTTGCTAAGCAGATGGACCGATGTGTGATTTATCTCGATGAATCTCACACACGTGGAACAGACTTGAAACTTCCAGTCGACTATCGTGCTATTGTTACGCTTGGACCAGATCTGAGCAAAGATCGTCTCGCACAAGGTAAGAAGTATCTGATTGTAAAGACAAAACTATAACTGACACCTATTTGATAGCATGTATGCGCATGAGAAAATTGGGAAAGGGCCAGTCAGTGTTATTTTGTGCGCCAAAAGATATTCAGCGGAAAATAATACGCTCCACGAATATGACCAAGTCTGACCAAATCGAGGTCAAGCATGTTCTTTTGTGGTGTATAAGAAATACATTAGACCAAGTTCGAAAGTCTGTTGTACCTTGGGCAATTCAAGGAAAGCGTCACTATGAGCGACTTGAGGCTCTAAGCACAAATCCTGGTATCGTTCCTGTATCTGTTCAAGAAGACGAAGCACAGAGCCTGGAAGAGAGATATGGATTCGGCAAAGAGAAAGCTGACGGGCGTTGGCTGGCCGACACAGCTCCTGACACAGACATGGAATACTCTGCTGAGCTCATCGCTATTCGAGAAAAATGTGCTCAATTTGATTTTGATTCTTTTACAGGTGCCAGTTTACACGAAGAACAAGAGCGTGAATTGCAACCAGAGAAAGAAATGGAGATCCAGCGTCAGCATGCCCCAAGTGTACCAGCTTTGAAACATAAATTGAATGCCGATGTCAGAAATCTGGCCACGACCGGTATTATGGTCCACAGCGCTCCCAGTGGATTTTTGCCTGCTTTTGATGTTTTCAAGAATACATCGGCAAAAGGATTATTCGATATATCCAAGTGGCCCAGGGATCTTTGGGTCACTCGAGACTTTGCGCAGACGGTGGTAACGTACGACTTTGACGAGATTGATACATTTTTACGCCCAGTCAACTGGATTCTTACGTCTGAGGGTAAAAATGGCTTGTCATTCTGTGTAATCATCAGTCCTTTTGAAGTTCAAGAATTGCGTTCTGCCATACAACAAAATAAGAAAGTCGTTCTGAGCATCTATTCTCCACGCTTGAGCCTCTCTTCAAAGTCATTCGAAAGCCTTGATGTTCACAACATTCCTACAAATTCGAAGCTACCATCAATTCATCCACGGATTATCATGCTTTTGAACCTTTTTGCTGGACAATTATATCTTCGAAGCTACGATGAATATATTCGCCTTTGCCAATTCCTTGGACTTTGTCATTATCCACCTCGAGGTAATGTCCAAATCGGTTGTGATAATTTCGTTCCTATATCAAGTCGTGCATTATTTGATGCCGTTATGAAGGAAGTCTGCCCTTTCAAGGAGAGTCCGGTTGATTTTTTTAAAAAAGTATTTGCGTTAAGACGAAAAGGGCAGAGTTTTGAGGATACACATATGGGCAGGATCTTGAATGGAGATTTATTAAGTAGGAAGGATTTTGACGATGATGAGGGTGCGTGGGTAACTCGGGTGGCAAGATTGAATATTGAAGATGGCGGGATGATTGAAGGAGAGTGATGGGACCAACAGAGCTGAAAGGAGTGGCGAAGTTGATGAAGACTGAACCCAGCAATGAACTTGAAGATAATTGCAGTAGGATTTAATACCTTTGAAACACTTGTAACTCCATACAGCAATTTGTATTATAGAATATCAAGATATCCTTGCCGAGAGACCAATTAGTTGCTCTGTATTCTGCTTGCAATATCATAACGTAGACGACGATGTAAATTGACCTTATTATAACAATATCGCAATCTAAAAGTTTATCGATCTACGAATCTACGAAACAGATCGCTAAGTAAGCTCATGAATAATTCTGCTCTCCTTGCTATCGAAACTGCCCAGCTTCTTTATACAAATATCTGTTGGGTGGGGCTCAGAAGCGTAAACGCGAGTTCTTAGTGGTCAATAGATATCGCACTTACATTCCTATCATGATCACATTTCTCATCACAATCAACATTTTCTTGAGAATCATTCTAGGCTGCAATCCTTCATCATAAGATGAAGATATATCTACTCAATAATGGCATCGATATAAGAAATGGGCGAGAACAGCGATCAGAAGAACACCATCCCCATCATTGCAGTTCCCCGCAACGGGGTATGAATTGATAAAACCACTTGACGAGGAACAACTTGAGGGGTTTAGGAAAGGGTTATATTATCCTGTCAATATTGGAGATATATTTTCGTCCAAATACCAAGTCGTTGGAAAGCTTGGATATAGTGTAACATCTACTATTTGATTAATACATAATCTACAGTGTATTTTTGTATCACTTGCATATTCGTATACTAACGACCTAGAGCTCATGAACACGTTTCCCTTAAGATCTACACTCGCGATGGAGATCCACAGGAAGAATTCGAGATTTGTAAACGTCTCAGTAGAGGCAACCATTCTCATCCTGGGTTTCCACATATCAGAACAGCTCTTGAGATATTTACGATACCTCGTGTAGGCGGCGATCATGCCTGTCTTGTGCAGAAACCAATGTGGGAAAGCTTTACAGAACTGAAATATCGTCTTCCGAATCACTGTTTTACGGAGAAGATTCTGAAGGGCGCGTTGAAGCAATTTTTTTAGCGTTGGATTGTTTGCATACTGAATGTCGGCTTGTGCATACTGGCATGGAAGACTCAGTTTGGTCTTTTTATATGGCAAGAAACGTTGAGAAATATTAATCATATCTTATAGACATCAAAGCAGATAATGTTCTTTCTGAAATCGAGGACGAATCTATCCTTGACGCATTTACAGAAGCAGAGATGAATCATCCTTCACCTCGCAAGGTAATTGATGGTACAGCTGTATATAGTTCACGGCGATTCGACCTCCCAAAAATCTTCGGTGATTCAGTTTTGAGTGATTTCGGCTCTGCAGTTCGAGGTGACTTGAAAAGAAATCATGGTGCCGGACCTCAGATTATAGAGTTGGTACACAAACAGTCTCAAAGGTACATACTGATTCTCCAATAAGCACCGGAAGTCACGATTAAGGTACCTTGGAGCTATCCGATTGATATTTGGAACGTAGGAGCGATGATCTGGGATTTATTTGAAGGGAGACATATGTTCTATGGCTAAGATAGCGATGGGGAGGGCTATTCCACTCGTGCTCATTTAGCAGAGGTTATTGGGATGTTGGGACCTCCTCCCTTGGATTTTCTCGAAAGAGGGGTTCGAACTTCTGAGTTCTTTGATAAGCAGGGTTTGTGACTCAAAGCCACGTTGTATTGAAAGTTCAACTAAGTTTAATGGTGTAGGTAAATGGATAGCAGAGATGCCTATTGCGAAAGATGTGGAATTAGAGAAGATGGAAGGACGTCTTCGGGGGAGGAATAAGGAAATGTTTTTGAATATGATGCGGGGTATGCTTCAATGGCGACCGGAAGATAGGATGTGGGCTAGGGATTTGGCTGACGATCCTTGGATTAATGAAATACATATTACATAAAAGAGCAAGGATGAAGTTTTCAAATATCAATTTCCGTAGAAAAAATCTGTCTATCTGTCTTTCATAGTATTGTCTAAATGTATATCTCACTGTTTCATTTATTGTATATTCTTCTTTCCTCAAAAATCCAGAGCTTGCAAAAGTATATTTCAAGAATGTTATACAGTTAAGAAAAACTCTATTGTCTCATAATTTCGTACACTATTAGGGTGACAAAAGTTTCACTGTCCCCATAACCTGGCCAAGCCTTCTCAAATGTTGATCATGTCAAGTTAAGTACATAGACATAACATTAATACCTCACCACAGCTCTGCACTCACACCAAATTTTTCACCATAACCCTTACCCCTTTCGAATCCAACTTCGGCATCGCAACCTGGTAGTCGTGAAGAAAAGCCACATCACTATCATCCGTCTCAAACAGCTCCATATCAAACCTACTAACCAAAGCCGCCGTAACAAGATATAGTTCCGCGCGAGCAAGTTCAATGCCTATGCAGATGCGCCCCCCCTTTCCAAACGCCATTTGATACTTGCGGCGTTCGCGGCCCTCGTCGCCTAGCCAGCGCTCCGGATTAAACACAAAGGGATCGGGGAAAACAGTATCGGCTGTATGGGCGCTCAGAGTTGTTATACTGATCGGTGTGCCCGCGGGGATCTTGTAAGATTTGTCTTTGTTTATGGTCGATTTTACATGTGAGGAAGGAGTGTAGATTAATTGCTCATCTGCGATACGAGCCGTTCGAGCTGTGACACCGAACGATAGACGATTTCCTTCTTCGATGACCGCTGAGAGATATGGGAGGTGCTCAAGTGTTGTCCAGGAAGTGGGTGTTTGCGCCGTGTCAAGTTCGGTCAGAAGCTTGGCGATCATGTCTGGGTTTTTGAGCAGATGGTAGAAGATTATTTTGAGCGTTTGAGCTGGTGATTCTGTCCCAGCTAAAGCCGAAAGTGACCCTTCTTGTTGAAGACGGAGCAAGGTCTTTTCCTGTGGTGGTAGAATAGCACTATCGAGTACTGAGGCGAACATAGACTCTTTCTTTGTCGGACCCAGAAACTTCTCGACGCTGGATCTGGAGGAGTTTGCGCTCATAATACTGGTTAACTCGGTGCGGACTCTCTTTTATTACAAGTCAGTAATGGTTGGTTGCGCTTAGACACTGCTGGTAACTCACATCAAAAAGTGCATGCATATCTACAAGACCCGGTGGCATGATTGGCTTGCTTATCGATAATGGAAGGGACTCTAGGAAATCTGGAATCCAAGGTAGATGCTTATTGATATTGATTCCCATCAGAAGTTCATAGCTGTTATGGCGAAGCACCGCGGCTTGGGTCTCATCTGATAGAACATCAACTTGATGGGCGAACAAGAAGTTTGTAACGTCACTGCTAAGAATTAGCCCATACTATATGTGTGATTTATTTCATTCAAACTGTACTCATTGGAAAAAGCAAAAAGTAAATCTGATAAATTAGCGGGCGTCTCTTCTTGCGCATGCTTATCAATCATATGACAAAGTTGTTCCACCTTTTCGTTGATTAATGGTTCAAGATGCATAACATTTCGTTTGCTGAAAAAGGGGCTCAATGCAGCGCGTCGCTTTCGATGAAGATCGTAACGAGCTGTCGTTCCCACTCCTCCTGGAATTCTCAGAGTACCAAGTTGATATTCATACTTGTTTCTGGGCGAGGCTGACGGAGCGTAAACAGTATCTAGAAAACCGACATCTTGTACGTGGAGCTCATCTGGAGTAATCCGGATGATAGGTCCTTTGTAATTTCGAGGTCAGTAGTGATAAATACATAGTTCTTTCATCTCTTACCATATTGTTTGTGAAGTTCTTGTATCTTGAAGACGTATTGTCCTGGCTGAATAACATCATAGTAGAATTCGTACCACCAGGTAAGTGCTGCAAGTTTGGGTCCTGGAATATGGGCTAGAGAGTGAAAATAAAGACGACGAGTGGCTTCGGCAATCGTCAAGATCAGGGATAAAATTACCGCTGTACCTAAAAGCTGAACCAAGGCCATTTAAAATTATTTGAGAAGCCGAAAAGCTGCTATTGGCAACGTTTTGAGGTAAAGTTTTGAAGAAGATATGGAGGAAAAGAAATATAGACTTTCGGTGAGTGTTAGCAATCAGCATGCATCAAAATTTCACCAACATTTGGTGAAGTCATTGTTGCCCCACGAAACGCTCAGCGGCGGCCGCATGGACAAATGAAGCCATCCCCGGTCGGAGAACATTAGAAATCGGGTAAATTAAGACCTCAATGCGTCGCCTTGCGTGCGTTAATCTAGTCATATATCCCTACCGACTGCCTTATCTGATTGCGATCAGTATGGCGAGGGAAAAATGTGCGTGGTTCAACTTATACCTGCGAAAAGCTAAAGGATGACGATGTTTGTTTTCTGGGGGTGGAATAGAACAAATTCGGACAGGCAGCGGGGATGAAGTGAGGGCTGTTTGCAATACTTCAATACGAGAAAAGTGTGTTCTCTCTTCTTACATTTGAAGTGGTATGGAAGATAACATTTGAGCCCACGCCAGCAAACCGAAAACAGGATGCTAGATCATGTCTTCCCAATCCTCATTTTCTGCCTTGTTCCGCACCGATGTTTAGGGGAATTATCATGATAATAACCCATGTCTTTCGGTTTTTACCTTTCCAGATCTCTAGAATGCTGGACTTGCGTTCATCTGAAGGCATTTTATGCTGATATTCAAATTCAAATATCATTATCAGTCCCCATTCAGGTTCCTATCTTGTCTCTCCAAGCATAAGTTAAGTTCCTAATCTTGTTTTGTTGCTAACATCCAACACTTAGCATTCTTTCACAAGCTTCATTGGCAAATTCTTTTGAACTGATATATTCCAATCTCCCCGCTATCATTACCATCAGCGTTTTCTTTTCTGTATATGGTCTTGTGGCAATCTCTTTGCTCTTCTACACTCAGGCTAATGTCAAATTAGACTCACGATTGTCGACTAATTGACTGTTCCAGCATTGGCACGTATCTCACTGGCTTCACATTTTCGGCATTTCTAATCCACGTTCAGGCCATAGAACATATTCTTCCCTGGACTTCTTACATGGGGAGCCGCGAAAAAGCCTTAGGGATCCATCTTCTGGTCCTACGGGGCCAGATGGGCACTTGTTCTCTGATTCCGACCGATAACGGTTAATTCAGGCTTCTGAAAGTACTTGAGAACTATTCCGAATAGTCTCCGTATGTCTATAGACAACTTATCTACAAGTCCAGTACTCTCTCAGTTGGGTAATATCTTTCGAGTTCGGGCTGCTCAAGCCAAGTATCCTGTTCTTCTATTGCAGAATGTTCTAAAAGGGGACAAGAACTACATTTGTCAGATCACAAGTATTGTTTAGAAGAAGTTAAGTTACACTAACAAATCGTAGCACTATTAGTCTTCCCAACATTCCAAACGGAACAAAATGTAATATTCACATCATTGTCGTATACTGATAGACTCTAAAATCTCTATACAACAATATGAGTCCCGAATTCTTCTCCACAGAACCAATTAATCATATATAAATATAGATTACTGATAGCTATATATTTCGTTTGCGATCCATCCACAGATCATAACGCAATCTTAACCCCACTAATGAACGACACCCTACAACATCATTATCTGCAGGGCAGACTTCGTAAGGTGTATACACAAAGAGTAAATGTATTAAAAGTATTTTCATTCTCTCTATCCCCTTCTTCGAAAGCATAATGCTACTCTACATGAGTCTCCATCCCACTCATGCACATAATACATGAAGAGAGTGAAACGTGATCTCACATCACATGATACTCACGTGTCCCCATCTCATCCCTCCAAAACAACCCATCAAATCAAATCAAGTCAAATCAAATCAACAATCCACTCAAAACCCATTTTAATCTCGAGATAATAAACCCTCTCTCTTAACACATACAAACATATTCATATCCATACACATACACACCATCTCACAAAACAACAATACAACACACAAAGCCCAACACACCCCGCACGACTTTTACTAAGTACTTTTCGCGAATCGCAACGGGAAAAATCAATCAATCAACTGCCGGCCGATATCGATGAACATCTCCAGCAATACAGTACAGTACATGATTCTTCGCCTATCCTGTCGCACAATCATCTGACAAGTCATGAGTTCGGAACCACACACATGATACATCTATTTGACTCAGTTGGAACATCACATCAAGTGATGATGATATTTACTTCACCCACATATGAATCATTTTTGATTCGATCCTGGTATCTTTTTATGTCGTAGTAAGTTATCGAAAAAGAAAAAAAGGTAGAGTTGCGACTACGAGACGTGATTTGAGATGAAATGAAATGAAATGAAATGAAATGAAAACAGACGCACGCGATATGTAAGGAGAAAAATTTGCTCTTGTACTCTGTATTCCGCAACTAATTCATAGCTGCAATGTTGTGCGTGGAAGTTGTGCGGCAGTGCTAATAAAATATGTACAAAGGAAGTATCCTCCTGCATTTGCATTTGATTCAATAGACTCCCGTCAAAGAGACTGGGATGAATCGAATCGAATCGAATCAAATCAAATCAAAATATGTGTGGAATTCGAGTTCTTCCATAAACAAAGTAAAATGAAGCGTGGTATCTCTAGTAGTCGAAGTATGTTGCAAATGCCAAAATGTCCCAAAGTTCCCACCCAATACCCAAAGACGATGTCACCAAAACCCCATCATTAATCTCTAACCGCCGTGTCCATGTATCGTAACATATGCCTCGTCATCTATGCTTTGAATTTGACTGCCATGCTTTCATCTTTTGTGTCGCATTTAGCGTCACATGTGAGACTGCATTTGGCTTCGCATTCAATCTTTCTCTTAGGTATTGTTGTTGGTGAGCCATCAAATCGCAAGAAGAGCGAAATGACCGCCAACGACTGGACGAGCGATGAAGGGGCCGGACCACCAGCTGTGATTGTATTAGTACGTTCTGCATGATAGAAGTAGTGAGTATATATGTAATAACTTACTCTGAAGTTTGAGTATTGTAAAGATCGGTGAAGGCGCGGTCAGTAGGAGTAACACCAATAAATGTTGCCAGTTTGGAGATAAACATGGATTTTGTGGATGGAGATGCGATTGCTGCTGCCCACATTTCCCAATCGGCTGTTTGAAAAGACTGTTAGTAGCTGAAGCACAGAAGATATGCATGAAACTTACATTTGGTGCAAACGTTTCTGGAGTCAAGCTGCACACCATAGACATTTGCGATGGTAGGATAGTATTCGCTTTGCATATCGTAAATGCGTTTTGGAACAAAATTGAGCTTCAAGAGTGTATCCGCGTAAAGGTTATACAAGAGACCATGTCCAGTATTATCTTGATAGGCCAACTTGGTGTGTGCTGGAACAGATGCGGTAGCCGGGACGATAGCGAGCTTCTCCCATTTTGTAAGATAATCGTGTGCAATATTTGTATAGTTCAATGCATCGGCGGAGTTTCCCGTAATATTTGCAATCACCGACATTGCTTCGATCGCGATAATACCTTTGAGGGCAAGATTGGTCTGATTTGCGAGGGTGCCTTGGAAATCATCGGTGGAGAGTTGATTTGCCGGAATCAAAGCTTCAGCAACTAGGAATGTAGTCCACTGTTTGAGCAATGGGTAATGTTGAGTCAGATATGCCGTATCAGAAGCATGTTGCGAGTATGCAAGAGTCATGATGATCATGTTTCCACATTCTTCAAGGGGCATAGGTTCTATTCATCATTAGTATGTAATGGTTGTGCAACAAGGGAAAAACTTACCTCCATCACCAGTTGGATGTCCAATCGCACGAGGATAATTGGCACCTAAATCATGGAGGGAGTATTCTTGAGGAAAGTGACCGGCTTCTTGGTTCTCATAAAGAGGATCAAGCATGTACTTTAACAAAGCAGGGTTTGTGTAGAGAAAGATGGGCATGGCTGGAAACATGACATCAACAGTTTGAGTATTACCGTCGGAACTGATTTCTTTGAGAAAGTAGTATGGCTTATCCGGAGTTCCGCAAAGTTGAACAGCTCCAAATGCTTGACGAGCTGAAAGAGAAGTAATAGTCAGATAATCTTGACCACCGACCGCGAGAGAGTCGACAGCAATTTTGTGGTCCCAGACACCCCATTTCATGGACCAATCATTGTAGAAATCGGTAACCTAAAGCAATCAGCATAGTAAGAAAGAAGAAAAGAATATAAATACCAAAGAGATATCGGAATCCCAATAGCTAGCCCATAAGGAAGGAAGAGGTCTTAATCCACCATCTCCGAGGAAAATTATTGCATTTTCTTGAGCATGGACAATGGTGTAAAGTGTTTCAACTGGGGTACTTCCAACATTTCCGAGATTGTTAGCAAATCCGAATACTGGCCAAGCATCTTCAATGGCTCTGTAGACGGTATCCTGAGTATTTGGAAGAGAACCATTGTTGAGGAAATTTCCACGAACAACAGAATCCTGTCCTGATTGGTATGACATGCCATCGACGGCCTTGGTAGACCAGAGCCAGTAACCCCAATGAGCTTGATCATCTGCATAATCCGCATTGAACTCGCTTTGATCCTTTCTCCAACTTCGATGGGTACCAATGCCATCATTTACGGTATAGCTGTTTGGGAGTCAGAATGATTGCTTTCAAGGTAATTTCTAAATTAGAATAACTCACTTCCATTGTACAGTATCAGTTTTGTGGATGGAAGTCCATTCTGCGCTGTATGTCAGCAGAGCCCCTCCATTGTAGACGAGAAAAAACTTACCTGCGGATGTATCACAGTACAACTCAACAGCATGAGTGGCACCGTCCAATGATTTTACAGATACATAAAGATATGTACCGATAACGGACTGTCGTCGAATGTCATCTGGTGTGAGCGGAGATAGAAATGTAACATTCATTGATACTTTTCCAGCGACAGTCATCAAGAATGTTGATCTAGTGGAAGTATACTCCATATGATCTTGAGTAACACTTGGTGGAACAACGCCATTCACGCCGGCGGCTCCCATCCATGTATATGATGTACCATCCCTAGTTGTGGTTCAGCAAATATAATGGGGGGAAACCTCGAATTGATGAGACATGATAGTCCAAGAGTACTTACACTTTGATGAGACCAGCCCAACCGGTGACAGAGCCAGCTCCTCCAGCTACAGAACCATCAGGTTGAGGTCCGCTATTCATTTTGTTAGAGCATACGTCATGTAGCCAAGGATTTCGACTTACGCCCAGAAACGACTACATGAATGTTAGTGTTAGGTTCCGATACTCAAATTGAAGGAGAAAACTTACGGCCAGTACCCCGGGAGAATACCTCCAGAAGCACCAGTACTTCCAGCCTCCAGCCAGGTTGACATATAGGGGCTTTTGACTAGATCACTTCATATTAGATTTATCCTTGAGTCGAGAGCTTGTTATAAATACCAGCTAAAGGAATCGCAGGAGGTCTAACTGGACTAAATGTAGAACCAGAGACGAAACTCACGACAGTGCCTAGCACTCCCGCTAAAAGAGAAGTCTTCATGATGGCAATTACCAAAGAAGAATCAAATGATTATTACTGATTAAAGGTATTGCAATGTAAGAAGAGGTATTAGGAAAGAATTATTGAGTTTGTGGTTGTGAAGAGGACGAGAAGGAGGGGATTTGGAGCTCTTTTGTAGAACTGAAAAATAAGCTAGTTGGACCTTAAAGGAGGGGTAGTAACGGGTAATCAACTATAATTTCAAACGGGGTTGCAAGTGATGTGAATTATATGCTCGAACAGGGGGTAAAGATTGTGCAAATGATGCCCTCAATGGAGGGGTGTTTAGTTTAAAGATGGGACGATATGATATGAACCTATAGATACTCAAGATGCCAAGAACGAACATGCGCTCATGAATCGTTTGAGTAAATTCATTTCGCTTGATACTTAGCTCGCGTCATAAGGGGTAAGTGAATGGGTAGGGTCGAAAGGCCCGAAGCTCATAGAAGCACTTCTCTGTGGAAGCTTAACCTTGGCTTAACATCACAAGGAAATAGAATTGATCCCAAAATGGCATTTGATGCAAACAATTTTGATATTCATGATCATCTTGCGCCCGTGTCCCTGGTGAAATCTGATTGCATCCCAGCGCAATGCGGGCGAAAAGCATGGTCCTTTGACCCTGTAGTACGCTACAGTATTAACTAGTGAAGAAGCCTGTAGCAAGGATCAGTAGTTTGCGAATAACATAAGATCATAGGCCAAACAACATCAGAAACAATCAATAGCTTTGCAGATTTATTATTCATCTCAATTTCCAATGTTAGACAATGTAAGTCAACAACCAATAGATTCAAGAAAAACTCAAAAAAATAAGGCTTCCCATTCATTGACATGAGTTGTAGTGCAATCACCCTTTGTCTAACGAGATCTCGGGATCATTAGAACGTGGCTTTCATGAGTTGAAAAAGTTTGTTCGGAAAACTAAAAATGTGCCGAAGTAGATGTGGAACAAATCAATTTAATAATTCAATAAGTCTATCATTTACAAAGGAAATGATCTACGATATTACTGGGATCCCTATCAAGTGCCCTCCTTCGCCGAGTCATCTCAGTACAGGAGGTATTGCGAGAGAAGAAATGCATATTCCAAGACTAGAACTCGGGATTCGGAAGATCTACCGATCCTTGGATTCACTACCCGCTACTTGCGGGGTGTGGGGCAAAAGCTGGGGTTGAGTCGCGTTGAAGGAATGACAATCTCCGCGTGAGGTTACTTGTGTATGTATGTACTCGGAGACAAAATACATTATGGTCGCTTGACCGAAGCATGTGCGAAATGACCGATCAAGATCATTCACTGTCGTACATCGTCAACCTCATCCAACGACATCTCGAAAAAGAAACGATGGAAGTAACTTTTTGGCATTATTTTGATGTTGTTGTCGATTGAAAAGTAATCTTACAATGCCTTACGTGCTTTGAAGTACAATACATCAATACCGAGGCATATTGGCTTTGTAATAGGAGGGATGCAACTATGGATGAAGATCAAGTCATTTCCGAGCAGCCAACCAATATCGAGAGTGAAGCCCAGTGAAGTGGTCACTCATACACCACACCAGGTACGAAATCTAATATTCAGCCTGAAATCAAAGAATTGATTGATGCGCAGGTACTCGTACTGTTGGCAAATATCGTGTTTGTGAAAGTCGATTGGATGATTGAGAGTGGAAAATCGCAACCAGAATGACACGAAAATGATGATCAATGACAGGACATGGAATAATGAACATTGCATTGCGCAATGCTTGGAAATTTTGGATAGTGTAGAGCCCCTAATTAAACAATATTTTGAGGATTTGTCGAACTCTGCGAACATGTGTAGAGATGCGGATAGAGATGCGGATAGAGATGCGGATAGAGATGCGGAGTCAACGTTAAGCAGATAGGAGGCTTTCTTAGCTTTAGTTCTTATTCGTAATGCATGATTATATAATAAGACGTGCAACGTATGCGCCGCTACTGTGTGAGGCTTGACGTGATAAACAAATAAAAGCAAGCCCTCCTATTCCGCATTCCATTCTCTTGCTGGGCTATTGAGGGGCCCATCAAAAAAAGCTTTCTCTTGCCGGAAGAACATGATTTGCTTATTGGCCGTTGAGCTGCTTATCTATCTCAATCAACGACTCCGCCCTTCTTCTTAATTTGGGTTCCGCATCTCGAGATGAAGGGTTAAGTTGACTCACGGACGCACTCATCTTTTGTCGATCGAATGATTGATTCATGTTACTTGACTTGTTTGCTATCTGTATCTTGCGATAGGAAGTCTTGCCTCACCTGTCAAGCTTGAGTGATTGCTAATACTGTCAAATCATTTGCGGATGAACCTGCAATCACCAAGTCTCATCAAACGAATGTCGAATTATCTGCAGACTCTGTTCGGGATCCAAGGCACAATTCTCGCATTTGACATGTCAACATATATGCAGGTCATAGAGTTGTGGAAAAGTGGAAATTTGGGATTTGATCGACAGGAGATGTAATAATGTGCATCAGCATCTAGAACAATTTCTGAGAAGTAGCTAGCTCGATGATCATTGCGCTTCATGGACCAGATTTGGATCTCGCTGATAGAGATAACAAGACAGTGAAATTCCGAGGGAGACCAACTAGACGATATACATAACAGCATTACAGAATCGATTGTATACTCCCAGCAATTCCTACACTACATTCTTTGTCGAGGATACACCAGACTGAGGTGATGCAAGGGCTTCAATTATCTTCTCCGGCCTTACTGTGCTATTCTTGATTTTGGAAATTTACGTCCGGGGCGATTGTTGGAATGAATACAGAACTTTTGTCAACATGATCCGCGAGGTGTATGAAAGCCGTCAAAGATTGAGCTGAGCTTCTTGTAGGAGAGTGTAAGAATCGGAACGTCATTCGGATTTTTGAATTTGGAGGGGGCGAGGTTGTGTGTCTGGTTTTGACTGTTCTCTCAATAAGTATCGCAGAAGCAGTGAAGCTATTTCAACAATACGTGCTGAGAACTTATAGATGGCCGTAGAAGAGATGTTCGCCTCTTGTTAGAGGGGAGATTCTGGGGTGAAAATCGGGTACGGAATGCCCCAAATGAATGGAACATCTGGCACATGTTGTTCGGAATATTCTCTGAAGGCACCGTAGTGTATCTCAATCTACACGGCAACAAATTGTTTGTCCCATCGCCTCCAGCAAGCCCTGGAGCTAAGAAGTTAACCCAACATGTTTGCAACTGTATCTTCGTATTTCACCATTCGGTCTTGCATCCCCCGTGAGTTATATGGTTATGGTTAACAAAGCTCGCAAGTACATTGTTCATATACCAAAGATGTCTTGTGCGATCGCCTTCTTTATACCACTCACCTTTCCTCGACTCGCCCAAGCACAGCAAAATCTCTCTTCTTCAGTCAAAATTCACTCAAGCACACCTCACGCCCTCACCGCGTTCTTATCTCCATTCATCCTTATCTTCATCCACTCAGACGCAATGAATTCTGCACAGGAAAGTTTTGTTGCATATCTCAAAATTTATAGATCCCGGAATACCCTCAAAATTCCTCCTTTACACCCAAAATAAAAGCTTCATTTTTTCTTCCCAAATTCCCATCCATGAGGAGACCAACTTCGAAGCTCTGCAGGAGTACAAAGATAAAGGTCGATGGGGTCACTGCCGCTGTCGTCTGATCTCACGTATTCCACATTCACTTGCTATCGGTATCTACTATCTGCTATCTTCTATCTGCTGCACCAGAAAGTTTTGTTGCACATCTACAAAATACAGATCTCACGATACTTGAGTTTTTGAGGCTTCACAGCAAGATTAAAAGCTTCATTTCTCTTTCTTCCTCGAGATCTGGCTTGATGAGGAGAACAACTTTGAAGTTCGTTGAAACCGTCGATATAGAACGGTTTGACGGCACCTCAATCTACAATTCTCCGGCTCACACTTCACTTCACTCCACCATCACTCACTTCGCCTGACATTACTCTCTCACCGCCCAACCCACGTTCCTCGGTCCCTCTCGAGAAGTTTTGTTGCATATCTACAAAAATGCGAGCAGCTCACGATATTTGCTCAAATCCAGCTTTCCACCAAAACGAAAAGCTCCAATTTCTCTTCCCACCAATCAAGGTTCAACAGGAGATCAATTTCCAAAGCCGCACCTCTCAATTATCAATTACCAAAAGCTCAAAGTCACCTACCTCATCGTCGAAAACTCATTGCTTAGTAATAAGCTTCAATTCCTCCATACCTACCTTGATAGCTAACATCTCAACATTCACTACTGCTCAAACTCGGATTAATAGAATACCGATTCCTCCCCCCAGAAAAGTTTTGTTGCACATCTGCACGAAAGCGCATCTCGCGATCCTCCCTCAAAACCCGCCTTTCCAGCAAAATGAAAAGCTTCACTTTTGGAGATTTGAATGGACCGTCGAGGTCGAATTCCCGTTCATGAGGAGATCAAGATTGAGTTGGTGGTGTGGTTCATCTTTTGAGATTTTCGATTTCGTATCGAGGTGGATAGGTAGGTAGATAGATGAGGTTACTAGTATTCTATTCACTTCAGACGATACTCACTTCCTCTTTCGGGGTAATTTATTCCGGGAAATGAATATATCTCGCGGTGTGAAATTTTCAAGGGAGGGGTTTTGTGTGTCTCGTGGTTGCGCTTTGGAGATATGGGTGAGTGAGTGAGTGAGTGAGTGATGCTTTTTGATTCCTTCCACACAATGTGTACAGAAGTATCTTCATCTTCTGGAAAAACTTCATATTTGAAATAGGAAGGAGAACCATGTTCTGATTCAGCGAGGAATCGAATTGTCCAACATCTTCACTATCATAATTCTACTCTCACGTGCTACGGTAGTGAACGCGGATAAATTACAATTCACTCCAGTACAGTTGCAGTTATTTGCGATCAGCCTGTCGAACTCTTTATATTCCCTACAGGAATGAATGGCTGGTTGCGCATCTACCATACTTCATCTTTGATTTCCAGCGGGAAGCAAGTCGCGATGGTTGGAGAAGATATATTAACTATGGGATCATGTGCTAAATGAACAGGTACAAATAGGCGACGCGGATAATGAATGAGAGGGAAAAAGAGCCGCGAGGCGTGAACAGATCTCTGAATTCCTAGATATTTTTCGTGGTCTTTGCCTAGATGGGAGTTTATCATGGATTATTTTTATCGGAGTCATGATTCACGTAACAGATATAAGTTGAGCATAAGGTCTATTGTACTAAAATAACAGTGCGATACATAAACGCGCTGGTAATCTATGCCATTTCAACCCAATTTTCCGCTGCAATCACCTTGCTTTCGCCACTACCACAAAAGAAAAATTCGAGGACTGCTCGTCTATGGTACCCTTGAATTAATTAAGTATGTTGAAGGGAATCTAACATTCTCTAGATCTATCATGCGATGTGAGTTTACCATTTCCCTGTTTCCCTTTGAAGAAGATTGAACGCGTTCAGCAATAGATAATCCGATGTCTATCCGATGCAATGTGATTACAAATAGACAATGTGCTCAAGTGATGAGCATGTATGGGAAAGTGATGTAAGTATTTAAATAACTCGATCGTTCGCCAAGATTATTGCAATGAAGAGGTTCGGAGTCGTATAAGGTTTGGTGTTGATAATGCCAGGTGCACTCTAGCATTCAGTATTTTATTGCCCCCTTCAAAATCGTAGGAAGACTTTCAACTTTGAAGACGTCGCAAGCCTATATGCTGAGCTCTCAGTTGGTGTACATCGGAATGAACAGGGGTAGCTTGGTATCCAAGAACGCTGTAAGCTGGACTGGCAGAGTGGATGGAAGCTTTGAGTATCTGAAATAGATTCAACAATTTAAATGATTTGACTTTTCTGGCCAGACACCAGAATCTAGAGCCTATGATCTTTGATCAATACCCAGACCTCTGGATACCCTGTTCGGTTCTATATTCCTATCTTTGGATGGCCACAAGGGAGAAGATTCGTGCAGCCAATAGCGTTTTGATTCCATCAGCATGAAACCCACTGATACAAGCTACTTCTCGTTGACTTCACTCAAAATAACGTCGTACCTGGAACATCGAAAGTTTATAAATATGAAAAGACTGACGATTTACTAACTCTCGATATCTAGTGACTAGTAGTAAGATCCCGAATACCCATCTGTAGCTTTATAATCTGGGTTTTGACGATCTGGCGTTCCAGGGGAGAACGAAATATGCGGCGTATTGCCCAAATTTGGCATCCCGAAATTTTGATGAAAAGCAGGAGACCCATTAACATCAAATGACTGAGAGCTTGTGGTTTGCATTGGAACTGGAATGAAATATGCTTGATCAAAATTCTGCAAGTCGACCATTCCTGAACTCGGTGACAAATCGGAAGACTGATTCCAGCTTCCTGTTTCTAGCTGAGGCCCATTCATATAATCGTAGAATGGAATTTGTTCTGGTGTATTTGTCGGAACTTGTGGGACAGGTCGGAAATCCAATTGATTTGGGTCCATTTCTTGCTCGCCGTATGGTCCAGTTACAAAGGTGGGTATTGCAGCGCTCGAGACTCCCTGGTAAGGAGGCTTGGACCTGGATGGATCTGAATTCGTGATATCAAAGGTGGGAACATAGCTCATATTCTCTTCTTGCGAATTTTGTTCAGATGCTTGATGATGTGCTTCGTTCGATACTGTGCCTGAGTAGCTTTGAGAGGAAGGAATGGAATAAAGTAGACCCTCCGAGGTTTCTTGATTTGCATAGAACGATGCAGGGGTGTCATCCGGTACAGACAAGCTATTCGGGGAGTGAAATGGAATTATCTTATGCTTTCTGTGAAAAGTGACACGTTAGTAGCTTTCGCGTAAAAGTGGCGGAGAACTTACCCTTCAAAAGTATAGATACAATCCACAGGGGGGTATCTCCTCGAACAGTGTCTACACGGTTGTTCCCTACTACATTTTTGCTTTCTTTTCTGACACTGTAAACACGCAGTCGGCGTCCTCGACCTGGCTGTTCGTTTTGATGCTTCATCTAGTTTCTGCATATCTTCGCTTAGGCTTTCCTGTTACATGACTCCAGCTTGTTCTTCATTTCCTCGTGGGAATTCGACTTTTTTTATGTCTTACGAAAGATGCAATCGGCTGATAGGGCTGAGAGTACATTCGGTACATGGCGATGTACATCTTTAGTGATTTGACGAAATCGGTTAGACATGGCGCAAAGAATGCATGGTAATGCTTGTAAGCCAAGTGGGAAGTCGTGGAAATAGGGTGAAGGATTTGGAGCTTCGTTGAACGAGCGAATGAGCATAGCATGGCGTAAATTTTGCTTTGGCAATTTCGTGATGAGCCTATGGAAAAGATTCGAATTCCTTTTGGTGTGTGTAAAAAGTTTCAGCATCACAAAGATATTTTTATCTTCAAACCTCATGCCTGGCATGAAAAGTAAGCAATTGACCAAATGTTTCAGCTGTAGCCAATGGTCCAAATCAGCCAAAGATTCTGTTCTGCATCATTTGAGGAGCAGGGCATTCATGTAGATCAATTCTCCGCCTAAAAATGGGTAACGTATCATATTCTAACAGCGGACAATACCCAGATTCGAACATATGCCACGACGTATCACAACATATTTCTGTGAACCACAAGAAAACAAACGATAGAGTAGCCAATGATGAGTGAAGCATTTCTTCTTTGCATTTTCGTCCATGCTTCCGTATCATAAAGGCGCAAGGCACTTGCCGTTCCGGCCAACTTCAGTCATGAAATATCAAGACTCACCGCACTTCTGAAAAATAATCTCTTCACTCTATCAACCAGGCATTTATCACCAGCATAATAAGAGGCTCGAGGCTTATACTCTATGTGGAGATTATTGGCTAGATCGTCGTCTCCTCAACGAGTCTACGGAAAAGAATGAGCAACGGCCAGCCAGTCATCAGGTGAGGTACAGAGTAAGAGCTCTAGCTGTAATCATTTCTGATACATTTAAGGCTATGAAAGTAAAACATAACCCAAGGGGACAAAAGGACCCGGAATATTGATGATATCAGATCAGGCAACCAGTAAATCGAAAATAGATTCAAATGACTCTGAATGGGGAGCTCAATAGAATTGAAAATGAATCCTCGCCGGCGATAGCTTCAAGCACTCAGACAAGATGTGGGGTATAAGCTCTGTTTTGAACATGGTTCAATTCATCCTATGAGTGCATCAACATGGAGATGGTCAGGAGCGGCACCGTGTTGTTCGTATCTAATAGCTGAAAGTATGTGAGTCGAGAACCAGGAAAGGGCACAATTGTTAGGATTGGCGGGATGATTCGGACCCCAACACCTGCGACATTCTACAGCCCTGCTGGAACAAGTAACTTGCAAGGGATCCGCATCAAGAATCAATTGCGCAAGCATTTCCTATCTTGATATGATGTAGACCTTGATCGACAATGTTTGATACTATGGCCTGCCTATATCCCATATTGGCGAACGCATTGAGCTGGATATAGTAGGAATATTGAAAGGAATATTGGCTGGGGAGGTGTCTATATTTAGACGCGAACATATATAAGTCTAACATATAGATCGGTATGAAATTGATGACGTCTTAATCTTTAGTTCTCGATACTTGACATTTGATGAACGATGTAAGTAGAAGTAATGTCTTCCAATGAAAATGTTATGAGGAAAACCCGGAGGTGACCGAGCATCTGAACTACACGTGATCACGCGATTTGAACGCGTTTGGAGTAGTCTAGACTCCGCACGCTCCAAAGCTATTTGCTCTTCTCATCGCGATTCTACAAGCTCTTGAATAGTTTCAATTGAACTTCCTCTTGTCCGAAGTCGTTATTTGTTTGCCTCAGGTCACAGCCAGCAACATTATGTTAGTTTGTCAATCAGGTGACTGCACGAGAGCATTCAAATGCTTCATTCCGGATTACTGATAAGATGCCAAGCCGACATTGACGATTTGTCGTCAATGCCCTGGCTCAAAAGTTTGGTCCATCTTTCTCAAAGGTTTCCGTAGAGACCGAGAATGTAACGTTCTGAACTTTGACATTAGAATACTTCATCTATCCAATTGAAATACGGATCAACTAAACCCTTTGCTCTGTATTGGAGATTCGAAAGTTCGAAGACGGACAAACCAGATCTGCGAAAGCACCGGATCGTCGTGGTCAGGATGTGTGGGTGGAGGTGGATGTGTGGAGTATCACTATCGTGGACAGGATGGGTTGGAGGTGCAGTGAAACCTCTCTTTATAAGGATATTCTGTGTTTGCGGACATTTTTTTCGATCCTTTTCGTTTTTTATACCTAATCATAACCGATATCCTTGAAACCTTTATTTTTATAGGAATATTCTTGAGATTTGAAGTCCCAATATCTCTGTATATCCTCAACGGACCAATAATATGGCTTAGAATCTGTATATTTATATATTTCAAATTCCTTAAATTCAGCGTCAAAAAAATTCTTACAAAGACGTTTCACTGCAGATACGTAGATTAGTATTCATGAGCGGCAGATCGACAAGAACTGAAGCATTCGATCATTTTCTTCCTCCTTACTTTCTTTGGCTTTACAATTATCGGAAAGCTTTTGATGGGCTTCTATCATTAATACTCTTGTATTTTGTTTCACGGTTGTAAGTCTCAGCTATTTGAAGATGCTTGAACCGTTGTCCGGACCTATGGATATATACACCAAGAGAAAATCATACTAATGATTGGATATAGCTACCGGTAGAGAGAGCTTAGCTCGAAGTTGAGTTACACAATATCCTTTATTGAGATTCACCAGCACTCGTCGATAAAAGCCAAGACACGATGCCTTCAACACTCGTTCTAGGGGCTTCGGCAGTTCTTCTCCTTGCATATGTCATCCGAGCTATACTTTTCCGATCCAAAAACACCTTAGGCTTCCCAATCGTGGGCAATCCCAATGATGCCGATTTCAGAGCTGCATTGGTTGAAGGAACTGCCAAAGTAAGAGCATTTCTATTATTCAACCAAATCGTCCTTTATTTACCCCAACACCCAAACTTACACCAAGCAGTATCCCACAACACCCTACGTCCTCCCAGCAACCCCCCAACAGTCGCCCTCCCCTTGACTATGCATGATGTATTACGCAATCTCCCCGAAAACAAAGCTTCTTTCCAACAAGAACTGCATCGCATATTTTACGGTCAACATACTGGTATTGGTAATGACAATGTCCCAATCATCAAAGTGGTCAGGACCGATTTGAACCGTCATATAGCATCTACCATTGAACCTCTCCAAGACGAAGCACGTTTTGCATTAGATAATGAATTCGGCACTTGCGAAAACTGGACTCAATTTTTCGTGTACGAAAAAGTAGTCAGGATTATTGCGCTTCTCAGCGGAAGAGTTTTTGTGGGAAGACCGCTGAGTCGAACTGAAGACTGGATTAATATTAGTACTCATTTTACAGAGGATGTAGTGATAGCAAGAGAGAGAGTTGCTAAGTATCCAGCGTGGCTTCAATCTCTCGCGATGCCCTTCTTACCGGAGATCAGGAAGGTAAAGGCACATAAAGTCTTAGGGGCAAAGCTATTGAAACCGATCATCGAGGGATGCATTCAGAGATCCAAGGAGGGGAAAGGAGGGGATGAAAAGGATGATTTCGATGACAATCAGGGCACATTCGTTAGTTGGGTTATGAAATGGTCGGATGAAAAGAAGAAGGAGGATCCGTTTGCTTTGGCACACTATCAACTCATTTTGTCTTTTGCTTCTATTCATACGACGGCTACTGCTGTTACACATTTGCTATTCGATCTAGCAGCCCATCCACAATTCATCGAGCCTCTCCGGCAGGAAATTGATCAGGTTCTAACGGATAATGATTGGAAAGATGATAACGGGATCAAAGATTTGAAACAATCAGCATTACCCAAATTGAAGAAATTGGATAGTTTTCTAAAGGAAAGTCAGCGGCTCAGTCCTCTGGATTTGGGTTAGTCCCCTCTCCCTCTTTACAATCTTCTCAATGTATACCCAGACCTGGTGGAATTGTTTATAGCCATTTTCTACCCGTCTGAAATACTAACGAAACCCAGTCTTCAACATGCGTTCAACAACCTCGCCTCTTCGCCTCTCTACCAGTGAGACACTCCCTACTGGAACACGCATAACATTTGATGCACACTCTGCCAATTTGTCCAGCTCGAATGTTTCCTCTCCTCCTCATGATCCCCCCGAAATCTTTTCACCTTTCAGATGGTCGACGCTACGTGAAGCACCGGGGAATGAATCAAAATATCAATATGTGACGACGAGTAAGGAGAGCGTGAACTTTGGTCATGGGGTACGTTTTTCGATTTTAGAATCACACTTTTCATATTCATTTCTTCATCCCTTCCACTTTCGTCGCATACTCCTTCCAAATCCGAGCCTTTCCTCTCTTCTTCCTTCCTTCTTCCCTTCTAGCTTCCTTTCTTTCCCGTCATCCCCATCTCTCTCCCGCTTCTCTCAATGAAAAGAAAAATAACACGCACTAACCCCCCACCCGCAGAACCACGCATGCCACGGTCGTTTCTTCGCAGCCGCAGAGATCAAAGTCTTAATGGTGCAGTTATTAAAAGGTTGGTATATCAGATTAGTGGGTGATAAAGAGGGGAAGGGGGGAGAGAGACCGGAAAACTATATCTATAATGTGACGATTGGTCCGGATCACGCTACTAAGCTTGAGTTTAAAAGGAGGGTCGTTTAACTCAAGTTAGGGTTGGAGGTGAGGGATGGGTATGGGAATGGAGATGACGGCCACATAAATAGATGGAGCGTTGATCTTAGATGTATGAATTGCATTGGAACATGAGAAGGTATTTTGTAGTCGTGTTTGCCAATTAGAATCTCCACTCAGAGTCATCGTATGGGATCTGGATAGTTGAAAATCACTCTGTAATTGAGCTTTTGAAGTATTTTTTAATAACGCTGTCTACGACCTTGTGCAGAGACGTGCTCTATGATCTTCAACCTTGTGATATCGGATGAGAAATAAACCGAAGAGATCCACCCCATTAATTGACCCCGCATATCTGTATTACATTGTCTCGAATGTGTTTTTTTATGCCACAGTCTTGCGCCTCAAATTCCCTCAAACCCAATACCAAACGAACCCTTGAGTTGTGACATATGTCGCTATACCAGACATCACGTCAGCACTCCATCCCGCATTCCATATCCCACATTCCACTAAAATAGAATCCACTTACCCCTCCATTCATCTAGAACTTTATCAATGACCACCTCCTTGCTGCTCCAAAAAAACATCAAGCCGGGCTTCGACATCCATATCTAGATCATCCGCTGTGTGGTCTTTATTGACTCTGGTACCGTCGTACATAAATCTCACACTCCGAATATCCCCAATCTCCTTGTGCTGACAAAAAGCCTCCATTATCTTCGACATAGGCTTGGTGCGCTTAATCTTAAATGTGATCTCATCGTTCCGTTGATCTACGACCGTAACAGAGACCGTCTTAGGTCTGCCAGTATCCGCGCCATCACCAGTGCCAGACTCAGGTTTCTTCTCGCGAGAGGCGGAGGCTGGGGTCTGCGGGTCGGGAGTTGGTGAGGGCATTTTATCTGGGTTGTTACGTTTGTATTGGTTGATGTATTAATTGCGACCGACGAAACTGGAAGCTGTGGAGGGTTAAAAATCGTATTTTCATGGAAGAGGAATATTTGCAAAGACCTCGAATATAAATATACGGCCATACTTACATGAACTTGACCGTTAGTTTTCAGATACGTCGAAGCCTGGTCGGTGGGAATCTGTCGACCGTGGCAGTTGAAAGATGGTACTGGATTTAGTATTGCTAAAGATTAGGCAGTGAGATATGACAGTTGGTTAGAGATTCTCGATAATACTTCAAGTGAATGAGTATTCGTTCGTGCTGTAAAAAGTCGAGACAAAAACTTTGTACTGTATTGTACAGGCAAATTCACAAGGAGTCGATATTCGCGAAACGCGTCGACCCGTGACATTCTTGCTCCTTCTGGTCGCGCGCGCATGGTACGTACTGGGCCAATCATCGATCATGAAACATGATCGAATTGATTGTAGAATTTACATGTAAATGTAACATATTTCTAGTGAATATTTGAACTTCAGAAATTTATATTTGTGATGTGATGTGTTACAAGGCATAGCGCAACTTTGATATGGCGTAATGATCTTAGTTCATTGTGGAACAAGCTAATGAGCTGGTGCATTGCGCAATGGAATGTGTTCCGGTATCAACTACCTCGTAGTATGCTAGTGTATTTAATAGTCCGGACTGCAGTCCAACAATATGAGGGTTTGAATTTCTAAAAGTAGTTAAAAATTTGAAAGTAGCTCAATGTTCCAATAAACTTTGATATTTTAATGATTTGAATGTTCCAATTCGTTTGGAGATTTAAGAATCTTTATCATTGTTGGATTGAAGTTCAGCAATGAAGGGTTTGAATTTTTAAAAGCAGTTGAGAATTTGAAAGTTACTTCAATATTCCATCAAATTGAATATTTTGAATGATGTAAATGTTTTAGTTTGTTTTGGAGGTTTAAGAATCGTTATTATTATTGGAATGTAGTTCAACAATATAAGGATTTGAATTTCTAAAAGCATTTAAAAATTTGAAAACACTTCATTGTCTCAATCAAATTCAATGTCTCGAATGATTTGAATGTTTAAGTTGGTTTTGGGGATTTGAAAATCTTCATTGTTGGACTACAGTCCGGAATATTGGACACACTGGTGAGTACCTTACTAGCTTGCCATTGTGCACTGAGAAGGCACTTTTCAGAAAGGAAAGAGAGGAAAGAAGTGGTAGTGAGAGTGGAAATGGAAGCGACGATGAGGTCGAAGTCACATTATCTATTCGTAAAAGCAAGTGGTAGTAAACCAGCCCCTTCAAGGCAAATTATTAGTGTATATAGTTTATATCAGTCCATTGTGAATAAACTAGTCTATTGCAAGTATGTTTTGCTGCTATGAATACTACGGCTACTTGACACACACTTTTCTCTTCTTGTGATCTTTTCCACAAACTTCGCAACAGTTGACAACCCACTTTGGACAGTCTCGACCAAAACGATGATCACCAGGGCCGCATTTCTTGCAAGTACCCTTGAATTCTAGAGTCATCACGGGTCTTGGGATGCTCACGATCAGCATAATTGTGCCCTGGGTCACCACCTATAGTTCAAGTATTAGTAACGGTAGAAAGGAAGAGTAAACGATAAGCAATTTACTTACAATTGTAGCAAGGTTCACCAATGAACTCTTGACTAGTACAGGCTTGGATGGTGTGACCATACTGATGTAATGAAAATGATCATATGCTTGTGACGAGTAGAGTTCACCAAGAGATCGCGAGCATCGTCGGCGAATGAAGTTAGCTTTGTACCCAGAGTCATATCAACAATGGTAACCTTTTATAAAATGTTAGTATTGCAAAGAGAAAACAACCAAAACATGAAAGATTTACATCACGTCCGATGCCTTGGACTTTCTTGAATCCGTTCGCATTGATGCGCTGGTCTTTGAGAGTTGCAAGCATCTCTTGCATGCACTGTACTTCAGCCTTATATGGACTTAAGTACTCAATTTGGAATAGCTGCTTGTCGAAGTCAGATGCAGGAACACCATTGACGAGGACTCATGGTGGTGGGGAACCCAACCTAAGCGGAAGCCATACAATCTTGAAATAGATCGATTGGGTCAAAAAGAGTGTCAAGGTTACGAGTGATCAACACTTGAGAGAGGTGTGCGGATACTCTCGATCTAAGCTCGCCGGGCTCAAATTTACCATCAAAGAAGCAGTTGATACCACCGATTGCTAAAAGTATTACATTAGTATATATCGAGGCAAAAGGTACAGGAATTACTTACTGTCTTTGTATGTTTGTTTGATCTGAGAAGACAGGACGCAACGTGACTCGATGCTATTGAAGGTTGGGGAGCTCCTAAAGGTATCTGGAGACGAAAGGAAATTGGATTTGGTCGTGAGCGGGGATGATGGTGTTGACGCGTGATTTGGTTGCTTTTCTGCCCTTGAAATTTGCTGGAAGCTGCATGGTGCAGTAGTACATCTTGTGCAAGCAGTTGTCATTCTCGTTGTCCATGATTGAATCGGAGTGACTGATTGCAGCAAAAGAAGAGAGGCCAGAACATGCTTCCCAAGCAAGTTGACTTGCAAGTGCACACAAGTATTCTAGAATATTGCCAATATTCAATTGATGCTTCTCTAGAGATACGCGAATCCACTTCACCATAGGATCGTGGGAAGCAGATTTTCTCCATGCAGCATCCAGACGAAAGAACATGTTCCAATCAGTGTTGGTTCTGGTCCTTGATATGCTGAAATTCATAATTGGTGATGGATGACAACGGAATGCCTGCCAACAACACGAACATAGATGCAGAGGTTGGGTTCTGGGGACCCTTCTTGATCAAGACCTTCTGCGAGATCGAAACTGAAAAGAAAAATAGTCAGTACTGCAAGTTATCAAAAACAGGTCAAAATCAATCTTACTTTGATAATTGAGGTTCACTTCTGCATAATCCATGAGGAAGGCCTGTGGAGCTGCCTCGAAAGAGTTTCCTTGGAGTGTTGTGCGCTTAGAGTCACCACTTGGTCGATTCTGCGGACCCAGCAGGCGGGACTTCACAAATGTGATTGTCGATGGTATCTTCTATTTCTGCAGATGTTGATAATAGACCGTGAGAAGTGGAGTTGATTTTGTCGCTGCGATAACTCGGAAGTTTGTGTGGATGTGGTGGTTAAGAAAGAGGTTGGGTAACTGGGCAACGGCACTTTTATGTCAGTAAAAAAACGCGCTAAGCTGAGCAAAAAAAAACATTAAAAAATAAGAAGGTGAACGATATCGGATGGTGTGGCAGAAATTTAAGATTGAATCAAAACTCAGCATGAAGAGAATAAGGAAAGTGAAGAAGAGAACTGAGGAGTCTTCACTGTTCGAAAGACTCACCAATCAATGAATGAAAACGGTGACCTTTGAGAGATGAATAGTGAGTAGGGGGAGGTTGAGGGGTCTTGTTTTGCTTGTCGATCTATGCGGAAACGTAAGAGTCAGCAATATTCCTGCGTTGTTGATGTTGTCGACAAGTTAAGCTCGTGTGACTGGGAATAGACTTGTGATTGGAGTTGGATTCTCACCTGTTTGATCAAAGATCGAATCTATTGGTGCTAAGACCGAGAGAAATTGATTGTAAGAAAAGTTCTTGAAAAGTTATTGAAAGTTTTAAACCTTGCCTGGAGAATTGAGGTTGAAAATTCGAGGACTATATATCACTCTTGTTCACGTGACATTCGATCAAGCGAGTTCTTCAATAGCATTGTTTTTCGGACCGAAACTAATTCTTTCCTATTCTAGGACAGCGTCGATTCTTCTAGAAGAAACGGCTCAATAGCTCTCACAAGGTGACAGAGAAATCTCACTTTCAAGGTCTCATGATGGTGAGAAACATTCAAATATTCGCCAGGCCCCAAAACGTTCTTCAAAGCAAGGCAAGAGCTGCTGTTGGAGAGGTGAGGGGAAAGGCGGGTCAGTCGAAGGCATTGAGAGCGGAACAGGGGCATATAGCATTCAAATAGATGATACAATTATATTCTTTGGGAGCCCAGTATCATTTCTTAACTTTCACTACGACTGTCAAGGGTTGAGCAAAGAGCTGTAGGCGTTGGTGGTTGATGCTTGCAGTATCCGTTCAGTCGACAGTCACACTCACAGACAGTCGATGTAATAACCATTATGACAGCATATATAGTTCTCCTAGCAAGCAGCTAATATCCCTCCATTGCTACCGTTAGTTGAATTGATTTGGGACAATCAAAAAGCTCCCCGTGGTTCAGTGTTCATGTAACTCCTCAGATTGAAAGTGACGAACAAAACAGCATCGGAACTCTTGATACCACACCAGACTATTCAATAGGCAGTTATATCCTTCCTTTCATCGGGAGATGTTCCCCTGGTACGAAGTACTCAATTTTCACAGTTTCTCACTAGTGAACTCAGTAGTTGTCATCAATCACAAATACTAGACAGTGAGTAGAAGAGTGCATGTTGGTCCTGGGCAGCGATGGACTAGATCACTGCGGCACTGACAGATTTGTCCATTCCACTAGGGATTTCACTTTCTTAATCATATGTAAGTAACCTCCGGTATGTAGAAGTGAGCTTTAGAAAGATAGCTCAAGGGACGGCTGGCGGTGAGGGCATGGGTAGAGCAGATATACTTCTATCAAATAGGGACTAGCGTCGTTTCTCTAGGCGATCTGAATAACTTCAATTTATGTTGCGACAAAATTTCCCTTTTCTTTTCTTTTTTTTCTTCTTCAGCCGTAGATCAAAACAATTTTTTTCATGATAACTTTCCAGACGGGACTGTAATCCCGAACTTTATTCTCTTCAATCCTTCTCTACTCTCTTCAATTCTTCTCTCCTCTCTTCTTCGCTCTGCTTCCCGCATTACACGTAGATTGGTGAGATCGCTGAACAGTGACGATTCCTTCCGGGTCCCACGAACGGCTCCAGCTGATGCTCACCATTGCTCGGAAATGCAACCCATCTCCATTTATCTCCCACGTTTATCAGTCCTCGATTGATACGCAAAACCTCCTTGGTCTTATGAGCGGCTTCAAGGTTAGTTTATCGCTGCTTCAAAATTAACTTCACGTAATAACAGTGGAAAAATCAGGTATCTGAGGAGACCAATTAAATTTGTGATCTCCGATCTTACTTTCAAATACAAAAAGACCGTCTTTGCACCAATCTTACACACCACTCATATCCGAGACCAATATAATTTTGTGTTCTTGGATTTGATTTCAAACAGGAAGGAACCGTTCTTGCACCTTCCGCATCTACGACGATGGCAATGGTGGAGAAGCGAGTTGACGTTCCCCTCCCACACACAAACACAAACTCAACCCCACACACATTCATCAACTCAACCACGACAAGCTTCGATACAAATACTCGACAAGACGCATATTTGAAGCATATACCTGATCAGATATCGTTAGACGTGGGGGAAATTCATACTATAAGAGTACCAGTAACAATGTAAGTGAATACTGACATCATTTGCTTTGAAATCAGGAGTATTGCTTGCGTTCACAAGTGGTCAGAGATGATTCACTGTGACCATTTGACTGACTGTAACATACATCATCAATTGACAGAAAATTTGTCTGTTGCTGCTTGATTGGCTATCATAACATTCATCAATTGACAGACTAAAGGCCTGTTGCTTTTTTTCCCTTTCCATGGAGCTGATTGAATTCCTGTTCTTGGGGGTTTTTTGCCATTGAGCTAGTTATTGACTAACAACCGCAATGATACAGGGAACACAGCGGTCCATTAGCACCATGGAAGATCGAAGAGCGGGCGAAGCAAAAAGAAGACCTCGACTCTCGAAAGAAATTAAGAGAGCAGAGAGAGCCAAGAACCATCACTGTCTTTTCATCTAAATTCATCCTGGGTTATGATGTCGAAAACTATTAGTTCACCTTGAATCCAGATATCCCTTCATAAGACTAACTTTTCTCAGCGGATGAAGTTCCAAAAACAGGTCGACTTGACATGCTTCGTCCTTGCCCTCCTAACTTGGACCGAAGAGAACGAAAACATTGGTATCATCAGAGGAATTTCTATGTAAAGTTGGCGGGGTTGCAAGATGAGTGGGTCGGATTTTCAAACGATGAAGCAGAATCAGGCGAAGGTTCTGAAGATGAGTCACAAGAGCAAGAATCCGATGGGTTCTCAGATGAGATTGTGGATGAACCTATCGAAATTCCTCGAATCAAGAGGCGTCGAACAGCAAAAGATACTTCTAGTGAAGTTGAAGATGCTGATGAAGCTACAAGACATCACATGCTTACAAATGATCTTGGATTTCAATCATCACATGTGGTTAAACCTGTTGTACCCCCTCTTGGAAGAGATTCACGTCACAATCGAAAGCTCCGTAGGAGATTATCGCCTCCAACTGCTGTTGGTAGCGTATCAAGAAATACACCTCTGGAGACACGAGTCCGATCTCTCAGATCCTCACGCGTTACACCAAAGCATCTACGTCTGAGACTACGAGTTCAGAGACAACAGAACGATCGAACTCGATCTCTCACCATGCTGTGCCTCCAAATCCATCGCGGAGCAATGCCAGACATTCAAGTGCCGAGAAAGCTTCTTCAAAAAATGCATCCACTCAGACCACCCTTTCCTACTCATCGGCAGGGTCGATTCTGCTGGAAGAAGCGGATCAAATATCTTCAGAAGGTGGTGTGGAAGGCTTGCTTTCAATATCTCACAATGGCATGCAACATTCAAATAGTCGACTGGTCTCGAGGCATCTTTCCAATCAAGACAGTGGTCTTCATACTTCACCAAACGTTGCACATCTAAACCCAATGCTTGTCACAGCATTTCCATCTTCCTCTATTGATTCTTGTGCAATGCGTGCTGCTTCATTTTCAAGGATTGCTCCAGCAAAGCAAAAGACTTTCTTTCCAGCACTGGGCCAACACTCTCCTGCTGATGTGTTTGCTGTAACTTCTCCAACAAGAGCTTCACTTATCGATTCGAGCATTTCTGTGGCAGCATCGTCAACTGGCATTGGTGGGGTCGCACTTGATGGTCATTTGGGATCTAAATGTCCAGCAGAAGTTCAATTTGTTAATTCAATGCCTGTTACAGCACTCCAAGTGCCTATTGGTCGACCCACTGTTGCTTCGAATGCGTTGACGCAAGTAGCACCTCACCTTTTGGCAGGTGACAATATCGTTGATGTTGAGAACCTTCGACGTTCAATATTACTGGGTACGATCATGGTGAGAGTACTAAATTGTTTGAGCTACAAGAAATTTGTCTACGCCATCTAGATTTATCATATCTTGCCATTGTTTCAGGTGATTTGGAACTTTCTAATGATCCTGACCTTGAGTTGGGAGGGCTCGACCTTCTTGTTGAAGGTGGCATCCATCTGGATTAGGTCACTTGACTTACTTGATCCAAGGTCCTTTCGACTTCATCATGGTGAATCAATTGAGGAGCCGAATCTCTCAATACACATCGCAACGTTGAGCACACAATTCTTTCAACCCCGTCATTATTTCATCTGAGATTCTACGATATGTCCGCTTAGGCTCGCAAATCTACGTCAATCCTCAATGTCTCCTCTCAGAAGTGACAATCAAATGATCTCTCAGGATCAATATGAGAGCAAACTTGATAATACTGTCTTTGTTTTGCTTCAAACCCTGGTGCACATCTGTGGCAAACACAGGATGGGGTAGCTGCAAGTCGGTGGCTGTGAAATCGCTGGACTGCATGGTTGCTCGGAATATGGGAATCTGGCATTGCGATGGAAAACTTTGCTTTATAAAGTAATGATACTTATCAAGTAGAAGACCTAATGAGTAAACTCTTAATATGTACCCAAAAGTTTCGTGTGAATCTCGGTACCTTTGGCTGCACAACAATCTAGTCCAAATTATGATCCGTAAATAGGATACTAATCGACGAATGTTGAAGTGAATATGCCAATTATACTCATGAGTTGCGACATATAAAAGCTCCGCCTCAAAGAGAACATATCAATATGTACATATCGCAACTATCATTGCGCTGTAATATCGATGTCCCCTCAAGTCGAGTTTCAACCGAACTAACACAAAATTTATAGAAAGCTAGTACACCTTTCAATGCCTTTCTTTCCTCGACAAATCCATCATTATTGCTTCACTAATGATCCAAAGACATATGAAGTCCGCGAAGGGAAATTTTCGAAATAAAGACAGAGAGAATAGAAACGAGTGATGGTGTGGATGTTGTTGAATTGGTTCGGAAAAATAGATTTTCCGGTCGTTGTTGAGGTTTTCCGTGATATGTGTGGTAGGGATAGGCAGAATGTCACATTTATGCACCCCATGCAAATTCCTTACAGCCTATTTAGGCCTTGTCCTTATATAATGTCGTAGCCTAACTAGATCTAAATCTTGTAAAGTAATCGGCTTGATAATTTTTGGCCTTCATTTCCAAGTGCAACAATCACATTTCGAACTTTTCAGTTTTATAGATATACAATAAAACCAAGATCTGAGATTATTTTCGATATATTAGATAATCTCAGATTATAACAAATCATTTCAGATATTGAGATTATTTTAACTTATTAAAGATTAACTCAAATTCTTAAAGATTATTTGAAATGTAAATTCAAAATTATGTAATAATTCGACTTGGATTAGTTACTTGTTTATTTTATTAAATAAAATACAAATATATTTATTAAAACATTTTAATTTATTTTTAAATTGAATTAATTTTATTCGATTTAAAAAGATGAGATTTATAAAAATCCTGTTTATATTTATCTTTATTATATATAAATAGATAGGATTATTAAATTAATTTTCATTAATCTTTATTGAATTAATAAAGCTTTTTGGGTTATATGACTCGATATTATAATTATATAGTTATTATAGGGCGGGTAGGTAGGATTAGGTAAAAATATAGTTCAGTTAACTTTGTTGTTTTTCAATAAAGTTATAGTAGATACAGGGTGTAGATTAAGATATAACTCGAAGAGCTATAATATAGAATATTCTGAATTGAAGATATACAGACTTTTCACATTCGAGCTAGTTTGATTGAATCCAGTTCGGATGATAGGGTTTTATATTGTAACAATAGTAAAGGAATTCGAAGGATTCCTTTTAATTCTTTATAGAATTTTAGATTATGTTTCTTGATTTCTAATACAATCCATACGGTAATAAAGTTATAAGTGGAAGAAGAAGAAGAAGAAGAAGAAAAAGAAGAAGAAGAAGAAGAAGAAAAAGAAGAAGAAGAATAATAATAATAATAATAATAATAATAATAATAATAAGTTCTCATTTTTTACCCATAAAATCTCATTAATAACATTTGGCTTTTCAACCTAATCTTAATCTAAAATCAAATCTAAATTCTTTAATATATAATCGAATTCTTAAAGGCCTAAAGTATATTGGAAATATATTGACCATATTAGTTATATTGACTAATATAGCTAATATACACTTTGATTTATTTTTGGTGGGGTAAGTAAGCTGAATTTTAAACTATTATTTTATCAATAATTATAATTACAATAATAATATCACCCTATTATTTTCATTATAGTACAAAATGATATTTGGGAGATTAGTATGATACTAGAGCCAGAAAATAATTCGATTTTTCTAGTAATAGAAGATGATAGGTTTTTTGATAAATTTATAGATGATATAGTGCTGGATAGTTTTATCCCTAATTTATCAAATCAACAGACTTGTGGGCTTATTACGATTGTTATAAATGATGGGGTAAACAATTCAATTGTAAATAAAGTCTTTATATTATATCTGATTTTTATTTATATTTCATATCTCAGTAGTTGTATATATTCCATTGTTATAATCTACCTAGATCTAAAGGTTAATCTCAATCTCTAGAATCGCATACAATTTTTCATCCCTAGCAATAATCTATCTTTACTTTTGTTTCAATAGATTTTAGAAGTTGTTGTATAATAAAATATAAAAAGAAATGGCTAGAATTATTGAATATTATTGGTATAGCTATTGTATTCAAGATAGTTAAAGCTTTAATATTACAATATCTAATTCGTCATTTAATTGAATTATGTTCTAATAGAATCTTAATTGATCTTATACAGGGTAAATAACAATTATATGCAGTTATAATATATAAATGAAGAATTTTGAAAAGTA